>JANRMT010062791.1:124749614-124779064 GCA_026402145.1 Polypterus bichir lapradei | reverse complement strand
CTAACCCTACAAATGCTTGTGTGGACAATGACCACCAAGGCTACTTGTAGATACTGAGGGCACCCAATTACCTGCCTATTTGAAACACCTGCTGTTATGTGTTCTGTTAAATGATCTCGATGAACTCCCCTCATTGTGACGTATTTGTTCAAATCTACGAATGGCCAGGTGTACAAGTAATTATTTGAGGACAATAAATTAAATAGTTTGAAAACACTTCCAGAATATGTTTTGAATACATTTTTTTTCTTATTTCTTTACATAACACAAAAGTAATTGTAATATTTTAGATAGTTTTCAAAGTTTGTTCTTCAATATCCCCAATTTCTTTTCCATTTTTGACCATTTTTTCACAGTCTACAAATAATTTTTGGCTGCACTGTATATCAGAGGTTCTTTATATTTTCTTGCAACCCAATCTTGCCTGGTATTGGTATTTGCTTTAAATGCCCATGGCCACCCATCACAAGAAATTTCAGAAGCAGTATGGAACCCTTTCCCATTAAGTACTATTGTGAATCACGACTCTGCATAACCCAAATTAAGGCAACCTGCAACCCAAAATGCGTCACAAACGGGTTTATGAACGTATGTTATATATTGATGTGCTAACTTTGGTATTTTTACAATTAATCTACAACCCACAGGTGTTATATGTTCATTTTTTATTAAAAAGAATTAATCTGTGTAGGCTTATTGTTCAGTGACCATACTAAACTAAATAAAAATCCCTTAAAGCACATACTATTTAACTAATAAAAATGTAGAGAAAATATTTTTCCATAATACATATGTCATGTTGTTTAATTTCTTCATTAATGTAAAAAGTAGATTCACAATGTGTAACAACAAATATATACAGTATATTCTTACCCATTGATTCAATTAATTGATACCAGCAGTTAAACACTACAGTACTTAAATGTAGATATTCATGCACTATAGAATTTTGCTGTTAAAAATATACATTTACTATACAGTCATATAAAAATGTATGGGAACCCTCTCAGCCTACATAATAATTTACTCTACTTTCAACAAAAAAGATAATAGTGGTATACCTTTCATTTTTTAGTAACATCTGAGTACTGGGGTGTTTTCTGAACAAAGATTTTTAGTGAAGCAGTGTTTAGTTGTATGAAATTAAATCAAATGTGAAAAACTGGCTGTGCAAAAATTTCGGTATCCTTGTAATTTTGCTGATTTGAATGCATGTAACTGCTCAATACTGATTACTTGCAACACCAAATTGGATGGATTAGCTCGTTAAGCCTTGAACTTCATAGACAGGTGTTTTCAATCATGAGAAAAGGTATTTAAGGTGGTCAGTTGCAAGTTGTGCTTCCCTTTGACTCTCCTCTGAGGAGTGACAGCATGGAATCCTCAAAGCAACTCCCAAAAGATCTGAAAACAAAAATTGTTCAGTATCATGGTTTAGGGGAAGGCTACAAAAAGCTATCTCAGAGGTTTAAGCTGTCAGTTTCAACTGTAAGGAATGTAATCGGGAAATGGAAGGCCACAGGCACAGTTGCTGTTAAACCCAGGTCTGGCAGGCCAAGAAAAATACAGGAGTGGCATATGCACAGGATTGTGAGAATGGTTACAGACAACCCACAGATCACCTCCAAAGACCTGCAGGAACATCTTGTTGCAGATGCTGTATCTGTACATTGTTCTACAATTCAGCACTATTTGCACAAAGAACATCTGTATGGTAGGGTGATGAGAAAAAAGCCCTTTCTACACTCACACCACAAACAGAGTCGCTTGTTCTCACGCCACAAACAGAGTCGCTTGTTGTATGCAAATGCTCATTCAGACAAGCCAGATTCATTTTGGAACAAACTGCTTTGGACTGATGAGACAAAAATTGAGTTATTTGATCATAACAAAAAGCGCTTTGCATGGCGGAAGAAGAACACCGCATTCCAAGAAAAACACCTGCTACCTACTGTCAAATTTGGTGGAGGTTCCATCATGCTGTGGGGCTGTGTGGCTAGTTCAGGGACCGGGGCCCTTGTTATAGTTGAGGGTTGGAGGAATTCAACCCAGTATCAACAAATTCTTCAGGATAATGTTGAAGCATCAGTCACAAAGTTGTAGCTACGCAGGGGTTGGATATTCCAACAAGACAATGACCCAAAACACAGTTTGAAATCTACAAAGGCATTCATGCAGAGGGAGAAGTATAATGTTCTGCAATGGCCGTCACACTCCCCTGACTTGAATATCATCGAAAATCTATGGGATGATTTGAAGCAGGCTGTCCATGCTTGGCAGCCATCAAATTTAACTGAACTGGAGAGATTTTGTATGGAAGAATGGTCAAAAATACCTCCATCCAGAATCCAGACACTCCTCAAAGGCGGAGGGGTCTAGAGGTTGTTATATTTGCAAAAGGAGGCTCAACTAAGTATTGATGTAATATCTCTGTTGGGGTGCCCAAATTTATGCACCTGTCTAATTTTGTTCTGATGCATATTGCATATTTTCTGTTAATCCAATAAATGTAATGTCACTGCTGAAATACTACTGTTTCCATAAGGCATGTCATATATTAAAAGGAAGTTGCATCTTTGAAAGCTCAGCCAATGATAAACAAAAATCCAAAGATTAAGAGGGGTTCCCAAACTTTTTCATATGACTGTATTTATACAGCTTTATTTATTGTATTTTTTTTTCCCAATGTACCAGCTTAGCCATTTCTAATTCTTGAGTTGTAATTATAAATACATATAAATATAAATAATATAAATAAATATGCAGTACTTGTTTATTACCAAAATATATACTGTATGACACACACAAATAAGTAATAAATACCGTACTAACCTTTAAAAAAGCCTCAAGCTTATAAAATGTTCATTCAGTGTTTATCAAGAAGATACACGGCTGACAAGTTTAAAAGTAAAACAGACAAATTTTGGCGCTAAGCTAACAAGCCTATTGTTTATCTAAGCAGTAATTTCAAATTCTGTTTTTTTCTAATTGAAAATGTGAACTGGTGTCCTTAACACAAATTTGCCCTCTGTCCAAACACAGAGAAGCAGGGTTCATTCTAATTATAGGTCAGAATTCATTAAAGTAGCTGTTATTGCTGTTTGTATAATTCAGCAGGACGACTCCACCGATTCCTTGTCCTCAGTTTATTATTCCACTTTCATTAATGTAATGGTTGATATTCCAATCTTCTCTCTTTCTATGATGAAATCTGTTTACAAGAGGTTTGCAGAAAAACATCTGATTTCACTCAGCTACTGCAGTACATTGTGTAAAGGAACATAGCAACTAAGTTACCATAAAGCTTAAAGTAGATGCTAAAAAACGGTTTCATTTTTTGGCCAATTCACCGATTACTGATCGAGTCTTTTGTAATGCAATTAGCCAATTTAGATGTCAATCAATTGGAGCATTACTAGTTTCTGGTTAGTACCATGAAGGTTCCTAGGTTTAGGATTTAATGACAAATTATGGCTAGTGAAATGTGTAGTTCTTCATACTAAAAGAGAAAAAGTAACACAAAAATAATGCACTGTTTGTAATGCATTACATTTTATAAGCAACTTATTTTCCTTAATAAAAGGACTATTGCCTGTGTGTCTGTCTGGTTGCAATGTCTCTAACAACAGTTTTCAACAGTTCACCCCATTAACACACACAATTTTTCAGCCTCTGGCTTCTTAACACCTTTTTTATGTCACACCAATGATGAAAATGTGAGAGACACCATAAATAATGACAGATTTCACCAGTGTTTTTGTCTTCCAGTCAATTTATGTATTATCTTGATACAGAACATTTTAAAAGAAGAAAAGATGTTATTGAAGTACTCAGCATTGCTATAATTATTCTTTAATTCATCTCGTTCAAGAGAAATACTGCCATGTTTAAATTCTTTTACTTGTTTCTATTTGGCTATTGCTCCTTCACATGTGAGCCATATAAAAAGCTCAGTGCCCCCTCCCATAATACATGATTTAGAATTATAAATATTGAACAATATTTAAAGTTGGAAATTGAGGTGGCTCCAATGTCTTGGTGGTAGTTCAGGGAAGTTAAGATTAATTGCAGCATACCTCATATTACAGCATACCTGGGAAGACTGTCATTTTATGACCTGACTGAAAGCAAGACACACTGCAACTGTTTGAAGGGTTGAATCTGGCCCAGAATCAGGCCAGTTACCTTGCAAAGTGGGCTTATCATTAGCAGCAGGACTAAGATGCGAAAAGTAAATTTATTACTAGCACAATAAATAAGTGTGGCTCATTGTTGATCTAAAGTTTAAATATTTAAGCTGCCATGGTACCTATTTACCCTCTTCCTGAACCTATTTGTTCTATTACTTGGGGGCAGGGGGCTAGAGCTAATCCTGGTAGCATTTGGTTCCAAGGCCGAGAACTAAATCTGAGTAGGTTATCCGTCATTTGTAGGGCACACTAGTTGGGATAACAACAGCAACACAAACTACTTTATACATACACAGGGTGCAAAGTTCTTTACAAGATCTCCAAAACATGCATGCAATAATAGTAAATAATCAATCAGTACATACCTACATAACACATATATACTAATTGTAGATAGAGTCTTTATTTTTAAGTTTGTTTTTAAGTCTCTAATAATGAGTTTGATGCTATGGTCAGATGGCTGAGGAGGAAAGAAAAAAAATTTAAAAGCTGGAGAGAAAAACAAATTCTGCTGAGGTTCCAAGGCCAAAAGATCACCCAGCCTCCACCGGGCAGTCTACCTAACATAAAAGTTCTTAAGCGTTTCCTATTGTTTTATAAATGTCCTTCTAGAATATTCAAAGTAGTGAGTCTTGTCAACAGTTGGCATATTTACTTTCATCCCAACATTACTAGTGGCAGTATAGTTAAAGTTGGTGGTGGCACAAAATGCTCTACAAAAAACAGAAAAGGAAACAAATAAAAGTAGAGATTAATAAAGATAGCAAATCCATGAAGTATATGATAGTTCTAATTTTCTATACATATATTATCTATAAGTAGAACTAAAATGCAACTATAGAAAGTCATACTAAAAAGTGGGTGTTCAGGAGTTTTTTTGTTCCATGGTATTATCCTAGTATATATGAAGTATATGCAGCCTTGCAGCAAATTTAGGTCATATGATAGCCATCTAGTCATAAGGAGCTGGTAATATTAGGAAATGAACAGGCAGCCTTGTAGATTACAGTCCAGAGCCTAAACTAATAGGCCACACTGCTTGGGATATTTAAATTACTTTATAAGTAACCCTGCTGTAGAGGCAGGTCAAGTGATGTCCACTCAGTCAAAAGGATTTAGTAGTGGGACCAAAACTTGCAGTTTTTAAGAGTAACCACTGCTTGACCGGAATTATTCAGAGAAACTACTAACCAGCAGATCATTAAATGACAAAGAGGACAAAAGAATGAGACAAACAAAACCAAGAGGATAGGCGTTTGAAAATCAAAAACAGAGCACACAGTTGTAACGAAAAAACCTAAAATTAGACTTTCTTGGGAAAAATGCTAACTATCATTAAAGAGTGCTGACAAAAATTAACATTGATAAAGAGCCAGTCAAGTGCTGCCATATTTATACTGCAAAAATCCTGTCACAGTTATAGTTTGCACAATAGCAAGAATGAGAGTGTGACAACACATGACAAGTAAATAAAGATGGTACACAAAATTAACATCTTCCTCATATAAATTATTGATGGAAGTGAAATCCCCATATTAGGAAAGAACAATTCAGAAAAAAAAATGTATATATTCCTAACAAAGTACTACAGCAGTCTTGTGAATTATGGTCCATGCCTAAACCATTAGGTCTCACTTATTAGGATACATAAAGTTTTGTATTTGCAGTTCTGCAGGAGAGGTGATTCAAATTAGTTCCTTGAAGTTGCACAGGGAAGTGGCCATGTGGTTAGCTGTTCAGCGCACCCCCACCCTCTGTCCTAGTTACTAATTTTCATTTTTTATCCTGTTTTAAAGGCTCCTTTTCATTAATTTCTCACTGACTATTGTCTGCATGTCCTTGGTAGATATAAAATGTCCCTGTAGTGTAGATTTATTTTTTCCCTTGACATTTGGACAGCCAAGCCTAGCCCAAGGCTATACTGTGAATTTCAAATGTGCTTAGTAGGCATGCACTTTCAGAAAAAAAATGTTTTCAAATGACTTCATTCTGTAGAAGCAATGAAAGAGCAAGAGATTAAATATAAGATACATGTATGTATGTGCACAGCAAATGACCAGCTTCCTAAAGGCCAATTTAGTTAAAAAAAGAAAAAAGAAAGAAAGACATCAGTTTTAAATTAGCTTGATAGGTAGAAAAATGAATATCTGCTGTATGTATCTAAATTTGCAGCAATATATTCATAGGACTATGGAGAGGCTCAAACCTATTCATTGTAATTCAGTAAAATGAATATTTATACAGTGCTCCTCACTGAGTAAAGGCGCTGAGCATCTATACAGGAAAAATATAAATTATAAATTTTAAACACATAATGTACACATAATAGAGATAAGTTAAACATACACTAATACAAAGCAATTTCACACCAAGTAACATAAATGAATCCTTACACAAAAGTGAACAAATTCTAAATGCTTATGGTAGTCTGCTAGGCTACAAATTTTCCAAACATGGTAGTCTATGGGTCTTTTCGTGTAGCCCAAATTTATCTATATAGTAAATAGATCATTTTAAAGGGTTATGGCATTTTGATGCATGGTCCATTTTTCAGTGTTTTCAAAAATATTCTATTGAAAATTAAGAGCATACTGCATTAGTAATGTATTCTCAAATTTTGTTTGCAGACCTCATTTTGTCCATATAAATTAATAAACTTTCAAATACATCATCACATTGACCTTCACTGTTATTCTGAGGTGTAGCATGCTGTGTACAGTGTCAGCTTATTTTGTCCAGGACAGACATTGACGTATGTGTATACATCTGCATTAAAATCTATCACACTGAAATTTCAAAAGGTTGCCCTTATCTTCCTATGTTAATTGGGTCCTTGTGTTAGCAAAAATGAGGTTTTGACGCTCCCTTACAATGCAGGTAATGTGCCTGATTCGGGAATCCATGAGCAACTGCTCATTCGACACAAAGTCAAACCAATGGTACCCAAGGATTTTCCAGAGACGCAAGTACCAAAGGAGTCCAGCCTTTGTCTCAGGTCACAGGATAACGTCCATGTCTCGCAACCATAAAGCAAGACAGGAAGCATCAGGACTCAAGACTTGGACCATTGTCCTTTTGCATAGATATCGGGAACACCACACACCCCTTTCCAGCGACCTCATGACCCCCCCCATGCCCTTCTAATCCGTCTGCTGACTGCATAGGAAGAGTCACATAGACAAGACTGTCACTGCTAAGGTAAGTAAACCTCTCAACAAGGTCGACACTCTCTCTGCAGACAGACACACTGCTGATGGCTGTGCCCAAGAAGTCATTAAAGGCCTGGACCTTGGTTTTTATCCAGTACACTCACAAGCCCAGACACTCAAGACTCCTCGCTCAGTCTCTCGAGCGCCCTGATCAGAGCCTCCATGGACTCCTCGAAGATCACAGCATCATCAGCAAAGTCAAAATCCGTGAATCTTTCTTCACCAACAGATGCCGCACAGCCGCTGGACCCCACGAACTTTTTTGTCAGGAGCCCAGAATAAAAATCTTTCAGGGGTGAACATCTCTAACTGCATCAGGCAAGAGGAGTCTGTAATGGCAGTATAGCCCTCAGATTTCCAAAGGCTAATGGTCATTTCTAAAGGCTAAACACTTGAAAATTTGGGACAGAAGCATTGTTGAACCATTCAGACTGTATGTGAATCTACATTTGGGATCAGTAAGTTGATGAATATTTACAGTATGTCATATTTTTAGCATGTAGTGATCTCTGTCAGTTTGAAACAGTTATCGCTATACAATTCATGAAATGACTTGGCACTGCATAGCATTTCATAGGTCTTGCAGGTTTACTTGGTAGTAAATAGTCAACTGTACAGTCAAAGTAAAAAAGTATGTGAACCCTTTGGAATTATCTGGTTTACTGCATGAATTGGTCATAAAAAATGATCTGAACTTCATCTAAGTCACAGGTACTTATATACACAATGAGCTTAAGCCAATCACACACAAAAAATTCTACTCTTTCATGTCTTTATTTTACTTGCATTCAGCGTTCACAGTGGTAGTGGAAACAGTAAGTGAACTTTGGAATTTAATAACTGGTTGACCCTCCTTTGGCAGCAGTGACCTCAACCAGGCACTTCCTGTAACTGCAGATCAGACCTGCACATCGTGCGGGGGGAATTTTAGCCCATTCTGCCCTGCAGAACTGCCTTAACTCTTCCATATTCTTTGGTTGTCTTCTGTGTATGGCTTTCTTGAAGTCATTCCACAGCATCTGAATAGGATTGAGATCTGGGCTCTGACTGGGCCACTCCAAAAGACGGAGTTTGTTCTTCTGAAGCCATTATGCTGTGGATTTGCTGTGATGTTTGGGGTCATTGTCCTGTTGCATCACCCAGACTCTTCTGAGCTTAAGTTGACGGACAGACACACACCCTCACATTATCCTGGAGAATTTGTTGATAAACTTGTTGTATTATCGTGGTATTTCCGTCTACTTGCCCTTTACCTCTTTACTCAAGGGTAAGTGTTCTCGTCAAGTTCGTTATCGGGTTGGTCTACTGTTGCACTTTAAGATGAACACACACACACACATAGATAAACACACACACACAGACCCTAGCCACAACAGTGCCCCACGAATGACACACACACGCTGATTAACCCTTAGCACTTTAAACCACACAAGTGCTATAGGAATAACAGCCTGTCATTCAGCACTTCAAGAGACTTACTTATTTTTGGCATGAACAACATACGATGTTTTAGTGATATCTCAGACCTAAATATTACTTTTGGTCTACAAGAATACATTTAAACATACAAAGACTCCGTATTCTTGACTATAGGCCATTTATCAGCCAAGAAAACCTTCTTTATCGTATTGTCCCTAACTATTGAGTAGCGCCCTCACTCTCAGCCTTATAAACCTCGCAGCACAGAAATAATGGCAAAAATCCGGCTGTCACCAGGTGCTCAAAGAAATCTAACTTATTACTTAAGTCACTCTAGACATTAAGACAAAGCATAGAAAGTTAAAAGCAGCATGGTATTTATTACAAGAATAATAATAATACCACTAGAACAAAGAATACTAGAAAATAGGTACTGATAGGAAAGTCTGAATATACAGTAATCCCTCCTCGATCGCGGGGGTTGCGTTCCAGAACCCCCCGCGATAGGTGAAAATCCGACAAGTAGAAACCATATGTTTGTATGGTTATTTTTATATATTTTAAGCCCTTATAAACTCTCTCACACTGTTAACATTATTAGAGCCCTCTAGACATGAAATAACACCCTTTAGTCAAAAGTTTAAACTGTGCTCCATGACAAGACAGAGATGACAGTTCTTTCTCACAATTAAAAGAATGCAAACATATCTTCTCTTTAAAGGAGCTCTGTCAGGAGCAGAGAATTTCAGAGAGAGAGAGACAGCGCGTGACAGAAAAGCAAACAATCAAAAAATCAATACGTGCAATTGCACACCGTGATAAAGCAGCCACAACAGAAGGGAGCAATGTGAAGGTAGTCTTTCAGCATTTTTAGAGTAGCGTCCATATCTTCTAGGCAAACAGCCTCTGTGCAAACAGCCCCTCTGCTCACACCCCCTCCGTCAGGAGCAGAGAACGTCAGAGAGAGAGAGCGAGAGCGCAAGATTAAAGCAAACAATCAAAAAATCAATACGTGCTTTTGGGCTTTTAAGTATGCTGAAGCACTGCGATAAAGCGGCATTTTTTAGAGGAGCATCTGTATCTTCTAAGCAAACAGCCCCTGTGCAAACAGCCCCTCTGCTCACACCCCTCCGTCAGGAGCAGAGAACGTCAGTGAGAGTGAGAGAGTCCGAGAAAAGCAAACAATCAAGCACCGCTCGGGAAGCACATCGCATATCATTGAGGAGTTTTATTTAATACGTAATACATGCTCTGATTGCGTAGCTTCTAAGCCATCCGCCAATAGCGTCCCTTGTATGAAATCAACTGGGCAAACAAACTGAGGAAGCATGTACCATAAATTAAAAGATCCATTGTCCGCAGAAATCCGCGAACCAGCGAAAAATCCGTTATATATATTTAGATATGCTTACATTTAAAATCCGCAATAGAGTGAAGCCGCGAAAGTCGAAGCGCGATATAGCGAGGGATCACTGTATATAGTCTTTAGAAGAAGCTTACGAAAAAAGTTACAGATGACAAGGATGAATGTCCCAGAGAGGCGTTTGATTTAGCAATCGATGTTCATGATGCCTTTCTGACGACCAATGCCGTCTTCGTCCGTTCCTCTTCTTCTTCTCCTTCTTCTTCTTTGCTTCTTCTCTTTGCTTCTCAAACCAAGGCATATTTATTATGAAATGTCATGCCTTGGTTTCACAACATATGCATCTGATTGGCTGGCTGTCAAAACGGTTGATGAATTAATTCACTGTCCCAAACAACAAAACCTTTGATGTACTCTGAGGTATCAGTAGTTCTTCCTGTCCCTGGCTGTAAACCAAACTGTTGTTCCAGATGTCCATCCATAAAGTAATCAATAGCCTGAGGTATCAGCTCAGCATTCTTTCCCAGGCTGTAAACCAAATTAGCACTAAACTATGAACAAGTGTTATAAAAGTAAGGTGTAAGGGAAGAAAACCTGCTTTAATTTGTCTTAGTTCATCTGTTGCCTTGTCTCGAACAAAATATAATGGAAACCAAAATGTACAGATTTTATACACCATAACACTTGTTTTATCTTGATAGAGTAATATATTTTGCTTTACTTTCCCCTATTGTATTATTAATATGTAGCCTTAGAATGCATAATCTCACAGACTTACCACTGTTTATAAGGTATTAGTGTACAGTATATAACTTATCCCCCCTTCCCTTCTGTATCTATAACCTCAGGCAGTTAGATGTAGTAGAAAGACAAGCAGGAGTTAAGTTACACATAAAATAATGTATTACTGATAATATTCATAAATAATAACAGAATGCAAAGTACATTTGAATATTGGCAACTATACAACCTGATTAAATGGTGATGTATAATTCAGGTGGCACAAAGACTTGTAGTTACTTAAAATGTCTCTAGTTAAGGCATCATTGGTGCTCAGCTTTCAGCCACATGTCTGTTCAAAATGGCTGAAGCTGTGCCCTTCATTGTGTTGTCTTCAGTTCATGGTGTGATGGTATTCTTCAGTTGTTAGCAAGAGAAAGATACTTCTGCATCATCACAGGTTAGCAAGAGAGATGCTTCTTCATCATATGTTGGTTAGAGAGAGAATGTGAGGTTAAGCACGTACATTTATAGATGTTCTCTCCAACCCCTAGAACCAATAGGACATCATGGTACTTAGAGGCCTCTAAGACAAGCCAATTCTAAACAGCCATACCTCAGACCATTGGGTGAAATAGAACATCTTAACACCTGCCCCCCCCCAAAAAAAAAACATATGTTAAACATCTTGGCTTCCTTGCAGGGGGGTTGAAAGACTTTAGCAGAGAAACACTCGCCAAACTGGTTTAAGACACATCCCCAAATCCTGTCGTAAAATTAGTCGTAAACGGGGGGGGGCAAACACGACTACCTCTCACCAAAGTAACACTAAATTACATTGCTTTGCCTAGATTACAAATAAAGACATACAAAACATTTATCAAGTTATATGCAAAATCTCACATCACAACACTTGTGAATTCATTTTCCCCTCAATGATGGCAAGCTGTCCAAGCCCTGATGCAGCAAAGCAGGCCCAAATCATGATGTTCCCTCCACCATACTTTACTGCAGGGATGATGTTTTGATGTTGATATGCAGTGCCCTTTTTACGCCAAATGAAGTTCTGCTTGTTCCTCCCAAATAGTTCAATTTTGGTTTCATCATACCGCAAAACATTTTCCCAGTACCGTTGTGGAGTGTCCAAGTGCTCTTTCGCAAACTTCAGGTGTTCTTTTTTGATAGCAGTGGCTTCCTTCTTGGTGTCCTGCCATGATCTCCTTTCTTGTTCAATGTTTTGCGTATAGTTGACTCATGAACAGAGATGTTAGCCAGTTCTAATGATTTCTTCAAGTCCTTTGCTGTCACTCTATGGTTCTTCTTTACCTCATTGCTGACTTTGCATTGTGCTCTTGGGGTCATCTTGGCAGGGCGCCCACTTCTAGGCAGAGTATCCACAATACCAAATTGTCTCCATTTATAGACAACTTTCCTAACAGTAGACTGATGAATATCTAAAATCTTTGAGATGACTTTGTAACCCTTTCCAGCCTTATGTAGATTAACAATTCTCGATCG
The DNA here is from genome assembly GCA_026402145.1 of Polypterus bichir lapradei. NCBI lineage: Eukaryota > Metazoa > Chordata > Cladistia > Polypteriformes > Polypteridae > Polypterus > Polypterus bichir. The sequence continues at coordinate 124,766,645 of JANRMT010062791.1, read as the reverse complement.
TAGCTCTTCAGACAGCTCTTTTGTGCGAGGCATGATTCCCATATGGATACGCTTCTTGTCAAAAACTCTATAACTTTATAGTGTTTTTTATTAATCAAGGTAATTCTTGGCCACACCTCTGAACTTGTTTCATTAAATGGACTCCAGGTGTGCTAAATTCTAACTGCAATGAGCTTTTTAAAAAGTCATTAGCTTAGGGTTCACTTACTTTTTCCAACCTTCAGTTTCACAGTTTGAATGATTTATTCAATATGGTCAAAAATTCTTTGAAAATCTGTGTATCTTTAGTTATAGGAGACTGTGTTTGTTCATTATTGTGACTAACATGAAGATGCAACCATGTGTTATATGGGAATTAGACATAAATATAGATAATTCCTAGGGGTTAACATACTTTTTACTTTGACTGTAATTGTGTTTTCCACATTTTTCAATCCCAGAATAATTTTTGCTTGGCAACATAGGGTTCTGAATACTTTCTGCATAAATCACAACGTGTTCTCTGACTTGGCTGTGATGCTCTTCCCTCCCTGTGGATATTGCAAGATTGTGGAATACACTCCACGTTTAACCAGTTAAAAATTTTCTTCCAGCACATTTGAAAAAAATATTTTCAATTTATTTTTGAGACAATGCTTTTTGTAATTACAATTTATTTCACTTGGAACTATTGCTTAAAAGGTAGTCTGGTCTGTCTGGTCTTCTGCTCTCTCCTTTTTTTCCTTTCTTAATAAAGTATGCTTTCATTTTTACCTGACTTACATCATGGTAAACAACACAAATTCAGATTCCATCCCTTTCTGCAGGCTGCACCAGCTGTTTTAAAGCTAACGCTATTGTTTCTTGCTTGATTAGGAAATTTATTGGATGGTCCGAAGATCCTTAACATCTCGTAGTCCACTGGGTTTTGCAAGTCTATAGTTTGATTATTTTGAGTTAAAAACTGGCAGTCCTGCATGTCCATCCTTGCGAACAATAGCTGTTTATTAACACTATCATTGAAATATGGACAGTTCACAATAGGAAAACAAAAGCTCCAGTCAGCAGCATTCCTGGAGCGATGAAATGTCAAGGGGGTATACAGTCAGTTATAAAAAAAAGTCAGACAGAGTCAGAGTCCTGGAGATGTGGTGCCCCAGTAAACACAAATTATTGTCAATATTCTAATAATCCAATTGTCCATGAATCACTCAGAATATGGAACCAATGCAGGAAGCACTTTAAGACAGAATCTTTTATGTTTTATCTCTACATGATAATCACATTTTTCTGTCCTCTCAGACCTACACAGTATTTAGCCTTTGGAAATTGATGGGCTTAAAACACTTAAGGAATTGTATATTGATAATGTTTTTGCATCTTATGAACAATTATGCTTCAAATTTAACCTCCCATCAACACAATTTTTCCACTACTTTCAAATCAGAAACTTTGCTAAAAGGCATCTGCCTAATTCTATTCCAGAAGAAATACTGAGTCTTGAAGACTCAGGCAGCATCTTGATAATATATAAATATATTTCAAAGTCCCTTCCTTTCAAAGATCCCAGGGTACAGTGGGGAAAGGATCTCTCACTTATTATGTCAGAGAAGGAGTGGAGAACCATGCATACAATATACTCTAGATCCATATGCACAAAACAGTCAATCATTCAACTCAAAATCTTTTATCAAGCACATTTATCTTGGGTAAAATTGTCCAAAATGTATTCAGATCAAGATCCAACCTGTTAACGTTACAATCGAGCTCCAGCCTCACTGAGCCACATGTTTTGGGTGTGCACCAAATTAACATCATTCTGGTCAAAAATCTTTGAATGCCTATCAGACAGCTTTGGTGTTATAATCACTCCTAACCCATTAGCAGCTGTATTTGGTGGTCTCTTAGATGGGCTTAAAGTGGAGAAGGGCAAAGTGATTGTAATTGCCTTTACCTCACTACCTGCATGTAGACTTAGCTTGCTGAACCGGAAGAAACCTTAGCCCACCTGTCATAAGTCAGTGGGCTACTGATGTTCAATACTATTTGAAAATGGAAAAAAATTTAATTCTCTCTTATAGGATCTGTTCAAAACATTTTTAAAATATGGCAAGACCTAATTAATAAGCTTTTAGATTAAGCTTTTATATTGGGGGAAACTATATTCTTCCTTCTTTGTTGTGTGTGGCTGCTTCTTTTTCAGATTCCAAAAATCAAGCAGTTACTGAGTTGGCAAGGTAGGATCCAGCATGAGTCAAGTGCATGACAGGAAAGTCATATAAGGAGAAGCTGTGCCAACTGAACTCATTCACATACCAAGTAATTTGTCAGTTTTTCCATTAAGTTTTCCACGGCTACACAGCTTTCCTCCCACACTTCCATGTTCACAAGGTCTGAGGTGCACTATTTTATTCAAAACACCAGCACTTGCTCAGCTACACCATGGACCACAGACATGCTCCACTACATTAGTATTTTTTTTAACCTAAATGCAGTGATATTCTTGTGTGGAAGGTATTGTCAGAAGGTATTTTTGCAGAAGTTAATGGAGGGAACTCTAGTTGCATCAACCGGAAAGCTTTTCTGACATGAAAAGTAAGCTAGTGGTTGTTGTTACCACATCATTTCTTTTGCTCCTCACACATTATCAGAAGATCAGAATGTTGGATTTGGTTAATAGAGTTGAGAAATTCCATCATGCAATGTGCACATTGCCTCAGTTTTCGTCTCTCAGTATCAAATCCTGAGCTCTTGAGCATTGATATTTCTCATAGCTAAAGCCACCATTTGATTTGAAGCCTGTGTTTCTCAGTTAGGGCTTCATAAAAGTAAGACCTGACGTATATAAAGTTCATTTCATCAGTGTCCACAAGACGCTCTGCAATTTCAGTGTGAAACATCTCACTTCACTTTGATCTGCTTTTCTTTGTAATGGTTGCAGTGTGCAAATTAGCATTGTTATAATATAAAAAAATACAAACCATTATATGAATGAGTATACTTTTTCACATACTGTATAAAACCATCCCAGAGGTTTGATAAGAGTCAAACATTTCAGGAGGAAGTGTTCATTTTTCTCAGGCATATGGTCTTCACCACCATCTAACCTGTGATTATAATGTGTGATTATGTTGCATACACCTGTGATTTTTTTTTTTTTTTTATGTAAAATAAACACCACCTGTCAGGTTCACATTTGTTTTATGTGTGCTTTTGTGCTGACTAATATGTTTTCAGATTTTAGTTGTACCAGATAATGTAACTGAGAGAAAAAAAAATCTCTGGATGAGAAACTATAGCCCCTTTTTACATGTGACCTGGTAAATTTCTGGGTTAAAAAAGACTTAACAGATGTGGACAAATATGTTGGTACCCCTCTACAAAAAAAAAGAAGAACATACAATTGTCCCTGAAAATAATCTTAATCTGACAAAATACAGTATATACTCTCAGATAAGTTCTCTCACGGATAAGTCCTGACCTGATTTTACTGTATAATTTCTGGTATTTTATAATGTCGGTTGTATAAGTCGAATGCGGAAAACTCCCGCTATTGGTTGAAGAGATTATGATATGCTAACGCCCACCAGAGAGAGTAACCACTGAGCACACTGCCTTTTTTCTATGTAGGTGTGGCAATGCGCTGTATCAGCACATGGTCCTAACTTGTCTCTCTTGCTCTATTGTGCCTACGTGACCACACAGTAATACCCAAACTATTCCGAAGCGACGTTTGCACTGTTTTGTGTTTTTTGTATCTCACACCCTCATACACCTTTATTGTAAGAACATTCCTTATCAACGATGGAGGGTTCAATCAGGATAAATATGAAGCTGGTTTTAAATTAAACGTCGTAGCAGCAAAAGAAATTGGTAACTGCGCTGCTGCAACAAAATTGGATGCGTCTGAGAAACTGATGCGAGATCTGAGAAGGCAGTAAAATATAAAAAAAAAAAAAAAAAGAAGTGTCACATTTTTGAATGGGCGTATAACTTGGGGGTCTGATTTTTATGATCGATTTTTCATGTTTCAAGATCCGACTTATATGTGAGTATATACGGTAATTGGCCCCCATCATTGTTTACTCCGTATTAAGGAAAAAAAAAATCAGACTTTACTTTGGAGTTTTGATTCAACAGAATATTTTAAAAAATTAGATAAATGAAAATTGCATGGACAGAAATGATATGACCCTTAACTTAATATTTTGTTGCACAACCTTTAGAAGCAATCACTGCAAAAAAGTGATTACTGCAGCTCTCAATGAGACACCTGCACTTGTCAACAGGTAGTTTGGCCCACTCTTCCTCAGCAAACTGCTTCAGCTGTGTCAGGTTGTGTCTAGGGAGGTTGGCTATAGTCCCATGGACCTTAAACTTTTTAATAATATTTGCAGCTTTTGTCACAGAAACATCAGGCTCCTTTGCCTTTAACATGCTTGTCTATAGTTGTCTTCCTGATCTCCTCAAATAACTCTATCCTTTTCTTTATTTTGTCCATGTTCAGTGTGGGACACACAATGGTACCAAACAGCAGAGTGACTACTTTTCTCTGTTTAAACAGGTTGAATGACTTGATTGCACAATTGGAGACATGTGTGATACTAATTCAAGAAAACAGCTAGTTTGAAAAATCACTTTAATCCAGTTATTTATGATCTTTTCTAGGGATACTAATAATTGTGTCCAGGACATTTTATAATATCTTTATCAAATAACCAATACCTGATCTCTTTTCACACTTGCTTTGCTTTATTCTTAGACATATCAAAGGCATGCAGGTAAATGAGGGACAGTCGCCTTTCATCTAATCACTTTTTGGGGGCATACAGCACTTTTTTCACTAAGCTGTAAGGGTACCCGCAAACTTGTTAATTTCTGTAGAAAATAAGGAGGAAACAAAATATATGTTATGTGTTATGTGAAAAACAGATATACTTAGAAAGTAGTTTCGATCATCACACAATTTAACCAGTAGCCAAGAATATAAGTAATCAAGCAAATACATTGAAACTGAATAACTAGACATACAAAGGTTAATTATAAATAATTCTTATAAGACAAGAGTCCAAAGGTAGAGAACTAGTAATTCTGGTCATAAGATTGCTACTTTGCTTTAATATCTCTCAGTTTGAGAATTCTTTGTGCAAAGTTTGCATATATAAAATCATGTAAGGCAGAGTCTGTATGACCTAGTGCTAGATTTTGTCATTAATGGGCAAAATGCATTTCAAGTAAAGGTTAGGATATAGCGGGTTGCATAATGGATGGATGGCATGAAATTTTTTTTTTTTTTTTGAATCATAACATTTGATTTTTTTCAGACAGCCACATAGTTCATAAAGAAGAACTATAACATTAGTAATACCTATCAAAATTTGAATGATCTCATTGTTTAGAGTCAAGATATAGCATGCCAAAGTTGCTCTAAATCATAATAGAATTTTCAGCAAGCCATAAACTGGCAAGTATGTGACTGTGGACAAAGTATTTTATACATTAAAGATGTCTGATACTAAACAATCCTTGAAAATCCTGTGCATCTAGCACTAAAAATCTTGTCATTTTTTAGTAGCACAAAAAAAATGAAGCCACACCCCCTTCTTAACGTCCTCTATATCTCAGAAATTAATATACATGCAAAATTGAAATCTTGTACAATTATATTCTTTCAGTAAGTATGAAGTAAATCAGAGATGGTCAGTTACAAACATTTCTAAAATCTGTTGATTTGAAATGGATTGACTCGTTTATGATTTCATCGGGTCAGCATTTTGTTTCTTCTCTTCAGTGGGCACCGCTATTTTTATGAGTTGGTTATATGGGTATTGCGATGTAAAGGTTATTAGAAAAAGAAAGTTATTTGTTTTTGACTTTATGACTTAATGTTTGGTTAGCATCATGGTTTTGCTAGTTGATTTTCTGATTAATGTACCTAAGACTTCAGCCGGTTCCTTGACTACTCTTTTAGTCTGTCCTTTAAAAAAATGTTTCATTTCCCAGTCTCAAAATTCCTAGCTTGGTTAGGATCTGTCATCTTTCCAGTTACACTCTATACAGTAATAGCCTCCTGTTCTCATTTCTTATGGTAGGTCATATGCTTGTATTGTGCTAAACCGCACCATTAAAACAAAACTTAGCAGGACTGTGTGGAATACAGCATGAGATTCAATTGTAACAAATATGTTGAGTTATGTTTTCTATTTATTTCCACACTGAAAGATAACTAAAATTTTCAGTTTTTGAAGTTTTATCTTCAGGAACAAATTTACATTCCATCTTTTTTTCTTCAGCTCATTTTTTGTGAGGCTTATATACCTTGTTTCAGTGCCAAAGGCTGCTGCATTTATCGTTAGTTTTTAGGTGACACAAGGTTTTTGCCTCCTTTGTTTCTGTTTCCTTGTCTTTATCGATAGGGTGGTCCAGATCTAATTATGTAATTTTCATTATGCTATAACTTATTAAGTTTATTACATAGAAAATCACCTGAAAAATCCCGGCCCTTCGAGAAGTGTGCGAACTGACGACATGAAGAGTCGTCTTTGCGCTGAACTGGAATCGTCCCTGCATAAATCAAAGTCATCCAGACGATCTGGATCTGCATAATTAGGTCTGGACCACCCTGTATATTACAAACAGCAATAAATTTCAAATTCCGGAAGGTGCCAAAGTGCATCATGTCTTTCAACTGAGGGTTTTGTAATTGAAAATGCAGCATTGTAACAAAACACCTCAACAGCGGAGCACAGAGCTATTGGGTAAGGTAACCGTTGTTTGTCCTCATTTCTTGTTTTTAAAGTATTGGTAACTTTCATCATTTTTTTTTTTCTTTTTAATGTTACACATTGTGATGGAGTTGATACAAAAGCCAGATTGTTGTCTTAATTTATTAAATGAGGTAATGCTGGTAGTTAATGTTAAATGCTTTGATATAATTAAAAGACCTGATGATGCATTTGCCTTTTATTGTTTGGGCGATGCAAGATTTTCATAAGCTTAATTTTTGCAGTATATATTAACTTTTATGTGACATAGATTTTAATGATGGAAATACGTTTTTTGAGATCATTAAAACGTTGGAGTGGCAGCTTTTCAACAGTTCGGTGCTTCTGACCTTGTTTTAGGGCTAGGCAATATACCGAAAATATACTGGTATTAACAACACAAACTTCTTACTGAACTAATTTTGCTCATGTCGATATGTTCAGTAAAATATCTCTTCTGCTGTTTCCATTCAGCAGCTGTTCCATTAAAAAAAAGTGCAGAATCCAATCCCAGTCATGTCCAGTCGCATACTCCCGCCTTGTCCAGCCCACACTCTTAATTCTAAAGAAAAGGAGTATAAAGGCCATGAAAGAGCAGTAGCATAGCACTTATTCTAAACCCTAGTCAGGCAGGGATGAGTCTGATACAGATAAGGACAGGCTGCAATCTTAACAAGATGCAGTGGCTATCATTTGGTCATATTTTGGTTTCAGTTAAACAGGATATGAACAGCCTTAAGTCAAATGTAAACTCTGATGAAAAACCATTGTTGCAACAAATCCTAACACAAGCAGCTTGTTTCCTCACTTGAAATGCTACTGTTTTGTTATGGAACATGAAGAGTGTATGGCCTCAAAAAATATTTCCCAAAGCTGCAGTCTTTAACAAAGCATAAGCTAATACCAATTTGCAAAAAATACATGCAAATGTAACAACATAATTAACGCGATTACATATTTAGTTTTGAAAGGATGCAAAACATTAATTAATTCTCTCTTTTTTGTTTGTAGATCAGGCAATTTTAACTTGAGTTTTACTGTATAAAATTTTAAAAATTTGATCCTTTTCATAAAATATTCTAGATTGTTGAAAAGTTATAAGATGTGAGATAACTATAATAAAAATGAATAAATTAATACAGAATAACTTAACCAAATATAACCGTATATGATATTGTGACCGAGGAAATGATCAAGGTAAACAAAAAGAATGTTTGGACACATCAAAAACGAGCAAAAAAAGTTGTGCCTTAGGCACAAAGAAGTATGGCATGATTCAGACTTGCAATACATTTTAAGAAAAGATGCAGAGTGGGGTTTAGGTTCAAATGATTGCCATCTTCTGGAGGGCACCTGCTTTTATGGTGGCCAAGAAAGAAGAGGTGGGGCAAACTCTGGGGTATGTGGCTGGAGCTGGGCATTTGTGGTGTTCTTCTTTTCAGGACTTAGGTAGAAAGAGAAGATAGAGTTAGTGGCAGTACCCCCTCTCATCCCGGAGTGGCATTGCTTACCTCGTCAGAGCCATGAAAGGTGGTCCACAGGTGCACATGTGTGACAATATATAATAAAAATCATACCAAATGTGGTGGTTGATTATATATTGATCTTCAGCTCTCTCTGAATCGGTTCACAGCTGAGTGTGAAGCGGCTGGGATGGGAATCAGCACCTCCAAATCCGAGACCATGGTCCTCAGCCGGAAAAGGGTGGAGTGCCCTCTCAGGGTTGGAGGCGAGATTCTGCCCCAAGTGAAAGAGTTCAAGTATCTCGGGGTCTTGTTCATGAGTGAGGGAAAAATGGAGTGTGAGATCGACAGGGGGATCTGTGTGGCATCCGCAGTGATGCGGCCTCTGCATCGGTCGTGGTGAAAAAGGAGCTGAGCCGTAAGGCAAAGCTCTCAATTTACCAGTCAATCTACATTCCTTCCCTCATCTATGGTTATGAGCTATGGGTAGTGACTGAAAGAATGAGATTGCGAATACAAGCGGCTGAAATGAGTTTCCTCCGCAGGGTGTCTGGGCTTTCCCTTAAAGATAGGGTGAGAAGCTCAGTCATCCGGGAGGGGCTCAGAGTAGAGGCGCTACTCCTCCGCATCGAGAGGAGTCAGATGAGGTGTCTCGGGCGTCTGATCAGGATGCCTCCTGGACGCCTCCCTGGTTAGGTGTTCTGGGCATGTCCAACTGGGAAGAGGCCCCGGGGAAGACCCAGGACACGCTGGAGGGACTATGTCTCCTGGCTGGCCTGGGAACGCCTTGGGATTCTCTCGGAAGAGTTAGAAGAAGTGGCTGGGGAGAGGGGTCTGGGGCTCTCTGCTCAAGCTGCTGCCCCCACGACCCAACCTCGGATAAGCGGAAGAAGACGGATGGATGGATGGATTATATGTTGACTTATATTTTGTATAGAGCCCTTAGGAGTGTTCAGAGGAAAATAAAATCTGTTTAAAAAGAAGTCTTGAACTTTATTAAAAAACGTATACAGGGGCAAAAGTAGTTTTAATGTCGTGAGTGTGCAAAACACAGAGTTTATTCTTGTATTATTATTTATTTATTAATTATCACATTATTTTTATTATTTGTCTTCTTATTGGTCATCGTCCTCTTATTATTGTTATTGTTAAAGTGTGCTTGAGTGTAGCAATCATAACCGGCGTGTCTTTTTCCATAATTACAAATCTAAACCTAAATTTGTCCACCCCTGTATATTTATACATGCAACTAAGAATTTCATCGTGCTCTGTACATGTGACAGTAATGACCCTTGTAAAAGAATACAAAGGAGACCTACGAAGGTTAAGGGCACCACAGGATGAACCCTATTTAATGATAAATGTTTTGTCAAAAAGGAACATAAAAACAAAGAGAATAGTGCCAGCACAGTGGTCTTGAGGGATACATCTTCTGCAGACACGTCTGGTATGATTGCCTTCCCAAGTGGAAGAGGCAGAAGTGCGGAAGTGATGCATACAGTTCTTGGATCTAAGAACACAAGTGGGAAGGATGTGAGTGACAGAGCCAATGGTTCGTGGTGAAATTACAGGTAACATAAAGCCCTGAAGATATCCCTATGCACACAGGTGTGACACCCTATTAGTGTTGATCGGTACTAAAATTTTGACCTTGGTATCGATACCATGTTTTAGACCTCAGTACCGGTACAAAAACAGTTCAGAAGCAACAAAAGGGCAAACCTCCACCCTCTCATAGCTGTGCTCATCTGCTTCATTAGTGCTGTCCCCTTTCACCTTATTTTTAAAACTCTTTTTATTTCGCTGAATTTTGATATGTTTTATATTTCAAATGTATTGATTTATTACTGGTTTTGTCCTTCTCTGTTGGGGTAAATCATAAAAAAGAGAAAATTGTGAAAGTTAATGAATGTGATGATTTGTGAGGGAACTGATACAAAAGACTGTTCTTACTAAATACATTTATGCAAGCCTTTGATATTTGTTTTAAAAACAAAGTCTGATTTATTTATAATCTGTGGGTGTCAAAAATCCCTGCTCTTGCCAATGTTTATATTATCTATTTTTGCTATGCCTTTCTGTTTTCATAAAACATTTAAGTACATTGTTCTTTTAAGATTTAGTTTTCTACACTGAAATTGCAACATCCTAAGTAAAGTAGTTTATATTTCCTACAGGTTCATTTATTTACTTTTCTAAGTTGACTTTCTAGTGATAATGGAAACAATGCATACAATTTGTAATTGCCATTATTTGGGAAGAAAATGGATTCAGCTGTATCTTTGATGTTAGTAATTTTCCTACAACAAGAATTTAAGAAAATAAGGAACAGCATAGTAGTCTGTTCCAGAAGTCACGTGATCACTTCTCAAGCAGGTGCCCAAAATATCTCCCCTTTGAAAAAGAAAACAAGCTGAATAATACCAAAGTTCATAAAACATAACACTGAGGATTCATTGTTTTTACTGAAATCATTGTATAGTTAGATTCAGATGCTGCTTTGTTCATTAGAACAGTTTTGACAAGAACAGGTCATTCATCCCAAAAAGACTCACCAGTCCTATCCTCTTTAATTTCTCCTACTAACATAATGGTAGCAGGAGTGTAGACTAATTCATAATGGATCCAGTTTATTTAGTAGTGTGGAATTTGAGCAAATGCCTGACTGTTATAAATAAATGCTGCAACTAAGTTAACAATACAAGGAAATGGCAATTCTGAGCAATTTAAAAGTCATTCTGCCCTAGTACAGTGATGTTCATTATGCACACCACACTTTCAGAACCACTAGCATGCATCTTTTAATTTGTACCATGATGTTTGAAAACACAGCAGCCCCTCAGGGACAGAGGCAGAAAGATTTTACAGTAGCAGAAATAGTTTCAAGGGTGGGTGTGAAAAAATGGCTGAGAACAAATAAATATTTGCTATTTTTAAACTACATAAAATTAATTTTACTTTGGAATGTCTGTAGTAGCCCAATAATATTATACCTTGACTTTTTTTTTTTTGGATTATTGCAGTGGCTTTTGCATTTCTAAGGGGTGGCTTAAGTCCCTCTATGGTGTTACCACTGTTGACCAGAAATAAAACATTTTACAGCTGACTTTATAGGTACAATTGGCTCACTGTACCTATAAAGTTAAATCATTTTTGAGCTCACCATATCCTGGACGCTCACATTTTTATCAGTTTTGGAATGTTTAAAGTATTAAGAAAATATACCAAACGAAGTATCATTTTTATGTTTTGCAACAATTAAAGTAAGCATTTTAGTATTTAGAGTGGTAATGGTTGCTCCTCAAGTCTTGCCGTTGTCCTCTGTGTGCTCAGTCCTGCTGGAATATTCTCCAGGACCCTGTGAACATGATTGTATTAAGGGAGTATGAGAATTTTATGTCTTTTTTTAACAGCTGGATATAAGCATCCAGAAGTGCTGCTTACTGTCCAGGGGCATCAACCCTTGAGCTGGAGGTGTCCAACTGTTTTTAGGACACTGCACAGCTGAATGGTGACTTTGGTAATTCAGAGGTGGTAAGCAGGGGCTAGTAGTCCCAACAGGTCACCCCAAAATCAGTCCTTAGGCAGAGAGCCCCATTGTCCTGGTCAAGTATCCATTGACTGAAAGAAAATCAGATTTGTCCAGATCAGATCTGTTCTTTGCAAGATTCATAAAGTGAATTCACCAAGGAATAGTGAATGATATGAATGCTGCTATATTTATATCCTCATGATTGTTACCAGTGCCAGTCGAAACCCTTGTGTAGCCCTTAGGAAAAGTTCACTCTGCCCGCCCCCACCAAAAGAAAATGACAAAATTAAATGCACAAACAATCGATATAAAGACACACATGCCTTTGTTTAATACAGGAGACCAAAGTAATGGCAAACTAAATCTATTTAAAATGTATGCAAGGTACTAATAAATAATAATAGTAATAATCTGAAACAGATGCTTTGAGGCAAATGCAGAATTATTAATTATTAGTGTAAGAATAAACAAAAGAAAGCAATAACACAATCTCTAGAACTATGTAAGTCATACATTATATCACCTAAACATAACACAATAATTGTAGAGCTTTCACACCTGACATCTCTTATATGTATTTCTCTTCTGGTTCGTCCTGCTTCCTCTTCAAACCCAGTCCCACCCACACGCAGCACACACGGCATTTCTCGATTCCTATTCGTCCTCTTCCAAACCTTTCCCCACGCTGCCTGCAGCCTCCCATACACTCCCACACCCACTTTTCTCGAGTCCTATTCCTCCTTCGGACTACCGCGTTCCCTGCTCCTCTCTCATGACCCCATTGCTGTCACATCACTGCCCGATATCTAGCCTGACCGCGTGACCTTAAACTTCGGCCATGTCTGCGCCTGGGAGTCTTTTCCGTAGCCTGCTACAGAAAGGTATTCTCTCGACCATTGGCATTGGTTTCGCTCCTTGCTATTTTCGTTATACTACGACTGTTGTTTCCTAAGCCTTTGTTATAAAATGAACAACAGTATCTTTTCTGTTGACGGGTTTTTGTACAACGTCATCTGTATTCCAGGATCTGGCAACTGCCTGTTCCTATCAGTGGGTTATTTCTTGACACAAACAGTTGACAAAGGCAATGCACTGTTTTCCGTTCCTATTCTTACACGGCCGAATGCTATGTTGGGCGTCGGCTATCTGGTTTAACAATATTTAAAGAATAACATGACAGTGGCAATTTTTCTATTTACAGTTTAACTTCCTGGCCTCCTTGCTGCAAAGTCCTATATGACATTGTCATATGAAATCTGACAAATAACCTCATGGCTGATACTCTTTACACCCTGCTTAATTAATAGGATTACAGTAGCCTCAGGTTGAATGTGTGATCTTTTCCTTAAAATCTTTGTGACCACTACAGAAGTTGGTAGTGTCTGTTTTGTCTAGATAGTGCCATTACGCACAGGGTCAGACTTAGGAGCATGTCAAGTTAGGTCTTGCACAATTGTTTGGGCTTCCCCTTAGATCTTTTGAAGAAACCATGGAGAAACTAGTATGCAGTCTCAAAGCTTAGAAGTTGCCTAAACTTGAAAGGGCACTACAAAAAAACAGCATGTAGCATGTGAGTATGAAATAGGTGCCTGGATAGCAACACAAAAAGCATCGGAGATTATAAGCAATAGAGTGGGACAGGCATGCAGTGCCAAAGATTACAATTTTACTTGATAGCCATCAAAGCATAGTACACCATATGAAATTTCCAAAACAAAGAGCCTAGTCCATCAATTATGTATTTTGAGGGAGAAAGAGCCAGATAAGAAGAGAGAGAGGAAAAATATTTTAAAACATTATTCTCAGATCTAGTTATTTTCACAATATCGGGTATTTTTAGCTGTTAAGATAAAATAAAAATATGAAAACAAAAGTGAAAACAGATAAAAAATAAATTTAAAAAGTAAAAATAAAAATAGTTTTAGGTTTTCACCAGTTTTCCCACTGTAGGCACTTTTGTCTAGCTACCAATAAACTTTGTCTGTTTTTCAGTATACTGAGATAGGGCCAACTGAGTAAAGAAGTTATAAGAAAAGAAGCAAACACAGGAAAAGGTTTGTGGCACATCTGTAACCCCATATAATAAAAAATAAATGAAAGCAAAACAACCCCTTTTACAAGGTGAAAATGACATCTTCTCAGATGGGAGTCCAATACAGAACTGATTTACAATGGCAGAACTTCCAGTCATATGGATTCCAGGCAAGAAGGAGTGGGTCCAAGAAGGCTGACAACTGAAGTGATGTCAGCGGAGGAAGAGCCATAAATCTTCCATTCTGCAGCTGGAGTAAGAGAGAAGGCATTAGGACACAGTGCCAATCCCTGGTTCGACAAATAATTACCATGATCAGAGCATTTAAGCAGCCTCCCAAGCACACACTGGTGACAAGGTATAGTTTGTGATTTGTCAACAAAATTATTCTGCTCATGCATGTAAATTGTTAATAAGGGTTTCATTTTCAAAAAGGATTTTTCACTACTGTAAGTTGTCAACAATATGCAAAAACCTGACATTTTTCAATTGTGTCTCATATCCAGGATAGTCCATAAAGTGTTTTAAATAAAAGTTTTTGGTGATCAGTACACTTCACCATCAGACTTTTGAATTGAAATATCAAATACAATAAGTGAAAGGAAAGGTAGCGGCTCATCAAAATGGTCATCAGACCAAATTAAGCACCCTCGAATTGTGTTTCAATGTTTGTAACTGGACAAGTTTCTGTGCATGTCTGTTTAGCTCAATCACAATTACAACTAAGTAACTGCCATCACTTAAGAAAAGGTTAAATTCAGTAAGCAACCATCTGTACATGATGCATCTGTCTTCTGCCCAAGAGAACAGTGAACAGCAGCTTTGGAAGTTTCCCAAAGCTGTTTTTAAACCCACATACTTTTGGAAAAATCATCACCTTTGCATGCTTCCCTATCACTAGAACTGTACCCTACAATGCTGTCAATATTATAACATGACAAATCAGTTTATTTGTTTATTCTCCGACAGCCCATGTTCAGCTCTCCTGTTGCCTCAAATGCTGTCCAACAGCAGCTCTCCGTCACTACCTCCAGTTTACTGAGGGCACGTATACTCAGGGATTGCGGTGCATGGGTGTTAGCGACTAGCAGCGGTCAAGTTATCTCATGGGTAATGTATAAGACTTTATGAGAGCAGAATCTGTCACTTTAGCAGTAGGAATGTTTATTTGAAAAACAAGAAGTAAATGTTTCTTTCAAACATTTTGGTTAAAGAAGGTGTGTGTTCTCAAGGTTACAAGGAGCATGTAGACCACAGCACCTGTCATCCAAGACAAAGCAAAATTGGCTTGCTAAATTGGTGCCTCCCAGAAGATGGCATACTAGAGAGTCACCTGCATTGCCTAATGGGGTTAACCAGCACTGATTCTTACAGATTTGATGGTTTTAGCCTAAACCACTGCGGCTCTTGGATCATACATTAGGAATTCTTCTTTGAATCAGGTTTATTTTTTGAAATATCTGGTCATTATGCTTTGCTTTGCAATGTTTCACAAACCACTTTTCTTCACAGTTACTTCAAAGTGAATACCTGCCAAATTATCTACGAATAACATTTGTGATGGGTAGGCATTAAAAAATGGGTTAGTTTAATGTTAACTTTGTTAGGGTTCACCTTTAAACTTTCTTTGCTGAGTGTTAAAAATTGATTACTTAGAGGACAGCCATTATGCTACTTCTCCTCTGTAAACTTTGTAAGGAGGGAATTTCCTGACTTGACTCTTTGTCTGCTACTGGCAAAATGTTGAGCACTGAAACTTACATTTTTGTGCCTGGGCACACACGCACATCAGAGTAAAAATTGCTCAACAATAGGCTACTGGCAAATGATTTATCTAAAAAATACTAATATAGAAACAACAGATTTTTGTTTCTGTCATTTTAATTGTATATGGTATTAATCATAGTTTATTTTTCACTTTCACTCAGCTTTTTTTTTTATTCTGTTTATTGATTTTTTTTATCCTTTTAGTTAAAGTTGTTAATGATAATAATACGGTATGGCCGGCTTCCTGTTTCTTGAAATCTATGACCATCTTCTTGGCTGACATTAGGTGTGAAATTGTTTGTCCAGGTGCCACTGTAAGATGAGTTATCAGTGTTGATAGTCACGTAAGTGATGGTGTTATCATTTGCAAATTTAATGGTAGTGTTGGAGGTTTGTTCAAGCACTGAACAAGAAATACAAACCTGTTTCTGATAATGGGAGTAAGTCCCAAACTGAGGCAATGGAGATTAGCTTTAGTTGTACACAGTGATAAATGCTGAGTTATAGTCTATAAATAGGCCAGTGTCATGGCAGTGTTTTATCATCCAGATATGTAAGGGTGACATGAAGCGCAAGGGATGTGGAATTCCATGTGGGATGGTGATGATGATATGCAAACAGGAGGTGATGAAGACTATTTGGAGTATTCTGTTTAATGTCTTCCAGTACCAGACTGACAAAAGCATTTCATTACAACTGGAGCAAGTGCTACCGGTGTGTAGTCATTCAGACAATCCCTGTTTATTTTCTTGGAACAGGGATAACTTTCTTTCTTTCTTTGTTTTCAATTTGCAATGGTCACAGATTCATCAGATGTCATTATTATAAAAAAAAATAGAAAGCCACAAAACTAGTATTATTACCTGTCTGGAAAGCTTATAGAATGAGATTAGTGGACTACTACTACTTTTTAACTCAGGGGAGGGCGGTGCTTTAGCCTATCCTAGCTATCATAAGGCACAAGGGAAGAATAAACCCCAGACAGAGCACCAGTCCATCAGAGAGTGAACACGCACACCCACACACCAAACACACAACAGAGCCAATTTACCATTGCCAGTTCACCTAACCTGCATGTTCTGGGACTGTGGGAACAAACTGAACCAAACAGACACAGGGAGAAAATGCAAACACCACGCGCGGCAGCCGCAGATTCTTTAGCTAAAACTCCCTAAACCGTTTCCCATTCATTCTCTATTGTAGTGCTAAAGAACTACTGATGCAATCTATTTTCATCCACTTCCGTTTTGGGGGGCGCTGTTCTGCCTGCCTGCAGCATCTGCCTTCATAGACGTGCTGGGGCGTTTTTTCTTTTTTATTTTAAGTAAATCGTTAAGTTTAAAATGTAGATCTTGGTTAGTTCTGTTGATTAATTCGTGCTTTCATTAATTATAGCTAATACTGTTATCGAGTAGTTTCTCTGTCTGCCTATTATGTACTGCCCTATCTATCTATCTATCTATCTATCTATCTATCTATCTATCTATCTATCTA
>JANRMT010062791.1:124729287-124749604 GCA_026402145.1 Polypterus bichir lapradei | reverse complement strand
CTATCTATCTATCTATCTATCTATCTATCTATCTATCTATCTATCTAGTGCCTTTCACATCTATGTCCACTCTCACTGCCTGCTTGCCTGTGTGCAGCGTCTCTCCATTGATAGATGATTTATTTATTTTTGACATAAATCTCAAAGTATAAAAAATATGTAAACAATATTTATGAAATAAAACTACTATATATTTTTTGTGAAGCCACCAGGTCTTGTACAGCCGCCCTAATCCGGACACAAACAGGCAGGAGACAGATTTTGCCACACTACACACGTTTATTTACAATTGGGGAGTGTTTCTCCCTGCTCCTCCCAGCACAGTGCACCAATCACCAACACCCCAATACAAAGTCCCTTCTTGCCACCAGTCCACCTGCCTCCACTCCTCCTCAGGCTTTGTCCGCTTCCTCCCGACTCTGGCCCTCGAATGGTGGGGACTGGCCCCTTTTTATAGGGCACCTGGAAGGAAAAAAAGCAAGAAACTGCATCAATTTATGCTGGAAATTTTTTCTATTTTTCAAATAAAATATTTTTTTGCAGTTTAAGAAGGGCATTTTATTTGCATGAGAGACAGAGATTTCCTAGGAAAGGAAACATACTTTGTGACTGGCAGGAACAGTCTGATGACTTCTTTCAAAATAGAAGTTGTTACTTCAGTACTGAACCACATGAGATAGGAGCCACAACATGGTACTCATCCTGCTTTCACTCCCATCTTCAGATTAGAAGAACACTAGTGGTTCAGAATCACTACTGTGGCAGACCAGAACAGCGTGAGGAAGAGCATAATATAATTACTTTATGTAGCCTTTCCTTATTTAGGGCAAGTGTGAAAAAAGAATTTATAGTCCTAGTGACATATGGCTTTAAGAAACAGAACTAACCCTTCATGATTAACACATGTGTCTACCAATTAAAACAAAAGGGCAAAACGCACCATATACAAAAAATCAGAAAAACGCTAAAAAACTTTTTTTTCAAAAGTTTATCCAATCTCAGATGCTATATAACATAAAGGACATGCCAGTATTTATATGAATACATCAGCAATGTCACATGTAGTGAAACCCCCAGAGAACTGTGGGACCCACTGCCCTGGCAACGATCAACATTGTTGTCAGAATATGGTACTGTCCACAAGGAAAACAAAATGGCATCACAGCATAATGACCAAAACATTAGACGGAGATGCTAGAAAAATTAAACAGAAAATCAGTCACAACAAGAACAATACAAAGCCGAAAATGCATGCTATGAAAAAATTAAGGATAGTAGGAAAATGAATGTTTTTTCATGATTGGACTCTATTTTAGTTTTTTTGTAGTTATTCCTTGGCTTTGACAACTTATTAAACTGTTGTTTTGGGTGTTTCTGAGGTTAAGGAATTCACTGGTCACATTCATTTTTTGTTTTGATGTGTTTTTCAGAGCATTTCTATGTAAAGTTTTTCATGTGCTGCCATTTTGCTTTGGTACAATTGTCTCTATTTTTGTTGTGCAGTTGCTAGGCTTAATGATAAACGTCCTGTAATGTCATCATTACAATGCTATATCCCGAATTGTCTTGAGTATAGAGATACAGTGGTGCGTGAAAGTTTGTGAACCCATTAAATTTTCTATATTTCTGCATAAATATGACCTAAAACATCATCAGATTTTCACTCAAGTCCTAAAAGTAGATAAAGAGAAACCAGTTAAACAAATGAGACAAAAATATTATACTTGGTCATTTATTTATTGAGAAAAATGAACGAATATTGCATATTTGTGAGTGGCAAAAGTATGTGAACCTCTAGGATTAGCATTTAGTTAGAAGGTGAAATTCGAGTCAGGTGTTTCAATCAATGGGGTGACAATCAGGTGTGAGTGGGCACCCTGTGTTATTTAAAGAACAGGGATCTATCAAAGTCTGCTCTTCACAACACATGTTTGTGGAAGTGTATCATGGCACGAACAAAGGAGATCTCTGAGGAACTCAGAAAAAGAGTTGTTGATGCTCATCAGGCTGGAAAAGGTTACAAAACCATCTCTAAAGAGTTTGGACTCCACCAATCCACTGTCAGACAGATTGTGTACAAATGGAGGAAATTCAAGACCATTGTTACCCTCCCCAGGAGTGGTCGACCAACAAAGATCACTCCAAGAGCAAGGCGTGTAATAGTCGGCGAGGTCACAAAGGACCCCAGGGTAACTTCTAAGCAACTGAAGGCCTCTCTCACATTGGTTAATGTTCATGTTCATGAGTCCACCATCAGGAGAACACTAAGCAACAATGGTGTGCATGGCAGGTTTGCAAGGAGAAAGCCACTGCTGTCCAAAAAAAAAATGCTGCTCGTCTGCAGTTTGCTAAAGATCAAACCAGAAGGTTATTGGAAGAATGTTTTGTGGACGGATGAGACCAAAATAGAACTTTTTGGTTTAAATGAAAAGCGTTATGTTTGGAGAAAGGAAAACACTGCATTCCAGCATAAGAATCTTACCCATCTGTGAAACATGGTGGTAGTATCATGGTTTGGGCCTGTTTTTTTTTTTTTTTACTGCATGTGGGCCTGGACGGCTTGCCTTCATTGATGGAACAATGAATTCTGAATTATATCAGAGAATTCTAAAGGAAAATGTCAGGACATCTGTCCATGAACTGAATCTCAAGGGAAGGTGGGTCATGCAGCAAGACAACGACCCTAAGGACACAAGTCGTTCTACCAAAGAATGGTTAAAGAAGAATAAAGTTAATGTTTTGGAATGGCCAAGTCAAAGTCCTGACCTTAATGCAATCGAAATGTTGTGGAAGGACCTGAAGCAAGCAGTTAATGCGAGGAAACCCACCAACATCCCAGAGTTGAAGCTGTTCTGTACGGAGGAATGGGCTAAAATTCCTCCAAGCGGGTGTGCAGGAATGATCAAAAGTTACCGGAAATGTTTAGTTGCAGTTATTGCTGTAAAGGGGGGTCACACCAGATACTGAAAGCAAAGGTTCACATACTTTTGCCACTCACAAATATGTAATATTCCATCATTTCCCTTAATAAATAAATGACCAAGTATAATATTTGTGTCTCGTTTGTTTAACTGGTTTCTCTTTATCTACTTTTAGGATTTGAGTGAAAATGTGATCTTTTGGTTTTGCTTGTTTTTGGTTGCCAGATTCTTGTGTCTTATCTTGACTAATGAATTAATTGTATTCCTGGCTCACAACTCGCTCGTTACATCCTTTTTGACATTGATTTTTTCTTCATATTTTGAGTTCTGGTTATGTAACCATTCTGTTACTTTCTTCTTCCTGACTCCCCATCTCCTGAACCTTAATTAAAATGCATTTATGACTTTTTATTTCTGTGTAGTCATTACACTTACCATAAACAAAAGGAAAGTGGAAAAAAGTCACAAATATAGTGCCAGCCTTGCTAAAGAGATTAGGGGTCTCATTTACAAAATTTTTGTTGATTCAAATGCTTATGCCAAAAAAAATCTGATTTCTCTAACCAGACGAATGTACATTTCTGTATAATTTACCTTATTAAATCACAGTCATCTTGCAAATGTTTATATGTGAATGCACCTTGAACCTAGCCCACTTCCACCCAGAAACAACTATATATGGACTATGCTACTGAACCTCATACATACACATTCCCAATGCTGCAGATCTTCATTGGCTTGCAGAGCATCCTCTCTCCTGCACATCCACCCACTGCTAGTTGCATTTGAGGAGTTCTATAGCAGGCTCCAAATGTCACTGTAACACCTCTCCTCTGCACTTTGGGGGTCAGGGAAAAGCATAAAATGCAAGCATCTAAGTGGGTAGCCACTATCATCTGGCACATGTAATGACATGAATGTTGTTACAATGATTAGTGTAAACCATAAGGAAAGCTGTGAGTTCGGACAGTTACTTCAGCAACAAGTCAACCATTATGCACAGCACAATCATCAGGTCATTTGATCAATGCCACTTTGCCTTAAAATAAATTAATCATGGGTGGATCCAGGACACTGATCCACAACAATTGTCTGTCTCATTTTGGCATCATACATGACTTGTGCATTATTAGAATGTAACTGGTTATGGTTACCAAAAGCAGCATCTTTCTTGCTAGGTGCCCATATTTTATGGTGGTATTGCAATATGTCTGCTGTCAGTTATGCTAGGTAAAACCAAATAATACTACAAATGTCCTTTTTATGTTGGCATGTACAATCAAACTATATGGAAACTGAATGTAGGGCCTCATCAGTTATGGCTTCTAGCACAGCAGGCATGATGTAGCTGAAGCTTGGCTGAAACATTTCTGACCTGTCAGCCAGTTCCCCTGGTAGGTGTCTGTTGCCAGAAAGCCAACTGTTAATATAACCAGCAAATAAACAGGTAGAGCCTAGTTTTGGATAGTCAGTCAGTCAGTCTAATGCTGGGGCCATCTCAGCACATAGTTTCAAGACAGTGGTTCTAGAAAGTGTAAATCGACTGATATCAAAAATCGGACTAGTCCCTGAAAGCTTGTTCCCTTCGTAAACGATCATTTGTATAGTCTACAAGCTGTACCAAACAAGTGCTATTGTGTCAAACCATTAGACTATGAATAGAGTGTAGGGTATGACTTTTAGAGCTTTCTGTGTGCAGGAAGTGAATCACAACTGTGTTTTTACTACACTTTTCTTTGTAATCCTTAGAGGTGACAACAAGTAGCCTACATAAACTAACAAAAAAACAAAAATGTTTTTCAATGCAAATTTGAAACATCCACTCTCTTAAAAGGGAACTAACATACAGTATATACATCATATTCTTCACTTTTAAGGTTAATATGTTTGTCACATCAATACACATTATTATAACAGATCAGTGACGTGAGTTGTTATATGTGTTGCTCGTCATTTAGCTGTTTTGGCTGCATTCCTCTACTTGAACAAGGGTGTCATCATTTCCCAATCTCACTGAAATATTGGTTTAAATATACACAAGCTTTGCAGTCAAGTTTTCTTTTATGAATCCCAGCATTTGCATTGAAAGCTTCATACACACATTTTGTGCCTGCGCAAATTTTATAAATCTGACTCAAAAAGTCAGACTCTTGCCCTGTTTTTAGGTTACTTTTAAAAAAAGAGTACTTCACTTACGTCAGTACCACTATTAAATTATGTCTTGGTGTCTTGCAATTTTGGCAAGAATAATAATCTCTGTGGTAATGTCATGATGGGGCAGCCAAAACCAAAAACAGTAAAGATGCTCATTGTGTAGATAAGAATCCTGATGGCAGCATTGACACTCACTTTTTGTCTGCAGCTCTGCTCTTGTATGCTTAACAGGACACCTAAAATTCAAATGTTAATTATCTTAGTATGTTTCAAAACATCTATAGTACAGTAAGTGTCTGACCATCCATTTTTATTAACCCATATTTTCATTTCAGGTTGTAAGTAGTGAGAGCCTGGAAGACTTTCAGCTTGTATATAAACCAACAAGATGCAATTTAATTGTACTGTATTTGTTCAACTTTATGAATGCAGATTTTAATTTCACAGACATGTATCTTTTCTTGCTTTAGTCAATTAGCAAAACAGTTTAATAAAATCAGAAGTTGTTTAAGTGCTGCAAAAATCAGAAATATACTGTAGCACAGAATGATATTCTTAATTATAATTTCTTTTATATATACTGTAGATCTAGCAGTTTTTCAAATCTGCCAATCTAGATCATAATAACAGAAAGTTAGAGCATATCCTGGCAGAACTGAATGTAAGGTAGGAATCGAACTTTTGACTGGGCACTAATTCATCACAGGGCAAGTTCACATAGACACAGCAAATTTGAAAACATTTGCTAGCTTAACCTGAATGTCTTAGGGATGTAAGAGAAAAGCTGGAGCATCTAAAGAAAAGCCAATACATAGACCGGATCTCCGGTGGGAAATTCACTCAGGGTGACGTCCCCTCTGTATTGCTGGTTGCCCTTCCTGAGCATCTGCAGGACTCAAACTCCAAGCCTTATGATTACAAAACAATTGTTTTAGCTAGTGGTGCTAAACTATATGAACTCTATAGGGTGTCTATTGTGGTCCCTGGCCGGGGCTGGAGCCCGGCCGGGACGCCCAGGAGGACCAGAGGAGGACTTGTGCCTCCTCCAGACCGTGAGGGGGCGTCCGTCCTGGTTATGTTGGGGGCCTCGGGTACAGGGCATGGAAGCCCAGCCCTGTAGGGACCCGTGGCCACCGGCAGGCGGCGCCCCGATGCCGGAATATCCCTAGTGTGGCGGAAGTGCTGGGGGGAAGACGACAGGGGACACCCGGACGGCTTCCGGGTGCACAGCCGGCACTTCCGCCACACTGGGGTGTGGCTAGGACTAATTGCCGGGAAGCAGCTGGAGCCCATCCGGGTTCCCATATAAGGGGCCGCCTCCCTCCAGTCATTAGTGGAAGTGGACAGAGCTGGAGAGAGGACTGGAGGCGGCCAGGAAGGCACAAGGACTGTGAGGCCTGGACATTGGGGGAATCGGTGCAAGAGGCACTGGGGTTTTGTGTGCACGTAATTTGTAAATAATAGTTTTGTAAATAAACAGTGTGTGGTGGACCCAACGATGTCCGTCTGTCTGTGTCCGGGCCAGCGTCCACACTATACATTAAGATGTTACTGAAAATAAAATCTGTGGCTGTTCAGGTATTGTGTAGCCCTGCTCAACATTTGTGTTAAACATTTTTTCTGCTTTATTCTTAAGTCCACTAAGTTAGTCAATATTGATTGTCCATATTTAGTGTTGTTCCAAATGGTGTAGGAGACTTATATGCAATATTTAATATACTACATAAAATATTTAGTGTGCGCTTGGTGTGTGGGTATGTGTGTGTGTCCTGCAGTGGGCTGGCTCCCTGCCCGGGATTTGTTCCTGCCTTGCACCCTGTGTTGGCTGGGATTGGCTCCAGCAGACCCCCTTGACCCTGTGTTAGGATATAGCGGGTTGGATAACGATGGATGGATGGATGCATATGAACTCCAGTCTTTTGTTATAATGCTTATTTTAAATATTTGATCTGACCCAAAATTTCCTGATTCAGACTGGTCATCTGTTTTATGTAAGGTTATGACACTGCGAAGCCACCAGTTGCTGAGAACGTTATAGAGAATGAGAAATTCTTTATATCCCTAGAAAAGGAATGCTGTCTGTTCCCTATTTTTAGTTCCGTGCTTGCCCTAATGCATGGCTTCCCATCATCTCCACATTTGTTTATGACATCTGTGATGATTGTCGGCACTGGCAAATATATGACTTATAACGAAACTTATGAAAGTATTTGTTTATTCAGTTTATTTTCAGTTTCCTTATCTGTATATCATATTCTCCCACACACTTCTTCCCACACTTACTCTCCAGTTTCCTCAGGGTGCTCTGGTCTTTTTCATTCTAGATTTGTAAATATTCAAAATATTCACCATTTTCACTTGAATTTAATTTAAATACTTTTGCTTTTTTATCCATTTCATTTTACATTTTAACAAGTTTAATGGGTAACAACATTTTTTTTTTTTGCTTTTTTTAAGGAACCCGTTCCTTACATCCATTTATTAAACCCACTTAATTGACTTTTAGAATCATGGGAGACCACAGCCTGTCCCAGCAATCAAAAAACAAATGTGAATTGGGCTCCAGTCCACCATACGTAACACTGCGCACAGAGCACTAATCTAGGACAACCAGTTGATGTAACCTGCATGACTTTGGGTGCAAGACAAAGACTGGGCTACCTAGGAAAGACTCACGTGGACTTGGATTGTGCAAATTCTGCAGCAGCAATGTCCAGGATGACATCTGAACCCAGGACTTTGTGGTTTATGAGACCCCAATTAACCTAGCCTTCAGTGAAGCAAGTGATCTATAACCACGGTGCCACCCTTTTTAAGATTAATCAGTATTTATATTATTCTAGGTTATTAATTAAAGGCCAGCTGAATGTCTTGTATGGAAGAAAGTAGCATAAGCCTTTATTTGGAAGGAGAAATAGAGATCTTTTATTAATTAAAAACAAAGTTGCTAACAAGGATAGCAAGATATTAATAACACATCACGTCTAAAGAGATGAGTCCTGCTAGTCATAGTATACAATAAATATGTAAATTAAACATTATAAGATGCTTTCTATTGTTATGATTTTTCACATCAGTCAGTACTAGTCCCTGCCTAAGATTTACTATTTACTATATAATCCTTGTATAGTAATTTTTATTAAGGCTGTTCTCTCTTGGTTAAAAGTGTTGTGACTGAGCAAATAAGCAAACTTGATTAGTTTGAGGATGATTCTGGGATATGTGAGACAAGCATGTATATCAGAAACAATCTGTCATATTTGAGGGATTAAAAATCCAGTAGTTGCCAAGATTTTTGATGCCCCTCTCATATTTAATTTAAAACATCAGATCATAGTACTTTATAAGGGCAAGTAATTCACAAAACCTGATAGGCATTCCTGTTTGAAAAAGCAGCTGTACCTGTAGTCTGTTTTTGATTTCGATTGACTGTGGTGAACAGACAAGAGTTTTGGGCAGAGGTGAAGTAAATGTTTATTGACCAACATTGCCTTTCATTGTACCTTATATGGTGGGTTTATGTTTTTTAAAGTGTCACAGTCCCCAATATCTTTATAGAAATCTTTGTATAAGGAGTTTAAATGTATTTTTAAGTTTATCAGGTCACCCTTTAATTGAGTTCTAAAAATCAGACCACCATGCCATCAGTTACACATTTGCTTCCATTATTTTCAATCATATCATTTTTCAATCCACTTTATCAAGACTAGGGTTTCTGGGATCTGGAGCCTATCCCAGCCAGCATAGGGTTGAAGGCAGATGACTTGTCACTGTCAACGTCCAAACAGTGTTAAGAAGTCATTAAAAAGGCTAACAGAATGTTAGGTTATATAGCATCCTGATGTATACAGCACAAAACCAAGGAGGTTCTGCTCAAGCTTAATGACACACTGGTGAGGCCTCATCTGGAGTACTGTGTGCAGTTTTCATCTCCAGGCTACAAAAAGAAGTAGAAGTGCTAGAAAAAGTCCAAAGAGGAATGGCTAGGCTGATTTCAGGAGTGTAAAGGTTAAGTAGTTATGAACAAAGATTAAAAGAGCTAAACCTTTTGAGTTTAAGCAAAAAGTGATTAAAAGAAGACCTGGTGGAAGTGTTTAAAATCATTAAAGGCATTAGTAGAGTGGATTGAGATTGTTACTTCAAAATGAGTTCAACAAGAACAAGGGAACACAGCTGGAAACTTGTTAAGGGTAAAATTCACACAAACATTATTAAGTTTTTCTTCACATGAAGAACCATGGACACTTGGAATAGGTTACTAAGCAGTGTGGTAGACAGTAGAATTTTAGAGACTTTCAAAACTACACTTGAAAATGTGGACTGGATGCCAGTCCATTGCAGGGTAAACACACACTAGGGCCAATTTAGCATTGCCAATTCACCTAGCCTGCATGTCTGTGGAGAGTGGGAGGAAACTGGAGCACCTGGAGGGAACCCATACAGACAGAAAAAGAACATGCAAATGCCACACAGGGAGGACCCAGGACACAAACCCTGGTCTCCTTGATGCAAAGCAGCAGCACTACCACTGTGCCACCATGCCACCCTGTTATTGTCATATATGCTCCAAGACCATGTTTACCTCTTTACAACCAACTCCTTGTTCTGTGCCCATGTTCCAATATGTGTTCTGTGTTACTAGCTGACACCTTTTAAATTTTCTCATGGTGAATAACACCAAAGTACACAGCCAGTTAGTTATAAACAAGGGATAGTCAACAAAAGCAATGTTTCCTTTCAGGTCTGGGGTGGCTTGAGCAAAAATTAACATATACATTAATCTGTGAACACTACTTATTTAAGTATACAATATAATTATCTATTTATGTGCAATTACCTGAAATTTGTATGGATTTGAAAATGCACTTTTTAAAGTGCCATTTTTTTATTAAGGTACAAACGTTTTATACAGTTATTCATGAAGCTAGATATAATGTTTACTGCTCATGGCCAAAAGTTAAAATAAAATGCACAGAAAAATAACCATGTACCTTTTTTTAATAATACATTATATACAGCTACATTATTAAAATAATGCCTTATTGCATTCTGGATATCACATCATTTTAAAAAATTATGTTTTCCATACATCCATCCATTCATTCATTCATGTTCAAATTAGTTTGCTTAATCAACCAAAAGTTAATCCAACACCGGCTACAAGGCAGAAATCAAATCCAGACTCCGAAATGGTGATTCTCAAAATAGACCCAAAAAGTTTTAAAAGACTGAAGAAAACAGAAAAAGAACACTTTAGCTACCTTCATAAAAGCTGGTAACAGAGAGCAAAGATAAGACAATGTTCATGTTTACTATGAATGGAGTCTGTATTTTATTTGGCTTTCATGCTAAATACACTTTGCATGCCAATGTATATTAATGTTTACACATTCTACAGAAAATGGCATTTCCTGCCATGATATTTTCAAACAAGTTACTCTTTACATAGAATTTGCAAACAAAACAGCAGGATTTTTCTCATAATTTTTTAATTGTTAGAAATTTGTCAGCTTGATGGCGGGCCTAATTTGTTCTTAATCGTCTGCCTCTAGGGTTGCTCTCTAATTAGACTGTCTGAGCTCAGATTAAACATTAGGACTTTCTTTTTCAAGTTAGGATTGTTTGTTGAATTATTTGGTAACTGTGTTTGGCTATGTAGTTTTATGTTTATTTTGATTACTGAAGTTTTTGATTTTTGTTTTGTGATTTTCAGTTATAGTTTTTGTGAATGATAATAGCCTTTGTGACCAGAAAGTCAATCTTGGGGGGTATGGGGAAACTAGTTACAAAATGGTGACTTGATGACATCACCAAAATAATTTTAAAATATGTTAAATACCAGCAATTAATTATATGCAAATATTAAGCCAAATGCAATCCTTAATGATATTTGTGAATTCCTAACAACACAAACAATAAGAATAATCCTATAGAAAAATTAAAGCCGATGTTACATTACACAACTTTTAGTCCGAGGAAATGTCAAACTTGTATGCTGCAGTTGATTTTGTTACCTGAACCTGAGTGCAGCTCTCAGTGTATGACACCTTGGATGACTATGTAATGACTTTCCAGCATAGTTTCACATTTCCAAAAAATTGTGAGGTTTCCTATTTTTCTAACAAGCAAGTAATGTGCCACCAGACAGAGCTGAAGCCTTTACAGATACAGAGAGTTCAGCCACAATCTCTTCTTTCCATTTTGTTTAGATATGTGAAGCCCGTTCTATGCATTGTACTTCTGGCTGAGCGCTCACTGGTTGTTACTTCTCAAACTTGCAGAGCCTGCCGCTGTGACTTAATGCAAAATAACACCTGTTTGATTTTGTCAGGCCAGGTCACAGACTGATTGGAATGAGTCACGAGTTATGTCAAACTGTACGACTGGCGGTCACAGGAATGTGCCACAACTGCCTTCTTGCTTGCTAAGATTATGTAAATAAGTGTGGCAGAAAATCACTGGAAAAGTTGGGTATTATAATATTCCTTAAACAGAAAGTTGGGATTTGGAATTTGTAAAAGGAAACTCTAAATAACACTAAAAGAAAAGCCATAGCTAGAATGAGGTGCAGTACTGCTGTGAAGCCAGTGGAAAGCCTAATTTCAGAATTATTACTTTTCCAAATCCTAAACCTTAACCATAAAGGACAAAAATGCACTCATTGGTAACTTTAAAAGCCACAAAACAGATTTTGAGCAAATCCCCTGATGCTGCTTTGCTTTTATTTTGCAAGCCTTGTTTATGGTAATTGTCACATGAACTAAATAATATTTGGCCCACTAGGGAAAGTTTGAGGACAGAAATCTTCAGTTCTATAAATGTTGACATAATAAAGAAATTACCACGACAGGCAGAATCCAGGCTGCTTTTAGATAAAAGTGTGAAGATCGAACAAGACCACAAGTTTGGAGCTATGGTTGGAGCGCAGAGCAAATCATGACATTGGAAAATAATTCTTTTGCTTTGTATGCCTTTTATCCAAACATATTTTCCATCATTTATTTTTGGGGAATTGCTGCTCTCATCTGTGGAGTAGGATTGTTTTTTCTATTTTTAGCAGCTTCCATTGCACCCATGAAGCATATGACAGTCTGTGATTCCCAGGAGTTCTTGTACTCCACATCTGGATATTGAATTACACCAGAGGTGGTAACATCGTGACCCACAAATAGATGAAAGTGTGTAAAAATAGTTTGAGATGAATATTTATATATATTTGCTCAGTGTTTCACAGCACTATGCATTAGTGCTGTTAATATATTATGTAGAACCCCATTGTGTATTAAGTGTTTTCAAAAATTTTCTTAGTGTGTTTATTGTCTTTATTTCACATTACAGGAAACTGTGGCTTTTTCAGTTTTTTTAATAAGTAGTTTATAAATTAGATTTACTTGACCAATTCATACTAAATCCATAATGAAACAAAGCATTAATCACACTCCGTAATGACCAGTGAGGCAGTCCTGACTGATTTATAAAGATTTGCACTGTCCAAGATGGTCTAAAGTAAACACTGCATGATGAACTGTGGAGGAACCTATACCCCATCAAGTTATGCTGGGCTGGTTTAATTTGTGATCAGATTTTTCTTATAAAGTTCACACTCAAGCAATAGTCAAGTTGCAGGTGATCAATGGCTTTGATTATTATTCTGAGCTATAATCTTAAGAGGATGTATACAAACTGTGTACCACAACTGGTGTCTTTCTAACTAGCAATTGTAAATACAAGATGATGTAATAGTAATAATAGTTTGGGATTACAGCAGTTCTGGCAGCATGAACCTCAAGTCTGAAACCAAACCAAGATGTGGCATCAGTCAGTTAAGACCACACTAACTCACAAACCTACATTCATTCACCTTGGGCCAGTTTGGGGCACATCGTTAGGAAGTTAGTGGAAAACAGGAGTATCTTGAGGAAAAACCTCATTCAAGAACAAGAAGAATGTGTGACACCACACATGCCAGCATTTGAAGCAAAGACTCCAGAACTACAATACAAAATGCTGCACTACTATGTCACCCATTAAAAATAAACATATATACTACAAGAATAATACAGTGCTTATAAAGAGCATTTACCCCTTTAAGGTTTTTTACATTTTATCATTATATAACATTAAATTACAGTGATTCTAATGTGGCCTTTTTGACATTTTTCAATAGAAAAAGATTATTTAATGTCAAGTGAAAGTAAATCCCTGCAAAGTGTTCTGAATTAATTGCATATATAAAGCACAAAATAATTGTCACTTTAAAGCATCACTGGTACAGCCAATTCCTTTTAGAAGCCCCATAATTAGTTCAGTAGAGATCACCTGCCTGGGGTTGAGATGTTCTTCAGTTAATTGTAGAATACATTTGTTTACCTTATCTGGAAGGGACAGCTTGTGTCAGTGTGGCTGCCTAACCCACACAATGAAGACAAAAGGACATTCCAGGTGAGACTATGAAAAGGTGTTTGAAAGTCAGGGGATGGTGACAAGAAAATATACAACCACAAATCAGAAAAAGTTTGGATAGTATGGAAAATGCAAAAAAAAAAATTAAAAATTTACATTGATTTTTATTTTATTGCAGACAATATGAATCCAAGATATTTCATGTTTTGTCTGGTCAACTTCATTTCATTTGTTAATATACTGTACGTCCATTCCTGCATTTCAGGGGCTGCTTCACATTCCAAAACATGTTGGGATGGGGCAAATTAGGGCCAGCGAGGAGGTAAAAAAATTAAATAATGATGTGATTTCAAACAAGTGATTGTCAAAAGGTGATGATAATCATGATTTGATACAAAAGCAGTATCCATGAAAGGCTTAGTCTTTGAGGAGCAAAGCATCTCCAGTTTGTCAGCAAATGAGTAAGAAAGTTTACTGAAATGTTTAAAAATAATGCTTCTTAAAGAAAGAATGGAAGGGATTTGCATATTTCTCTCTCTACAGTGCATAATATCATTAAACTATTTCAAAGCTGGTAGAGATCTGCGCACGCAGACTTGGGGCTATCATGGCTGCTAAAGGTGTATTTACTAAATACTGAGTTGAAGGGGGCAAATACTCAAAAAAATAATAATGTGTTTCATGTTTGCAATGAATTTACATCACTTTATAGAGATTCATTTCACATTTTACATTGATCAGAGTCACAAATGGCAAATTAAATCCACTATGATTCAGTGATGTTTAACATTAACATGTGAAAACTTCCAAGTAGGTGAATATGTTTTATATTTTCTGTGTAATGAATGCAATGCTGAAATCATCACATGCATGTACTGTAGCCATGATGTATCCTATAAAAGGCACGGTATGTGAAAGACCTGTGCACATAGACTCAAGGATGTCATGGCTTCCAAAGGTATATCTACTAATTACTAAGTTTAAGGTGGTGAATACTTATTATTAATACTGAATTATTTTGTGTTTTATAATTGTAATTAATTTAGTCTACTTTGTAAAAATCTGTTTTCACTTTTCTATTGACCAGTATCAAAAATTCATGGTGATTCAATGTTGTAAAATATCAAAGAGGTTAATTCTTTTTTTATAGGCGCTGTATGTATGGAACTGAAAGTTTATTTACATTCATTGAATTGGCCACTGGCCCCCATGATTAATGCTGTTGATTTCATTTAGTTTATCCCACAAAACTGGGTGAGTGTCTTGACTATACAGTGAAGTAAACATCAGACAAAGTAAAAGTGGTGCGGTAAACTTTGGTTGGCTTTGTGTCTCTGTCTAGGATACTCTTTTCTCGGTGAGCTGGATTTTCTCCCTTAGGCTCAATGGGAAATTGTTCCTCTACAATCCTGCCATGGTTACACACCAAGGTCAATTAATTATTTATTCTTCTAAAAAAGCCTCTGTGCCTCCTAAAACTGCAGTTTTTGACATTTCTGAAGATGTTAACTTACTTATTGTTAGTTGCAAGCCTTTGTGCACTTTTGTGTATATGTTTGCAGTTAAGACCATGTCATGTGCCGGGAAGCGCGTGAAAATGTGGAAGAGGAACCAAATTGATGGCTTCCTCCTTTAGCTTGCTGATTTAGAAGAACTGATGTGAAAGATTTTTTTTTTTCTAATAGAGAACTTTTCCTACACTCGTTTTTCCCATATTTGGCTAAGGGCGTTGCTTTAGATATCCTATTCTAGAAGACTTCCAGACAGCTACAGATTGCATCAAATTGGCACCCAAAGAACCTACAGGATGAAATAGCTTTTGAATTGGAGAACATACTAACCCGTTTAATGAAATACAGGGTTGTGGGAGGTCAGAGCCTATCTTGGCAACATTGGGCACAAGGCAGGACACCAACCTTGGACAGCGTGCTAGCCCTTAATGCACACACCCACACTTTCACTGTGCCTAGTTTAACATCCCCAGTTTACATAACCTGCATGTCTTTGGGGGATGTGTGAGAGAAGCCATGGTGGGGGCATACAAGTTCCACATGGACAATGATCAGGCATGGGATTTGAACCCAGGGTGCTGGATGTATGATGTAACGCCATTAACCACATCACCATCTATCAAATTGTAATCTCAGTTACTGTAGATTCCGGAATATAAGCCGAAAATTTCGTCCTAGATTTTTGGCTTGGAGTTTGGGGGTCGGCTTATACAATGAGTATCGTTTCAGATTCAAGATTTCCAGTGCAATGCAGGTTTTGCCGATGAATACGGAAGTAATTAATGATGAAACCACAGCGCAATCTTTCAGATGAAGAAGTAACTTTGCATGCCGGTACTTTAAATTAAATAAAGAATTTATTCAAAAAAGTGTTTTAGTTGTTGATTTTATTAATAAAATTTATAATAAATTATCGGGAAGTTTAAAATAAAATACCGTTGTTTTGATTTACGACCAACATCTTGCGTTACGACCCGAATGCGGTCACGTGTATCCGCTTGCGCGATTGTAAACAAACAACCAAGAGCGTTAGTAAGCGTCAGTCGGAGCCCAAATACATGTGTTTGTGGATGTAATTTCGGTCATTGCAGTGATTTACCTATATATATAATTCACTAAGATCATGCAAGCAAGACACATAATTGCTAAGGAAGGAAGAGAAGGTAACGAAGGTAAAGAAAGCGATCACAATCGAAACGAAGATGGAAATTGTGTGGAAATATGAGAGTGCTGTTTGTGTGACCGATCTCGCTAATATGTACAGCATGTCGAAATCCACCATCTCGACAATTTTACAAAGAAAAGATTTGCATAAGGAGGCTCCTTCTAAACAATAACCACCTTCCGTTTCATTCTCCTCCTCCTCCTCCCTTCCTGCAGCCCAAAGGTGTCAAATTAAATGCTGAGTACAGTATGAAATTGTTGTTTCTAGAATAGAATAGAATGCCTTTTATTGTCACTATACACATGTACAATGAGATTAAAAGCAGCTCCTTCAGTGCAGACATATGTGTAGAACACAACAAGTAAATAAACAAATAAACAAATGGTGCGAAAAGATGCAAAGAAGTTGCAAAAAAAAAGTTCTGTATAGGGCTTGTATGGTTGTTTCTTTAGCCTTAGCATAACGCCGGATCTGCGGCCCCGCTTCTGCTTCCTTTCTCTCCTCCGTCTGCGTCGTCTCCTAGACCCGACAACAATCCACGGAGAGCCCACTGGTCTCGCTATGTTGTCTGGGATGTTGTGCGTGTGATGAAAAACACTCGAAACAGATGTCTGGCTCTGGACACCGATGTCTATAAGGTTCTGACGGGTGTACCGGATATTCGCCGAACTGATCGTGCGCAAACAAGCAAAAAAAAAAAAGTACAAAAACAACAAAAAAGTGCACTGAAAAGGAGAGCCCTGAGCCGCTGCGACCATGCGCGCCGCCATGCTCCTAGCTTAATCTAGCCTACTTCTGGTAGGCTAGGCACTTTTTATAACTTTTTGGTTAGTACATTAGAAAAATTATTGGTGTTTTGGTAAATTATGCACATTATACAACCCTTTTTTATTATGAAAAGGTTAAGTAAGTGTTGCAGTGGGAGGTTCGGAACGCATTATGGGTATTTCCATTATTTCTTATGGGAAAAATAGACTTGACTTACAACCAACTTGAGTTACAACCAGCCCTCGCGAACAAATTAAGTTCGTAAGTCAAGGGTCCACTGTATTGCGTATTTAAGTTAATCAAATTTATAATGAGTCTCCGGAAATCCACCCGCCGATGTACCATATTTGTGTATATAGTTTCAACACAAAGGTTTCATTTTACCAAACTTCTCCGCAATCACTTACTGGTTTTTATCAAAAATGATGGCAGTCTCAAATTCTCGCCGATAAACATGATAAATATACCTGAAGAGACACTTTTAAGGAAATTTAGAAAATTTTGCTTGGAGAAGGGGGTCGGCTTAAATACTGGTCATCGGCAAATACATGTAATTTAGTAGGCAGAAAAGGGGGTCGGCTTATATACCGAGTCGGCTTATATTCCGGGATCTACGGTACTTTATAAAGCTTCTTGTCCTAGAGCTCACATATAAATGTATATTGAACTTTCCTTATTAAATTTTAAAGATCTCACAAATTTAATGGAGTTTACAGTGACTGGAGACTACCATGTCCATGTAGCTCATCTTGTTAGAGTTTTCCATATCTCCACTTTAACTCCACAACATGGCAGTTATTTTCCCAAATTCTCACACTTTTCTGTGGCAATGTACTCCCCGACTCATAATGAATGCACTTACCTTTGATTTCCATTAGATGTCCTCACAATTTCTGTGGAACCAACTTTACTGATTCCTTTGAGAAATTTGATGACCTGGTTATAACTAAAACACTAATTAAAGTAACTGTAATATAAGTAAACAACCTATATTATTCTAAAGTGCTATCAAAGTCTAAAGGATGATGTACCCTTTTGAGGCTGAATTTGTTGTCTGTGAAAATTACCAAAATCATTTTTTATTACTCAAATAAAGGAAAGCATACTATAAGTGCTGTGTACAGTCTATACATGGTCATTTTGATTAGCCTGATACCATTCAAGTCAAACAATTGCATGTAGTGCTACATCAGGCTGTGTACAATACATGTTGTACTGCTGATGCTGTTTCTCAGCAGCCCTGTAATTGTCATTTTCTTCTGACAACTCAAAATTCTGATCTGACAGTCTACAATCTGAGTCCTCAACAATACACAAAGCATCTTCAGACGACTTCTTTTGCGGAGAATGACTGCCGGTATTTGTCTCACAATCTTTGCTGGCATATATTGGATCAAACATACGTTCCAGGTGACTTTTTCAATGTTTAGCCTTCTACCCCAGTCAACACCTGCCTTGAAATTTGTTTCAGTGTGTTTTAAACCCGTAACAAATTGCCTTAGAGAAATGAGGCTGTCTGGCACACTTTGATTATGCCACCAGTGAAAGATACTACACAATCAGTGTACTGTAGCCTAATAAACCATTACTTTGTTTTATTTTGCAATAGTGTTTGCAATTTGAGTCCCAGCAGATGTAAGCAATATGCCACTCAAGCATTATATATATATATATATATATATATATATATATATATATATATATATTTTTTTTTTTTTTTGTATGTTGATTATCCCATGTACTTTGTGAAGATTGCTGAGGAAAAAAAATAATTTCATGTTATAATTCAGAACAGAGAGAACAACGTTTCTGATTTAATAGGCTAGGTTTGAGCAATATGACAGTATTATTGTGGTAATATTTCCAGCCTTGTTGCCTGACATAGACAATGATTGTCAATTGATTACTTGTGCACGCTCGCGAATAAAAAAAAGATCATTTACAGATCTAGGGAATGTAAACACAATGACTATGAAATAGCAATCACTAGTCACCTATTTAAAGATGGCTAATTTACTTGCAAAGAAGAAATATTGTCCAGTTTTTTTGGTTTTAAGCCAGATGAAAAAGAGGAGCCTACAAATTTAAACAAACAGTGTGAGGTTAATAAAGAAAAAGGAGCACCAGGCTGGTGTATTGTTCAATTTTTTCAACAATGACAAGCTTGTGTTAGGACAGAAATTTAAGGTGCCCTGAAGCAGGCATCAGCAATCAGGTGTGTTATGACTGATAGTAACAGGTGGGCACCTGCTCGAACATGGCAAGATATTGGCATATTCAAGTCTATGAATGCTGCACTGAAGCTGTGATAGCAGATTGTCACAATGTGGACGCTTGGTGGCACTATTGCCCACCTTTTTCCCAACGGACAGTACGCAGGACACTGGGTAAAATCACCAAGAAGTTGTTTTAATTTCATCTTTTCTCAATATTGTGCCCCAAAGCATCACAACCACCACTATAAACAATAAATCAATGTTAACAGTACAATTCTTTCCTCCCAGCAGCTCCGTCACACTCACTCCCAACTCCGGCTCCCTGCTGGGTCTCCACTTAGTCCTTTATATAGTCCTTGACCCTGGAGTGCTTCTATCCTTCCATCCATGTGATTCACCAGCACTTTCCTGGTCAGATGGAGACTTGTATTTTCTTCAGCCCAGAAGTACTTCTGTTCTTCCGTTCCCATGACTAGAGAGTACTTCCGGGCTATATTGGAAACAGAAGTCCCTGTGTCTCCCTGCAGCATCCCCTGGCGGCACCCACGGTACCCAGCAGGGCTATGAAGCTGAACTCCATTTCCCATAGCGCCCTGTGGGAATCCGGGGCACCGCTAAGCTGCAGGGAAGTCGCCATCTAGCATCCTGGGGGTTTTGGCCAGGTTGAACTGCCGGCCGTCCTTCACAAGATGTTTTATCAGGAGAAGACTGCACAACAGTTTCTTCATTATTACTTAGTATCCTTATGTCAATAGGCGATATCAGTGGCAACCTGTGATTGATTGCTTACATCATCTTTGGACTTTCCTTTGCTGACGATTTGTATCGAGTGATTAAACGTCATAAATACACTATGCTAGGGGTGGGGGTTGATTTGTTTCTAACCTATTTTTGTAAAACTTTAGTTATTTGTATGGAATGTTGTTTGATTTTAATAAAATCAATCCTCTTTAATAAAACCCCTGTGTGCGTCCAGGTGTCCGTGTGTGTGTGTCTTCTGGTGAAGTGCGCATGCACGGGGCCACATGGCACGTGTTCAGTCTCTTTCTGTGCATTCCCTGTGTGTGCAGAGAGAGAGACACACACAGCTGCGTGCGCGCGAGACAGACACACACACACAGGCGCGCAAGACACATACATACATACATACATACATACATACATACATACATACATACA
>JANRMT010062791.1:124616771-124722604 GCA_026402145.1 Polypterus bichir lapradei | reverse complement strand
ATGCACGGGTTTTTTTTTTTTTTACACTGTCTTCCTTTAGCGGGACAGTCACTTTTTCCACCGTGTGCTTTGTTTCTGCAGTAGCTGCACTTATTACATACTTATCTTGTATGTATCAGACGCTTCATATTTTTTTGCTGCCTTTTCAATTGTGTAATTCGTTTTTTGTTCAGCTCTCTTCGGAACTCTTGCTTTTTGTCTGTGCACTGCGTCAGTTCACGTGAGCCGCTCAGTGTACAGGCATCGAAGGTTCCCAGCTGTGCTGTTGCCATGTCGTGCTATGTCCATGGCTGTATCTAATGCTACCGAAGTCCCGGTACTTAAAACTTTCTCTCGCAGTTTCGCTGAGTTTGTGCCAAACACCACCCTGACCATCTCATCTTCCTCTGCATAAGCACAGTCCTTCACCCGTGAATATTCACCCGTGGCAGTGTTTCTATTGGATTGCCGCTGACGGACGGCCTTATATGGGCAGGCACTAAATTACAAACGCCAGCGGCAGCCTGTCTATGAACTTAATTTAAAGTGTAGGTTTACACTGTGCTTTGTTTCCGAAGTAGCAGAACTCATGAATATGGTTGTATATTTCACTCGCTTGCTTCTTATTGTTTCGCTGCTTTCTCAATTATATAATGCATGTTTTCTAAAGCGCTTTTTGGGCCTCTTCCTGGTTTTCTACGTACTGCGTGATTACGTAGGAGGCGTGATGATGTCAGACGAATCTCCGCCCCCATGGGTTTCAAGCTCATCTCCATTACAGTAAATGGAGAAAAACAGCTTCCAGTTATGACCATTACGCGTAGAATTTCGAAATGAAACCTGCCCAACTTTTGTAAGGAAGCTGTAAGGAATAAGCCTGCCAAATTTCAGCCTTCTACCTACACGGGAAGTTGGAGAATTAGTGATGAGTCAGTGAGTGAGTGAGTGAGTGAGTGAGGGCTTTGCCGTTTATTAGTATAGATTCCTGATTATATATAGTCAACATCAGAGTATATAAACTCATTCCTGAATATATACGAGGTGTGGCAGAAAAGTAATGAGACTGGCAACACTGCAAGCGATCTGGCAACGCTGCGCTGTTGTCCTTGATAGAGCACGTGTATCAGTACCCTCCCATAGCTCAGTGCGAGTTTCAACTCCTTCCGTTAACTACGTGATTTTTGTGACTGCTATTAGCGAAGTTGTGTTTTTGGTTGTGCGTCACGCAAAATGGAACAGCGGAATTTGGAGCAACGTTGTGCCATTAAATTTTGTGTTAAGCTTGGAGAATCGGCAAGTGTGACGTTTGAAAAGTTAAAACAGGCCTATGGGGAACATTCTTTATCCCGAGCTCAAGTTTTCAGGGAGGCCTTCAACTTCGAAAACCAATGAAAACATCGAGCGTGTGAACACTCTTGTGAGATCAGACCATCGTTTAACATTAAGAATGTTGAGTGAACAATTAAATTTGAACAGATTTACCGTTCATCAAATTTTGACTGAACATTTGCACATGCGAAAGGTCAGTGCCAAAATGGTGCCGAAAAACCTCACAATTGAGCAGAAGGACAATCGAAAAAACGCATTCCTGTGGTTCCCCAGCCCCCTTATTCACCTGACCTCAGTCCGTGTGACTTTTTCCTTTTTCCTAAACTGAAAAATGTCCTCAAAGGACGTCATTTCGAGACTTTAGAAAACATCCAAAAGAGTGTAACGGACATGCTGAAGACCATACCGGTTGAAGACTTCCAGCGCTGCTACCAACAGTGGGAACAACGTCTCCATCGGTGTGTAGCTGCCCAAGGGAACTACTTTGAAGGGGATAACATTGATGTTTGAAAAAAATAAAAACTTTGGTAAATAAAAAATCAGTCTCATTACTTTTCTGCCACACCTCGTAAACTCAAAGTCAAAATATATTGATTGAAACGACTCTGAACTGAAGTAAGTTAACAAAAACGTATTCAGAAAAATAAATTAAAAAAACACTGTTCGGTTAATGTTTTGAAAATGATGCATTTGCCCTGCCCAGGATTGGTTCCTGCCTTGCACCCAGTGTTGGCTGGGATTAGCTCCAGCAGACCCCCGTGACCCTGTGGTCGGATTCAACGGGTTGGGGAATGGATGGATATTGCAGCACTGACTTTGTATATTCCGACGATGACTTTATATATTGAAGTTTTGACTTTATATATTCCAGCGCTTACTTTATATTGTGAGCTGGAGTGCTTCGCTATTACGTGTGGGGACGAAACTTCACTTTGGTAACTGATCATGCTCCACTTCAATGGTCATACCGACAGAAAGATACAAACTCTCGCCTCATGTGATGGTTTCTGGGCTTACAACTTTTACCGTTTCACAGTAAAACATTGACCAGGTTTTGAACACGTCAACGCAGACGTATTATCAAGACTAAATGAACCTGGTACACAGAGTCGCTTGATTCACGGAAATGTGAATAAAGCTGAGTGGGAGGGTGTGAGCTGGAGGGCTGATCGCACCCCAAGAAGATACAGACACCTCTGGGAAAACCACAACCCCTGAAACACAGACTACCCTCACATTGCTCCTTACTTTCTCACTTGCGCTATAACGCGTAATGCAAACCTCGCGCGATACTCCGCTAACTTAAAAGCTTTGTGCAGCGCCTGTCAGTTGAAAATTGATTGTTTGCTTGCTTTTATCGCTCTCTCTCTCTGCTCCTAGCGGAACTGTCATCTCTGACTTGTCATGGAGCACGTTTAAGCTCATGTGTTTGCAGTGTTTGAATAAAAATCCTTCTTGTTTCTACGACCTCCTGTGTCTCTGTGCAAATCTGTGACCCAAGCGTGACAATATATTCCGACGCTGACTTTATATATTCAAGATTTGACTTTATATATTCCAGCGCTGAGTTTATATATTCCAACGCTGACTTTATATATTTAAGTTTTGACTTTAGGTGGCAGTGTGACGAAGTTGCTTCGGTAGACGGCGTTAGCCACGGAGCTCAGCTCAGAGCGAAAATGAGGTAAATGGGAGGTGATATGATGACGTGACTCCTCCACCCGCCTTAACTGTCAATCCCCCACAAACACAGTCTCTCGGAATTTGCATAAGCACACCCCTTCACCTGCAATTTTTTTTTTTTTTTTTTTTTTTTTTTTTTTTTATAACCGTGTCGTGTTCGGCTGTGAAGTAATCAGAATTGATGTCTGAATGCTGGCAACTAGCCTTACAGTTTTTCTCTCAGGTGGAGTGTTACAGCTTCTGCTGACGCCACGCCTGATACCAAAACTTTATTAGAAATATTTTCAGATGTTTTTAAGATTCGAACCGGACACGGAGACAAAAATGAAAGAAAAAGAAGAGAGAAAAGGAGGAGATGGAGGTAAAGGGGGAAGGGGGGATTTTCGTATAGAATAAACAATAAATGAACCAGAATCCGCTTCTAGACCTGCAGAAAAAGAAGGGGGAAAAAAAAAACACAAGACAAAAACATTGATGCATCAGCTACATGAAGATATATAAAAGTAAAAATGTTTGCTAACAATCACACAGTAATTATTACTAAGGCATTTAGGGCCAACCACAGCCTTAGGTCATGTACTGAAGATGTCCAAGTCATACCTATGAAAGCACCATGTGAGCACCTGTGTGCGTACGCACGCTTGTATGTGTAAGGTTTCTCTATAGGAGCGTCCAATAGTGAGTGTGAAGGGCCACAGACCTGCCCCCAAAAACGTGCAGAAGATGGAGGGAGTTCCAAGCCCAGAAATCCAGTGGTCACCCCAGAGCGCGGAGACCCCAGGGAGACCGTCACCAGAGAAGCCCCAACCCCCCCTCGAGAGGCACAGAGGATCACCCCGGGGGGCCACAACCAGCAGCCTGCAGAGTCCCGAGAGA
The DNA here is from genome assembly GCA_026402145.1 of Polypterus bichir lapradei. NCBI lineage: Eukaryota > Metazoa > Chordata > Cladistia > Polypteriformes > Polypteridae > Polypterus > Polypterus bichir. Next base: position 124,718,737 of record JANRMT010062791.1, on the reverse strand, counting down.
TATCAACGGCTAGCCCCCAGGCCCGCCCGTAGCCGCTCACCCCGCAGCCGGCCGGGCCCGGAACCCAGCAGCCCGGTACACAAGGGCGACCCACCCCGCCGAGGACCCAACAGAGCCCAGGGACCCAGATCCCACCAGGCAGCCACCGGGAGCGACCAGACAGATGTTTAAAAAAAAAAAAAAAAAAGTGGCAGGGGGAGGGTAAGCGAAGATGTTGTAGCATTGCCAGATGTCCCAGGAGAGGGGAGGAGTCCAAAACCCCACCTGACATATACAGTCACACACAAACACAGTCATACACTCCCTCCCTCATGCTCTCACATACACATACAACCCAAGACTTACAAGGATGTACGCCAGACACCCATTCACACTCCCCATACACACCCTACTAACTCTGGTCCCGGTGCTGCCGTACCGAAGGCACAACCATTCCCGGACGCCAGAGTTAGCCCCGTTCCGCTGGGGTAATAATGAGCAGGCACCCCCGTCCAACGCAGAGCAAAGCAACCCACCACTCCAGGACCACAGGCAGACGGCCAGGTCCCACTCCTAGCCTTCTTCACCTGCAATTTTAACTTAGTTACAAAGTGATCAAAACTCTCGTTTATATCCTGCGTCCTCTCATTAAACATGTATCCCGCATTACCCGTGGGCATGAAAAACGCCAGCGGCAGCCTGTCTATTAACTTAATTTAAAGTTTAGGTTTATACCTTGCTTTGTTTCCAAAGTAGCTGCACTGATGAATATGGTAGTATATGTCAGTCGCTCGCTTCTTATTGTTTCGCTGCCTTCTCAATTATATAATGCATGTTTTCTTCAGCGCATTTTGGAGCTCTTCCTGGTTTTCTACATAGTGCGTTGACAGTCAGTTCACGTGATTATGTGGGCGGCGTGATGATGTCACACGAAACTCCGCCCCCACGGCTTTCAAGCTCAACTCCATTACAGTAAATGGAGAAAAATACCTTCCAGTTATGACCATTACGCGTAGAATTTCGAAATGAAACCTGCCCAACTTTTGTAAGCAAGCTGTAAGGAATGAGCCTGCCAAATTTCAGCCTTCTACCTACATGGGAAGTTGGAGAATTAGTGATGAGTCAGTGAGTGAGTGAGTGAGTCAGTCAGTCAGTCAGTGAGGGCTTTGCCTTTTATTAGTATAGATTAAACGCTGTGCATTCAATGGTATAATTAACTATATTTGTCCTTAAAAACTTAAAAAAATATATATTTACATACAGTTCATACAGTCTGAAATGGATTAATTGTATTTACATACAATCCTATGGGGGGAAATTACTTCGGTTCACAACCAAATCGGCTTACAACCAGAGTTTTGGAATGAATTATGGTCGTGAACCGAGGTTCCACTGTATTACTGTCAGACAAAATTACAGGCATTTTACTGAAATACAAACCAGTATTACTGAGAGAGAAAACTAAAGGCACACAATACAGTGACACATATTACAGCCACATACAAGGTCCCTTGCCATTTAATATAGACTGTTCCTACTAATGTTTATGCATTACCGTTCTAGCGCCTGTTATTGTAACGGGCTTAATGTCTAGTAAATAAATAAATACACTATGCTTTATCAGGCTGTATATGCTTTGTATTAATAAAAATAATAATGAATTTTATTAATACTAGGGGGCTTTGCCCCCTGTTTGCTTTGCTTGCCTAACTCCCCTGCCCCCCAGGGCCAGCTACTTTGTGCCACTGCTGCTTGCGTTGTGAAGGGGGGGGTGGGGGGTGCTGGGGCTGAACGCATGCTAAGGAGATGCGGTCGGATCAGCTGGTGGCTTGCTGCTGCTGCTTCCGAGCTACGTATTCTGCTTGTCGCACTGTGCATCAGTCATTTAAAAGCCTGTACAGCAGCTGTCCTTTTCTCTCACTGCCTTTTCTCGCGGGACGTCAAAGTGTCTTCCGAGAGTATCATGTCCCGACCCAAGATTTTTTTATTATAATAGAGAGATTATTTTAATTAATAGCATTATTTTATTAATAATACATTTTATTATACATTTATATTTATTTTACATTTATATAGCACCTTTCCCATGGTCAAATCGCTTATTTACTATAGAAAGTTTAAGTGCTCCTTCAGCAGAAAGGTACAAATCCAATTACATTTTCAGTGTCAAGATACAAATTAGCAACCTGACAGCTTCCTTTGTTATGGGGTTCAATGTAGTAGGTGTGCCGTTTTAAAGGCCAGCTGAAGCAGTGGTTTGTAACATATTAATAGAAAACAAGAGAGGTAGAGGATGTACTTTTGTAATTGTACAGTTGTGAATGAACGGTGTTTTTTTTTTTTTTGGTGTTTTCAAAAGATTGCAGCCTCTCAGGCTGCTAAGAAAAAAAGACACAAGATTTCACATATACTGTATATACATGTAAAAAGTATGTTGTAGCCAGAATCATGGTATACTGGCACTAAAACTGGCTGTTAAAACATTATCCTCTTTTTAAAATAATAAACCACCAGTAGAGCAGTGTGTTCGGCAAGTGTGTTGTGCTGTCCAGTCACCTCTGCATCAGACTCCCGCTGTGTGCAGCAATGCAGTTTGACAACTCTCGTATCCTCATCACTGTCCCAAAAAGAATTTGAGATCGATTACTAGCACAGGAAGAGATGCCGCTGCATAATTTATCTCCAAGTTAATTTTATATATGGATGTGCCATTTTACAGGAGGTGAAATCTGACGTATGTGCCTGAGCAAGAAAAAAATACATATTATGGAAAGCAAACATAATTTATTTACTTAATGTAAAATATTTGTGGTATCGTTGTGTCCATCTTGCTTTTCCCTGCTTATATGTTGTGCTTTTTCTAAATTTAGAAGAAGGAAAATAATGGCTGGTGGAATTTGCTAAAGCATAGTCAGTCCACTGATAGCTGTTTGCACAGTTGATGATTTGAATTTGTTGTGAATGTTTTGCAATAAAATCCTTCCTGCTTACTCAACAAATATCTTTGGTTAATTTGTTTGACTCACCATGCTAGTTTACTTTGAAAGGAAAGTAGCCAGATAAGCTGATTTCTTCTTAGCCAACCATTTATACATCTGTGTTTTTCGATATTAAATGAGGATATTTCCTTGTTTTGTCACAATGCATGGCATTTAACAATGAAGACACTCTGTGACCCAACTGAAAATTACAGGAACTGCAGTAAAAGCAATTTTAGTTTTTTTTTTTCTGTTAAAACGATGATTCAACTTTGAAACCAGCAGTTCTACCCCCTTCCCCCCCAATAATATTGTCTGTCGACGATGTTTAAGGGGACAATGATCAACGAGTGAATTTTACAAATCACCCAGCCTTATAATAGATGTCAATAGGGATCAACACTGGATTAGTTCAAAAATGTCCATGTGAAAAAATTTGCTACTTTTGTCACATAATCCACCTGTGAAGTCACCGTTTTATGCTCCCAATGTCACAAGCATCTGTATATTCAAAATACTGTTAAGTAAACTGTTTCTGGAAAAGGCACTCATAAATAAAAATGGAACATGCTGAGGCACAACAGAAAATCTGTTGTTACATTTACAGTACCATAAAGTTTAATCAGCCAGAGGTGACCCGCCCATAGTATGAGCTGGCATTCCATGACCAGCAGCAGGAGCACCTTTAAAAATGGCAAGCCTGCTGTGTTGCGAAAAGAATTCCATCTAATGCAAGAAAGGTAAAGAGCAAATGATCCATATCGGCACCAGAGCTACATTGGTGTCTGAAGAAAACCTGCCGCCTGATTTCAGCAAGTGCTAAGTGCTGCAGACCTTGCAGTGGGGAGTAGCTGGAGAGTCTAGATGCTAAGATCCAGAATCTGGATTGCCATTTGCAGCATCAGTACAGGGAAGAAGAAAGCTGAGCTGGCAGATGCCATTGGAGCTTCTAGCTCATGGAGTAAGGAAAAAGTGTGGCAGATCAAGTTGCCACTGACCCCGGGTGAGTCATGTGAAGCAGGGCCGATATTAAAACTGCACAGGCCAAAAATGAGGAAGATTACAGAGGCACTACAGAGAAGCAATGAAGGAAGACTCTCAAAGCTGAGATCCAAGCCTGGAACTGTGATCACAGCGTCAGGAAAACATCTAGGATATTGGTATATCTGCAGCTAACACAGAGAGTTTCCCCTGCTCACTTGTAATCGACAGGTTGCTACACAGAAGTGCAATGTTTAACACCTTTGCTTCACTGCATGACAGCACAGTACTCAAAATCTATGCTGCACTATCTGACAATGCAAAATTTAACATCCCTTCTGCACCACCTATCAGAAAAGTGCTCAAAACCACCCTGCCCTTTTGAAGCACTGTGCACCGTTTCAAGAAGTTGGAAGTGCTTGCTAGGGATTGCAACTTTGAAGGGAAGGCTATATAACAGTGCTGATACGTTGTAGCAGCCAGGAATGAGTCGCCAGTAGTATAAGCTGGCATTCTATCACCAGTGGCAGGGGTACCTATAAAAGCCTACAATGTTGTGAACAGAATTTCATCTAGTATGGTGGATAGAAGGAAGGTTGATATATTGTGCGTTCAAGGGACTAAATGGAAGGGGAGTAAGGCCAGGTGGATTGGAGGTGAATTCAAATTGTTCTGTCATGGTGTGGATGGGAGGTGAAATGGGATAGGAGTTATTCTGAAGGAAAAGTATGTCAAGAGTGTTTTGGAGGTGAAAAGAGTGTCAGGCAGAGTAATGATTATGAAGATGGAAATTGGAGGTGTGATGATGAATGTTGTTAGTGCATATGCACCGCAAGTTGGGTGTGTAATGGGCAAGAAAGAAGTTTTTGGAGTGAGTTGGATGAAGTGATGAACAGTGTACCCAAGAGACAGAAAGTGGTGATTGGAGCGGATTTCAATGGGCATGTTGGTGAAGGGAACAGTGGAGACGAGGTGGCAATGGGTAGGTATGGTGTCAAGGAGAGGAATGAAAAAGGTCAGAGAATAGTGGATTTTGCCAAAGGATGGACATGGCTGTGGTGAATATGTGTTTTAAGAAGATGGAGGATCATAGGGTTACGTACAAGAGTGGAGGAAGATGCACACAGGTAGATTACATGCAGAAGATTTGATCTGAAGGATATTGAAGATTGCAAAGTGGTGGCAGGGGAAAGTGTAGTTAACCAGCATAGGATGGTGGTCTGTAGGATGACATTGGAGATCAAGAAGAGGAAGAGAGTGAGGGCAGAACCAAGGATCAAATGGTGGAAGTTGATAAAGGAAGACTGCAAGGGTGAGTTTAGGAAGGAGGTGAGACAGGCACTGGGCGGCAGTGAAGAGTTACCAGACAGCTGAGAAACTACAGCAGATGTAGTAAGGGTGACAGCAAGAAGGGTGCTTGGCGTGACATCTGGAAAGAGGAAGGAGGAAAAGGAAACCTTGTGGTGGAATGAGGAAATACAGGAGAGTATACAGAGTAAGAGGATGCCAAAGAAGAAGTGGGATAGTCAGAGAGATGCAGAAAGCAGACAAGAGTACAAGGAGATAAGGCGCAAGGTGAAGAGAGAGGTGGTGAAGGCTAAAGAAAAGGTGTGTGATGAGTTATATGAGAGGTTGGACACTAAGGAGGGAGAAAAGGACCTGTACTGATAGGCTAGACAGAGGGTCCGAGCTGGGAAAGATGTGCAGCAGGTTAGGGTGATAAATGATAAAGATGGGAACGTACTCACAAGCGAGGAGAGTGTGTTGAGCAGATGGAAAGAGTACTTTGAGAGGCTGATGAATGAAGAGAACGAGAGAGAGAAGAGGTTGGATGATGTGGAGATAGTGAATCAGGATCTGTAGCGATAGTAGGGAACAGGTTGAGGAGACCCTGTAGAGGTAGAGATATGCTCTAGAGAGGAGAGGAATGAAGGTCAGTAGGAACAAGACAGAATACACGTGTGTAAATGAGAGGGAGGTCAGTGGAATGGTGAGGATGCAGGGAGTAGAGTTGGCAAAGGTGGATGAGTTTAAATACTTGGGATCAACAGTACAGAGTAATGGGGATTGTGGAAGAGAGGTGAAAAAGGGAGTGCAGGCAGGGTGGAATGGGTGGAGAAGAGTATCAGTAATAATTTGTGACAGACGGGTATCAGCAAGAGTGAAAGGGAAGGTCTACAGGACGGTAGTGAGACCAGCTATGTTATATGGGTTGGAGACGGTGGCACTGACCAGAAAGCAGGAGACAGAGCTGGAGGTGGCAGAGTTAAAGATGCTAAGATTTGCATTGGGTGTGACAAGGATGGATAGGATTGGAAATGAGTACATTAGGGGGTCAGCTCAAATTGGACGGTTGAGAGACAAAATCAGAGAGGCAAGATTGCGTTGGTTTGGACATGTGCAGAGGAGAGATGCTGGGTATATCGGGAGAAGGATGCTAAGGATAGCGCTGCCAGGGAAGAAGAAAAGAGGAAGGCCTAAACAAAGGTTTATGGATGTGGTGAGAGAGGACATGCAGGTGATGGGTGTAACAGAACAAGATGCAGAGGACAAAAATATTTGGAAGAAGATGATCCACTGTGGCAACCCCTAACGGGAGCAGCCAAAAGAAGAAGAAGAAGATGGCAAAGGCAAATAGTCATTTTAAGGATAGCAAACCATCTAAAAGAAAAAAAGGATTATGTTGGGAATTGGCACCAGCATTACTGTATATATTCATGGCTTGATCCACAACTGGAGTGCCTTGGGATTATTTAGTGGCATTCCCTACACAAGTGGGTGGAGTGGTGGCTCTGAGGCTAGGAATTTGCACTGGTAATCGGAAGGTTGCCAGTTCAAATCCCGTAAATGCCAAAAGTGACTCTACCTTGTTGGGACCCTTGAGCAAGGCCCTTAACCTGCAATTGCTTTGTCCTGGATATTATGTAAATCTGCATCCTGCCCTGCATGTAGGCTTTCCAACCTGCAGGGAAAAACCTGGAAGTTGGTGGCAGAATTGGCACTCCGGCCACCATAAAAAAAACCTCACACTGTTCCACTCCATCTGAACTAGTGTGGTGCTGAGGTGTCACCCATTGCATGGCTACACTTGGGTCCCAGTCTGGGATACAGTGTTGACTCGTCATGTGGTGGTGCAGCAATGCGCTGTATCAGCACGAGCATCTAACCTCTCTCTCCTGCAGAAGTGAATTGACTTGTGAAGCATATCAGAAATGTACACGTATGAGACACATTCTCTTCCTGATAATGTTTTCATTGCATTTCTTTAATTTAGTTTTACACATCTCTCAGTGCACATTTTTTGTTGTTATCATGTGAAGTGCAATGTTAGCTAATACTTAAACTGTTGCTGGGCTGGACTCCTGACCAATGAATGAGGCAAGGAGATGGGTTCACTTCAAGTGCTTGTTCGGGTCTGAGTGCATTCCATTTTCATCCATGGGGAAATTAGACTGACAATAATTTAGTAAAAATACATATGTTTGAAATAAGAATATGACTGGATGACTTGACGCATGGATTATGAGACACCAGTAACATGAGATTATTTTATGGATTTTTTGATATTGTTTGCTGTTGTGTAGCGTTAGTCACTATTGATCCCTTTCATATCAGAAAAATTGTTATCTCCATTCTACACAAGATCATGTGATTAATATTTTCTCTGCTATCATCCCAAACTGCATGGGGTTAGTAACTGATAAAACAAAATTACTATTTTTCGGTGGAGTGTCCCTTTAAGTGAGAGTCACTCAGTGAGTCAGTAGTGGCCTATAGCCAAACCCTGAAGGCCACACTGCCTGCCTGATGCAGAATTAATTAATGATAAACTGCTATGTGTTAATCCACGCTACAATAGGCACTATTAAAATTACTTTTTAACTTTTTTAACTAATTAATAAAATTACTTTTATTAATCCTGATGATTTAAATAGAGCATGGTGGACTGGCACCCTGTCCAGAATGGGTTTATTCAAGTCAGCTTGTGAATTAAATAGGTTGTTGTGGCTTTGAACTAGACTATAAGGTTAGAAAATGAATGAATGGGCAGCATGGTGATGCAGCTGGTGACTCAGATCTTTAGAGCCCAGGTACCCACTTGGATACTTTATCCTCCCAACATCCCAAATCCATTAAGTTGATGGTGAGTTTATATTGGCCATATTTGGTTATGTGAGAAAGTCAGCTTTATTCAGGTTTGCTTCTTGCCTTCTACCCATTGCTTTTGTGGTACATCCTTAGAGCCTTATGACGCCATTTTGGAAAACTTAACCATAAGTTTTTAAAATGAATATGTAATCGATCTGTTAATGATGAAATATCATATTCCAAGTGTGTTCACTTTGCACGCCATCTTAGGTAGATGGATGGATGGATAATTGATGAATCATACAATATAAAATACTGATTTTTCTTAGATTTCAGTAGGCTTTGCGGCAGAGCTTAGTATAACTGACAGTGTAAGAATTAAATACTGATAGATTTATTTATAACTCATTCATTCTGCTCTTTTAATTCTATATCAGAGGTCTCACAGCTTGGCTGCACATTTTCATTCAGCTCAGTTGTCTGAGTCAGAAGCAAATTATGGCTGCTAATGCACATTACTTTTTATTGCCTTCATTTTAGTTTACTGTCTTGTAAAATATCCAGAACTCTTTTTTTTTTTTTTTTTTTTGCCCAGCCAACTTCTAAATACATTAGATTAGTTTTGACAAGAACAGGATATTCTGCCTAACAAAGCTCTCCAATTCTGTTCATATAATTTCTCAAGTCAATTTCATCGAGTCATAGATTTTTAAACAATGCTTAACTTGCTTATTTGCCTTATAGTGGAGGTTATGGTAATAAAAACTGAGAATGTTTTTGTGAGTAAATTCCCTGATACCAATCAATCCATAAACACATGAAAAAAACATGCAAAAGTCGTACAGACCCTATTGCTGTGAAGCAACGTTGACCACTAAAACATCTGTACTAAACTTACTGAACTTCAGCCTGTTTAAGACTAAAAATATGGCAGTTCTTGTCATTTCATTGCACGCTATGTGTGTGTTAATCTTTCTCCTACTAAACCACCAAAGCCTGTGTGTGCATGACTGTAGTGGCAGCATTAGGCAAAACATTTTTGAAATAATATAATCAAAATCTAGTTTGAGTGATCGGAATAAGCTTTACGTGAACATAAGTGTGAATTCGGTGATTATTGTCGAGTTCTCTGTAGAGCAGAGACAGCCACTCATAACCGGGCATCAACATTAAATACTGTCAATAACACCACATGAAAACGACTATTTAATGTGAAACCACAGCTCAGCAAGTGAGGCAAAGCACACCAACCTTTTAAAATAGCTGAATCTCCCAAAGCCATTTTGCTCCTTTCTCCTTAAAGTGCAATGTTCTATGATATATATGCAATCTCAATGTGCATATCAATACTCGATAACACACTTGACTTGAAAATTGAACATATTCAATATATTTTAAAGCCTTTGTTTTTACTTTAATCAATTCATTACATTTATATAGCACTTTTCTCGCTACTCAAAGCGCTTTACATAGACAGAAAGGAACCACTTCAACCACCACCTATGTGTAGCACCCTCCTGGATGATGCAACTGCAGCTAATCTTGCATCAGTACACTCATTACACATAAGCTATTAGATGGTGAAGAAGAAAGAGGGAGGGGATGATTAGGGGGTTAGAATGGACCAGGCAGTGACAGGCAATTTAGCCAGGACATTGGGATAAACCCCATCCTTTTCAAAAGATGCCCAGGTATCTCTAATGATCACTGAGAGTTAGGATCTCGGTTTTACGTCGCATCTGAAGGACAGCACCATGTTTACAGCACAATGTCCTCATCACTGCACTGGGGCATTGGGCTCTACACACAGACCACAGGATAAGCGCTCCCTGCTGGTCTCACCAACACCTCTTCTAGTAGCAAACCTAGATGGTCTTGCATCCAAAACTAGCTGGGTCCAAACATGCTTAGCTTCAGGTTGATTACCTGTTCTGATAAGTAGGTGCTATGGCTATTTTATCTCCATTATCAAGCACAACCTGAATATTTTTTTAAAATGTATAAGAAATGCTTCTGTTTAGGCCGCAGTTTCATTTGGCAAATTCATATATACGATCATTGTGACAAAATAGCTTTGACTTGAAAATTACCAAACCTATCCTTTAACAAGTAATATTAAAGTGTAGATAATAGGTGAAATGACTGCTCGCCAGCTAAGAGTTCCACTGTCACCTCTTTGCCTTTGTTGTAAAGATGATGTTTCGGTGAAATGCTGGGAAAGTAGGGCAAAAACAAACCTTTTGGACGATTCTCACAGAAAATGTGCAATATTAGGAATGCCTCACTAACAGTTCATTAATATAAACAGCAAGTTTGGCAATAAATTTAAAGGAATGAAATCCTTCAGGCACTGCAACCCTGAAGGACACCCCAGTCTACATTTTTTCATACAGTGCCTTTCATAGAGAAAGCTATCTCTCAAAAGTGGTACCAAAGCACCTACATAGCGTATTCTTATAGTTCTTATTCAGGTAGATGGAGCAAATAATATCTGTTTACAAGTCTGACTCTTTGTTCAACAAATTTGCAGTTCTGTCTCCTGGAAAGCTGCTGTTCTAAATTATTTCTAGCTTTAATCCTAGTCCTTTGAATAAAAATAAAATTACCACCTGAACAAACCCCATGCTATGCAACTTTAAAGGCTTCTGCTGGCCATGTTAATTTTAAACAATAACATCTTAAGTCGGACTCTGCTTTGGGGCCCTAAACAATCAAAAGCACATTAAAATTCCGTTTGGGACTTTTTTCCAAAGAGATAGAGAGTCAATGGCTTGATCTCCCAGGCAAATAAGCAAAAAAACCCAGTGAGTTGATTAATGAGGCTTAGAGCAGAGTAGAGGAATTATGGCTTGTGTAGCATATTAGACAAAGAGCGGCACAGTGGCATGCTGCCCCGCAAGGCTTTGGCATGAATTTTAATTGGGATGAAGCTGTTGAAGTTCTGCCATTCACAAGACATTGCACTTTGACTCCGTGAACCTTGTATGTATGGACGCAGCTTGAGTTTTTGCAAAACAGACAGACCAGGGGAAGTCCTTGTAGAAAACGAAACCGTCCTCTACCTTTTTTTTCTCTGCAGTGTGTTATTGTCACTAGTGTCTTATTTATCGTTTAAACTGATATAAAACACCTTCACTTTCCAATAAGAAGTAATTGCAATCTGAGGCAGGGAAAGTAGCACTTAGTGTCTGATGCTCTCAATAGGAGGTTCTCCGTGCAAGATTTGAGGTTGTGCTGTATGTTGCTATATAAAAACAATTGACTAAATGAGGTTTTAAAGCTACAGTGGTTGGTGCTGCTTGCCTCATGGTACCAGGGGCTTGAGTTCTAATCTCACATCTGGTCCATGTCTGTGTTGTAGTTTGTGCATTTTGCTGTATCTGTGTGAATTTTTCTCTAAGTACTCCAGCTTTCTTCCCACAGCCCAACAATATTTATGTTTGGCTTATTGGATATTCTGATTCTAAATTTGTTTCATTTCACATGTGTGTAGGTGGCCATGCCCTCTGGTGGATTTTTGTGAAGGGTTGGTTTCTGCTTTGAATCCAGTGTTGTCAGGAAAGGCTTCACAAACTACATTTGGGTTAAGTGGGATTGAGAATGTTATATTACAGTATATAAGCTTTGATCCCACCCTTTGTGAAGTACTGTAAATCTTTATATATAATACGCTACCGTGGCTGTTCGTTTGTCTGTCCAGGATTTTAAATCAACTGTTGCTCGCAAACTGTTTGACCTATTGACCTAAAATTTGGTACACATATATTATGTGACCTATACTATCCGCTTTCGGGGTGATTATTGACCTCCAAGGTTGTTCCTCTTTTTATTTTTATTTTATTTTATTGTAGAATCAACTCTCAGCAGTGGCCAGCAGGTCGGCTGTGCGGCACATGGGTACGGGCGCCGTTGACATCCCTACCACCTTTGCCGTCACTTCCCCTACCTCTTCATATCTTAAATCATTCTTGAGGCAGATTGAGACTTAAGTGCCAGCTTAAGTAAAAAAATGAAAGTAAATGTACTAAGTAATTGCAACACAATCACTGACTTAATCAGTTTTAACACGAAAAGATGTCAACGAAAGAAAAGAAGAAGCGGGCCACTAGGGTGAAGAAAAGAAGGGCTGCACAGGAAGCAGCAAGCACATCAACCTCTGAGCAAATGAATGTTAAGCATACAGAGAGAGTATGACAACTAGGAATGCTCATGTCAAGTGTATTCACTGCACGCTATCGTGCAGTGCGCCGTTTCTGGTGTTAAATAATTGACTTGTGGAGGGCACTGCATGAAGCAGCTGGTTATTTGAGATTTTGATTTACTTAGCTTTATGATACAGTACAATAGATGCCATATCTTAAAAGAAACAATGAAGTTCATAAAATAAAACTTGTTTTGTCATTGATTAATTTATTGGTCAAGTACAGGGTTTACTTGCTTGAATCTGAGCTTCGTTGTACAAAGAACAGACTACAGAATAAAAAGTTCCTTTGTACATTATTCAACCCACTTAATCCAGTTTAGTGTCATTAGGAAGACCTTGTCCTAGTATCAGTTCATCACAGAGAATATTTATGCACATTGTCCACATTCTCATTCAAAAGGAGCCAAGTTCCCAAATTAACCTAGCCAGATAGTTTTGAAAACCCAACACAGACTTAGAGAGCACATGCAAACTCCACCTAGCACTCTGAGGCTGTGAATCAGATACTCTAGCTGCTATACCACCGTGCCATCTATAGGAAGTTCCACATATAAAACCAAAGTGATTAACTCTGATCTTTGTGATGGTGATATGAAATAGGCTATACAAATAGAATATTAGAATATTAGAATATTAGAACATTCTAGACGAGAACAGGCCATTCAGCCCAACAAAGCTCGCCAGTCCTATCCACTTGTTTCCTCCAAGAAAACATCAAGTCGAGTTTTGAAAGTCCCTAACGTAGATAGAGGCTAATAGTTTGTCTGTGCTTTAAAGTACAACTCAAAATCTTAATTTTTGTGGTAGTGCCTAACATTAAAGGTGCAGTAGAAAGTAAAAAACGACTGATTCTTTAAGTGTAAGCAGCCTACGCTACATGTGGAGTCAGGCTTCAACAGCCTCACAGCTGCAGAGCAGTGGAAGCTGAGAGGATCACATAACTAAGAGGCACAGTCCTGAGTCTCTGACCACTCACAGTATCAGATGACAAGGTAATAATGTTAGACTCCCCTGAAAGCTAACAATAAGTAGAAAAGTGAATCTGTAGAATGTGAAATATGCTGGAATGTGCTCCTGCAGAAAACAAGGTGCATGATACTGTGAGCAGATGGGAAGGTCACTTGTGTTTGACTGCTCGGGCTCTAAGTGGATGGAATGTGTGCTTTAACATATCAGACTGAAAGAAGAAGTAGTGATACAATTTTCAGATACGGCGCCTTTAATAATAACCATTCAACCCCTTGGAAGCGACTTCTGAAACCAATTGGCTACACCAGTGATGATTTAAGTATGTCATGTTAAGGGTGGAGAATGCTTATCCATTCAGTTTTTTGTTTTATACTTAACCATTCATTTAAATCACTTTGCAAAGACCTGTTTTCCAATTTTCATCAAAAAGTGCTTTTTTTGTTGATCAGTGTAAAAAAAAAAAAAAATAAAAAAATAAGCCAAATTAAATCCAATGTGATTTAGTGCTGTGCAGCAATACAATGTGAAAATTTCCAAGGGAGGTGAATAGGCACTGTAAGTCTTAGTAGGCTATAAAATATATTTATATTCATCCAGTTTTCAAATCTACTTAATCTAACTATAGCGAGTTCCCCCCATGATGATAAGCAACAGACGGCACTACGTACTGTATAGAAAAAATATTGGGCCTTTTCTCCTGTTAAAAATAACAGAAAAAGATGTTCAGGTAGACTAAACATTGCTCAATACAAAATTTTCACCTAAAAGTCCATATTAATACTGTAAAGTATGGCAATAAATTGTTATATTTAAAATGCTAATTAATAAATTATAGTTAATGAAGTAGTTCTTCTTACATTGAGAAGATGAAGAGTATTGCTTGTTTTGGCAGGAAGCATTAAGATGGCCTGTACTTGATTACATGAGCAAGAGGATTCCCCCAGAGAAGTAACTTCTCGGGGAGATTTGTCAGTTGCTAATTGCAGCAATGGCAAGCCAGCCTGGGAAACATCACGTACAGCTTCACAGCTACACAGCAACAGATTGTACCTACTACAATGGCAATAGCAGCAAACATTTTTAGGAATCAGAAAATGGGTAAAAAACATGTCGAAAGTGAAAATCAATAAGAAAATCTCCCAACCCAAACGACAGAAGACAGAAACCGTAGTCGAAATGACACACTGAAATATCAAACGGCAGTCTAACAAGATATCAGTAAATAAGTTAGGCTGTTTTAAATTTGATATCTGTAATCTAGGAAATGGTGATTGTTTTTTTTTTTTATCATGTATTGTAAAGAAGTCACTTGACACTAATTACCATCACGTGATTATGGAAACTGTTAAAGGATTCACAAAAAATGCCAATAAAATGGTGATAGAAATGGACAAAATAAAAATACAAAATCAAAAATACACTTAAAACTTCAGCTACAACTTTATTTTCATACAGTATTTACTCAGTACAAGGAAAATCTTATTCTGTGAGTCCTCCAGCAATAAACAAGAGTACACAACAACAGAGCATAATACATAATGATAAACAAAAGACACCTCAGGTACAAAAAATGCCCAAAATTCCCAGGTAGCTTTGTGTGTGGTCATTCTTCCCAAAGTGCTCTGTGACTTTTAAAGACTGTGAGTGCTAGGGGGTGCTCTTGTAGCAGCCCCTCAACTCAAAATGCCAAGAAGGCCAATGGGTTTTACTACATGATAATTAAATGGATAAATAAGGACTCATGTGCAGTACACAGTATAAGAAGACAACACAATAAACATGAAGTCCCACTTTAGATGTTTCCCCTTCTCTCCTTCTCATTTTTATATACCTGGCCTCCTCTTGGTTGTGCTAATTAAACACTTGCCGCCAACCATCCTCTCAACTCTACACTCCACAGAGGTCTGGCTCTAAAGCAGTGTTAAGTCAATTCTTGGAGTCATTTCTGTCCCAAGTCCAACATTACTTTTGTAGGTCTATGTTTGCTCCAGAAACAGCTAGCTAAAGTTCCCTCTAGCAGTTCCAGTGTCCTTGATTCCCAAAGCCTTCTATGTGGCATGAAGGGCCAGGCCCCCTAGGCAGTATCCACGCTTCATTCTTTTGGCACAGGCCCACAGGTTTCCTACTGAGACCATTTATCCTTTATGCATCAACAGTTAATGGTGTTTCTTTCTAGACCTTACTACACTTCTGCTTATATAGCAAATTGCCCTGTTTGTAACCCTTCTTGGGCACCCCACAAAAACATATACTGATCTCTGGTGTTCTCTCCGTTACACACTGGGATAGCAATATGTGTTGCCAGTGTATATTCCTTCCTTGTTGTCAGTGACCCTGTTACCCAGCCTGCAACACCAGTCCCTATTAGGTGCTCTTCTACAGTGCATATATCGTCATGCAATCAAACTATTCAAGACAATAATATTATATTTAATACAAATAAAATACCACCTTTCCAGGTATTATGTAAAATTTTTCCTCCTTTTATTCAAAGTTTCAAAAAATTGTAAAATGTGATCAGTTTCGATTATTTCAGTAACTGGCAAGTTTTTTTTGTATATTGTGATAATAATACGCCAAAGACATCATAAAGGTTTGGGGCAGCCACCCATATATTGTTTTTCCCAGCTGCAAAAGGGTTTGTTGTATCAGATATATCAAGTGCATTTCACACAGTCCAAACTAGAACTGGCTATAGTAGCCCAAGATGGAGGCTTTAAAGGCCTGGAGAGGAACTGATGTCATCAAAATGGCCGGAACCAGAAATGACCTCAGCAAAGGGGCCGGCTTCGGAAGTGACCTCAGCAAAGGGGCCGGCTTCGGAAGTGACGTCTTCTGAGGCGCCGGAACCTTGCAGGATTTCCCGGGAAAGGTCTGTAGGGAACTGAGAAAGACAGTCAGTGCACTCTGCCACCCCCTGGTCAGATGTTTTCATTACACTTAATCAGGCCCTTTAGCTGCCTCCTACTCACACGTGTGTGACAATATATATTCAAGTACTTTTTCTCTTAGTACATTTGTTGTATTTAAATACTGTGCCACTATCAAAAAAAAGAATAGAAAAGAAAAGAAAAAGGAAGCTGCAGTTTGAAATCAGCTAGGGGAATCTTGAGCTACTAAGTGTGATTGTCACATATTTAAGTTTCGATATATGTGGATAAAGGGCTGCCAAAGGCTAAAACAGGCCTCTGCTAAGTGAAACCAATTTTTCAATTTTTAAATAGTGCAGTAGCTTTTATGTTAAAATGGTAAGCAAGACAGGTTAATCATATTATATGGCAAACTTGAGTTGAACTTTATTACCAGGCATCATAGTTGCTAAAAATGTTTCTTGGTGTTACATCCATGCCTATAACAAAGTTTATACAATTAACAATACCATATACAATGCACTGCGGTGGGTTGGCACCCTGCCCAGGATTGGTTCCTGCCTTGTGCCCTGTGTTGGCTGGGATTGGCTCCAGCAGACCCCCGTGACCCTGTGTTCGGATTCAGCGGGTTGGAAAATGGATGGATGGATATACAATGCATGACACCATCACGTTATTTACAGTACTAGTGAATAATAATACAGTATATTGCACAAAACGCAAGTAAATGCAATTTGACCATGCAGAATTGCAGTAAAGTTTGGTAGCATAAAAATAATTTTGATAATTTTCATATATAATAATGTCCATTTGGTATTATACTAAAGAGAGGTAGGAAACTTTAATTTCTAGTTTCACCTATTAGCCACAACATTAAAACCACTGACATGTGAAGTGGATAACATTGATTATCTTGTTCCAGTGGCATCTATCAAGGGGCGAGATGTCTTAGGCAGCAAGTGAACAATCAGTTCTTGAAGGTGAGATATATAGGAAGCAGGAAAAATGGAGAAGCACATGTTTCTCGCCGACCTTCACAAGAGCCAAATTGTAATGTCTAGATGACTAGGTGAGAGCATCTCCAAACTAGCAGGACTTATGGGTTCCTGGAATGCAGTTGTTTGTATTAATCAAAAGTCTATGGTAAGACAACCAGTGAACCAGCAACAGGGTCATGGGCTCCCAAGGCTCATTTAAAGCATGTGAGGCGAAAGGGAATAATTCTGAGATGAAATAATTTGGCTTCATGAAACGATTGGGAATCTCATTGGGAGAAAAAAAATTACTAAGTACCACAGGTTCAACACACATTTTTTTTAACCCATACATATAAACTCCATGTATATTTACAGTTGGTAGAGCAAATCATCAGCGTGTGTGTATCTTTTTGTGTCCTTTATTATGTGGTAAAAGTGCTGAGTTAGCACATGCTGACACTTAAAGTTTTGGAATGTAATAATTCAAGTAATTCAGCTATTTTAATCAGTATTGAAAATAAGCTGTTTCATTCAATTCTGTATACTTTGTACATCACATTAGGAGGCTTGGTTACAAGTAATGTATTTTTTGCATTATGAGATAATGGATAACAGAATATTCTTTCTGTTAGCTTGTATTTTTGCCAATGCTTTGATATCAATATTGAGCAGTAAAATTAATCTGTAAGATTAATACTTCACGGTGGCGCAGTGCGCTGCTGCCTCACAGTAAGGAGACCCGGGTTCGCTTCCCGGTTCCTCCCTGCATGGAATTTGCATGTTCTCCCTGTGTCTGTGTGGGTTTACCCCGGGTGCTCCGGTTTCCTCCAACAGTCCAAAGACATACGGGTTAGGTGCATTGGTGGTTCTAAATTGTCCCTAGTGTGTGCTGTGGACTGGCGCCCTGCCCGGGGTTTGTTTCTGCTTTGCGCCTTGTGTTGGCTGGGATTGGCTCCAGCAGACCCCCATGACCCTGTGTTAGGATGTAGTGGGTTGGATAATGGATGGATGGATGGAGTAATACCTTAAAGGATTATAGTTTTTCTTGAGAAAGATTACTACAGAGACTTTTATGTAAATCAACTTCAAGATATATTATAGTCTGAATATCCAAAAGTGAGCTGAAAAAGTCTAACATGAGCTTTTGGACATTATTAAGTAACATTACATGTCTTATTAATGTATATTTCACATTTAAGATTTTACATTCTTCAGTTTTGACCATTTAACTTCATTTATTTCTGTTAGGAACATTCTGGGGTGTGTTGTTTCCTATAGCTTTCCACTAATACACTTTTTTTTCTGTTTTTTTTTTCCAGAGTAGTGAATGCGGGGAAGAGCTTGTTCAACGAAGATCAGGCATCCTGCGAGATTGTGTCTGTGGAGAGGAGAAATGCAACAGATGCTGCAGAGAAAGATGAATGTGCTGTAAGACTGCAAATGGACTAGATATTCAATTTTTTCTGATATTATTTAAAAAAAATGTTTCAGTATGCCATGCTGTGAAATGTAATCTTCAAGTGAAACATTGTATGATTTGTAATTAATGATTGGAAAAGCATGAATATTGGTATCAAACTGATACTGGTAATTGTAATTAGTTGTTAAGGTGCTTGAAGTAGCTAAGATGTAACAGGTAGGTGACATACCCTTTCTTTGCAGAGATGCAAATGGAAAGGGATTTCCTATTTTTGTATTTAGCCGAATTAATTAAAATGTAAACAGGACACAAATGATTCCTCTTTCAAGTGATCCATCTAAAGATTTAATGGATGAGGGTTACCTTTAGGAGCTGAGATCACTTAAGCAATCTCTTATACCTTAAATCTGTTAAGTGTAATTTAAAAATGATTTCTTCTGTGTGACTAGGAGGTGACTTTGTCACTTAGCTGAAAAAGAACGTTACTACGTTTCCAGCTAAGGTATAACTGGTAAGTATTTTCTCCCATAGATTTTTTTTTTTTTGTAAAACGCTTTTTAATACATTTTAGGGTAAAACAGGACCAGGCAAATTAGATGTTTGAGAAAGAACCTCCTACACACCACTTAAAGCTAAATAAAAGCATCAGGAAAAAACCTCTGGAGCACTGGCACATGCAAAATTGCATTTTGCACCATGACAGCACACCTGCATACACCACATTGTTAAAGAGTTTTTGACCCAGAAGCAATGTGGTTGTTGTTTTGCATCATCCAGATTTGCTAGATCTTGCTCCCTGTGATTTTTTTTTTTCATTCCCAGAATTAAAATTGAGACTAAAGGGAAAACCATTTGCTACAATGGAAGAAAGAGTAAATAATTGCAGGAGACTGTAGACATGGTAACAATAGGTGAGCACAGGAAATATTTCCAGGAATGGGAAAAGCACTGAAACAAGTGTATTGCCTCTTAAGGATAGTATTTTAAAGGTAACTAAAGAGGAATTTCTATAAGTTTTATAATAAAGGAACTCTTGTTGTATTCCTAGAACAGACCAGTGCTGAAATGAAATAAGACACCCGCTAATGTTAAGAGCATTATTTTAAAAGACAAGAGCATGCATAAATCCTATCTGCACAAAGTATAGATGTGCCTTGACTTTTACCGTAATACCTGAGGCATGCAGGAAATAATAAAGCCTACTTTCTGGTGCTAGATTCAGACTAGAAGAAATATTCAGAAGACAAAGAGGCTAGACAAGGTTAGATTCTGTGGAATTAGAGGAAGGGAAAGGAGAGGAAGGGAAAAGCCAGTGAGATGGGCAACATAAAACAAAAGTCCACTTGCAAAGCTCTAAATTATGGAGAGACATGTCCTTATCCACCTTGACCAGAATGAACACCCAGTGTTTTATCATTGGCCATTGTGCATTCCACAAAATAGATGGAAGGTGCAAGAACTTTACACCAAAAACATGAAGGGGTGGTAATAGGGGTATTGCTCTTTCTCCCATAGTTGACCACAATAAGTTCAAACTGTTAAGTGATTTTACATTATGAGTTGGATGAAGATTTATTTAGAAGTGATAATCCCCTGGCTAAGCTGTCATAACTGTAGCTGGGAAACTATTACCTCATAACTGTAATTGTTCTGGCACAAATGGGGGATTAATTTCCTACTTGCTGAGCACATCAAAATGAAGATGGTGAGGTGTCTTACCTAATACTTAACATATCGTAGTTCTGAAGTTACTAGATGGTTAGTTTTAATAATAATTGGGTTCTCTGAGATGTATGACTAGAAGATGACTTACCCAGTAGTTTACCTGGTTGGAGTGTAGCTGGAAGGTGACATTTCTAAAGCTGAAGTGGCTTATGTTTAATGAGAATATTTGCCTTTTCCTAAGGGTGCCAAGGTGTAACTAAGGGCTAATTTAACCAAAGCTGTGATGGAAATGATGTGTCCATTAGATGTGTTGGAAGTGGTGTAACTGTGAGGCGATTTTCATTCTTATGTGAAACCCAAAGAGGTGATGTCCCAGTAATCTGCAGTGTAATTGGAAATTGAGTTACAAAGTAGCTGGCTTGGCTAAGGTATGACTAGGATTTGACTTCTGTTATTTTAAGGTGTACTGTTTGCCCATTGTAGTACCTACCAAAATGTATCTGACTGATGACTTCTCCCATAGCTTTTCTGGCTGAGATTTATCAGGGAGGTGATTGGTCCCATAGGTCATTTGGCCATACTGTTCACTTACACCTGGGGGATGTTTCCCTCATTATCTTTAGTGGTTTTATTGTTACCCTGTGATGGAGTGGCAAGATTGTTCCTGCCTTGTGCCTGATGCCTACTGGGATAAGCTCCAGCTTTCCTCTGGGCCCTGCTCTGGGTAATCATGTTTAGAAGATTGATGGTTGACTGGATGGCTCTGGTGTTACTGGGAAATGGTTACAGCCTTTAGTTGAGCTTGGTAACCACATAGAAGAGAGCTGTCTATATTTGTCTAAACCATGCAGAGATTTTATTAATTGTTTCAAGCTTAAATACTGTGATTTACTTCAATGTTTTTATAAAGAAAATCGACAAGGCAGCATTGTTTGCTTTAGAGCTTGTTTCTTCTTAACAGTCCACTTATTCCTTTTATTTTCAGGAGTGCTCTGGAGTCTCATTTCACTATTGGGCACTGTTTGATGGTCATGCGGGACCAGGGGCAGCTATCATGGCTTCCAAGCTCCTCCACTTCCATATCTGTGACCACCTGAGGGACATTGTGGATCTTCTGTTGAACCCATCAGTGACACCCTCCATCTGCCTTCATGGAGATACCAAACCTGAAGAGTGCCATGGGTGTGAGGCACAAGAGGAGGACATAGACCATTCCTGCAGTCCTACAACACGGTTTCACATGGAAAAGGCAGTTTCTCTTGAAAACCTTGTGATAGGAGCTATTGAAAATGCCTTTAAGCAGATGGTCAGTGTATTTAATTTTGTATTGCTTACTTAGTGTTCATATAGCAGTCAAAAGCACAGTAGAATATGGGAATGAAACTGCAACATGATCCAGAATCTGTTTTTCTGTCTGTGCATTCCTATGTATTTAAAACTGTATCCCTCACATCCTAATCTCCTTTAGGTTTGGAAAACTGTTTATCATTTTTTGAAAAAGTTTTTAAAGTTCAAAATTGTAAAAGGGAAAATATTGTTACTGAAGTTGTGCCCTGAAGCTACGGCTTGGACAGACATGACTCAACTGCTGGTTGATTGTTCAAAGTCCTGTTAGGCCTGGCATGTCCAATGGATGTCTAAATTTATACTTGATGTGGCATTTAATGTTGCAGAAGTAACCAGGAGATGTGATGGTCAGGGTTGGTTCCATTATCCCTGTTGTATTTGGGATTCTCCTCGACCCTAAACTGTTGATAGTCATAGACTGAGATGAGCTGGGCAAATAAAGACACACACCCAGCAAAGGGTATGTGCAAATATGCAAGTGATTTTATTAAAATCAATCAAGAACAAAGTGTTCAATAGTGCAGTGCAGCAAATCTATAAACACATATTTAATCCATAAAACCAGAGTAGATCCAAGCAGGTTAAAATATGCACAAGTAATATGTTCAGTTAAAGTTAAAATCTATGACCGGTAAAAACTCTTTAAAAATGAACAAGCCTTGGTGTCTCTTTCTTGAAACGGAATCCTCCCCATCTTACCCTCTGTGAATCCATCAGCATGAGGAGATCTTCCTCTGACCTTCATGGCCAACCATGTAATCCAGACTCTGGTCCCTACTGTCCACAGGCTTCCAGCAGGGCACCCACTCCAAGCCGAGCCTCACTCCTTCCATCTCCCACTGCCTCTCCCCAGACTGCTGTGAGGATCAGGTCACTCTAGGTACTGGAAGTGCTCAGCCGAGTAGACTCTTTTCAGCCCCCTCAAGCATCCACCCTACACTCCCCTTGGGGCGCTTCATCCCAGCTACCTGCCTCCATCCTCTTGCACACTGGCTTACACTCCTCTTGCCATCTCTGTCATCCCTTCTTTCACCCTCCATGTCTTTATTGCTCCCTCTCCATTTCTGTCTCTCGTTTTCTTTCTTTTCTTTCCCCCTCAGCTGTGCAGACTCCTATTATACCGACCTGATTGAGCACAGGTGCAAGCCTTCGCCTACTCCGAGGCGTGAACACATCACTTGACCTATTCATAAGCTTTTGCATGTGTATGCATGATCGACCAGGCTGCTGCAATCAACCCCAGAGTGACACTGCCTAGCACAAACCAATTCCAAGCCTGCCTGTTCGCATGCTCATTTATTTGACATATGCTTTGCGCCGTGGACCACTTATCACAGGTGCACAATATGCACTTGGCAAAGCCTAATCCAGTACTGAATATTCATGATTCTTACATGTGCACAATTAATCAAACAGAAAACACCTGATAGCCAATTGGGTGAAACACAAATTTCTCAGAGCAGGGTATCACTTTTGGTCACAGTTTCTACCAGGAGTAACCTTATAGTTTCTAGTCCTATCAGCTTAGCTGCTGAGCTCCTCTGTCTGCCTTTAGCAGCTTTATATTTAACCTGTAGGTTGAATGTATCTCACTCAGTAAGTCAGTAACACCAGAATTAAATGGCATGCATGGAGTCCTTGGTGTCCTCAGTTGCTAAGCAATTACTTGCCCATGCACAACTTCTGTTTAACTTGTCTCATCAATATTTTAAGGAGGACACTTGCAACAGCAGTTCCTTAGTGTTGACCTAAATTCACATTTTGCCATTTTACAATCTTCATTAGTCAGTCTTGTGCCTCAGACTCTTGACTTTGTTCATTGACCTTTACTGTAGCATAGTCCATAAACTTTGTACTTAGCAGTTGGTGAATTCCCTATCTTATTCTATTATTAGCATCCTACTTTATGCAAAATGAAAAAAGCGTGCATTGGCTTTTGGTAGGAGACTCGCCATCTTTTCGTGGCTTGTATTTTAATAATAAAGCAAAAAACCAACGATATATAAACACATGTACAGTTGTGCTGATAAGTTTACATACCTTGGTAGAATTTATTAAAATATTGGCCATTTTTTGAAAAATATAAGTAATCATGCAGAAAGCTTTCCTTTTATTTAGGGAGTGTGCTCAGGCGAGGCAATTTATTATAACATAATTGTGTGTGCCCTTTTTAAATCATAATGAAAAGTGAAATCACCCAAATGGGCCTGATCAAAAGTTCACATACCCTTGAATGTTGGGGCTGATAATTTACAGAAAAGTTCAAATTAAGGGTAATTAAGGGAGAGCATCCACAGCTGTAACCTTTTTCATTGTAATCAGTGTCTATGTATAAATTGTCACTTTAAATTCATGAAGAGCTGTGCTGACTTTGCTGGATACCAAGCCTAGGAGAAAGCAAAAGAACTGTCAAAGGACCTGCGAGAAAAGGTCGTTATTTGTATAAATCAGTAAAATGATATAAAAAGTTATCCGGAGATCTGAAAATGTCTGTCAGTAGTGTTCAGACTCTGATTAAAAAGTGGAAAGTTAGGGATTCTATTGTTACCATGTCACGGTTCGTTATACCAACTGAGATTTCAGCTATAACTGTCAGGATCATTTGTTGAACTGCCAAAAAAAACCCAGAAGACACTTCAGCTGAGATACAGGCTTCTCTACAAACAAGTGGTGCTGCAGTTTCAAAATGCACAATAAGAAGGCACTTAACAAAAATGCATAGTCGAGTTGCAAGAAAAAAGCCTTTACTGTACCAACGCCACAAATTAGCCCATTTACAATATGCCAATCAGCATCTAAACAAGCCTCAAAATTTCTTGAACAAAGTCCTTTGGAGTGATGAGACCAAAACTAAACTTTATGGTCACAATCATAAGCGCTATGTTGGGAGAGGATGCAACATGGCCTGTGACAAAAAGTATACCATCCCTACTGTGAAGCATGGAGGTGGATCTCTGTTGTTCTGGGGGTGTGTAAGCTACAGCGGCACAGGTAACTAAGTGAAAATTGATGGCAATATGAGTTTAGCATGTTACTGGAACTGCGCATGGGACAATATGACAATGATCCGAAACACAAGGCCAAGTTGGTGGCTTTAGCAAAGAAAACTGAAGGTGCTAGAATTACCATCACAGTCTCCTGACCTTCGTTTCATTGAGCCACTTTGGGGAGATCTCAAACGTGCAGTTCATGCAAGACAACCCAAGAATTTATGGAACCTGGAGGCTTTTTACAATAGAAAAATGGGCAGCTCTCCCACCTGAAAAAATCAAGGGCCTCACCCACAACTATTACAAAAGACTGCATGCCATCATTGATGCTAAAGGGGATAATAATCAGTATTAAGAACTAAGAGTATGTAAACTTCTGAACAGGGACATCTCATTATTTTCTTTATTCCTATGTTTTGTTTAATGGTTGTGCTGTTCTGTGATGCCTTATAGTTTTCCTTGGATTCTATTAAAGGTAAATTAAATGTGTTTTGCCTGATCAGACATCTTTTATTTAAAGTATGGTACACATCTTACAAATTATGCTAGGCTATGTAAACTTATGAGGACAACAGTATACAGTACACCCTCGAAATTCGCAGGGGATACATTCCCAGAGCACCCGCGAATTGTGAAAAGCCGTGAATTATGGATGTGGTTAAAAAATGCCTATTTTTATAGTTTAAACCCTAAATATGCCCCCAAAACACTTTAATTTCCTTTCAACCTCAGCTTAATACATTACCTAAAAAAATGAATGTAAAGGTAAACCCGTATATTGTACAGTACTGTACTGATATGTCACCCGCAGTGCTAGAATGTAAAATACCGATGTTACTGCTATATGTACTGTAATTCATGCAAGCACGTTTTCATTGCCAGAAGCTTTAGACAGTGCAGGGCATTCGACGGCATCTTGGGGCTTTAACCCATAAACTGTCACATACTTGGGGGTTAATGCAGCCCTGGACGCCAAATACTTGCACTTTTTAAGTAAACGTCACAATTCACAAAGAAAGTGAAATTTTAATGGAACACATTTTTCTAATGCAAAGAGCACCACAATTACTGCAACACTGATCATTTTACACACTGTCAATGAACTGTAAAAACTATTTTAAAAAACTACTGGAACAATATATACAAGGTGCAACTGACGCCATTGATGAAATTCAGTAAATCACCGAACCAACTGTGCTTGAACTGGCCACACGCAAGCACACAGAGGTAAACGCTGATGCTGGCAGGCTAATCTAGTGCAGCGGCTGAATCCCAGAAACAGTGAGGCTGCAGGGGCCGGCAGTGGTCATGAGCTGGCTGCTCAACAAATGTACGGCACTGACTGATCAGCTCCGGCGTGCTAGTAAATTGCACTGGGAACCGACAATAGCCGGTTGCGGCATTCAATGAATGTATGTCGCCAAATATACTCAGCTCTTACATGATGGCAAATGGCACTGGGAAATGACTATAGCCAGTTGCGGCTGTTTAAGGATTAAGAAGAAAAAAACGGAAAACATGACAACACTTAGCTGGAGATGCGTCACAGGGCAGCAGTCAATCAGCAGCAAAGAGAAATGAATTACGCTGTAGGGGTCCGGTGCCGCTAAGATTCACATTGTCAAGAAGACGGTGATTTGTTTATTTTATGGTGAAGATTCCAGGGTGTCACACACGTGCGCATGGGAGGCAGCTAAAGGGCTTGAGTGAAGGCAGTTCTGAGGCATGCCGGGATGTGGCAGAGTGCACTGACTCTTTTTTTCTCCCTTCCCTGTAGACCATTCCCGGGAGATTCCACGTGGCTCTCTTGACGTCACTTCCGGGACCGAACCAATGGAAATAGACCTTACCAGGTCCGGCCCCTCTGATGTCACGTCCGGGCTTGATCCAATGATTGATGAACATGTGCCCGATCCTTATGACCTCACTTCCTGTCTTCCCCTTTAAAAGCCTGCCCTTTTTCCCTTTTCCCTCAGTCTTGTTTTGGACTCGGTTGTATGCACTTCAGTGCTCTATATATCTATAAAAACAACTTTGCAGCCAGGATACCAGATTATACAGGTGGCTGCCCCAAACCTTTATCTGAGTATGTCTCATTCTTGTGACAAGGGATGCACCCAGCCTTGACCCGACCCGCATGCACTCACAAACAGAGACAAAAACAAAGCAAACCGGTAATCAAACAGCAAATAAAGAATGTAATGAAAACAAATGAAAACGATACCACCCTTGTTCCCCTTACGCCAAATTATACATTAAATACAGCAAAGCACCAACAAAACACACACAGTAAAGTCTATGAAAAAACGGCAATGGATGAAATGTAATGATAAAGATAATAGTCTAGAGATCCGCATGTTGAATGGAAATGTAAAGATAGTCCTACCGGTAGATCCTGAAATGGTAAAGATGGGTGGACAGGTTCAGGAGCGATCCTTTCTTCGAAGGATACCAATAAATCCACTTACAGTCCTCATGCACACAGGCAGACGGCAGACAATCCAACCCAACCACGAAACAATCCAGGACAAAATGAATAAGTATAGGTAACCCAACAGAAGGCAGGCAGAGAGACAGGAACTTGAAACACAAATTACAAAAACTTTTTTTTTCTTTTGATCACCGGCCCCCTTTTTAAAAGCCGCGCTGACATCCTTTGACCCCAACAGCCCCTGCACCCTCAGCAGAAGCCTCAATCGGATCCACTGCAGGGACTGCTGGGAGTTAGTTTCAAATTCTAGTAGAGTATGCTCTCAAATTGGCTGCTTTCACCATCCCAAGCCGTGTTTTTCTCTACAGTGCAGTATTGTCACAAAAAAAGCCGTAAAAAATTGCCGAGGATATTTGCAGTTTCCGCTAACAATTATTAGTTAGGTTCTAAAGAAAAATACGCGAACAACTGAGGCCGCGAACCCAGAACCGCGTCTTCACGGGGGTCTACTGTATTATAAAATCAAAACTATCAGTTTGTGATAAATGGTCACTATTAATGAAAATGAAGAACAGTTCCTATTATCACAATATGATATGCCTAGATTGTCTAGTCTGTGTAACCTCTCTGTCTCAGCTTTGGGGATGCCCATCTTCTCCTCAGCGCCTCAGACCTTTTCCTTTGTTGATAGTGGCAGCAGGAAATTATTGCTTGTAAATATCCATGTAATGGTTTTGATCCGCAGTGTTAGGTGGGTGTGTTTCCTTTTGATGCTGACAAATTAAGTGTCTCTTAGTTTCACTATTTGCAAGCAATGGTGGCTTGTTCCTCCTTTAAAATCAGAATATCTCCTCTTTCCTCCTGCTTTCTCAATCTCAAAAGAGTTGGTTACTGTTGCTACATATTGAAGTTCCACAACAGCACCCATTAAAGCACAAATGATGAAACAAGACAATACATAAAACCAACAATATTAATACAGGAACAATGCTAAAACAGCAGGCACAAAGTAGCTTCACTGAATCACAAGAGACAGCACATAAAGGATTAAAACGACTAGGAGATGCACATAGTCAGGACAAGCTAAGCTCAGAAATGAAAGTCTCCTAGGCAGTTTGGACGGATATTGCCGCTCATTGTCAATAGTGGATAGTTGGTATTATTAGACTTTGACCTGTTAGGGTAACCCCCTTGGTGTCTGGAGCACGTTTCTCTTTAGTGGCACAAATGTCACCCCTTTGTGTATATACCACAGGGCTAAAGGAACCCACATGGAGCGTGCACACTTTTACTTTCCTAAACAGCATTCAGTCCACTCAGTAATATCACAGTTCAGTGACCAGGACGAGTCGCCCTCGGTGTTAGGAGAACATGCCCCTTAACTTTTATAAATAACACTTCCCTCAGATTGACAGGCTCTGCTGAAAGTCAAACCGATCTGTTGTCAAAATTGAATATGTTAACCGAAACTCAAAGACCAAAAAATAGGACTAGAATTCTTAACCAAGAAGTCAATAATAAGCTTTAATTTGCATGGAGTATCAGAGGTTGTTAGGGGGAAATTTTGGTTACCACTGAAAAGCCTGTGCTGACCTTTATACAGTCACATGTGTTATGCGTTCTGGAAACTTCTGGGTAGAATTGCTAAGGAAATGACCAACACATTTCTTGTGAAATTGCAGCACCCATAGAAGAATAAAAATAGCATTGCAGCACGACAGTAAGAAATTGTAAATCCAGAAACTAATGTTAAACTCAGAATCCATTGATCCCAAAATCTCAAACTAGGTGTTTCATTTAGAAATATTCATTCTGGAAAGCTCACAAAAAATGAATTGATTATATCTGTAGCTCACTCCCACAATTCTTTACCTCACATTTTTTATGAGATCTAACTTTATAAAAGAAAATGCGTATGTGTGTCCTACATTAACTTCATGAATGGACCAGGTTCAATTCTGGGAAATGCACTGTGGAAAAGTAGTTCTGTTTGCAGTACCATCTTAAGCCCACAATTGGCAGCAAAATAACAAGAAATAACTGTCATGACACAAACAGTTACTTTTTACTTAGTTTGTATTAATTCACCATTGAATGTACAATCTGCATACATCCTGCTGGGAAAACCCCAATTTGAATTAGGCAGAATGAATACAGCTGAGCAGCTAGGGTTCTCTTTCATTCTTCTGTCTCTGTTAGCTGAGGCACCCTCAGTGTTCCAGCTGTTATCTAAGTTACTGTATGTACGCTTGAAGGGTTGAAGGTTTGAGGGCCAGTGTGTCTAGGGCTCAGCAGTTGTGGAGTTTTCAAATGTCAGGATGTGGTAATACTTTTTTTATATAACTTTTTTATGTTACTTATCCCATGTGGATTGAGGTGATGGCTGAAAAAAAATGTAATCTGGTATTCTCAAGGAGAACATGATAATGTTACTGATAGAATGGGAGATTGTGGTGACCAGTGCTGGACAACAGCAAACAGTATCAAAAACATTAATTAAAATGCTCACGTCTCATAATCCACATGTCCAGTTCTGTATTCACCAAATGCAAAGCGCTTTATTTTTTTGCTAAATTACTGTTACCTTCTAGAAAATGATAGTAGTCAACAAATCACCAAATACACCAGCTATAAGCAATGTCAGTCCTAGAGGGCTGAAGAGGCTGCAGGTTTTAGTTCTAACTGAGCTACTTAAATTAGAAACCAATCATTGCCAATAACAGATCTTATTTAATTTCATGCTTGTTATCATATTAGATAGATAGATAGATTATTAATAGATAGATTTATTAATCCCAAGGGGAAATTAACATAATCCAGCAGCAGTATACTGATACAAAAAACAATATTAAATTAAAAAGTAATAAAAATGCATGTAAAAACAGACAATAACTCAATAATGTTAGTGTTTTACCCCCTCCCCCCCCCCCCCCAAAGGGTGGAATTGAAGAGTCGCATAGTGTGGGGGAGGAACGATCTCCTATTAACTCTGCCATGTCGTTATTATATCGTAGATTTTTTTCTTTCTTTCTAAGGATATCATCCACATAAGTTGTAGCTTGAAGTGAATTAGTAATTCTCGGTCATTCATTTTTTTTTCCTCTTCAGTTTTCTTCTAATTATTTCATTAGACAAGATAGTTAACTCTGAACTCACAGGTGTAAATGGAAATTCACCAGACAGAGAACTGATGGTTCCTTTATCTGCATCTTATCTCTATATATAATCTTCATTTGAATCTTGATCTTTGTTTGTCCGTGAATGAATTAGAAGAAGAAGCACTAGATGGCAGTAAAGAGACAGCTAAAACATAGGCATTGCATTAAGAATCTCCTCCAGGCTTATACTACAGAAGACTGTAGTACTCCAGTCACACCTCAAAACACAGACATTCAAACTAAACAAATTGTTGTGCTTTAAATTAACTAAAGAGATCTTCATTTGGATCTTGATCTTTGTTTGTCCGCGAATTCCACGCATGCGAAGACCACCTTCCAGTTTAGTACGTTGTAGTTACTCACGGATGTCAACAATGTGCCGGAATAACGAAAGGGGTGGTGGACAGTGTTACGCTGGTTAGCTCCTGAGGCCTGGTTAGAGAATAAGATTGCCGAAAATAAAAGGTACGTGCCTATGTAACATATGAATGAAAGAATGACAGTGGGTAAAATGAATGACAACGTAACAGCACGTTCCGGAAATTATTATTGTTACGTTGTAGCCGGCGAGTGCTGCGCGTCTCACAGTTGTATCGTGCCTTGCTCACATGTCAGTGAAGTGATCCCTATTTATGCTTTAAAGAGCCTGGATACCTATGTGACCCCTTTTTATAGCCATTGCTCCATGTATATTGCCTTACTCTTTGGATTGCCACAAAGCAACCTGCGAGATTGGAGAAAGGTTGAGAAGACATCGTGAGAGGAAACGATAGCGTCGTGAAAACGAGACGGACTGTGAATGGACAGAAGCAGAAATGCTCCTACACCACCACATAATTACTATTCGGACAGTGATTCCGAGTAGGCCGTTTCTATCGAATCAATGTCCAAGGGTTTTCTTTTGTAATTTTGTTTCCCTTATAAAAAATCATAATGCTGTGCGACGAAGGGCCCAGTTCATGACTGGCAGCCGCGTTTAAACAGGGAGCCCTTCACAGACAATTTTAACGCGCGCAACGTAATTGGGCACACATGGCTAGTTGCTAATAAGGATCAGTTGAAAGCAGTGAATGCAGCTGTTTAAGACTAAATAATAAGTTAAGGTGGGGAACTAAGTGAGGCAGCTAAAATGAAGCAGAAAAATGTTGCTTTAGCAATAAGTGCTTCAACAGCAATTTTTGATTTCTCATTAAGAAATTCCATTTGAACGAAAACCTGCAGCAATTGCAGCCCTCCAACACTGAGGTTGCTCAGCCCTACTTTACACTGAGTCATGTTTTTGATTTGACACTTTGCCTCTCCCTCTCATTCATTGCTCAAGAGTCATGTCTTCAGTTCAAAAGTGCAACCCACAGTGAACGGTCTTCATGTTTGTGGACTAATTTAATTTTATGTTTAATGTGACTTATGTTACATGAGTAACATAAGATTTTTTAATAGACTTTTTTGATATTGTTTGCTATTGTCCTGCATTGGTTACCGTAGCCTACCATTATATCAGAAACCTTGTAATTTCTGTTCTCCATGAAAACATGAGATTAAACATTTTTCTTAAGTTATCACTATAATTCACAAGAGGTAAGCAACCTAAAAAAATATTTTTTTCAGTGAGGTATTTCTTTAAATGAGACCCTTGGTACAACTTAAACCTGTAGAAACAAAGATTCTCTGTGTGTCTACTGGCTGAACCCAATAAATACTTTCTCATACAGTGATACAACACACAGTATGTACTGCATATGATATGGTAATATTTTGTAAGCAGGGTATGTATATGAGAGTAAACTTATTGAACTGATAGGCTGCCGTGTCTTATTGAACATTCTGCCTACCATATGATTTTGCCAACTGGGATGTTGGTTGTAACATAAGATATCTAAGCAAGTTTTACTGGGACATATTAAAGAGTTGGTTTAGAAACCAATCAGCCTTTATTTAATACAGTATACTGCCTCCTGCATATTACTATAAGTTATTCATTTATCTCTCCCTCCATTTTCAATGCTTCATAGACCAGTTCAGGATGGTGGGATGAATTACTAAATATTCTGTTTTATATAAAAGCCTTTCACTGTGATTAGCTTTACTATGTAAATATTTGAGAGGGATAACTTGACTAACACTGTCAAGCTGCCGTTTCTTAATATTTCTTGGTGTGAGATGAAGTTAAAGAAACAGTGCAGTAAAAATTACTTACTTATTTATTTATTAGAATATTTTTTCCAATTTGAAGAAAAAAGATAAAGACATCTTCTGAAGATGTAATACGCTTTAAATTATATTACATTCTACCTAGAGAAGAAATCTGTGGTTTATAGTTTTGCCCTCATTACTGGATGATTTCATTCCTTTGTATGTCATCCAGTAAGAAAACAAAATAAACTCGTATTGTGCTACTTTAAACAAATGGCTTTACCTTTGTCTTTACAAAATAGATTGGCAATGCTCATAAAATACACACATTAGTCAAACAAACAACTCTAGTGTGATTTTTTCATTGTGTACAGCTCTGACATAGACTTGTAAAAATGCAGAAATGCTGTTTTTAAAATATAAAAACTAATGAGTCCATGATAGTTACATTGTTACTCAGGTCTGGGCAAGCTGCTGGAAAACAGCTATAGCGTGACATCTTAGATCTGTTTTGTCTCTAATCTCAGGAAGTGATGACATACCCTTGATGTTTTTATAGGCATCAAGTTGTCTGTTTTTGTTGGAAAAAAAATGTAACTAAGTTATAACTAGGCTCACTCAGTAGGCCCCTAACCAGAGAATGAAACTCCTCAGACGCTGTCTTTGCAAATATCACACTGGTAGCCTTATCATTATGGCAGCTGATAAGCAGGCAGACTAAACCAGCATATCATCTTAGCCTTCGGTTGGGGCCTGTCTGATATGGGCTGCTGGACTGTTCGACAGTATAGGGCCTCTGTGGCAGAATGCTCATCCTCTGAGCTTTGTTACGTATAATCATTTCCTTTGTTTCAAACAATTGCTGTACATTTTACTTTACGCTCATCTGAACAAGTGACATACAATTGCCTGTGACAAAAGCAGTTTGAGCAGAGAAGTCTGTAAACCAGAGGCTCTCTGGTAACTGCAGCCATTTGAGAAAGAAGAGATAAATTAATGGGATGGGACTTTAAATTTAAAGTGTGATACATTTTTATTTTTAGACTAAACAGATTAAAGATTATGTTTGATTCGACTCCACTATGGGTTTATAACCTTAGGTTAACAAATAACAGCTTCAAATACATCATAGAAACAATGCCGGTCAAGTTGCGATGAGAGAGTAGTGGTAAAAGATTATACTTAT
Source organism: Polypterus bichir lapradei (assembly GCA_026402145.1). Taxonomy (NCBI): domain Eukaryota; kingdom Metazoa; phylum Chordata; class Cladistia; order Polypteriformes; family Polypteridae; genus Polypterus; species Polypterus bichir. The sequence continues at coordinate 124,685,360 of JANRMT010062791.1, read as the reverse complement.
GAACCCAAATTGCATTAAATAACTCTGGTGATACTATGTTAGTGGCCCTGATAAAAAATAGCCAGGAAAATGTTTGGTTAAAGAAGAAGTTAGCTGTAATAGACAGGAGCCAGGGGCTTTCCCAGCAGCACTGGGAACAAGGAAACGACCAGCCCTAGACTAGGTTCCATCATGTCTCAGAGCAAACTCCATCATTCCCAGCCAGTTATCCTAGCATGAGAAAAAAAGATAAAAAACGTGCAGACAGTGCTTTGACTGGAATGTAAACCTGACTAGAAGGTACATCTGGTCCCATGGAACAGCAGTGCTAAGTAGTGTTCCTCCATTAAATATTAATCATCAGGCTATTCAGGAAAATTTTAAGAAGTTTTGTAAGCTTTGCTTAATTGAAAAGAGGTGCAGTTAGTGCCTCTGTCTATGTCTGTACATGTGAATTTAGCAGAGTATTTACAAGCAAACTCAGTGACTATAAAAATATTCATTCCTCATGGACATTTTCACATTTTATTCTTACACAACATTGAATCATCGTATATTTAACTTGGCTATTTTGATACTGATCAACAAAAAAGACTCTCTAATGTCAAAGTGAAGACAGACTTCTGCAAAGTTGGCCAAATATTTACAAATATAAAACACAAAATAATTAATCACTTAAGTATGCACCCCATTTATTATGACAACCCTAAATCATCACTGGTGCACCCAATTGGTTTTAAAAGTCACAGAATCAGTTCTGTGGAGATCACCTGTCTGGGGTTTCAATTGATTGTAGTCTAAATGCACCTTATCTGGAAGATCCACCTTGTGGTGAGTCATTGTGATGGCCTAACCTACACAATGAAAACAAAAGAACATTGAAAGCCACTCTGTGGAAAGGTAATTGAATGGTGCGATTTAGGGGGCAGAGACAAAAAAAATATCCAAGTCACTGAATATCCCTCATTTTAATAAATCATTAAGAAAAGGAAATCTGGAAATCTGCCTAGATCAGGCCATCCACAAAAAACTAAGTGATCGTGCAAGAAGATGACTAGTGAGTAAGGTCACCAAGAGATCTATGCAGAAATTTCAAGTTACAGTAGCTAAGATTGGAGAGGCTGTGCATACACCACCTGTTGCCTTGGTGCTTCCCCCTTCGCAGCCTTATGGAAGAGTGACAAAGAGAAACTCTCTATAAAAAAATGCATATGACATCTTGACTAGAGTTTACCAGAAGGCACATGGGGGACTCTGTAGATAGCTAGAAGGAGGTTCAGTGGACTAAAGATAACAAAATTGAGGTTTATGGCTAAACACTTAACATTATCAAAAACACGCCATCACCACTGCGAAGCATAGCAGGGACAGCATTGTTTTGTAGGAATGCTTCTCTGCAGAAGGCTCTGGAAGGCTTGTGGGAGCAGAAGGTAAAATGCATGTAGAAAAATACCAGGAAATCCTGGAGGAAAACCTAATATAGTCTGCAGTCTTTAGATTTGATTTTTTGCAAGACAACAACCTAAGCAAAAAGTCAAAGCTGAACAGAAATAGCTTAAATGCAACAATGTTAATAGCCTGGAGTGGCGAGTCAGAGTCCAGATGTCAATCCAACAGAGAATGTGTGGCTGGATAGAAAAAGGCTGTTCACTCATGATCTCCATGCAACCTCACAGAGCCTGAGCAGTTTTGCAAATAAGAATGGAGAGAAAATGCAGTGTCCAGATATGCAAAGTTGACAGAGACTTGTGCACACAGACACAAAGCTGTCATAGCTGCCAAAGGTGAATCTGCTAAATATTCACATGAATACGTATGTGATTAATTATTTTGTGTTTTATATTTGTAAGTAATTCAGAATACTTTGCAGAGATCTCTATATATTAAAGAGAATTTTTGTGTTGATGAGTGCTAAAAAACCAATTTAAATCAACTGTGAATCAGTGTCTCTCTATTATAATAAAAAAATCTTCGGAGGAGAGATGTGACATGACTTTCTCAGAGAGACACTTTCACGTTCTGCGAGACAAGACTTTGTGCCAAGAGATTTAACCACGGCCGTGGCCGGAAATAAAAGACAAAGAGTAGATGACAAAGTAGAACGTCGTAAAGAATACAAAAATATTTGCACAATACACATGCAGAGCAGGTTAGAGATGATGGAAGTACGAAAATTGGAAAGTCTCAAAAAAATGATAGTAAAGATCGCATTAGCGCAAACAAATGGAAATTATTACTCGGTGAAATAACGGAACAGCGAAAAGAGATTGTATATATTGTTCAGATTTAAACTTTAAGTTGGAGAATTGTAGTGTTTCTACCCAATGAAGAGGCATATACGCGAGAATTAAAAGATTTGTTGTTTGGTGAAAGTGAAATCCCTCCAGAGAAAATTTCTAGCCCCGTGAGACAAGACTTTGTGCAAAGAGATTTACAACCACACACACAGTTCAATCATTTCTCATTTGTGTGAATGCTATTGTCAGACACAGTTCGCGTAGAGAGAAAGAAATGATATTCACTCACAGGCAGTTATACAGTGCGTTGTCACGATGTAATTCCAAACACGGAATCAAAATTCAATACGATATTGACGAAAAGGTAAAAGCGAAAAGATCGAATATAAGGAAATAGATGATATAACAGAAATATGTAGATATTGTTTGGCTTTAAACTTTAAGTCAGAGACTTGTAGATCGTCTAATTTGTGTTGTCATCAGGGAATAATAGTGTTTCTTCCCAATGAAGAGAACTATCCACGAGAATTAACAGGCAGGCGGGTTGGCGAGCGAAGCGAGCAGGAGGCAAAGTCCCTTAGTTATATAACAATAAAATGTAAAAACTTCCAAGGGGATGAAACTTTTTTTTATAGGCACTGTATAATAAATGCAATGCTGAAATCCTCACACAGCTATTGTATGTTCAATAAAAGATACAATATAAAATTAAAATGGGTCAGTTGATTATGACATCAATAATACATTTTTCCTAGTTTACAAAAAAATGAAGTGTTTAACTAAAAAGTTATAAAACTCTAATGAAAAAAGCCATAGCAATACTCATTCCTGACCCCTCAACAGCTAACATGACCAGATTCAAAGTCTTTTACAAGCCTGCACCTTGTTTATCAGGAGGAGTTCAGTATTCGACTTTTTTTGCTTCTTTGTTTTACTTATATTTTACAGGAATGTTATTTCCATATAGGTTTCCTTCAGGAAAGTTTATTTCAATCCCCTAACAATATTAGCAATCAGATTGTGTAGGATCAAGTTTTATTTGTAATAGTTTTTCAATTAATTTAAGTGGCTTATAGTTGTCTTGTAAATCAAATGCAGACCTTTCATTTGGCCATGAGTTTAACACCGGCTATCAACTTTAATGGGTTTATATATCAAGGTCCATTAGAAAAGAATACATTCGTTCTTTAACAAGTATCCAAGTATCAGATGGTCCAAGCTGTCTTAAGGCAAATTCTGCAAGCAACAAGAGAGTAGTGAAATAGCTAATAAAACACTTCAAACAGATTAGTTCTGGGCTGTGATGGAGCCTGAATGTCCAAAATTTTAAACCTGCTTGTGGCAACAGGCCTGAAATTAATTTCTCTTTTTTTTAATTCAGGATGAGCAAATTGAGCGAGAGAGAACGTCTTACAGCATTGCTGGAGGCTGCTGTGCATTGGCTGTGCTGTGCTTAAATAACAAACTCTACGTGGCCAATGCTGGGGACAGCAGGTAGGTAAATATGGCTTTAAACCCACACCATTTATCCTGGAGTATTCAGAGGGGTGCTGATTTTTAAATTGGATTTTTTAAATTACACAGGCCTGCCTACTCAAGTCAGGAATCCAAACTGAGTTTCTGATAAAAATTATACAAGGCTTCATTGGATTTTGGGGGGGACATGAAAGGCAGGCAAAAGTAAGATCTAAATAGAAAAGGCTCGATTATGAAGATTCAGTCTCAATTTTTCATAGACAAATGAGAACCATTCATTCAACATAGGTTCACCACCATGCCCACCAAACCACATATAAGGGGGTACTCTTTCAAATTAATGTACCAGCCTTAAAAGTGTATGGCTAAAGATAGATAGAACTTTATTTGTACCCAGAAGGAAATTTGGCTTTTTACAAAAGCTCTTTATAAATAAATAAATAAATAGATAAATACACAAACACACTATGGTCTGAGCACACACCAGAATGACTAAAAAGAAAGAAAACCTTTAACTTGGCAGTCAGAGTCACAATTGGGCATTTTACAGGTTGTATTGCTGTTGGTATAAAGAAGTAAAGTAAAACTGAAAACTGTTTGCCAAATAAATGTCACAAGCTTGTTTTCATTTTATCACAGTGAAGTTCTTTCCATATATATTCTAGTCACATCTGGCTAAGAAAAAAATATTCCTAAAGAAATATCACTGGAGAACAATCATTGGTGACTAGGAGTTTGAAACCTTTGTAAACCTCTGGCTTTGCATCAACATACATTGAGGGACAGTTCAGAACTGAAGACTTTCATAGAAAAGAATACCTTCATCATCATAAAATCACAAAGCAAACATTTTAAAGTCACTGAGCAAGCCACAAAGGAGCTGAGGATAAACTCTCTGCATCTGTAGGTTTGTTTCACCTTGATTAAAATCTGTGATCATTTCTTGGTCAATAGAAAAATACAGGATAATAATTAGATTCACATGAGAGCAGTAAGGCAGTACCTGCTGCTCAGCACTTGATTTATCCGGAGATCTTTTGAAGGACTGTTTGGTGAAATAAAACAAAAAAGGGAACATTTCGGAGACATGGGTCCCATTGTCTCTGATAGAAGTTCAAGAGGTGTCATAATTTGATGATACTTTGCTGCCTGGATGACTTACCATCACTGGTGGAACTATTTGAGTTTAAATTTGTTTTTCACTAAAATATATTATTTTACAAAATAATATGCCATCTGACTATTGGAAAAACATGTGGGTCTTACAGCAAAATAATGAGGCCAGATATACCAACAGACCTACAATGTAACTGCTGAAAGTGATCCCTCCATTCATTCTTTAAACCTTTTCATTCTAATATTAGAAGAATTGTGGGGGCTGGAGGCTCTCCTGGCAGCACTGAGTACAGTAAAGGAATCATCTGTGGTGGGCACACTAATGCACACACCCACACTAACAGCATTAGAAATCCATTTAAGATCAGTGAACCATATTGGAAATACAAAACAGTTTAGTTCTCTTTAGTTTTCTTCTGCATCTCTCAAAAAGATTTGAGGGTTAAAATGGACTTGTCATTGTTCGGCAAATTGTAATTTTCAAATTCAGATTTATTGACATTTGTACATAGTACAAAGAAATTTTTAAATGCATTCCTCCCACATACTACAGATTAAAAGCTACTAGGATGTTAGAATGAACAGCACACTGCATGCAGTACAAGTCAATGGAGGCTAAGCTTCAGCCTTATAACATCCCTGTGAGGCCTCATCTGGAATGTGCAGTTTGGATTCCACTTAACATCACTTGAGAAAGTTTAAAATAAAAGGATAGCTAAACGGATGGTACACTGCAGAACTGCAGATTATGAAAAAGTTTAATCTTTCAATTTTAAAAATAAAAGATTAAGAAGTGACTTGGAGGAAGTGTTTATAGGAGCTGTGTAAATTTAATTTGGCATAAATGCTAGAAAATACTTCACAAAAAGATATAAGTAAAAGTTATGTAGTTGAGAGCCACACAGACATTTAGATCTCAAACTAGTGATATTTGAACAGTTTTGATAGAAAGGAAATGATGAGCTGTGTTGGCTGAATGGTCCGTTTTCATCAAAATTCTTATGAATGGTATTTGTCATTCCAGAGCAATCATAGTACGCCACAATGAAATTATTCCAGTGTCCAGTGAATTTACACCTGAAACAGAGAGGCAACGACTGCAGTATTTAGTAAGTTTTTACTTTGCACATTTACTGTAATTTTTGAATGATGCACAAAGGAATATGAGGGAGCCCTGACTATCCAAAAATAAATGTCATAGTAGCACCAATATTGGAAAAGGGTTCAAAAGGTGTTTCATTAAAGTTAGTAAAGTTAAAGATAATTCTATTATGTTTTAAGGCCTCCAGGAACATGTCAGGATTGTTAAAGATGTGCTCACACTAAATTATTTCCACATTAATTGCTAATCCAGTTACTAACAGATCACACTGCTCATCCACTCTGTGAAAGTCTCTACTGTCATGCTGGAATGGAAGAATTGTGTAATTATTGAACTTAAGGTCCAGAAGGAACAAAGTGGATTCAACCATGAACATGGGATAGTGCAGCAACTCTTTAAACTTATACACCAACCTTAGGTATCATAGAATTTGCCAATCCTGTTTACATACTGTATACCGTAGATCCCGGAATATAAGCCGAGAATTTCGTCCTAGATTTTTGGCTTGGAGTTTGGTGTTCGGTTTATACAACGAGCATTGTTTCAGATTCAAGATTTCCAGCGCAATGCCGGTTTTGCCGATCAATACGGAAGTAAATAATGACGAAACCACAGAGCCATTTTTCAGATGAAGAAGTAACTTTGCATGCTGGTACTTTAAATTAAATAAAGAATTTATTCAAAAAAGTGTTTTAGTTGTTGATTTTATTAATAAAATTTATAATAAATTATCGGGAAGTTTAAAATAAAAATTTTTCTTTTTATTTACGACCAACATCTTGCGTTACGACCCGAATGCGGTCACGTGTATCCGCTGCGCGATTGTAAACAAACAACCGAGAGAGTTAGTAGCGTCAGTTGGAGCCCAGATACATGTGTTTGTGGATGTAATTTCGGTCATTGCAGTGATTTACCTATATATATAATTCACTAAGACCATGCAAGCAAGACACATAATTGCTAAGGAAGGAAGAGAAGGTAAAGAAAGCGATCAAAATTGAAATGAAGATGGAAATTGTGTGGAAATATCAGAGTGCTGTTCATGTGACCGATCTCGCTAATATGTACAGCATGTCGAAATCCACCATCTCGACAATTAAACAAAGAAAAGATTTGCATTCTCCTCCTCCTCTCTTCCTGCAGCCCAAAGATGTCAAATTAAATGGTGAGTACAGTATGAAATTGTTGTTTCTAGAATAGAATAGAATGCCTTTTATTGTCACTATACACATCTACAATGAGATTAAAAGCAGCTCCTTCAGTGCAGAAAAAAAAAGTTCTGTATAGGGCTTGTATGGTTGTTTTTTAGCCTTAGCATAACGCTGGATCTGTGGCCCCGCTTCTGCTTTCTTTCCCTCCTCCGTCTGCGTCCTCTCCTAGACCCGACAACAATCCACGGAGAGCCCGCTGGTCTCGCTATGTTGTCTGGGATGTTGTGCGTGTGATGAAAAACACTCGAAACAGATGTCTGGCTCTGGACACCGATGTCTATAAGGTTCTGACAAGTGTAGCGGATGTTCGCCGAACCGATCGTGCACAAACAAGGAAAAAAAAAAAAAAAAGTACAAAAACAACAAAAAAGTGCACTGAAAAGGAGAGCCCTGAGCCACTGCGCGCCGCCATGCTCCTAGCTAGTAGGCTAGGCACTTTTTATAACTTTTTGGTTAGTACATTAGAAAAATTATTGGTGGTTTGGTAAATTATGCACATTATACAACCCTTTTTTATTATGAAAAGGTTAAGTAAGTGTTGCAGTGGGAGGTTCGGAACGAATTATGGGTTAGCCTTCGTGAACGAATTAAGTTCTTAAGTCAAGGGTCCACTGTATTGCGTATTTAAGTTAGTCAAATTTATAACGAGTCCCCGGAGATCCACCCGCCGATGTACCGTATTTGCGTATATAGTTTCAACACAAAGGCTTCATTTTACCAAACTTCTCCGCATTCACTTCCTGGTTTCCATCAAAAATGCCGGCAGTCTCAAATTCTCGCCGATAAACATGATAAATATAGCTGAAGAGAAACTTTTAAGGAAATTTAGAAAATTTTGCTTGGAGAAGGAGGTTGGCTTAAATAACGGTCATTGGCAAATACATGTAATTTAGTAGGTAGAGAAGGGGGTCGGCTAATATACCGAGTCGGCTTGTATTCCGGGATCTACGGTACTTCGATTTGGAAAAATGTTATGATTGGCATCCAATAGTAACTTATGGAATTTGCTTCACAAGTGGGGTTGTTCTGAGACTGTGGTATGCCAATTAAGTTTGCATTACAGTAAATCAAGACCACTCAAAGTTAATAGAAGCTCCACTGAGAGTGTATCTTGTCTTCTTCTCCCACTTATGATTTTCATACACTGGATCTGAATGCACTGCAGAGGACTGGCAGAATCCAGTTTTGGGGATTTGAGATTAGGGTTAGGGTGAAGTTGGTTCCTGTTCTTACAGTAGGTGGAGCAAGTGGTGAGGTTACGATAGAGTTTGCCAGAAGGCAAAAGTGAAAACAGGATGTGCTGGATGGCTGTCGTTAGAGATGCTGGATTCAGGTCTCTTTAGACCTCTGATTAAGTAGATTTTATAAGGTTATAGAAGGTCAGGCCCAGTGATTTTTGAGTACATACAAATGTTCCTTTGGAGGAGTTTGTGATCCTGGCAAGTCATTTATGATGCATTCGGTGAGGATACCCTCAATGGTGCAGCCATAAAAATTCACTAATGTTTTTTGTTCCCAAACCCATTTTAGCCTCCTCATGGTAAAAAAGCCTTTGCTGAGCCATTTTGAGTATACTGGTCGTGTTGTCTGACCACAAATGGCTTGCTGGATAGTGCAGGGGCTGTTGATGTGGAGTGCAATGTGACTGCCTTTGTTCTTTCTGAAGTCAACAATGCCCTCTTTTGCTTTGTCAACATTCAGGGTAAGTTGTTGTTATTGTACAGTCAGGTCTTTTACCTCCATACTGAAGGCAGCCGTATCATTATCACTGAGGTGGCCTATCACTGTGGTGTCACCCGCGAACACAATGATGCTGTTGCCCTGCTTTGCTACACATTCATAGGTGAACTGACTGTATAGCAGTGGGCTGAGGCAGAAGTCTTGCAGCATGCAGTGGTATGTGAGCAGAGAGGAAGAGATATTTTTGCCAGTCCTCACTGACTGGGATCTGTTTGTGATGAAGTCAAACACCCAACCACTGTTGGAAATGCTGAGACCAAGGTCTCTGAGCTTTTTGTCAGACTGAGGAGCAAATGATGTTGAAGGCAGAGCTGTAGTCAGTGACAGGTGAATTGTGAAAAATGCATTTATTCAACTAAATCTGTTAGTTAAGTAACAGTAAAACTATGAATAAGCAGCACCAGTTATACCCAGTGGAGACAGGTGTTCCAGTAATAATATGTGAGAAATAGTGTCAAATGCTGAACTAACATCAAGAAAGATAAGATGCCTTAGCAACCTGGAATCAGCAGTCAGAAGCATCTCATTCATTACTGTAACCAAGGTTGTTTCTGTGCTATGTTTAGAACAGATAAAAGACTGAAAAGTTTGAAAATATTTATTAGTGTGCAAGTTGTCCTGTAATTGGTAAACAACAACACATTATAAACTTTTTACAGAAAGCAAATTCTGCCAGTGGAATGGTAACTGTTGAAATCGTTGGGATTACTACCCACATTCTTGATAACCAGGGTTGACAGCAGCAGTTTTAACATGGACTTGACCAGAGGAAAGGGAAGAATTAATAACAGCAGACAAAAAGGGGGCATGGGGGAGGTACACAAGCAAAAACTAAGACAGTGGGAACAGGGTTATGTTGACATGTAGATGGAGTAAATTTATGGACCATCTTCGATACTCCTTTCCTGCCTGTCCAGATTTTAGTAGTTTTTAATACTGTAACTAGGATAGAATTCAGAGTATAGAGGTGATTCAACTGCTATGGTCAAGTGACCATAATATTATATAACTCTCAGTGTTTTGGAAGAGTACAGATTCAAAGACTGAAGTTTATTTTTGTTAGGGCAAATCATGAACACAAGCGGCAAATTCTAAAAGTGATAAACTGAGGTAAGCTTTTAAGTGTAAAAACAGTTGAGGGGCAGTGGAACAGGTTTAAAAACATTTACATATAATGCAGGAGAGTACATCCCAAAATATGGAATTAGTAGGAAATAAAAAAAACTGCATTGAAGTAATAAGGAGTTGAAAAAGAAGCTGTGAAGGGATTTTTTTAGGAAGTTGCTGTACACTGGGGAAATTCCAAAGGACTGGAAAATGTCAAATATTATCCTGTTATGTAAAAGGGATGATCGGGCAGATCCAGGTAACTATAGGCCAGTAAGCTTAACATGTGTCACAGGTAAACTAATGGAAGGAGTTATTAAGGATAAGGTTGAGCAATACGTAACAAGAACAGGAGTTTTACTGAACAGTCAACATGGGCTCAAATGAGAGAGGTCGTGTTTTATCAATATGCCTGAATTCTATGAGGAAGCAACAAGATACGATCAGTGTAAAGCATACGATATTATTTTTCTTGACATTCAGAAAGCATTTGATAAGGTGCCACATGAGAGGTTGGGAATCAAAGTAAAAGAAGAGGGAGTTCATGGTGTTGTTTGAAGGTGGGTGCAGAAATTTCTAAAACACAGGAAACAGAGGGTTATGGTGTGAGGAACCTTATCAGAATTTGGTGAAGCAAAGAGTGGTTCCAGAGGGGTCAATGCTATGGCTGCTATATTTAATATTTATAAATGATTTAGATAGGAATATAAATAACAAGCTGGTTAACTTTACAGATGACACCAAGATAGGTAGATTGGCAGATAATCTCGAATCCGTTTAATCTTTGCAGAGGGACATACAGGCTTGACAGATTTGTGGCTAATGAAATTTAATGTAAGTAAACATAAAGGATTACATGTAGGAAGTAAAAATGTTAGATTTGAATACACAATGGGAGGTCTGAAAATTGAAAGTATGCCTTATGAGAAGGATTTAGGAGTTGTAGTGGCCTCAACACTGTCAACTCCCAGACAGTGTTCAGAAGCCATTAAAAGAAGGCTAACAGAATGTTAGGTTATATAGCATGATGTGTAGAGTACAAGTCCAAGGGGGTTCTACTCAAGCTTTATAATGCACTGGTGAGGCCTTATCTGGAGTACTGTGTGCAGTTTTGGTCTCCTGGGTACAAAAAGGACATAGCAGCACTAAAGAACATCCAAAGAAGAATGACTAGGCTGATTCCAGGGCCATGGGGAATGAAGTATGAGAAAAGATTAAAGAAGTGTAACCTTTTAAGTTTAAGCAAAAGGAGATTAAGAGGAGATATGAAAGAGGTGTTCAAAACTATGAAGAGAATTAGTACAGATTTTTACTTTGAAATCAGTACAAGAAGAAAACAGGGGCACAGTTGGAAGCATGTTACAGGTAAATTTCACACAAACATTAGGAGGTCTTCCTTCACACACGGAACCATAGAAGCAAGGAATGAATTACCAAATAGTGTGGTAGACAGTAGGACTTTAGTAACCTTCAAAACTCAACTTGGTGCTGTTTTGGAGGAATTAAGTGGATAGAACTGGCGAGCTTTGTTGGGCTGAATGGCCTGGTCTCACCTTATTTTATTTTTAATATTTGATAAAATGTATCAATTTCTGCGGTGGGTTGGCACCCTGCCCGGGATTGGTTCCTGCCTTGTGCCCTGTGTTGGCTGGGATTGGCTCCAGCGGACCCCCGTGACCCTGTGTTTGGATTCAGCGGGTTGGAAAATGGATGGATGTATCAATTTTTAGGATGATGACTTGTACTCCGTTGACTTTGGCACTGAAGGCCATTCAGTGGGTTGCTATCAAAGTCAGTACTGTAGACTACTAAGCACATAATATTGATCAACAGAGATGTAAATCAATGCAAGTTAATTTCAGTCCAGCCCCTTGTCTAAGTTCAATACAAAGTCTTAGGGCTGAGTAATATGGACTTAAACTGATATTGCAATAATTTTGACATAAAATACAATATTTGATGTATCTCAATATGTGTGTACAAGGACAGATGAGGGTTACACAATGCAGATATGTTGCGTTGGCTTTAATTAATGGTTAGTGTAGTTCTTTGACAACTGACAAAGTACTAGTATTTCTGGGGCTTATGTTAAATAGGCGAAAGTGTGTTTTGTAATACATTTAGTCACGGCAGCTGTTATCTCCTTTCCCCCTATTGCTTTTCATTTCATATGGCATATGACGAAACAGTGACTGTTTTATGGAACTCTGCTTAGTAGAGGCACATTTGGTTGGGCAGAGAGGAGGTCACATCACAGGCATCACACATGCCTGGATGGTATCCTCATATGTGTAATATGCTTTATCTCCAGATGTTGCAATGACATCCCAGGTAAAACCAAACCAATTTCAACCAGTAGAACTAGCGCTACCTGTTTTTAAACTCTTTCTCATATGATCCTTGTGCCACTTTTTTTCTCACACTTATCACCATCACTATGCAACATGGGTATTGTCAATGAAGCCATGCTTATAAACAGTGCTGGAGATTTTGTGGAGGTTATTCAACATTCAGAAGAAGTTGCAGAAAACCAAACTTAAGGACAGAACATCACTGTACTGGCTGTTGCATATTGAATTTTCTTGAATATCAAATCAAATCAAAAAATCAATATATAGCCTAGCCATGCAGAAATATACCAAGAAGATCTCAATTTTTAGTATGGAGACAAACATACGGTATGGGTAAAGTGTTCATGGTAAAACAGCTTTGTGTGTTTTGAGCTGTGTGACTAATGAATGCTGTCTTGTTCCCAGGGATTTCTAAGGCCAGACCTCCTTGGAAATGAGTTTACACACATTGAGTTTCCCCGAAGAATCCAGCACAAGGAGGTCGGGAAGAAGATGCTTTATAGGGACCACACCATGACTGGCTGGTAAATGTAAATTTACTGGATTGAGAATTAATACAGTTGGCTCACTCTGTGACCCTGCACAAGTTGCCTGTCTCTATTTGAAAGTAAAAGATCCACTGTATGCAAATAATTGCACTCTGATTGCAAAAGCACATGGGGAAGGTGCTGCCTTCGAGGAACTATATAAAATGGAGATTTTCTGTTTTTGTTTTTGCTGCTGATTCCTATTAGAAGCCAGAGGAACAATGTCTTGTTGTAGCTGTACGTTTGTCACATCCAAAATGAGCTATGACGTAGTCTCCCTACTGATTACCCTGCAGTGATTTCTTTTTAATGGGGAATTTTATAAAAAAGACATCTGAAAGCATTCAACCAACTGATAAATTATATGCCAAGTGTCACTGTTTGTTCTACTTGTTGATTGATGTTGTTTGTGCCTTTTTTTTTTTTTTTTGTTTTTCAGGGCATATAAGACGATCCAAGAAGATGATCTGAAATTTCCGTTAATATATGGAGAAGGCAAAAAAGTAATTTTAACTTTATAAAACTTGATGGGTTAGTAAGAATTGATTTACTGTCTATTTTCACTAATTTATATGCATGTGGTCTTAAAATCAAAAAACATAAAACTCATTATGTGATGACCACAATCTCCCAGAGTGGCATGTTCTAAGCCCTGCTTTCATGTTGATGTACTCCATTTCTTAATCTTGCTAGCTTCGGGTGCCACAAGTGTTCGATCTTTTGGGGCTGCTATTATGGGTTACACTGAATGTTTGCTATTCTCTCATTTCCTTCAGAAGGGTTTTATGTGGCATGACATATGGTCATCTTTCATTCTCTTTAGCATGACATTAAATGATCTCTTTAGGCTTTTGATTGGTTTGGTTTTCATAGTGAGCTGGTGGCACTGGGGTACCAGAGGTGTAGCAGGTGAGAAAAAAGACACATCTCTAAATTGTTCCTCTCTCTCTCTTTCCATATGTGTTCTTTTCAGGCTCGGGTGATGGCAACAATAGGGGTGACCCGTGGCTTAGGTGACCATGACCTAAAGGTGTACAGTTCCAACATTTATATCAAACCATTTCTGTCTTGTTACCCAGAGGTAAGTTGCTTGAGAGTGGACAGCTAACCAGCCACTTAATCTTCTCATTTCAGGACTGATTATTAAGACCTAGATTCCACAAGTACATTAATGTTGGAGTCCCACAATCCCTACAAGTTTTTATTCAAACCATATTTTAAATTAGTAGTGAGTGAGTGGGGAATGTAGTTTGGTGTGATGTTCCAGCTGTCATTTCTGTTTGTTGTTAAGTGGCAACTGGGTAAACAACAACGAAGAAAATGGTCTTAAACAGCAAATTAAATACAATAAAAAACACTGTTATGAACCCCACATACTAAAAGCTGTGACAACAATAAGCCTCTTTTCGAATTTCATAAAAGAAGCAAAATCTGCACTATTATCAAATCTGACTACAGACAGATCTGGGCCAAACTGGCTGGAATGAACATGTGTACCCACCTGGATTAGTGCCATAGTTATTAAAACGCCAGTCATTGGTATTGAATAGTACCCCAATATTTTTTTTTTTCTACATTCATTTTGGCCCTTATTCCATCTAATATCAGGTGATTGATTACACTGACAAAGTTTAAATTACATGTGGTATGAAAAGTGTAACAGATGAAAGGGTAAGTCACTGCAGTGGTTCACATGAGACCTCATTCTTCAGAAGTGAAAAGATTTGAAACGTGTAGAGTCCAGAAGTTTCACAAATGTTAAAAAGTTTATCTTCTTCTTCTTTTGGCTGCTCCCGTTAGGGGTTGCCATAGCGGATCAGTCAGTCAGCCATTGTCCAACCCGTTATATCCTAACTACAGGGTCACAGCGGTCTGCTGGAGCCAATTCATGCCAGCAAAGGGTGCAAGGAAGGAACAAATCCTGGGCAGGGCACACACACACCCACATACCAAGTACACACTAGGGACAATTTAGGATTGCCAATGCACTTAACCTGCATGTCTTTGGAGAACATGCAAACTCCACGCAGGGAGGACCCGGGAAGCGAACCCAGGTCTCCTAACTGCGAGGCAGCAGCGCTACCCACCGTGCCATCCACAGCAGATCATCTTCTTCCATATCTTTTTAATCTCATTATAGAGCATGGGAAAGGTGTAAATGAGGGTCTGTCCCTGTTCCAGTTATATCACAAATTAAAATAGTAAAGAGATTTTCAGTCGAAGAACACCAAGTAGTGTGGTAGACAGTAGAACATGTGGACCTTTGAAACTTAACCTGATGTTTTTGGATAATCCAGGTAAATAGGACTGGCAAGTTTATAACTCTAAATGGCCTGTCCTTGTTTAAACAAAGAGCTCTCCCACCCACAATGTCTGTTTTTCCATGTGCATTATAACAAGACTCAGAATCTTGTGAACACTCCTTCTGTCTACAACAACCAAAGCACTCTGGTATTACCCCATCAGGCTGCTAATTCTAAGCAGTAGTATAGAGTGGAAAAACTTGAGTTTGCTTCCATGGTCGGAAATGAGAGGAATGCATAAAGCTGATTTTTCCAAATAGGAAGATTTTTACAATGGAAATGATTTTCTTTTTCACTAGTGCGGTGGTTAGTGTTCCCAACCTCAGTATCCTTGATTTAAATTCTCTAGATGGACTTTGCCATTTCTGTCCATGTCATTGTGTTCTTTTCTCCATCATTCCAGAAATACACAGTTTAGGGTGGTTGGTGACTCTGATGTGGCCCAGTAGCAGTAAGTGCAGATGGAATAGTGTCCCATCCAGGGCTGCTTTCTACTTTGCATGTGATGCTTTTCAAGTAGATCCTGGTACCCTGTGATTATCTTGCCACTACATTACTGCTTTCTTAATAAAAAAAATGTTATACTCAACGAACTGAGCTAAAAAGATTTTTTTTTAATTCAGCAGGGTGGTCGTTCATTTTTGCACTCAGCATTGAGGTCCCCAATGCATTTCCTTACTATTGGTGACATACCAATCTGGGTCTACAGTTCAGTTGTCAGGGCAAAAACATGAGAGGACATCATCAGAGTTATTTTCAACATGGTATGATTTAATCTACCTCTCATGTTAAGTGACCACTTTTCTGGTCATTATATATCAAATGATAGGAGTTTCATTCAGCCTGCAAGAAACAGCTTTACAGGTGTAAATACCTCAAATATTAGTCTTTGATGATCTTCATTACTTGTTTGTTGCTTACGGCAGTGGTGCAGTTTTTAGTGTCAAAGAAGGGTCCTTCTCAGAAAGATAAAAGTTTGGCAATGAAAATCAAGCACACCAATGAGTATTTGTCTGAAGCAGCTTTAACAACCAATTAAAGCGAATCTCAACCATGCAAAAAGAATTGCATTCCTGGGAGAGATAAGAACAAATCATTGTGAACTTGAAGTGTCGCATGGTGTGGGTAACACTTCTGCTCTGTCAGTTTGATTTTTATCCACACTTCAGAATGTCAAACAACTGGGCAGTTTTCGATTAACAGCTAAACTCTTCACAACACAGACTAAACTTAAGCTGTGGCTGCTAGATGTTAAAAATACAATATAATCACCATGGGAGTGGTTTGAGGACAGTCTTGCAACCAGGCTAAAGAAAACTGCAGGAAATGTTGAAGTCTTATATGGAAGATGGGGAAAAAAACAACACAGGAGACTGAAATCTCCTCAACTGGTATTATATGCCTAGACTCACCCAGAATTGTTATGTTCATCCCTGAGGCGCTATGATGTAGGAGCCACTAATCCGTTTTCTCACACAGACACAGGACCTTTTCCCTTCTCGTCTGTTCTTGTCGTAGATGCACTACAGCAAGCAAAACAAACACAACAAGGCTTGACTGAGTGAGCGGTCAACTAAAAATTTTTTTTTTTTAGGCAGACGCCCTTTGACATTCTAATGGAAATTGGAGACCTTCTACATATGCCTGGTTATGCTGGGATCAGCCACCTGATCACATAACTGACACAGTTGATGTCCTGCTGTTCTGGGTAGCCTTTGGGAATCTTTTTGCAAAAGGGCCATTCAGTTCTGCACATCTTATGACTGTTTCTGTCTCTCCATTTTCAGTTAGAACTGCTGTTCCACAGCTTAAGAGCCTTGGGTTTAAACCTCAGCACAGACACTGTCTGTGCGGAGTTGGCACAGTCTTCTGATGTCATTGTGGGTTCTTTTCTGCATAGTCCAGTTTCTCTGACATCTCAACATCATGCACGATAGTTTACTTGGCCACTCTAGAATGGCCTTGTTGTGACTGAGTGAGTTAGCCCAGTGATGGATTGGCGTGTCATCCTGGGCTGGGACCTGCCTTGTGCTAGTCAGGATGTCAGGATGGCTTCCAGCACATATGACTCTGAACTGGATGAAGCTGGTCAGATACGGATTGCTGACTTTATTATTATTATTATTCTGTTTGTGTTTTTTTTTAATTTGGCTATATATGTTGTTTATATAAGGCAACATATAAGATCAGGACATAGTACAGATGCTGAAGAGCTGGCAGATGACAAGTGGGATAGGGAAGGCAGGAACTACACCCAGGCAAATGCTGTATTCTCCTCCACTCATGTTAGCAGATCCTGCCATTTTGAGTGATGTCAGCAGAAGACTTAAATGGACATAAAGTCAGTGGCATAAGGTGGAATTTTTAGGAGAGTAACAGATATGTGAAATGTTGTTTCTGCTTTAACACACCCCATAAAGTTTTGATTCTACACCTCCATTCCCATCGGCAGCACCTAAAATACAATATAATGAAGAGCCACCATAATAGATTAGACTCCAATATCAGTGATGCAACCCACATTTTGAGCGTTTGTACATGTTACAGTGACACAATTCAAAGATGTTGACTCACTGCAGAGGATTATGGGGCTAGCAGGTGAGAGAAGTGCAGTTGTAAGTGTGAATTTTGAAAAAGAGTTGAGACCAGCAGGGAATGATTAGCTCCACAAGTCCACTGTTGGGAAATTTACTCTGATAAGGTAGTTTCGTCTGCAGTGCAATTTCAATGTCATAATGCTGACAAAATTACAATGATAAAAACCAGTCCCAACATGTTGATTAGCTTGTATTAAATAATTGTTCAGTGTACAGTTCATATCAAATTTAGCAGCTGCTACAGCGGTTAGTGCATTCTCTTTCTGTTAGATGAGGAGCTCTTGGTTCTCCAGCCATTATTTACTCCAGGTGCTGTTGGAGTGTGGAGAAGTTTAGAGGATGAAAGGTTACAGAGGCCTGCAATTCAAAAGCCTCAAAGCTGAGCAGGTCAGTATCTGTCTGGGTTCTAGCAGTTGTGAGGTTCTCAGTAATTTTTATAAGTTTAGGATAATGTTGTTTAGTTTCAATAAACCAATCAGTGTTTTGCTAAAAGCTTTGTCCTCCTAGAAATCTCTATAAACAAAAAACCTAGAGCCCAAGGAATAGTTTCTCACAGTAAAATATAAATGTGTAATAAAAAGGTATAGCAACTTCAGTACATAATAATAATAAGCAGAAATAAAATATACCTTATAGAATGTGAAAGAATAAGCAGTTATGTAAATGGGTACAACACAGAGGCAGAGTTTCAAAGAAAAAGCCATGTGTGAAGCTGGCAAATTAGAAGAAAATATTGGTCAGAAGAACACAGCCACTAGACAGATCAGACTAGAAAACTGTATTACACTCAGCATCCTAGAGTTGTCTTTTCTCTGTTGCTGATGACACTGGCTTCTGGTGCTTATTTAGTAAAGCCAACTGAGGACCAGTGAGGTGTTTGTTTCTCAGACTACACACTCTGATGTTCTTATACTCTTCTGCAGTTGTCCATCGCAGCCATCACCCTCTTTTTTCTATTCCGGTGAGATCAAATTTGCTCGCTTCTCTTAAGACAATAATGGACACCTTTGTATGAAATGTTCAGTTTCTTGGCAATCTGTCAGCCTGAATAACTTCATTCTACAAAAAAAGAATAGACTGCTATGTTTCTTGAGAAAGCTGATTCGTTTTGGCCATTCTTGAACTCAGAACTGAACTTTGGGAATGCCAGATGCTTGTTAACACAAGTGAACAAACTAACAGGTTTCAGAGGTGCTAATGCAATTAGAAAGTTTTCTCTAATAACCAATGAGCATTAACACATGGCTAATTAACGATAAGCTAAGGGAGCTGTCCTTTAGGACACGGAAGGAATGGCTCTGCTGAAAATGGAGCTTTGCAGCCTTAAGTGAATAGTAAATTAAAAATCAATCAACTCAAACAGTCATCTCCATTAGCAACATTATTAATGCCTTGGTTATATTTGTTAATCACTTTAATGATATTTTGATTAAAAAAAAACATGAAAATTGACCAGTAGTGCAAGTCTGTGGACACTACAGCCAGGGAAAATAAAACAGTCACTCCAAATGAAACATGACAGAATTATTAGCATTGTAAATGAATTTCAAAAGATTTCTTGAAAACTGATTACAAATATGAATGATTTTACTGTGCTCAAACTGTAACACAACTGGGGATAAGCAAAATACATTTTTTCAACATATGATTCTTCTGTTTCATTCTAAGTACAGGGTGTCCCAAAAAGAATATCAGGGTTTTAAAGAGCTGTAGCTTGGCACCCATTCATTGGAGACTGCAAAGCAACCTAGTGGCGTCTTGAGGAATTAATCTAGTTTCATTTCGTTGCTGGTAGATGGTGCTAGTGCTTATCAAAAAGCTAACGGTGTATTGTTTCGATTAGTTACGTTTGCAGTTATTGCTGTGCCACAACAAAAAGCTTTTTGCGTTTGCAAATTTGCCGGAACTCAATCGGTTGCTACTGTGCAGCGGGCATTTCATCAAAAATATGGGACTGACCCTCCGAATGACAATAACATCCATCGATGGTACTGGCAATTTCGGGATACTGGGAGTATCTGCAAAGTAAAAGCATCGGGCGACCTCGAACTTCCTCCTCTGCTGAAAGTGTCGCCCGAGTGCAAACTGCATTTACTCGGAGCCCATCGAAATCAGTTCGACGAGCAAGTCATGAGTTACAGATACCAAAGTCAAGTGTATGGAGAATTCTCCAACGCTCGTTGGTTATGAAACCGTATCGTCTGCAGACCCTTAGATGAGGGGATAAGACGCATCGAGTTGAGTTTTCAATTTTCATCCAGCAAAATTTGGAGACCAATGAAGATTTTTGTTCCTTGATTATCTTCAGTGATGAGGCCATGTTACACATTAATGGGAAGGTAAATCGTCATAATGTACGAATTTGGGGTGAAGAAAACCCTCATGCAGTTATCGAACATGAATGAGACTCCCCCAAGACTAACGTTTTTTGTGCGGCAAACACGTGAATATAACAGGTTTTGTATATACTTGTATAATTCAATAAATATAGCTCTTTGAAACTCCAATATTCTTTTTTTTAATATACGAAATGAAACTAGATTAATTCCTCAAGATGCCACTAGGTTGCTCTGCAGTCTCTGATGAATGGGTGCCAAGCTACAGCTCTTTAAAACTCCGATATTCTTTTTGGGACACCTTGTACTGTATTAAAATATTAGTAAAATTACATCTTTACAGAAAAAAACGATGTGCTGGAAACATTTGGTTTTTTTATGCAATGGAGCAACTTCAGGAATTATCCTGGTGTGTGACGACTTTCTTAAAATAAATGTTGAAGGAGTATACATAATCACTATTATTTTAAGGACTTGGTTTCAGCTGTTGCCAGTCCTGGTGATGTATTTTTTAGTTGTTTAAACACTTTAAACAAACCTAGTCCTCTTGAAAGTTCATTGAAGACCAACAAAATAGAGACCTTCATGGAGATGGCTTTAGTTTGTTTGATGTGTTGGCTGGGTTTTGGCTGTTAAATTATATAATGTGAATGCAAAACGAACAGACTTAAAAATGAAGGTGAAGCTGATTTGAACGAGCAAGTTAGATACATGAATGAAAGCAAACCATGGTTGAAACTCATTCCTTTGAATTCCCCTCTTTTTTGTGTCTAAAATGAGATTTTCATATTGGTACCTAACTGTAGAGGTTTTCTTTCTTCTTAAGGTTAAAGTGTATGACCTCTCCCAGTATGAACATGGGCCAGATGATGTCCTTATAATCGGCACAGATGGCCTGTGGGACGTTACGACAAACAGAGAGGTGGCAGACACCATTACTGCCTTTTTGTCAAAGCAGGAGTACAACAACTCTTACAGGTTAGTAGGTTAATTTAAGCCAATATGGGACAAACTGATAGATATGAGTAAACGTGGCTGGCTAGACCTCATACTGAAGAGGTGGATCCAATTTATTTTGGTACTTGTTGTGTAAAGGCACACATTTTAACATTTTGCTCCAAAGACGCTTGAATTTTCCTTTGGTATCTTTGTTTTCCTTTCATTTAGGTACACACTAGCAGCACAGGAGCTGGTGATGAAATCTCGAGGTGTATTAAAAGAACGTGGCTGGAGGCTAGCCAATGACAAACTGGCATCTGGAGATGACATCACAGCATTCGTTATTCCACTGGACCGGCAGAATCGAAAGACTTGAATTGGGAGGGAAGGGAGGGTGAAACAAAATGGTTTGTAATGGGATGGACCCTTTTGTCTTGACCCAGCCATTGGTGATGCAGGTTTCTTATTCTAAACGCCAAGGTGCTCCTGCTCAAGCTTATAATATCTTTTGAGTCTTTCCCACTAAACTTTAATACCATTTCCTTCCTTCAGGGAAAGTTTCCACTTAGGAGACTGTGGTGATAGATAAGAATGGATTGGAAGGTGGAAGGTTAAGCTGGTGAGTGGCACAGACTCTTGGAATATCAGGATTTTTTAATTTACCACTTAGTCCACATACTGCCTCAATGTGGGCATCATCTGTGCCTGGCTTAATGATTCCTGCAATTCATCAGTTCGTACTTACCCATTCCAGATGGCCAGAAGTGCCCTTTGTCTGAAACAAAATGTGAAATATGCAGTCAGAGGTTAAAGTGACTGTCTCCAGTAGTGGATCTCAGAGACTGACACCTCTCCTAGTTTGGTTTTGCAATTGAATGTATTTTATTTATTTGCAGTGAATGCACAGTGTTACCTACCAGACTCAAGGAAAATGGGGGGATATCGTCTCAGTTTTTCTAATAAAATTTACACTGCAACATCCAACTTAAAACAATGTAAACTCTGAACATTCTTATTTTTGTGTATTTACACTAGTTTTTTTTTTTTTATAAAAATAAGAGAAGTACTAACTTCAGTAACAAAAATAAGGAACTGAAAAAAGTGACTTGCTGGATACAGACTTCAATGGGAAGGTATCATGTAAGCCATACCAATGAAAAAAAATATGAAACTGGGAGGGCCATCTAGAGAAGTTTTTTTGTTTTATATCTTTATATGACTCAACTTGTATAGCACTTTGTGGTGCATCTCAAGCAGCTCTAACAAGCTTAGTATTTTGTGAGTTGTTGAACATTTGAAATACTCTGGGTGTCAGACTGCAGCATCTTCAGCCCCCCTAAATATATGATGGTGGTCCTAAGAAGATGATACGTTATGTACTGAACACATGTATCCCTTGATGACCTTTCTAATTCTGCCACACAATTCACTTTCTCTGTGAGCAGGGAGTTGGCTCAGTGATATAAATGTGTAGGTGAAAGCAAAAGTAAAGAAAAGAAGATCCAGGCCATAGTCACAACCCACGAATCAGGATGTGCAAGTAAATAAGAATGAAAAACTTAAGACACACTTCCAGTTACACACTTTACAGGTTGCAGCTTTGAGAATTTAATTAAAACTTCTTGGTTAACATTTGAATCTTTTTGCTTGTCAGTAGACATAAAAATAGTCATCAGCTGAAGCGATGGGCAGTTTTTTTTTTTTAATAAGTTAATATGTTTCAGTATTGCTTTCTGGTAGATCTGATTCAGTCTCTGCAGCTAAAAGGTGTGTGACATACTGTAGCTGTAAAGTCAAATGTTGCATCATAACTCGTTTCAAATCTATCACTAATGTAATGAAATGAAATGTAAGTCACATGGGACTGACTCTTTGCATTGAAGACAGGACTTTTGACCAATGAATGAGGGTGAGAGGTGAATCTTTAATTCAAAAACTCAGTCCCATGTGACATGTGTTTCCTGTTCATGATGTGCGCTGCTTTTTTCTGGATGCAAATGACTGGATAACTAACAACTTGCAACACAAGTAGCATTTTATTTTCCATGGAAATTTTCAGATTGTTTGCCATTGTACAGCTCTGGCCACCAGTGGCTTGTATTGTATCATAAATCTTTTTTTTATCTTTGTTCTCCCATGAAATTAAAATTTCTTTTCCATCGTCACTACTAAACACATGGGGTAAGTAACATGGAAAAAAAAATATCATTTTTGTGTGGAGTATTCCCTTAAATTGTTCTCTGGTCTCCTCGGTAGAAGACCCTAGTGATGTGAAGAGTTATCTCTATATATAATCTTCATTTGGATCTTGATCTTTGTTTGTCCGCGAATGAATTAGAAGAAGAAGAAGCACTAGATGGCAGTAGAGAAACAGCTAAAACATAGGCATTACATTAAGAATCTCCTCCAGGCTTATACTACTGAAGACTGTAGTACGCCAGTCACACCTCAAAACACAGACATTCAAACTAAACAAATTGTGCTTTAAATTAACTAAAGAGATATTCATTTAGATCTTGATCTTTGTCCGCGAATTCCACGCATGCGTAGACCACCTTCCAGTTTAGTACGTTGTTGTTACTCACGGATGTCAACAATGTGCCGAAATAACAAAAGGGGTGGTGGACAGTGTTACACTGGTTAGCTCCTGAGGCCTGGTTAGAGAATGAGATTGCCGAAGATAAAAGGTACATGCCTACGTAACATATGAATGAAAGAAAGACAGTGGGTAAAATGAATGACAATGTAACAACACGTTCCGGAAATTATTATTGTTACGTTGTAGCCGGAGAGTGCTGCGCGTCTCACAGTTGTACCGTGGCTTGCTCACATGTCAGTGAAGTGATCCCTATTTATGCTTTAAAGAGCCTGGATATCTATGTGTCCCCCTTTTATAACCATTGCTCCGTGTATATCACCTTACTCTTTGGATTGCCACAAAGCAACCTGCGAGATTGGAGAAAGGTTGAGAAGAGATTGTGAGAGGAAACGATAGCGTCGTGAAAACGAGACGGACTGTGAATGGACAGAAGCAGAAATGCTCCTACACCACCACATAATTACGATTCGGACAGTGATTCCGAGTAGGCCATTCCTATCGAATCAATATCCAAGGGTTTTCTTTTGTAATTTTGTTTCTCTTATAAAAAAATCATAATGCTGTGCGACGAAGGGCCCAGTTCATGATTGGCAGCTGCGTTTAAACAGGGAGCCCTTCACAGAAAATTTTAACACACGCAACGTAGTTGGGTGCACATGGCTAGTATAAAATAATGATTGACCAAATAAGAAGTGTTGCTGTGATGCACCAGGTAGGACTGCAAAGTCACCTAACTTCACTCCTGGCTGCAGTGCCTTTTGGGTGGAGTTTGCATGTCCTACCCATGTTCAATTAGCTTTCCTTTCATTTAGCTCAGTTTCTACCCAATCGCCATTAGGCTGATTTAAAAACTGAAAAATGTGATCGGTAATCATGAGTATGTCCTGTGATGAGCTAGCATCCCATCTACAGTAGTTTATCCTTGTGCTTGCCAGTGTCAGTGTAGGCCCCAGCATCCCCTAACACTCAAATGCAAGAAAGGCATTCAAGAAATGTCAGGTCAGCAGTAATCATTTGATGCGATCTGAATAGTCTGAGAATCTGCTTAGTTGGAGAAGGTTCAAAAGACAGGATTTAGATAAAGTAGGTTATTCATCATCGAGCAAATAAAGCCAAGTAGGCCAAATTACATGAAATTTGAGTTTTTAATTTTGCTTATTTTTGCATAGGACTCTTCACTAAGTGTAGGCTCAGAGTGTTGTAACAAATTCACAGGTAAAATGCAATTACAACTTTACAAATGACTAATTACATAATGCATGCACATAAAGATGTAGATTTGTTTAAACACACAGTAAAACAAAGCAGTTCCCAACCAGTTAACATAAACAGAACCTAGCGATATCTGTCCATTAACATTACTGTTCAAACAGATTTATTATAAAAACAATAACAAATGACAGTAGAAAATAATAAACCCACCGGCCTCTCTAGGTCTCACTAAACCGTCTCCCCTGTTGGGTAACTTGCCCGCTTCCTACCTCGGTTCTTCTTCCTGCCAACTCATTCTGTGCTTTTTCTGAATTTTCATCCTCCCACCTGACTGTTGACCAGAAGTGCTTCTTGAACCCCAACTGCTAAACCACCTTCAGGGCCACAACAGTTACATAGAGGGTCACTCAAGCCCAGCTTATTTGTTAATCATATGAGGTGACAGGTCGAGGCAGAAGGGTCCATTAGTTTATCCACAGTCTCCTGTCTATATGGGGGATTTTTGAAAACTTACCATAAAAACCGTGACTACTAAACTACTCCATTGTGATGTCTGTCAGGGTCACCGCAAAGATCCCACCAACTCCTTCCCGGCATCTCTTTACTTTGGCCGCATTTGTGTTCCCTGCTTTAAAGCATAGTGTTTTGTCTTTTTAGCTGCTGTGCCCCTTAAACAGGCAAATGAGAGGAGGTGGAAGCCAGCAGTTCAAAATGATTTGTTAGCAGTAAAGATATCAAGCTTGGTTTAGTGTTAACGAGGCGAAAAGTTGAAATACTCTTTTGTTCAATTTTATTGTTACGATGTGCCTAGTAGCATATTTACAGTAATTGGTTTTAATGGCAGAGGCTGTTTCTAAACTTTCATTTTGCTGGAATGCTCCTCTGCACCACTGAGTTTGGTGCCAAAGGGAATGGCTTTATCTGTCGTCTGCTTTTGTGAGTGCTACCTCACAGCTGTGATCCGCACCCAGGCAGGCTATACATCCTTAAGACTGGCTATTCAGTCATCACATGTGGTCCACACTGTGACCTTAAGCAGGTCATTTAAGCCATATTTGCTCCAATTGTAAAAATCTGTAAGTAAGCAGATGTATTGCGTCCTGATCCACTTGTGTAAAGGCATTGGCCGGACACACCATAGTTATAATCTTGTGCCTGCCATAATGTCACTAGAATGGACTTAGAAGTAAGGGCAAAGGGTTCAGAGAAAAAATATGTACTAAAATGAAACATTTCTTATTTAACCAATTTCTTATGTACATGTATGAGTACATATAGATAGATATAGATGTGTGAGTACATGTATACATGTATGTACTCATTTTAGCAATGAGGAACAAGATGTCTGGTTTAGTAAGAGTAATCCAATACAGTACATCAGAGTAGGAACAGAAAACCAGTAGCCACTGCTGCCCTGCAGGATACAGGCTTGACATCCCTTCTGTGATACAGTAAAACAAAATTATCTGCCTGTGCCTTTGCTTGAGCCATAAGTCAGGCTTTGATCTTTTGTACATCTTTGTACATCATGCAGATCGTTTATCTATCCATCCATCCATTATCCAACCTGCTATATCCTAACTACAGGGTCATGGGGGTCTGCTGGAGCCAATTCCAGCCAACACAGGGAACAAGGCAGGAAACAAACCCTGGGCAGGGCGTGCACACACGCACACACAAGGGACAATTTAGGATCACCAGTGCACCTAACCTGCATGTCTTTGGACTGTGGGAGGAAAAAGATTGTTTATTCATCCTAAAATATCAGCTTTGGTTGCTTTTGAGTGAAGAGGCTCACCAGCGTACTCTGTTGTTCTGCCAGTCCTCATTTAGGGTGTTATTTTTCCTGTGGCCTGCCCACTCCCCTCCTACTCTCTGTCCATGAAACTTATCCAGTGGCTCTGAATGTGGACTGCTGGGTAGAATTTCCCATCCTGCTCTAGCAATTAGCTGTGCTGCTCAGACTGTTAGCACTTTGTACATTTCTGCCTACTCGAAGATGCACTCTCCTACTCGAACTCATGACCATGGAGAGACTGAAGAGCCTTAAACTTGAAACTCTCAGCAAAGCGGTTACACTTTATATTAAGGTGTTGTTTGTAAATAGATTATTAAAATTGTGTGCTTCACCGTTCTGCTGCTTTTTAGATGCACAAAATGCAGTATTTGTCCAGCTACTGTAACTCTTCTCTTGCACAGCCATAAAGTTCTGCTTTGAATAATTACATACTGTATTTAAAAAAATAAAATGCTTGTGTTTCAATACATATCCAAGAGTCATGGTGTCTTTGTGCTTACATTTATGTTTTCTTTGGGCTGCTTTCAGATAATGTTTGTTTAATGTAAAATACTTTTACACCTTTAATCTCATTTACATTTTAGCTTTATAGTTTGGTTTGGCACAGTGTCTCTCAACCTGTGGGGCACTGGATGCCCTAGATGGGTCATTGGTTTAAGGTTTGAAAACAAAATTTAAATCTGCTGTCTCCGTAATGTTTCAGGGGGCTGCTGATTACATACTTCAGTTCTGTAACAACTGACAAGAGTCCAGTTCTAAACAAATGATACCCTGTGTAACAAAGGCTCTATATTGGCACTGACATGGAGGCACATATAAAATAAACAGACTTTTATTTTCTTCAGCTGGGGGGCACGTCTTCCCTGTGAACCCCCCCCCAGCCTCAACACAGTCTCACAATAAGCACAAAACACAAACAAACCAAAACACACCCTTCTGGCACTACCACTCCTCCCTTGAAGCTTCGTCCTCTCCTCCCGACTCTGGCCGTTGAGTGGTGGTGGCTGGCCCCTTTTATAGCCCACCCGGAAGTGTTCCAGATGCATGACCACCTGGTTCCAATTGCACTTCCAGGTAGGGCTGAAGATTTGTCCAGTAGGGCTCCGGGACCCATGCAGCTCCCCCTGGCAGCCACCACCGATCCCAACAGGGCTGTGGAGGACTCCATCTGCCATGGAGCCCTGCGGGAAACTGAGGCACCATCTGTGGTATAGTGGGTCCACAGCTCACTGGGCAAAGGCCATTTGAAATAAATAATCATCGTACTCGAGGCGGCTTCGTGAGGGGGGCGTTGTTGTAGTGAGCCGCGGGACGCTCGGGGTTGTGGGCGTTTCTCACCGAGTGCACAGGTGAGGAACTGCCCACATCCGTGATTGCTCCCGTGGCTAATACCCGGGGAAGGTATTGAGTAGTCCATGGTTGTTCCCCCCGGAACATGTGTACAAGGGGCGTCTCAGCGGGACATGGGATCTGGCTGCCCTCCACACCTGTTATACACCACATGCTTCATTAAGAAAGCCAACAAACATGGACAAGCTTCTCAAATGCCCCCTAGCATCATCTACTCCAATCTCTCTTCCAATTCTTTATCAGCCTCACAAGATTCATCCCAAAAACTTAAAACAGAAAGAACATACATTCCAAAATTTCTGAGGTATACCGTATATACTGGCCGGTAGGCTCTCCCATGGATAAGTCAGGGCTTGATTTTACTGTATAATTTCCGGTATTTTATAATGTCAGTTGTATAAGTTGAATGCGGAAAACTCACGCTTTTGGTCCAAGAAATTATGATATGCTAACTAACGCCTACCTGGGAGACTAACCACGGAGCACACTGCCTTTTTTTTTTCTATGTATTTTGCCTACGTGACCACACAGTAATACCCGAACTATTCCCAAGCGATGTTTGCACTGTTTTGTGTCTTTTGTATTTCACACACAGTCATAACACCTTTTATCGTAAGAGCTTCCCTTATCTACGAAGGTGCGTTCAATCAGAAGAAGATACGAAGCTGGTTTTAAATTAAAAGTCATTGAAGCGGTGAAAGAAATTGGTAACTGTGCTGCTGCAACAAAATTCGATGTGTCTGAGAAACTGGTGTGAGATTGAAGGGAGCATGATGATGTAAAAAAAAATGTAAGTGTCGCATTCTTGAATGGGCATTTAAGTCAGGGTCTGATTTTATGATTGATTTTTTGGGTTTCACAACTCGACTTATATGTGAGTATATACAGTAGATTAACTTTTACCACAAAGCAACAGCAGTTGTGCTTTATTTGCGGTGTGGTGCTACCAAATTAAATCATGGAGCCTTCAGCTATGAAGACATTTGGAAACAAAACTTGCGACTTACAGAAGTAGTGAGAAGTCAATCAAAATGGCGCCTTTTATTGGCTAACTAAAAAGATTACAATATGCAAGCTTTCAAGGCAACTCAGGCCCCTTATTGTTCAATATTTTTAATGAAAATACTGGGTCTTCATGGGAATACTGTAGTATATTTGTACAAGAAGCCAGCAGGCACTCGGGGTGTTGTCTTGTTGCCCATCAAATTGCCAAATATAAGAAAGCACACACAGTCGCAGAAGAGATCATCTTGCCTTGTGTAACAGATGTGCTCACCGAACCTCTAGACAAGTCATCCACCTGCAATCAAATATATCCCCGTAAGCATTCTCTTCACTTACCACTGATTTCGACAAACCTGTGAAAAATCACATAAGCCCAGGTTACCCAATAAAAAGACAAATGAATACTAAACTTGATTTGGTGTTAAACACCTGTTTATCATGTTATTTTTGAATGAGTGTCCTGTGTATTTCTTCTGTTGTGTACACTATATTTAAATGTTATTTGTGTGCCATTCAGGGGAACATGTTGGCTAGTTTACATTAAAATGATTGATAATAAAAGGTCTTCACCTAACAAAAATAGATAAAATTCAGAAATCAAGAAAGTAATACTTCTTGAAAGACGTAGTTGTGAATAGGTGTTTTGCTGAAGACGACAGACAATGAGTCGAAAGATCTAATCTCAGAAAGAGCTTGAATTTCAGCTTCACCACCATAAACTGTAGATGTTGCCATGTATTGATAGTACTCGTGACTTGTTGTGATAACTCGACTTGCATTGGAAAGAATAACAGGAAGAACATCTCCAAATCTGTCCCAATGTGATGCAACAAAATCTACTGCCCTATGTCTAAGTGAGAGTGCATTGCCTTCGTCAACCGTTTGTGTCAAGAAATAACCCACTGATAGGAACAGACAGTTGCCAGATCCCAGAATACAGATGACGTTGTACAAAAACCAGTTGACAGAGAAGATACTGTCGTTCATTTTATAACAAAGGCTTAGGAAACAACCATCGCAGTATAACGAAAATAGCAAGGAGCGAAACCAATGGCAATGGTCGAGAGAGTACTTTCCTGTAGCAGGCTATGGAAAAGACTCCCAGAAGCAGACATGGCCGAAGTGAAAGGTCACGCTGTCAGGCTAGATATCGGCTGGTGACGTGACACCAATGGGGTCATGAGAGAGGAGCGGGGAACACGGTAGTCCGAAGGAGGAATAAGAAAAGCGGCGTGGGGAAGGGTTTGGAGGAGGACGAATAGGAATCGAGAAATGCCGTGTGGGAAGGACAGGGTTTGAAGAGGAAGCAGGACGAACCAAAAGAGAAATATATATAAGAGATTGGCCGAAATGTCAAGTGGTGTATGGACTTTGTTCCAGTGTGAGTGAGAGCTCTCCGTATTGGATGGGTTCTGGCCTTTAGCCCTGTGGTGTGCTGATATGTTGCATATAAATTGCTAAATATTTTGTTATGTCTTTAATTTATGAAATTACATTTTGACTTGTTATAACGTTAAAAGAGCAAGGAAAATGGACAAATTATTTTTTTCTCTACCCCCAAAACTTTAAGAATGCTGCTTTCAATAACTGAATTGCTGGTCGCCTGTCTCAGAGTGGGCTAGTTATATTGCTTAACTAGAAAATACCCGCGCTTCGCAGCAGCGAAGTACTGCCTTAAAATTTTTATTAAGAAGAAAATTAAACCTTTTTAAACTGAGGGAAAATATACCAATAATTATTTGTTAAGGATCTCTTTGTATACCATATTGTCAGTTCGGCCCTCCAGCTGTAATATGACCAAGCTGTGCGCTGAGCTTACTCTTGAGCATGCAACGTACAGTTGGCCATGTGAAAAGTAATCTTGTCTCAAATCTCACTGCTTGGATTGCTGCTGTCACAATCGGTTTGAGTTTCATGGTTTGTTTCAATTACGACAGTATTTGCAGGACTTGTGTTGAAGTGACATTTGGCATCTGTCAAACATTGTAAGCATACAAACGGTTTCATCGATAACTTCACATCCAGCTTTTGAGAGTTTAAACATTCAT
The DNA here is from genome assembly GCA_026402145.1 of Polypterus bichir lapradei. Taxonomy (NCBI): domain Eukaryota; kingdom Metazoa; phylum Chordata; class Cladistia; order Polypteriformes; family Polypteridae; genus Polypterus; species Polypterus bichir. The sequence continues at coordinate 124,654,327 of JANRMT010062791.1, read as the reverse complement.
AAACATCAAAGTGTCCACAACTGAAATCGTCACCTGTGAATCTAAGATGTTTACGAGGCATTGGCGGTTTGTCGAAAGGTGCAAAATATTTGGTCATTTCAGTACACTTGGAAGCGGCAACCGAACAATTCAGCGGCAGCCATCAACTCACATGCAGAACCATAGGTGAAGGGCTTAAGCATTTCACTCTTATAGTGCTCCTGTGTAGTATAATTATCTCCTGTACCGTCATCAGTCCACACCTTGAACCTGTCCCAGTCATTCAATACATAAGACACAATGTTCCTCCGGATATCAAGAGTGAGCCTGATATGGCCGTGCAATTTGTAACAAAGAGAATGGAAAAGGCAGGTGGCATCTCCGGGCATGGAAACCACTCGGTAAGTGACAGTTCTTTGATCGATGGTGATCACCTCGATAGACATGTTAATGGGGGTACGGTTGGAACGATAAAGGAAATGGGTACCTGAACAATGTAAAATAAGTCTAAAATATCTACACAATAACTATAATCATAATAAACGAACAATAAAACAGCGGAGAAGCCGTGGATTAAATAAAAAGGCTGTAGTTATCAGCAGGGAGACGTGAATCCCGTGGCGAAGCTAGGAAGGGAATGTAGAGACCGGAGCGACGGATGGCCTTATATAGGCAGGCAGCCAACAACGTGGGAGGCGTTGGGATGGAGGACATAGCTGCAGGCTATGGATGTATATATGTACGTAAGTAGGATTCAGTTAGCGTTGGGAACCCGCCTACCAAATTTCTTGAAGATGGGCCCATAAGTAACAAAGACCGTTGGAAAGTTCAATATGGCGGCCGAGAGTGGCATCATACCACCGAAATAAGTACGTATAATGGTTTTGGTTAGCGCAGGGAATTTCGTGAAGATGGGCCATAAATAAGAAAGTTCAACATGGTGAATGTTGTCAACCGTTATGACCGTTGCGCGTAGAATTTTGAAATGAAACCTGCTTAACTTTTGTAAGTAAGCTGTAAGGAATAAGCCTGCCAAATTTCAGCCTTCTAACTACATGGGAAGTTGGAGAATTAGTGACATTGGAAAGTTCAATATGGCGGCCGACAGTGGCGTCATACCACCGAAATAAGTACGTACATCGGTTTCGGTTAGCGCAAGGAAGCCGGCTACCAAATTTCGTGAAGATGGGGTCAGCCTTCTACCTACACGGGAAGTTGGAGAATTAATGACCTTGGAAAGTTCAATATGGCGTCTGACAGTGGCGTCATACCACCGAAATAAGTACGTACATCAGTTTCGGTTTGCGCAGGGAAGCCGCCTACCAAATTTCGTGAAGATGGGGCCATAAAAAAGAAAGTTCAACATGGCGGACGTTGTCAACCGTTATGACTGTTACGTGTAGAATTTCGAAATGAAACTTGCTTAACTTTTGTAAGTAAGCTGTAAGTAATGAGCCTGCCAAATTTCAGCTTTCTACCTTCACAAGAAGTTGGAGAATTAGTGATGAGTGAGTCAGTCAGTGAGTCAGTCAGTCAGTCAGTGAGGGCTTTGCCTTTTATTAGTATAGATGACTTGCATTTCCTTTCTTGGTTGTTTGTTAGATGACAAGAAACAAATTTATTTGCAGTGGGCAGCTGTGCCTGAGCCGTTCCATTGCTGAATGGCCCAGGAAGGTGTGTGTGTGTGTGTGTGTCTGGAGCTATACAGGCACAAGAAAGAGAGAAGCTTCCAATGGTGTGCTAACTGTCTGACAGAAGCAGACCAGATGAAGAAAGCAGACCTGAAGGAGGATAAGCTGACCAGGAAGAATCAAATGCAACTATAAATTATTGCACCATCTGAAGCTGCACGTCTAACATTACGTTACATTACCAGGTTGTAAGGTCTTGGTTTACAAAGCCACATTCTATTTGCTTGTATGGCACTAGATATAATTTAAATGCATTTCATGTAATGCATACTGTAGTTAAAAGGGTAGTTCTTTTTCCTGCCTGTGTTTTCACATTGTCTGTTTTCCTGAGGCTGCAGATAAAGAAGGGAAGGGGAGAGGAAGTGCTGAACGGAAGTAGAGTATCTGACCACAGTCAGTGTATGGGGGTTTGAGGCGTTTTGGTTAAGTTCACACAATAAAGAATATAAAGGGGAAAATAGAGTCACCATAGGACCATACAAGACAAAGGCATCATCTCTATAATTGGATTAAGTGGGTCAGAAAATGGGTGGAAGGAATTACAGTGGTACCTCGGTATACGTCTGCTTTGGAATAAGTCCAACTTGGTATATGTCCTGTTTGGACAAGAAAAATTTTGCTAGGTATACGACCTTTGTTTGGAATACGACTCGCGTGCTACCTTTATTTTACCTCTCTCGAGACAAACCCACGACTGCCCTCAAGCGTCAGTGTGCCAGTTGCTAGCATTCAGTGAACAACCCGCGCTATAACTCTCTGTGAATTTTCACGTGTGTGGTATAGCGGGTCCAGCTCCTGTCAAAGGCCAGCTTTAAAATAAATAATCACCACGCTCGCGGCTTGGTGAGGGGGCGTGGTGGTTATGTGGCTGAAGGTTCTCAGGGCGATTCACAATGTGGATGTTTCTCACCTAAGTTCACAGGTTGAGAGACCATCCGCATTCGTGATTGTTCCTGGGGCTGCTTATCTTGATAAATAGAAGCGCGAGTCAGATAGAAGGGGAGGAAAAAGAAAGAACGGACGGGAGGTTGAGAGAGAGAGCGCGCACATATGAAGTAGCTGAAGTAGGCAGAGTGAAGGTCAGCTGCAAGTAGGGCGACTCCCCTGTTGGGAAGCAGGGGGGCCACCAGGTAAAAAGGCACCGGGCTTCTTTTTGTTTTTTTTTGTTTTTTTTTAAAGAATGCTTCCTGCTGTATTTTAACCTCGTTTTTAAGAAGACTTTTTTCTATTGTTTTTAACCTCCACGTTTCACTTCTGATTTTATGGATTATTTATTGGAACTTTGGAGACTGCACTTTAATTTGAACACCTTGTTTTGTTGATTGTTTTAATAAAAGCACTTTTTCACCATCCCTTTGCTTTGTTGTTACCAATGAGCTTAGCAGTGAGGCACATTACTGACGGTGTCGGGTTCAAGGGCTCCCCGACAGCAGATGGGAGCATCCAGCAAACCCGCATCGTCACAATGTGATTTTGTGTTTTTTCACGTAAATTTGAATTGATTGTTGAAAAGTATGAAGGTGGCATGCATATCCGGGACATGGCTGTGGCATACCGTTTGCCGAGAACAACGGTATCTACAATTGTGAAAAACGGACGTTATTAAAAAGTAAAGTGAGGTAAAATTTTCATTTATTTCATCTAATTGCTTTTGTATTTATATATTTTAGTATTAAGCAGTGTTTAAATTATTTTATACAACCCCATCAATGTATAATATGCCAATAGCAGAGATTTTTTTTCATGGGAACGGATTAATCATTTTCCCATTATTTCTTATGGGAAAATTAGTTTGGTATACGTCCTGTTTGGTATAAGTCCAAGGACCTGGAACGGATTAAGGACATATACCGAGGTACCACTGTATTTGTTAAATCAGGGGAGTCCAACTCCGGCCGACTTTCCTTCTTGCCACTTAATCAGTGATCAATTTCTGTTATTAATGGACTTCTTTTCCATTCATTTTAATTGTTGTTTTTAAGTCTCGGTTCTCTGAATTGCTTCTTTTTTCCTTAAATAGCCACCAAATAAAAATGAGATGTGACTTGAGCCAACAGATGACCAGCTAAGTCGGGACCTCAGACTCCAACCAGTTTCTTAATTCGAAGTTGATTCCTGCTGTTAATTAAACCCATTATTTCATCCCATGGCTTGTTGTTGCTCTCAATCAGCCATAGCAGACATTTCCAAAACTGTTGATTTTCTTCTTTCGAAGAGCACCATCAAAATGTCTTGTGGACCTGAGCAGATCAACATTCCTGAGATCTTCATCCTTCTTTCTTTTCAGATATTGTGTGATGGACAACAGTGTGCTGGTCATGTTTTAGCTCATTTTCTATCTCGTTGTTTGGCTGCTAAGTAAGGAAAAAGAAACAATTAAGAGGGCTGAGTCTTAAATAGCAAGTCTGTTAAAATGAAAGCAAAAGAAGTTAACTAGCAGCAGCCTAATTAAGAAAAAGGTTGGAATGAAAACCTGTAGCCACTGCGGCCCTCCAGGATTGGAGTTGGACACCTCTGTGTTAAATTGTCATTGCAGATAAAGGATTATAGATCTCCAACTGAGACATACATTCCAGTGCTTGTCTTTAGGAATAATGTGATTTGTGTAGTGCTATACAAGTTAAGAATATGCTTTTACATACAGAATATACTGTAGCACTAGATGACAAAGTGAGACTACAGCAGCTTTGCCCTTTCAAGTGCCTGTGCGAAATAATCATAAAGTGCTGCACATGATCTGTATATATAAAACACTAAAGTCTATCCATCTATTACGCAAAAACTCGCAAAACTGCTGGGGCTAGAATCTCAATCTTGGTCTTATAATTGAAAAGTTATGACCTGATACATTCTAGAAATTTCAAAAATTGGAGGTAGCTGCAACCTGAAAAGAATGTGTTGGCAAAATGGAGATGTGCAGATTGCTCTATAATAATCCATTAGAAGTAATGAAATAATTTTGACTTCTATAGGAAATGAAAGAAGTACGTAGTGAGAAAACCTAATTAGTATCAACAGCTCCTTATGTTTTGTGACAAGGAAATCCTCTATTGATAATCCCCCAGGGCATGGTGCATATGTGCTCAGAAATCATAGTCAAGTTCATCGTTATATATTGGTGGACTACATCCATGCCACTGGCAAGCTCCAGCCTATGCCAGTCTTTACATAACAGATCCTGATGAAGCTCTTAGAAAAGACTTTCAGTGCCTGAAGATACAGACATGATAGATAGGTAGATAGATAGATAGATAGATAGATACTTTATTAATCCCCAAGGGGAAATTCACATACTCCAGAGGCAGCATACTGATAAAAACAATATTAAATTAAAGAGTGATAAAAATGTAGTGCAAATTAAAAAATGCAAGGAGAGAGTGTGAGGCAGGTGTAACAGTCTATAATCTTGTGTAGTGTTAACGTTTACCCCCCTGGGTGGAATTGAAGAGTCGCATAGTGTGGGGGAGGAACGATCTCCTCAGTCTGTCAGTGAAGCAGGACAGTGACAGCAGTCTGTCGCTGAAGCTGCTCCTCTTTCTGGAGATGATACTGTTTAGTGGATACAGTGGATTCTCCATGATTGACAGGAGCCTGCTCAGCGCCCGTCACTCTGCCACGGATGTCAAACTGTCCAGCTCTGTGCCTACAATAGAGCCTGCCTTCCTCACCAGTTTGTCCAGGCGTGAGGCGTCCTTCTTCTTTATGCTGCCTCCCCAGCACACCACCGCGTAGAAGAGGGCACTCGCCACAACCATCTGATAGAACATCTGCAGTATCTTATTGCAGATGTTGAAGGACGCCAGCCTTCTAAGGAAGTATCGTCGGCTCTGTCCTCTCTTGCACTGAGCATCAGCATTAGCAGAATGTACAATATAGAATTATAAACAGAACAGTAGGTGTTTCACCAGTAAGTAAAATAGATTTGAATATGCAATGGGAGGTGTAAATCTTAAAAGTAAAAGGTGCTCCTGCTCTTTTTTTCTGACCACAATTTTCAGATTCTGTTTTGGGACTTTGTTTACTGTGCTTTTTCCTTGCCTTCCAGGCTATTCTTTGTGCTCTTTTTATTCTCACAGGCTTCTGTGATAATAAACCTTTTTATTTTATAAAAATTTCTCTTGGCCCTTGGGCTTCTAGTCAGAGTTTTTGACGGTGTATCCTCCCTCTAGTGGGCAACTTTGGAAAGTGTTTTATGGTGCCTGTGCTTTTAGGACTCCAGAGATGACGAAAACGGGGAACCGACTTGTTTTGTGCAGGCAGACAGACAAACGGACAGAAAATGCAATTGCAGTGAGCGCTTTTAGCATGTTAATGCTCCCTAAAAAAGAAAACACCCACGCTTTTATTACTTAACCATCCATGTGCTTCAAATCACTAAACATCCAAGTTAATTAAGTTGGGTCTCACAGTACTACTGTGAGATTGCAGGCCTATACTCGGATGCCAACAGAGTTATTCAGACGTTCATCAAATAATCCAATAATACAATCTGCATGTAACTTTGCTTTTTTCATTTTTTTCACTTTTCAGTTATTTTAATCATCTTCATAACATTTCCCTTCACAAGCTTTTGGGTGCACCCCTATTTCCAGGCCTTTGTGGCTCCATGTCTCTTGCGTGCTGTTAAGTCGATTTCTGGGCTGAAAGGTGTGCAGACCTGCAGGCCATGGTGCTCATAAAAAAATAAACGAATTGTAGATGAGCTCACCAGGTGATGTGCCTGCTGAAATTCTAAAATAGACATGCAAAAGGTACGGAAACAGGCAACGTGCCTCTACTTGCAGCAGGTCATACTAAAATGACGACACTTCACCTTCATTTAAAATGTCCAGGCTGGTGGGACACGTTAGCTTTATTATAAAAAGAGAACAGCCACCAGTGAAACACATAGAAGGATGTGAAGGTGGCAAAGGGCATAACGTGTTGTTAGTTTAACTAACTACAGGCCAGTACATCTACACAAGATCCACACTATAAATATTTATAAAACTCCTGGTGGTAGTAGCGCTAGCATTAAATGGGTCCTCTGCTCTGTACTTCTATTTAGGGTTGGTGTCGCATTTTCAATGGAATGCATTGCTCTCCCGTGTCCTAATATGACATGAGCAGTTTTTCTTGTTGGCTTTGCTGTCAAAATGTTTGTTGAGGAGCTGACTTCATATTCCTCACTGGTATAAACAAACAAAAAATGAAGCTCACCTCCTGGACTTCGACCTCAATATCTCTAGCTGTGATACAACTGCAATCTCCTCCACGGTCTCTGCTTTCAAGTTTCAGTTTCTGCCACTGTCATGCTCCTAATAATCAAAATCAAGCCAAAGACTGGCATTTTATAAGTGTGTGAAAAATGAGAAGTTGGATCTGCATTCTGCCTTCAAACGTTATTCTGTTCTATTTATTTATTACGTTTACAAAGAAATAGTGATGCAGTCCTCAAACTCATGCCAGAGCATGTTTGGCTAGTAGAAGACGAACAAGCATTCCTCTACTGATAATATGAGGGATGTTCAAAAAGTTTCCGCACTTTTTTTTTTAACTGTATTAAGAATTTCAAAAACAAATGACATCACTTTTCTACATAGTCACCTTCCTTTGCGATGCAATTTTCCCAGTCACATGACACTCTCAGACTCCCAATTACTACTCCTCTTGCCTTCACCATTTCCAACGAAAATATAAAATTGCAGAAACTTTTTGAATGTTGCTCGTAAATCGAATACAAGTGTTCCAGTAAAGCAAGATGTAAGATACTTGCATTGTCACTGTACAATACAATGACATATCATTTGGAGCAAGCCTATAGATGAAGAAGATAAATGTAAATAAAAATAGACAATAAACTAAGTAAACATTAAACTATGAGAAGCACAGTTACTATTAACAGTTACAAATATACACAGAGTAGAAGTAAAGGTAAACACAGATAAGTAATACATGAAGTCACAGTGAAGATTTCAGTCAAAGTAATGGTTTTGAGTTCCATATGGGTCATGTATAAGTGTATAAGTGGGTGACTATGTGTGGTTGATGCAGATGGGTGGTTTCTGTTATAGGGTGGGGCAGTGATCGCTGTGCATTTAATAGACTGATTGCTTTGAGGTAAATGCTGCTCTTCAGCCCGGTAGTTTGGGCATGCAGGGCTCTGAAGTGCCTGCCAAAGGGCAGAGTAAAAATGCAGTGGCTGGGGTAGGTTGTATCTTTACAAATGCTCTTTGCTTTTCTGCTGCAGCGAGTAATGAAGATATTTTCCAGTGATGGTAGCTGAGTGTCAGTAATTCTCTGAGCCATTTTGATGATGTGCTGATGGGTCTTCCTGTTCTCAAGGGTGCAGCCAGAGTACCACGCTGTAATGCAGTACATGATACAAGACTCCTGTAGAAGTTAACCAGCAGCTGTTGTGGGAGTTGTGCTTTCTTCGGGCTCCTCAGAAAGTGAAGCTTCTGAAGATCTTTCTTGGCTATTGCTGTCATGTTTGTTGTCCATGACAAGTCCTAGCTGATGTGGACTCCCAAGAATCTGAAATTCTGGACTGTCTCCGTCCTCTTGCAGTTAATTCTTATGTGAAGGTGACCACAGTAGTTCAGTCTCCTGAAGTCCAGAATCAGTTCCTTTGTTTTCTTGGAACTGAGAGCAAGGTTGTTGTTCTGGCTCCAACCCTCCAGATTCTTGACCTGTTCTCAAAAGGCTGCTTCGTCATTATTGGAGATCAGGCCTATTTCTGTGGTGTCGTCTGCAGAATTTATGATGATGTTAGTATCATGGGTAGGTTTGCAGTCATTTCTGAAAAGGGAGAAAATGAGAGGGCTCAGTACACAGCCCTGCGGTACCCCAGTGTTTAGTGTTATTGATGAAGAGAAGTGCTTACCCATGCATATTGTTTGTGGGCGAAAATCTAAAATCCAGTTCCACAGGTGTGAGTTGAGACCCAAGTTGTTTAGTTTAATAGCCAGCTTGTCGGGTTTGTGGTGTTGAAGGCATCATGATAGGCATCATGATAGAGCCAGTCCTGACAGCACTGGACACAAACCAACCATCCCAGGATGGGATACCAGTGTGCACCTCTGTCTGTCAAACAGGGCCAATTTAGATTCATCATCCAGTCTATCTAGTGTGTCACTAGCAATTAAACATTAATACCCTAGTAAAAACTTGCATGAACCCAGGGTGAATATGCAAACTCCACGAAGACAATGCATGGTCTGGGATATTAGCATGCATTGCTCTGGCAGGGAAAACTGGAATACTGAGAGAAATACAAACACACAGAGAACATGTATAATTCCAGGTCTGGGACTTTGAACTGAAACAAATTTCTTTCTAGGTACACACAAAGAGCCAGTGCTTGCCACATCTAGCCCATCCATTCATGCATTTACTGCCCCACTTGCCTGTTTTCTCTACATGTAAATTAGTAATATAAACTGTTACATAAGGTACCTGCTGTCCGTTTCTTATTTTGAAAGGTTTTATATTTAGGAGCAGAACACAGTGGCATGGTGACGTGCAGCTCCAGACAGAGCAAAAAGAAAATGTCCCGACTTTCACATCTCTCTCTTAACTACTGGAGGTAGTTCTTTCTTTCTTTCTTTCTTTCTTTCTTTCTTTCTTTCTTTCTTTCTTTCTTTCTTTCTTTCTTTCTTTCAGATGGGGGCCTAACTTCAAGACTGATCACATCATTTAAAGTATCCCAACTTCATGGCTCCCCAACTAATCCTTTAATTCCTCTTCTGACCATCCATTTGGAACATCTACAAATACCACACAGCTGAAAACCAACCCAAACCCCTGAGACATTGTACTGCTGAAAGTTCTGCATGGAGGAGCAGGAAAACCCTTCACGGAGTTGATGCCAGAGACCAGTTATACGAAATGCCCACTAAAAATTGTTTCTGCCAAAGCGGGAATACCAGCTATTAGAAGGTGTACTTAATACTTTTTCCACAGTCAAATATGGCATATTTATTATTTTTTTAATAAATTATTGCAAATTTTCATTGTTTTTCTTTAAATTGCATTACCTTTAAACTTGTGCACAGATGTTAAACAAGTAACAAACATTTTCACATGACTGTAGTAAGTTCTCTTCTATCCGAATCGAAAACTAGTCAAATCCTAATCCAAATTCCTGACTTCCCTGTTTTTTCTGCCCATTTGGGACCGTACGTTGTTCTTGTTACCAGTTAAGTTTTGTCAATATACTTTAAATAGTTTGTGCAGGGAAATAATATCATAAAAAATAATGATATTAGGATTGGATTTGTTCATATGTAAACAAGACAGTTTTTTAGAAGGTAGTGTTTTTTCTTCATATTCAAAGTAATAACATTTTTACTGCACATTATAGGCAACGTGTCATCCTGCATTTCTCAGTACTGCCTGACAATTATTTCCCTCATGAGAGTGCAAAGGTCCTGTACCCACAACTTTTACTTTGAGTCAGTCTTACGGGTTCCCAGTTCTAACATGCTTGTCTAACTCACATTTTCATTCAGTGGCACTCTCATGTGCCATGTGGTTTATGATCTGAAAATTGTTACAATTTACAATACTATAAAGTGGTAATTACCAACTACTCATTACAGAATAGTAATCTCCAATAAAGGTTACATTTAGAAACTTAGCCTATTCAAAAGCTGGCGTTCATTTTTCTCAATAACTCCACACTCCTGGTGAGAGCAGCCCAACATCCCCGAAAAGTGCTAAAGAATCCATCCATCCACTATCCAATCCGCTTTATATCCTAACTACAGGGTCACGGGGGGTCTGCTGGAGCCAATCCCAGCCAACACAGGGTGCAAGGCAGGAAACAAACCCTGGGCAGGGTGCCAGCCCACCGCAGGTGCTAAAGAATGTTTAGTAGAAAGTCACACTGGCACTCCGAGTGCACCTCCATACGGCAGTGAAAGAAGCCGAGGGCATCAGAAAGTGAGAGACATTTGCAGTGGACCTTGTATTCCAAGTGCAACAAGATGAGGAAACTCTTCAGCCAGAGAGTCTGTTAAGAAATCAAAATGTTAAAACTAGAAATGGGAACCAAAAAGAAAGAGTCTAAAGTATGACTAATTGTTCCTTTTCCTAACTATGCCAAATGAAATAGTAATTTGTTTTATGTTTCAAATCCAAGAACCTGGGCACAGTCATGTTAAATAGCTTGAATGTTAAATAGCACACATATCAGCATTTCATCATAAGCCTCGTAGCAAGCACCACTGCTGTTAATAATATGGTCACTGTCATGAAATATTTGTAAAATAAAATGTTGTACTGTTATAAATGACAATCAAACAACTATAACATGAAAAAATATCAAAAAGCACCTAACATTCACAACACGGAGAGAGAAGGCAGTATGTTGCCTGATATACATAAGATAAAAGATATAGTTGATACACCGGACAGAACACTACTTATATAGTCATTAGTCAGACAGCAAACACAAATCACTGCGAAACTTAGCAGCTCATCTAGTTCCACTTTATATCGCTCTCACTCTTATAGAGAAGTATGGTCGATTTCACAACTGCGGATGAATTGCGAGCTGACATTACTAAACATATCACAATGCAACATTAACCCCTTAAGAGATTAGGCCAAGGAAAGCTGGCAAAAAGCCACCGTTATAATTCTAGGCTCATAAGTTGCAGCACATGAAGACAGCCGCTAGGAGCTTTAAGGACTATTTGGGGCTTAGAAGGGCAGAGAAACCAACAGCCACTAGAGAAAGCTCTTCTTTGATTATCTGGGAACCACAGAGCGAGGAAAACCTGTGGAATCGATGTAAGGACTTTTTCAAGTTGGGAGAGGAGTTCTGGGTAAAGGCTCAGACAGAAACAGAAATACACCATGATGAATTAATACAAAACCAGGAAGGAGATAACACACTGGGAAAGGAAGAGAACCCAAGAAAGTGCTGTACCTGCTTGGCCCTCATTACCAACCCATCTCTTCCCTCTTTTTTTTGTTGAGTTCCTGTTCCTTTTCCCTATTTTGTTTTGGTTCTAAAGCGCTGGGGCCACAAGTTAATCAATCCTCACTTATATTCTCACACAGTCAACTGATGGAGATTTTAGAAATTAGTATATTGGAGGGCCATGTGAGACAGGCTAGATTGAGTTGGTTTGGGCATGTGCAGAGGAGAGATGAGGAGTACATCAGAAAAAGAATGTTGAGGATGAAACTGCCAGACAAGAGGAAAAGAGGAGGTTTATGGATGTGGTGGGAGAGGACATGAAGGCAGTCAGTGTGGCAGAAAATGATATAAAAGACAGGGATAGATGGATGTGGTGACCCCCAAAAGAAGAAGAAGATGCCATTGGTTACCTGTGTCTTTTAAAATTGATTTTAACATACTATTAATTGTACATAAAGCCTTAAATAATCTTGTCTTTTCCTGTATTTTGGAGTGCCTATCCCCCTACACTTTAAGTCATAACCTTAGATCTTGTAATAGCGGTCTGCTTATTATTCCCAGAGCCAAGTATAGGGCAGGCTTCTGCTGATATGCTCCAAAAATCTGAAACACTCTACCAATAGAGATACACCAGGATAACAGTGTAGATCATTAAAAAAAAAAAAAAAAAAAAAAAAAAACACCTTTTTAATTTGGCTTTCTCCTAACTACAATTAAGTTATACCATTAATAAACTACAAATGCCCAGAATTGTCATAGTGTTTAATTAATTTGCAATCATTATTAATCATTATTTTTCTCCTTTTTCTTTCCTGGTTCTTCTGTGGTGGCATTCTGAGCCACCACCTCCTGATCAAAGACCTGTGCAGTTGCTGGTGATGTTTGAATGAAAGCAGAAACCCCAACTTGCCATGAGGTCCACTGTTTAAGAGAATTTATGCTAGATAGAATGCCCATTGGGGGCTAGGTGGTCTTTTGGACTGTAACTCTTGCTTAACTGAACACTGTAAAAAATGTCAGTAAATTTAACGGTACAAATACTGTAAATGGGGAAAGTAAAAGACCTTTTCTGAAAAAAAGGAAAGTTACCTTATGTTCTACTGAATATTACCTGTATATCTTAAACAATAAATTTCATTCTTTTTTACAGCCAAGTTCTGTAAAATCAATATTTTTCTACCTTCAAAATATGCTAAATACTGTTTATTGATGCATTACAGTTATACTGAAAAAAATCTGTTAATTTTACAGTGTAAAACTGTTAAATAACGAGGGTAAACAACCGTAAAATCTAAAACGGTAAATCACTGTTTCAGTAAAACCGGTTATGATATTTGCATAAGGACACGCCCCTTTTTACAATATTGTTCCTGGTGAACCGCATACCTTTGAATAGTAGGGAAAAAAACTTAACCTAAGTTAGCAGACTTATTTTTCCCCACGTGCTGAAGGTTTTTTGAGGTTATGGAAGCTGATTTATGGTGGGTTGTATTCGATAAGTAGGACACCACACACCACAAAAGAAAACTTGACTTCCCCACCAGACAACGTGCCGTAACTTCCTTAAACATTGAATTGTTTTCAATGTGTATAAATAAATGCTACGTGCTTGCTATTGGTTGTTGTTACTTAACTGATGCAAACTGTGTACTGGGGTTTGACCCAGCCAATACATATTGGTTATTGATTGTCATATTTATTACACAGCATGAATTTTTGGTTATGGTTAAACATTCCCCTCTGTTGGAATTTGTTGCAAAAACCAAATAGTTTTTACTACAAAATTATAATGTAGACCTAAAAATACTGTCACCTTATTTATTACAGTAAAATTTTGGCAACTCAGCTGCCAGTATTTTACCGTAAATTTAACATTATTTTTTAAAGTGTACCTTAGACCAAAAAATATTGTTACCTTCTTTTTTACGGTAAAATCCTGGCGACCCCAGCTGCCAGTTTTTTACCGTAAATTTAACATTATTTTTTTACAGTGAAGTGTTTTTTTTTGTTTTGTTTTTCTGTCCTCCCCATCATTGAGTGACTTAAAAATTATATATTTAAGAACTCGAATTCTCTTAATTATATATCTGTCTTTTGTAAGTATGCACTTTTTGTTTACTATTTATGCATTATTCTTCTTATCTAATTTTAATGTGTTTAATTACTTCTTTGACATCTTGTAAAGCACTTTTGAGCTACAATCTTTGTATGAAATGTGGTATAGAAATAAAAGTTATTGTTCTGGTAGGAAACCAGAGCACTCCCAGGAAAAAAATGACACAGACACTAATAGAAAAAGTAAAATCCACAGAGATGTGATTGACCTGAGATTTTAGCCCAGTCTTCTGGAGCCGTGGGGAAACTTCATCTGACTTTAGGCCACTTTGCTGCCCAATTTCATAACTATTCTGTCAAGGTAAGTTATAAAAATAAAACCACTTCAACTTCTTTCTGTTTGCATACCCACATGTATTTTCATTGGACTGTTTTGGTCAGTGACAAGGTGAGTAGAAGGTTGAAACCTGTGCTGAACAGGAACGTTAATGTATCACAGGGCCTTGTAACAGGAGAAGCCACCCTTGTGACATCAGTCCACACCTGAAATAATCAAAAAGGAGCCACAGGCTCTAATATGTCAATAACACCCAAGGCGGAAATAAAAAAAAATACAAAAGAACAAAATAAACAAAAACCACCTGTTCTTGAATCCCTGTCAATCAGAGGGAGTTTGTTGCCCCCTTTCACCTTCTTCTTTCTTTCTTTGTCTCTAGTGAGCATGACCTCTTCCTCAAGCATTTGAAGATTTGCTATAAATCTTCTCTCAACCTAATTCTGGCTCTTGACTTCCCTGAACAAGTAGGAAACAAAACAAAAAAAGGTTTGGATTTCCAAAGTTAACCCCCTTTTAATTGCCATCTGAGAAAAAAAAGTAGAAAATAAAACAAAGTAGAGGAATGACGATTAAGAATTGATAGACATCACAGCGATTCAAATACATAGTCATTATAGCCGGTACAAATGAGGAATAAAGTCAGGGAATTTGTTTAAATTTGGTAGTAATAGGGTGTTGTACTGTGTTAGCTATAATGGATGCAATAAGAAGTGAAGCAAAATGACACTTTTTATTGGCTAACTGAACAGATTAAAAAACACAGCCCTGCGAGGCAACTCGGGCCCCTTCTTCAGGCAACTTGTAATACAGAAACTGGAGTTCTTTATGTTTATACAGAATAGACGCTAGGACAGAGACAGCATTGTAAAAACTTTACGTGGGTCATCTTAAATGTAAAAAATTAATAGACCTCTCCAGGCTAAGATTCATTTAGTAGGAGTGGAGAACAATGTCTAGTCAAGATCTTTGGATAAGAGAACTGTCTGACAAAGTCTTTTGAAGGTGGATCTGTAGTCAGGTTGTCTGGGTCAGTCAGAGAGATGTATCTGGTTGTAAAACTCTTATCTATGTATAAACCATGTTGTAATGTGTGAAATTTTAGCATCAGTATAAATTCCAATTCCTTTCTCTCTTGCTTTGTCTTGAAGTTGCCCATAAGCACTGTGACTTTAAAGCCTTTCTCGCAGTGTCCATTGCTGCTGAAGTAAGATGCTACAGGAAAATTCAGAAATTTTGCAGTTTAAATTTGAAGAGTAGAATTTAAAGAGGATCAATAATGACGATGTGGTAAAAAGACAACATTTAGAAGACTACAGGACCTTGCATTAACCCTTAAAAATGTTAGCATGTTCATATATAAAATTTTAACTTGAGGTGTGGTAAGATTCTTAGTAGTGTGATTACATCTTTGATAATGAAGTTTTCCAAAAACAGTACATACATCAGCCACAACATTAAAACCACTGACACATGAAGTGAATAACATTGACTATCTTTTTACAATGGCACCTGTTATTGGGTGGGATATATCATGCAGCAAGTGAACAATCAGTTCTTGAAGGTGAGGTGCTGAAAAATGAAAAAACAGGCAAGTGTAAAAAGATCTGAGTTACCTTAACAAGGGCCAACCTGTGCTCATTAGATGACTGGGTCAGATCATTTAAAAGCCAGCAGATCTTGTGGGGTTTCCCAGCATGCAGTGTTTAGTACCTACCAAAAGTGGTCCAAGGAAGTTTAATGGTCGAACAAGCAACAAGGTCATGGACACCCAAGGCTCAATGATGCATGTGGGAAGTGCAGGCTGCCCCATCTGGTCTGATCTGACAGAAGAGCTATTGTAGCTAAAATTGCTGAAAACCTTAATGCCAGTAATGAGAGGTGTCAGAACACACAGAGCATTGCAGCTTGCCGTGAAGTATTTGAATAAGGAGGCGTGCTCTGATAATTCACATTTTCTTTTAGATTATGTGGAAGGCAGGTTGCACATGTGTTATTTAACCAGGGAAGAGACGACAGCAGGGTGTACTATGGGGAAGAAGGTAAGCCAGCAGAGGCAGTGAATGTTACTTTGACATGAACCACCTACCTAAAGATTTTTTGTAGGCCATTTACTACCCCTTAATGGCAGCTGTATTCCATGCTGGCATTATCCTCTTTCAGCAGAATAATACGCTCTACCACACTGTAAAAAATTTTCAGGAATGCTTTGAGGAACATGACAAATACTCCCCAGAACATGCAAACTCCCCAGATCTCAATCTGATCAAGCATCTGTGGGATGTGCTTGAAAAACTTAAGTCCAATCCATGGAGGTCATGGCTTGACAAGTCAGAGCTTTTTGATGGCACATGGGCAACCTACACAATATTAGGCAGATGTTTTTAATGTTGTGGCTGATAGGTCTATTAACATGTGTATCAAAACTTTAAAACATTTTTTGTTTTTCATGAAATGCATGCAATTAATAAATTGTGATCTATACTACAGATTAAGACTAGCATAAACTGAGAAAACAAAAGATTATAATACATGTATTGAAATCTGCATAATGAAGTAGAGTACGAACACTCCTTCAGGCTGCACTTTATCTTAATATAGATTAATTATTTAGGTAAAACATGAATTATAATTATACTGTAAAGATATGAATTATGGATTTGGCTTAAGCATATTAATCTTCTTGTAAACCACCTTGCATGCTTCATACTGAATTCTAGTGCTTCCTTTTTGTTATTTTATTGCTCTTGGCTCACCACAACTCTGTTCTACATAAAGTGACCTTCCTTGCATTACCAGCAGTTTCTGTGAATTTGAGAGATACTGCCGGATCAGAAAAGTGGCTTTTTTGTAGACAAAGAATTCAGAAAGGTAAAGCATTATACCTCAAAAAACAGACTTGTACTCCAGACACACCTGAAAAATACCAAGTAGGCCCTACCAGCGCAAAGTACACCTGATTATCAGAAAAATCACGAAAAGGGAATTTCAGTCTGTGCACCAGCTTCAATTTTGCAAAGCCTCTTCACGGTCATAGAGAAGCCATGGTTATTGTGTAGTAAGAATTACTTGTACTTATTAATGCTTTCAAATCACTGAAAATATGAGAAAGGACACACATGCGAAATATTGTTTGACTCATCGTGATGTGGGGTTCCCCCCTATTATTGTCCCTGTGGACTGCAAAACGTTTTAGGCCATTTTTGGATCATATTCTGAGTAGGAAATTACTCCCTTATGATAAAGGTATTTTTTGAAGTTATGTAGGCCACATCAACCAACGACAGGAGTGCACCCCTTTATGTGATATAGGGATCAAAATTACTCATTTCCATGAAATTTCATGGGCATCAGTAATATAGGCATGCGGAATTTAATTTTATGTCATTTTGAGGTTGCTCATCACAAATATGATAATATTTTTAACGTTTGATTCTTTACCAGTGGTCGTGGTCCTCTAAGAGCCACTCTCAGAAGCTTAAACATGACAAATTTCAAACATAAACATTTCAGAGGTTCGTTTTAAACTGTTTCAAGGTCAATGATTATGAACATGATGTTATTTTTGATCCTTTACTAGGGATCTAGCCCTCTATGGACCTCTATCAGAGGGTGAAAAATGACACATTTCTATTACATTCAATAATATTTACATCTTAAACATTTAAATTGAAGCACACATTTTAATATTTCAAATATTTTTATTATGTATTTCTACCTCATGAAGTAAATCATTATATTTCTGATGAACACCCCGAATTAGGATGGCTTACACTAATTTAGACTTTTTTTTGATTGGTTGAGCCATTGCTACCATGTGACCAGACGTCAACACAAATTCTTATAACAGCTTGATTATATGATTGGTTGAGTCATTGTTTAACTGGTTTGGTTTTATTTCCCTAATTTATCAATTTCCTAGTTTCTCTGCAATGTTGCAGATGGATGAGAGTTTCCATAAATATATGCAAGTTTTCTTTTAAAAATCCAGACATTTGCAAAAAAACTGAATATGCACATTTCATGCTTCTTTTTATATGTAAGCGAGTTTTACAGATCCGATTCCTGGTGAAGTACTTCATACTGTCTGCCTTCTCATTCTTTTTCCATCCACTTACTTTTATGCTACTCCAGCACATTCTAACCTCCATATTTTCTTACAAATCAAAGTCACTTCAGTATTTATAATTATTAATGTAAAAGCATTATACCAGGAATCTCCACAACTATTATGTAATGGAGCTCAATTCATTTACTAAACAAACAATACTGACTCAAAATGAAAATTAAATCATCACTAAGCACTTGTACTTGAATGTTTAGAAATTACTGCTACAGATTGTTCCAAAACTGCAAAAGTGTTTAAGGAGACGGTGAGACAGTTTAATTGACGGAGCAGCACACCCTCCTCTTTCATCCGGCCTGGTCTGAACCCATGCTGATTGTTCACTAATACACATGTTCATGATATTAATCTTTTACTTAACCTCCTTGGCTTTAAACCTGTGCATGTTTCGGGCTCGGTATTCTATGTAGAAATGGTTAAGCCTGAGTGTCCCTTGGCATAAGCAGTTATAGTCCAATCTACAGTGTCAAAATAATGTTTGACAGTATTGTGCGGCCACCTAGTGGTAAAATGACATAATGTTGCATAAAAACCTATAGTAATACATCAGTATTCAGCAGTGGGGGTACAGCCTCCAACCAAAATGCACAATGACATGTATATGAAAATCTGTAAAGAAAAAACTGAAACTTAACCATTAGTTGAATCAAGTGATACTGGTATCAATGTGAATTGGTCATCAGACATTAAATAAAAGATATTAAAATTGCTGCATATAGCACTGTCCCACTAAGCCGCCACGAGATGCCTGGTGACTTTGCTTGCAAAAAGGTTTACCATAGGGCAAGTAGGTGCATGGCAGAAAGGCAAAATGATTGTGGTGAAATGTAAGGACAAGAAAGACATTACCTCCCTAAGCACTGTTCACGATGCAGAAACTCCCAATGTTCGTGTCAGAGGAAATGTGAAAGTCATTGAGCCTTGAGCTGTGATAGCCTACAATAACACAAGTGGCACATTGATCATGCGGATAAGATGCTGTGCTGACATTCTACCCTGTCATGCACAAGCACCAGAAAAAAATATCATAAGTGTGTAAAGAAACACACCCTGATTGTGACATCAGGCTGTGCATTGGTTACTGTTTCAAAACATATTACACAATAAATGTGTACTAAATCTGCACCAGCACAATAGTGGACACTAGACATATCTTTTCTATAGTATTTATGTTGACATTTGGGTTTTTACACGTTTCTATTACACATAATACATTTTTTATTGATGAAAAAAATTCTACATTTTTGGTTTGTTTGTCTGGGGGTAAACATAATACTAAGGAGACTACTGATTGCTTCCATTAATTTACTCAGGCCATTTCAGCCAGCATGGACTGTGAACAACTTACTTCCATCTAAAAGTTATTTTAATTTGATACTGTTGGGGCGGGGAGGGATTTGGGAAATTTTAATATAATAATTATACATTATTTAACTATAAAAGTACATGAAATAAGTAAGTGTATGATTGTTTTGACAATTATGTTACTTATTTTTAAAATTTTGAAGGTGACTTGGTTATTTGCACTGAAAAGCACATTTTATATTTCCTAGTCCATACATTTCAATCACTGCAAAAAAGTCGTCTTTTCAGTATCTTGTAGCACCCTGAGGGTCTCCCCACCCTGCAGTTCTAATGTTTACATACTTACTCACATACTCACACCAGTATAATAGAAATCCTAAGAATTCTCAATTGCTTTTTCCCCCAAGTTGCATTGTTAGCAGGACCAAGAAATATATCAAAAATGTATCCAACAGTGTAGTAATCTGAAGGAACTGGTTAAAATGATAACTGGAGGTGGATTTACATAATAAGTCTGAAGACATTCTTTATAAATGCATTCATTTCATATCATAGATTACTAACTGTGTGATTTCTGACTCTGTGGGTAAAAGTAAAATGACACAGATGTAGGAAAATAGACTAAAAGAAGGCCTAATGGGAGTATGAAGCTTTAAGTTTACTATATGCTTTTCAAAATCCGGTTATAAGCAGACTGCATAATAATGCTAAAAATATCCCCATTGTTAATAAGTGGAACCGGCTAACTGCTGGTGTGGTACAAAGTAATAAAAAAACACTGTGCCAGCTTTATGCTGTAGGCAAACAATACTTGAAGAGCTGCATTTACATTGCAATACCTGTTTTGCAATCCACCATTTTCCACTTTAAGTTTCTTTAAAGTTTGTTCCTGTTCATACATCTTAAAGCCACACCAAACACAACACAAACACCTACCTTCCTTTTTCCTGTGCTCTCTTTGTTCTTGATTCTTTACCTCTCTCTCCTCTGTGCTACAGCAGACCCCCTCACGGCTATCTGCACATATTAATATTAATACGAGCTGTGATGGCAATGCTAAAAGAACAAGGAGAAGATGTCAGCATACAGGAGCCACTAGTAGCCTGGTAACAGGGAATGACAGTACTGGTAACCTAGAAAAGGTTTCACTGCAACCACTTTAAATCTAGCAACTATGGTATGCCCAGTAGAAGATCAGAGTTATCCATGAGCCAACCTAAAGACATGGAATGTTGAAGCAAAATTTTAATTACTGTAGATTCCACACAATACCTCATTTAATGCTGTGGTGTAGTGTTGTCTAGCATATAATTTGATAAATATTTTGGACTTCTTTGATGCTTACCTAACGAACCTCACCCAGTCCTTTGGATTGATTCAGCGTATGATATGGAGAGAGGGAAGAAGCATGTGTCAGACCAGCTTCGCAAAGGTGACTGTGCTTAGACTTACAAGAATTTATAAGCCGTCCCCCACAGAAAGGCCATAAATTGCCTAAACAAGGCAACTGGGGGATGAGTTGTGCCTGAGCACTTTCTCGGGAGATGGGCTAGGAAGCAGTGTCGGTGTTCGGTTATTTAGTGCCCTAGGTGAAGCTTATTAGTGGGCCAACTGACTGTTCTGTACCTAACCTGTACAGCTGCCCCCATAACCCCCACACCTATCCCCCACACCCGACTTATGATTTGCGCCCTAGGCGAATGCCTAATTCGCATGACGGTGGCGCTGGCGCAAGTTTTCTTGAGAAAGTCTCTACAAGCTTTGTACATTTGGATTTGGGCAGTTTATCCCATTCTTCATGGCAGATCCTCTCGTGGTCCATTGGATTGGATGGCAAGTATCTGTATACTGCCATTTTCAGGTCTCCCCATAAATGTTCTATTTAGTTTACGTCTGGGTGTTGGCTACACCAGTCAAGGACAAACTAAGACTTGTCCCAAAGCCAGCACTGTCTTGGCTGTATGCTTCAGGTCATTATCATGCTGAAGGATGAACTGTTACTCCAGTCCGAGTTTGTGTGCTCTCTGGAGCAGTCTCTCAGGACTTCTCTTTATTTGGTTGCAATGATCCTTCCCTCAATTCTGACCAGTCTCATTGTCCATGCTGCTGAGTAGCACCCCCATAGCATAATGATGCATACACCACTCTTCACATTAGGGATAGTATGAGGAAGGCAATGAACAGTACCTGGTCTTTACCATATATAGGGCTTGGAGTTCTGCCCATAAAAATTTAAATTTTGTCTCATCAGACAAGAGAATAATTTTCCTCATGCTCATGGTGTCCATTAAGTGCCATTTGACAAGCTCCAAATGAGAGATAGCCACTCTACTATAAATGCTTGAATGATGGAGTATTGCTGAGATGATTGCCCTACTGACAGGTTCTCCCAACTCGGCAAAGGACTTTTAAGGCTCTATTAGAGTGTTCAACTCCTTAACCAAGGCCCTTCTTGCCCAGTTACTCAGTTTGACCAGAAAGACAACTTTAGAAAGAGAGCTGTTGATTCAAACTTCTTCCATTTCACAATTATTCAGGCAATTGTACTCCTAGGAACACATAAATCTTTAGAAATAGTTTGATACTCCTGCCCTAATCTATGTCTCGCCACAGTTTTATTGTGGAGGTCTTCAGAAAGTTCCTTGGACTTTGTGGCTTGCTTTTTCTCCTGACATGCACTGTGAATAGTGGGACCTTCTATACACAGGTGTTTGCCTTTTTAAATGATGTTCAGTTTAATTTGCCACAGTGGACTCCCATAACATTCTAGACACATCTCAAGAACAATTAAAATGAGCAGGATGCACCTGACCACAACTGGAAGTTTCACAGCAAAAGTCTGAATACTTGCTTAAATGAGATATTTCAGTAATTTATTTTTAATAGATTTGCAAACCATTCTGAAAACATATTTTCACTTAGTCATTATGGGTTACTGAGTATAGAATAATGGCGAAAATGTCAAATGTATCCAGTAAAATAATCTGCAAAATAATAGTGTGTAGAAAGTGAAGGAATCTAAGAATTTTCTGTATCCAATATATATCCAGAAAGTGTACAGAAGCAATCAAGAAAGCTAATAACTTATAAATCACGATATGTGGAGTACAAGTCAAGAGTGGTTATGTTTAAGCTGTATTATTTATTAGTGAGGCCTCACCTGGTGTACTGAGTGCCATTCTTGTCTCCATATTACAAAAAATACATAGCAGCACTAGAGAAAGTCCAGAGAAGACCAACTTATTCCAGTTCTCCAAGAAGAGACTAAAGGAGTTAAACCCTTTCAGTTTAAGCAAACAGAGATTAAGAAGTTACAAGATCAAAGTGTTTAAAATTATGAAGGGAATTAGTACAGTGGATCCCAGCTGCTACTTTAAAATACATTCTTCAACCAGACAACAAATATATGGTTGAAAACTTGTTAAAGGCAAATTTCGGACAAATGTTACAAAGTTTGTCTTCACAAAAAGAAAAACAGAGATATACAAGTAGTGTAGAGGAGTGTAGGACTTCAGGCACCTTGAAATCTCAGATAAATGTTATTCTGGAGAAATGATATGAATAGGATTAACAAGTGTTTTGGACTGGATGACTGATTCTCATTAGCATTGTTCTGATGTTCTAATGTATCTCCTTTCTAGGAGGTGGACATGGACTTGACTTTGAAGAAGCCCATTCTCATTCTGATCATAGCACACTCACTTGTGAATTGCAACAGACTCTCTCAGAAATCACAGTCAGAGGTGACAAAGATAATAACATTCAAACAGGAGAGATATAACCATGAGGTTACCCAATGGACTTATTACAATCCTTCGGTGCACCATTCTTATATCGTTCATTAAAATCACAAATTGGAAAAAAGCGACGAGAAAAAAGGGACACTTTGCATTGTTCTATACACATTTTTCACAGATATAACCTAAACCCAACTTTGCAAAATACAACTCTCACTCCACATTTAAAGGGACACTATTGTATATAGTCAAATCGTCACCAAAGGCAACATCGGTCTGAGAAACAGCAGCCAAAGAAGTGTACTCCCCCTGCGGGTCATACCATTCCTTAAAGAGATTAACATGTAAAATCTGGAATGGTTTGCGCTGTCCCAGTATTCTAACCTTGTAATTTACCGGCCCCATACATTCCTCAATGGAATTGAGGCCCTGCCATTTCGCTAGGAATTTGTGTGGATCCGTTGGAATCAGTACCAGAATCACCAGGTTTAAATTCACGGAGTTTACAGTGTCTATCATAAAGATGTTTCTGAGTTTCCTGCTCACGTCACTGATGCTCCACAGCAATAGAAGAAAGTTTAGAAATTCTTTCTTGCAACGAAATTACCCGATCTGCAAAGCTAGGCCCGTGAGCTGTTGTCCTAAAACCTGTCCATTCCGCTCGTACAACATCCAAGACGCCTCACTGATGCCTGCCAAACAAAAACTTGAATGGACTCAAGTCAGTGGAGGCCTGCGGTGATTCCCGTAGCACAAACATAATAAAAGGCAGGACAGAGTCCCAAGACGTCAGATCATCATGAGCAACTCACCTAATCATCTGTTTTAAAGTTTTGTTCAATTGTTCAGTCAAATCATCAAGTCAAAGTCAAATCGTCTGTGGATGGTAAACAGTGGTACTCAATTTCTTAATAGCAAAACTGTCACACAATTGTTTCATCACACGAGAAGTAAAAGGTGTGCCCTGACCAGTTAGAATTTCCCTAGGGATGCCAATATGAGTGAAAATCCCACACAAAGTTTTGGCTACAGTGGAGGAACTGGCTTTTTTCAAAGCAGCCACTTCCGGATATCGCATTGCATTGTCAACCAACACAAGCATATATTGATACCCATTTTTAGTCTTAGGTAGAGGGCCTAGTATATCTAATCCCACCAGTTGGAAAGGGATTTCCAAAATAGGCATAGGAGAGAGGGGAGCCCGAGGGGGTTTATAAGCAAAGACGATTTCACAATCAGGACAAGAAGTACAGAATCGCTCCATATCTTTCCCCATATTCAGCCAATAAAATCGTTTTGATAAATGTTCTCTAGTCTTATTAGTCCCCAGGTGCCCACCCAAGATGTGAGAGTGAGCTAATTGCAAAAGAATGTCCCTATGTACTTCAGGTACAACTAACTGTTCAATTAATTCTCCGACTAAATGATCTGATATCACTCTAAAAAGGCAGCCATCTTTCTCAAGGAAGTGCGGGGTTTTTAAGTCCCCAGAGGCACTCTCTTGGTAATAAGAGTCACTAGCAGAGCGAACCTGTTTAAATGCATATTCGAATGAGCTATCAGCATGCTGCAAGTGCCCAAAATCGACCTCTTCGACACTGCTCGGTTCTTGTTCGGAGGAATTTGCAAGTTGAGAAGTTGTAGATGGGCCAGCCAGACACTCTGGGAAATCTGGGGGGGATGTCACCCTCGGTCTCGCTGGAGATATCGGGTTCAATATTTAGTTGGTGCTCGAGTATTTCCCCAACAGCCACTTCAGGTTCAATATTTAAGCGGGGCTCAAGATCTTCCCCAACAGCCAGTTCCTCCTCTTCCCCTGCGCTAAGCTTGACACTGGCTCACTTACTGGTGTCCGACATTCGGTCATGAGTTTAGGAAAAAGGGCATTCCTCCTGCCGATCAGTAAGGGCCAGAGGTGGGTTGTAACAAGTTACATTTACTCCGTTAAATTTACTTGAGTAACTTTTTAAAAAAATGGTACTTTTAAGAGTAGTTTTACTGCACCATACTTTTTACTTTTACTTGAGTACATTTGTGAAGAAGAAAGGCTACTCTTACTCCACTACATTGGGCAACACTCGACTCATTACTTTTTTCCATTTATACATTAAACTATATTTTTGCAAGAGAGAAGTTTCCAGTGGATCTACTCCATGACTGTTTCACCAATCAGACGTAGACACGCAGTCACATGACCACACACAAACTTCCAGCGTCTTGCAGCCTGTGAGACACTTTTTAGTCATGTGGGGCTCCTGTTCCCTGCTAAATGGTCACAGCTTCACAGCAAGAACCAGATCGTCGTTCCCAACCCTGCCTTTCATGTCTTTTAAACTCATGTCTTTTCTCCTTTTCTTTGATTCCCCCTTCTTTTTTGTGCTGACCCACATATATACACTCCCGTCTCCATGGGCCTTAATCACACGCCGCAGGGAGCCAATAAATCAATTGAGAATGATTGGATCCGCACATGCAGATGCGACTCGCTCCAACTACTTCATTAACTCCCCACAGTCATGCAATTGCGCCCACGGAGAGTGACACAGCTTTATGGATTTGAAACTGGCCTTTTTTTTTTTTTTTTTGAAGCCACGGACCCACTACACCACAAAGTGCATATGCAGTATTATACTGTCAGTGTACAGGATATCTCATCACTGTAAGCAGTTTGCACTGTTCAGACATACATGTTACCTACTGTAGGTATCGACTTCAAAAGCTTTGTTGTGAAAAACTGAGATTTGGAACTTTGTGTTATTTGTGCATCTTTATTTTGTGATTTATTTTTACTCATTTTTTTATTTTGTTATTTGGAAATAGCAGAATTTGCACATTATTTTATATTTTTGTCTGTCTTATTACAACATTTCTAAACAATAAATTATTTATTATGTTTAAACAGTTACTCAGTACTTAAGTAGTCTTTTCACCAAGTACTTTTTTACTCTTACTTGAGTAAGTTTTTGGTGGACTACTTTTTACTTCTACTTGAGTAATATTATTTTGAAGCAATGCTGCTCTGACTTGAGTACAATTTTTGGCTACTCTACCCACCTCTGGTAAGGGCCAGGGGCAGGAGTCCGAAACGGCAGACCAAACTTTAAAATGTCAACCCTTATATGTTAAAGGAAAAAGCAATGTCTGATAGTCTTTAACATCTCCATGTACACAACGTATGTTTACAGTTTCAGTATTTCACAGATACCCGTCATCCAGACAGTCCC
Source organism: Polypterus bichir lapradei (assembly GCA_026402145.1). Taxonomy (NCBI): domain Eukaryota; kingdom Metazoa; phylum Chordata; class Cladistia; order Polypteriformes; family Polypteridae; genus Polypterus; species Polypterus bichir. Next base: position 124,627,966 of record JANRMT010062791.1, on the reverse strand, counting down.
ATCTGACAATACAAAGGTCACTTCCTGAGTCCAATAATGCTGAGATCTCTTGGCCCCCCAACTTCACCGAGACCATTAAGCCATCTTTTTTATCTGAAGAATAAGGAACATGGAAGCAATAAACCTCAGCGAAACCAACTTCAATCGATTGAGCAGGGGACAGGTGATATTCCCTCGCCAAGTGGCCGGGTTGATCACACCGGAAGCATCTTCATTCAGCTCCACTGCTGAAATAACCATGGTAACGCCCACAGCCTCCTACTTCCCCAGACATGGGTGCCACCTTAACAGCCGGATCCCCTGGAGGTCTTCCCAAAGAAGCCCAATTTACAGGGTTAACAGCACGTTGAATCTCTAATCTCCGTTCAAAGTGACAAGCATTTCCTAGGCGATCTCTCAGAGGCTGCGGAACAGCATAAGGACCTGCAAATCCACCGCTTTTTCTTGAAGCGGTTTGTGAACCCTCCAAACGTCTGGCCATGATCGTCAACGATTCAATATCATGACGAAGGAATTCATCTTGGAGAACTGCAGGGATCCCAGCCAGCAGTATATTAATGACAACCTTTTCCACAATGCGTTCCATCTCACTTCCCTCAAATCAGCAGTGAACTTTATGAATAAAATCTTGAAGTTGCGCACGAATGGGACCGTCCATGTTCAGTTTCCAATCATGAAGCACAAAACATTTAGACAAAAAGCTTGTAGTAGCATCAAGAAATCATAATCGCCGAGTTAATCATGAGGCACATTCCATAAAGCAATTAAGGCATCCCCAGACAAAAAAGGCATGACGATGACAGCCCAGTTTCGTTTGTTCCATCCCGGCAAAGTCGCCACATGTTCAAAATCTTAAAGAAACATCTCTGGGTCATCGCAAGGACCCATCTTCGTCAGCACATCCTTGTAATTAGTAGGTAGAGCAGGAGCAGGAGCAGAAACCGGATCATCCTCCGGGTCGGGAGGAAGCAGGACATTTTGAGCTATCTGAAACAACCACTCGGCATTCATCCGTGCGTTCATCTGTGCGTTCACCTGTGCGTTCATCTGTGCAACCACTGCTGGTACTACTTGTCACGCTTGGGTCACAGATTTGCACAGAAACACAGGAGGTTGTAGAGACAGGAATTTTATTCAAACACTGCAAACAAACAAGTCTCTTTTTTCAAAAGTTTAAACGTGCTCCTTGACAAGACGGAGATGACAGTTCCGTCTCACAATTAAAAGAATGCAAACATATCTTCCTCTTCAAAGGAATGTGTGTCAGGAGCAGGGAAGGACAGAGAGAGAGAAAAGCAAACAATCAATTCAAATCTGAGAGGTGCTGTTTGGACTTTTAAGTCTACGAAGTACCGTGTGGATCGCGCGATAGATCACCCGCAAGCTCAGCAAGCAAGGGAGCAATGTGAAGGTAGTCTTTCAGCGTCTTTTTTTTAACCTGTAGGGGTGCGATCAGCCCCCAGCTCACAATCATAAATACACGAGTCATTTTTTTGTCTCTAAAATCACACTGAGAAATCTCATACTGGCATTAATATCTGATAATATGCCTGTGTGGCAACACAACATGTGATCCTTTTTTTGAAGGATTGTATTCACAATTGTAGTGTATGGCAAGCAAAACTGGTTAGACCACATTTTTCACAGGATCTATACAGACAGGGAGGGGAAAGTGTCGATTACAATGAGTCTTGGAGGTGCGGAGAGCAGAGATCTTATAATAAAAGCAAGAAAACTTATGGCAGTATAGACAAGAAGAATGGATATTTTATTAAATGCATTATATTAGTGATGAGGAATAGGTTTATGAGAGACTTAACTAGTTTTTGTTGTTTTTCCATCTGCTGATGACTTCAGCAAAAAAAGAAACAAAAGGTTTGAATGCAAACAACAAACAATGGATGTGGCACTAAACTTTATTGGCACAGGCAGAGCCAGAGATTGTGCTGGGGGCTCAAAAAATAACTAGTTTGGTGTAGCAGAAATCAAAGCATTGCCCCTGCTGCCAGACCTCTTAGTTATGGATAGTCTCTCTCTTATTTGGATGAATACCTGTGCAGGCGCAGAAATACACAGTTGTGTGCCATACACCCAATTTGATTGCTCTGCTTCTGTTCAGCCTCTCATTAAGTCATCTTAACACATTTTCCCATCTCTACTAAATATTCTGTTTTCTTCTCCATCTTGACTTTACACTTCTAGCTGCTAACACCCCAAAATTCATGTCTGCTTCAGTTTTTACAACTGATCACTGACCACTTTTGTGTATGACCCTGAGCCAGAAAAAAACTCTGCCCTAACCATTTGTCCTCACAGATCTGGTTTCTCATGTCTGAACCTGAAGGCTTTTGAGTTGGCGCGCCTGCTTCAGGAATTCTGAAAAGCTACAGTATGTAAGCTTAATCCTCTGAGTCAAAAAGTGAAATGACAGTAATAATTTTCCCTTTCTGCTGTCCATGGCTTTTCTCTGTATTGCATGTCAGTGGTGGTGCGGGGATAGTCTCTATCCTGCTGTTATGATAAATTGGATTAAGTGGGTCTGGAAAAAATATATTATTATATATATAGTTCTAATTTTGTTGTTAATAAAAAATGTTGTTTATTAGGGTACTATAATGCATATGTACTATACATTTCTGTTAATGACAAATGTGTTTTGAAATTTTTTCAGGTAAGGGAGACAGAAGTTTTAAGATAAGGTTGTTATACTATCTAAATATGTTGACTAATGCAAGCAATTAATAATTTTACTGGACTCTGCACACTTGACAATAATGAAACCATAAATGAATACTCACTTTTAGTAAGTTAAAGGTAAACTTTGGCTGCTTATATACTTCTCCGTAGTATTCAGTAAGTGGTAAAATCAGAAAAAAAAACTTTATAAAAGATATAGACAGGTTTCTCCACAATAATGAACTGTGACTCATATTTCTTAACTCAGTGTCCACCCCTCTGGTTTGGCTCTACTCATACAGTACATGGCCTGTGCTTTTCAGTATTTTTATTTAAGCTCACTTATCTTACCAGGACACGCATCAATGTCTAAGCGTTCAGGATATATTCATTTTTATTTTCCATGATTTTTCAACTACATCTTCGTAAAAATAGAAAATCCAGGTCTGAAATGGGCCTGAAAAATAAAATATAAGTTAGGCTGTTAAATATTTGTGGTATAGCAGGTCCGCGGCTTCAAAAAAAAAAGGCCGAGTTTTAAATCCGTATAGCCATGTCATTCTCCGTGGGCACAATTGCATGGCCGTGGGGAGTTAATTGAAGTAGTTGGAGTCGCACCTGCACATGTGGGTGTGATTGCTCGCAATTGCTTCATTGGCTTCCTGCGATGTGTGATTAAGGTGCTGCACCCATGGAGGCGCGGGTGGATGTATATATACTGGTTGGCACCAGGAAAGAGGGGGGATCGATCGTGAAATCTGGATGGATCGAGGAAAAGAGAGAGACAAAAAAGTAGGTGAAAGAACAGTCTTAGCAGGACGATCTGGCCACTTGGAAGGAGGAGACAGCACGAGCTGAGGCCCCACGAAGGAGCATTTGGCTGTAGCACTCTAGGGGCTAGTCCACCCCACTGAATGTTCGGTTGGAGTGGGGTGAGCAAGGCAGGTGTCCTCCCGATGGATCTGAGGAGCGACTACGTGAGCGCGAAGGAAGAAGGGAGGAGAGCCGACCTCGGACGGTCTGGCCGTGATGTCCTTAAGGCAGCCCAGATGGAGGTCGGCCGAAAGGAGCTCGTGGCTGTTGGGTCTCCGCCGGCTACAGGAGCAATGGGTGAGCCAGGGAGAATAAGAGACAGAGGCGGGCTGAGAGAGTAATGAGAGAGACTGCATTTTAACTTCTGATTTTAACCTCTGATTTTAATGGATTTATTTATTGATTCATTTTTATCCCCAGTTTTCTTTGGATTTTATGGAATTTATATATATACCTAGTTTTTGAACACTGCACTATTGACTTTGTTTGCACACAACAGTTTGTTTTAACAAAAGCACCTTGGCGCTTTTTGTATTATCCCCTGGCTTCATTTGAGAATTGTCCTCATATGTCAGCTCATCTCGGTGACATTACTGACAGTGTCGGTTCAAGAGCTCCCAGAAGTCGGATGGGATCTTGGAGCGAACCCACACCGTCACAGTATTACTGATTTTAATACTCATCAAATCTTATTTACTTTCTAGGGTACATACTGCTATTATATAGTACATGAGTAACCTAACTACTTTTCAGAAGATTGTATACTAATTGAAAACATTTTCTCTTTCAAAGGTGATAGACAAATATAACATAATCATCCCATGCCAGAAAAGCTTATACTGGCACATTCTGCATTTGATTCTTTATAACAAAAATAATAATTACAATGTGGTGTAACATTCAGGGGAGTTTTAGTACTTAACTGATTTGAAAGTTAGAGCATTTTGCATTTTTTACTAACTTCGTCAAAGAGTCAGTTAACACATTTTTTGTTTATTCCACATTTTTGTAACAGTGAATCACATTTAAAAATAACAATAACTGAATGCAATTACATTTGTAGTTAAAATGTAGCCCAAATTTTGTGCTTGTGGTAACTTAATAGCTTTCATAGGTAACCGATTCCAATTCATTCATCCATCCATCCGTCCATCCATCCAACCTCTTCCGGGTCACGGGGGCAGCAGCTTGAGCAGAGATGCCCAGACTTCCCTCTCCCCGGCCACTTCTTCTAGCTCTTCCAGGGGAATCCCGAGGCGTTCCCAAACCAACCAGGAGACATAATCCCTCCAGTGTGTCCTGGGTCTTCCCCAGGGCCTCCACCCGGTTAGACGTGCCCGGAACACCTCACCAGGGAGGTGTCCAGGAGGCATCCTGATCAGATGCCTGAGCCACCTCATCTGACTCCTCTTAATGCGGAGGAGCAGCGGCTCTACTCTGAGCCCCTCCCAGATGACTGAGCTTCTCACCTTATCTTTAAGGGAAAGTCCAGACACCCTGCGAAGGAAACTCATTTCAGCCACTTGTATTCGCGATCTCGTTCTTTTGGTCACTACCCATAGCTCATGACCATAGCTGAGGGTAGGAACATAGATCGAAGGGTAAATTGAGATCTTTGCCTTACGGCTCAGCTCCTTTTTCACCACGACAGACCGAAGCAGAGCCCGTATCACCATGGACGCCGCACTGATCCGCCTGTTGATCTCATGCTCCATTCTTCCCTCACTCGTGAACAAGACCCCGAGATACTTGAACTCCTCCACTTGGGACAGGATCTCACTCCCAATCCTGAGAGGGCACTCCACCCTTTTTCGGCTGAGGACCATGGTCTCAGATTTGGAGGTGCTGATTCCCATCCCAGCCTCTTCACACTCAGCTGTGAACCGATCCGGAGAGAGCTGAAGATTACGGCCTGATGAAGCAAACAGACCCTCACAATACGTTTGGGCCTACCAGGCCTGACCGGCATCCTCCCCCATCATCGAAGCCAACTCACTACCAGAGTGGTAGAGAGTCCAGCCCCTTTCAAGGAGATTGGTTCCAGAGTCGAAGCTGTATGTCAAGGTGTGCCCGACTATATCTAGCCAGAACCTCTCGACCTTGTGCACTAGCTCAGACTCCTTCCCCTTAAGAGAGGTGACATTCCACATCCCAAGAGCCAGCTTCTGTAGCCGAGGATCGGACTGCCAAGGTCCCCGCCTTCGGCCACCTCCTTGGCCCCTCCCATAGGTGGTGAGCCCATGGGAAGGGGGACCCACGTTGCCTCTTCGGGCTGTGCCCGGCCGAACCCCATGGGTGCAGGCCAGGCTACCAGGCGCTTGCCATCGAGCCCCACCTCCAGGCCATGCTCCAGAGGGGGGCCCCGGTGACCCGCGTCCGGGCGAGGGAAAACGCCGTCCAAAATTTTTATTCTTCATAGGAGGTTTGATGAACCGCTCTTTGTCTCATCCCTCACCTAGGACCAGTTTGCCTTGGGTGACCCTACCAGGGGCATAAAGCCCCGGACAACAGAGCTCCTAGGATAATTGGGGCATGCAAACCCCTTCACCACGATTAGGTGGCGATTCGAATAATGGCAATTCCAATTCAAATGATTTAAAATTATATTGATTGATGTCATATTGATCACAGAATGTGTTTACATTTGCTTCAATAACCCAATTATTTAACAAAATCCGGTTTCAAAAATGCCATGCATACCATTATTCTGGTTAGAGAAACTGGTCTATTGGTCTCTGAAAAGCCGGGTTAACACACACAGATTTTTCCGTGAGTAACCCAGTAATGTAGCCATATAAATCCTTAACTGGGTTACACTTAAGGGTTGGGTTTTGTAGTCTGCACCTGTCCACTTGCTTTACACATTTATCCAGCAGTCACAGGTAGAAAACGGTGAAAATGTCCACAAAGAAAAATTCCTGATGCAAATGCTCAGATGACAACATTATTCCTTTTCCTGGTTGAAATAGTCTGTTTCAAAAGTTCAGAAAATACTTAATTTTTGTTGATAAGCTGAATATGCAGCACTTCCACCTCAGCAGACACAGGCTCCATGCTTGTTTTCAGATTTGCAGAGTCTATTGATAATGTTTAACCTCATTTTGTTAGCAAATATTATGATATCAGAGCATTTTGCCAAAGAAGAATTCCATAAGTGGACTCATGTATGTAAATTGGGTTTTTAAGAAACCAGATTTCTGCCTTAAATGACTTGCTCACCTTAAACTGCAGATTATAGCAGATGGAAGATGAGCAAGTTGTGGTCTTAAATAAGCATTGTAAGATCGAGAATAGATGGAACAGGTACTTTGAAAATGTTGTTGAATGAAGAAAATCCAAGGGTAGCATTTGAAGATGCAGTCCCAAATGAAGGGCTGGTACCATTAATAAGGAGGGAGGAAGTAAAGGAGGTACCAGAAAGAATGAAAAATGGAAAGTCAACATGACCATATGAAATACCATTGGAAGTGTGGAAGAGGCATAAGAGGGAGATGTATACAGGGATCTGATGCAGAAGATCTATGAGCAAGAAGAAATACCACAAGAGTGGAGGAACGCTGTGATTGTACCCATTTATACGTAGAAGGATGACATTAAGGATTGTACAAACAATAGAAGGATAAAGCTGATGTTACACAAAATGAAAATTTGGGAAAGGGTTATAGAAAGAAGGCTTAGGGAAAAGTCCACCATAGGGGAGGAGCAGTTTGGTTTTGTGGCAGGGAGATGAAAAACTGCTGCAGTCTTTGCATTGAGATGTCTCAGAGAGAAGCATCAAGAAAAACAGAAAGGTTAGCATAAACAGAATGGTTTGCATAAGGCTTATGACAGAGTGCCACATCAAAAAGCCTGAAGGTATATGAGAGAGAAATGTGCCCCAGAGAAGTATGTGTTAGGGTAACAGACAAGATCCCAGTTAAATCCTTACTTCTTTGATCTGGTTATGGACGTCTTGTTATAAAACACCAATACCCTTGGTGGATGCTTTTTGCTATGACACTGTGTTGTGTAGCAACAAAAAGGAGGACATGGAGAGGAAGTTGGATCAATGGAGAAGCACTTTATAAGATAGAAAGTTGAATATAAACAGGAAGAAGACAGAATATTTGATGAGCCTGCAAGGAGGGCCAATGAAAAGAACGGATAAGTTTAAATATTCAGAATCTGTGGTAGCCCAAGTCAGAGAATTAGATACAGGACAACCCATTGAGTGCAGTGTGAATGGAACAACTGGAGGATTGTGCAATCAAAGAATTAAGGCCTTGGTTAAAGGTAACGTTTTTAAGGCAGTGGTAAAACCAGCAATGATGTTTGGAGCTAAGACATGGGCAATAAAGGGAGCACAGGAGAAGAAGTGAGATGTGGCAGAAATGAGAATATCAAGATGGATGTGTGGAGTTACAAAAAAGGACAGAATAAGAAATCAGACAATTAGTACGACTAAAGTGTGAGAGATGTGTAAGGAAGTACAAGAAAGTATGTTTAAGTGGTATGGGAATGTAATGAAGACAGACAATAAATATGTGGGCAAAAGAGTGATGGGAATGGAGGTACAGGAAAAGAGAAAGTGAGGTGGCTGAAGAAGAGCTGGGTTGATAGAGCAGAAGATGATTAGAAGAAAAAGGGTTTGACTGTGGAGGAGGTGCAGGACCAAGCTGTATGGAGATGGTTGATTAGACACATCAATCCCACATAGAAGTGGGAAAATATGAAGAGGAAAAAGATGTTAGATCACCTCAAATGGCAGGAGAAGTGAGTGTAGCAGCAGCTCCAGCAGCAGTCCCAGAGTTTGGCTAACTTGTACTGGGGATCCATTCTGCAATCAGGAGTGGCAGTCAGACAAGTAAATGAGGAAACAATTTTAAAAATATACAAACGGAATTGAACTCTCTCAAGGTAAATTTGAATCACTGAACAAATCAGTAACTGAAGATGCACATAATACTTATCTGTTTTAAAGCAGATGAGTTTGCAAATTCACAAATGTGAAAGGGAGATTATGAAATTTCAAAACTTTTTATAGCAGGCGAAATTCTAGAAATCTCAACAAAAACTGAACAGTTCTGACAAATGTTCCTTGAAGAATAAGCATGGTAAAATGTCCCACTGGGGAGCCAGGTTGTTTCATGCAGATGGACAGACAGTTGCAAACACATCTACAAATGTTCACAAATGTTCGACACAGTAAAAGGACAAATGCTTTCACTAGACAACCATGTCAGGTCTGGTATTAGCACTCCATAACCCCTTACAGAATGAAATTTGGTGTCACAAAATGAATAAGGGAAATCAGAAAGCTTTTTTCCAGGAGGATATTCATTGGGTGCAGTGTTCCTGCGTGTTCCAAACATGTCAATCACTGAAGGCTTTCGTGATGATTGATTGTTTAATTATTTTGAGATTAATAAGAAAAACTGGATTACTCAAGAAAAATTCAGTCAGACACAAGCAGAAGATGCAAACCCCACACTTACAGATGCTGTATTTGTGAGGCAGTAGCATTAACCACTTAACCAACTGTGTTCTACTCATAAAAAAATCTAAACACGTAAATGATTATATTGTATCTCCGTACTTGCAAAGCACTTGGGGAGGAGTTAGCCATGGAAAAGCTCTATAAATGGTTAAGGTTGTTTTACTGTTCACAAGGATAAATTTATGTTAATGCCCTGGGGAATGAGCACAACTAGTGTTTCATATATGTTGTTAATCTGATGACTTAATATGCCCGCTCTTTGAACCAATGGTTTCATATTTAAAAATATAATAAAATTAGAACGCACTCATGCAATTGTGTACTTTTTTCACTTTAAACACAAATTCTTCTTTTCAAACCAGCTTTGCTTTTCACTGCATAACTGAACTATTTGGCATGTGGTAGATAACAATATCAATCTTTTATGATATGTAATTAATTTCCATTCAATAAAGCTTATTCTTATATACCGGTAGTACTCTTTACTGTGTAAAAGCTCACAGCATTCACAAAGCTTTAAAAATCTAATATAACAGCAGTCAAATTTATAACTATATAGTGTCTTATTTTCCATCTTTGAGGTTTACCACCAATGCAAAGTTTCATACTAGATATGAGCAAGCAGGAGGAACTGCATTACAATCTCATCCGCTAAAAAGGCTGCTTTCTTTTATTACATGAACATATTTTGGAAATTTGTGTTTACTGCTCTGTTCCCACAACTTGTATTTTAGGGAACTAGTCTGGTTTATAGTACTGAATTTGGTAAAGACACCAATTTTCTTCACGGGATTCTTCTTCTTGTTAAATAAAACTGAAGTGGCTGCATTCCCTTTGTGCCTTTCAGAAACATTCAGCTAGCAGCGCTCTCACCAAGTCTATTATCAGCACTGACTGTAAACAATTGGCCTATTTTTTTATTAGCAGGATTATTAGGCATGAGATACATGTGTTCTTATCTATAATGTTGTTTTGTTTTTGTTCAGATTTTTTTTTAATTGCTGTAAATAAGAATGTGACAAGAGTTATGCAAAATAATGAAAATTAGCAACCAGTACAGATACACATTCATTTATGTTTTTTAACACAATATTGTCAGTGAACAAGAGAGTGGCAATGTGCATGTAAAGATTTTACTCTACTCTGTAAATGCAACAATGTAACTACTACAGCTACTACTATGCACAAATAAAAATGGACAAGGGTACCTAGAGGTTGAGGCAGTGGTCTGTAAATCACAAGGTTGCCATTTTAATAGTGGAGTATTGACTCAAGACTTCATGTACAATAGGGTTATTTTACAAACTACACTATAGAGAGGCAGGGCCGCAAAGAGGGGACATGAAGATATGCATTGCAGAGGGGCCTTTAAGCACTAGGAGGCCCTATCATCCATATGAAACAGCAACCATCAATGGAGTATTAATGGAGCAACTCCCACAGTTAAAATTGACTCCATTGTGATTTTTGGCCCAAATCTTGATTTTTTTTCTTTGATTGTTCAAATTAATTTTGAAATATATTCAAATTTGATATCTGTATATATTCTGAATGTGCAAAATTAATAAAAATAACTTCATCAGGCAGAACTGTTCTGAGGGACAACCAAGAATACCAGCTGATTACTGACTTCAGATTGTTTACAGTGCAGGGCATGAACAAGATCGTCAGCTCACAAGGGCTCAAAGATGCTTGAAATAAAATCCTCATTGTCAAATCTATACATAGAAACCTGAAGGCATGAGAGAGGAGCCATGACTAGTGGGAACAAGATGTGAAGGACTGTTACGGCCTACTAAAGGCATAGGGATATATAAATAGTGAGAGAGGGAGAAGGAGACAAAACACAGAAAAAAAACTAAACCAGCTAAACAAAAAACAGACTTTATTTATTGTCAAAAAGAAAAACCTCATCAAATATGGAGACACTTACACACAAAACACAAGCAAGGCAGGAGGACAACACTAACTTTGCTATCTAGCTAAACAAAGTTTACACAGCTAGATACACGCTGTCACACATTTATCACGTAGATCGCTAGCTTACAACAATTACATTTCTTTTGACAAGCAATAAGAAAAAAAAAACGCCAGGCCATCCAAACCCTAACTCTCCATACCTTGCTCTGTGAAACCGAAATTCCTCTCCTCTCCTCTTATACACACACATACACACACACACACACACACACACACACACACACACACACACACACACACACACACACAC
>JANRMT010062791.1:124598370-124610034 GCA_026402145.1 Polypterus bichir lapradei | reverse complement strand
ACACCACTGTATAACATGCCTTCATAACCAAAAAGCAGCATTTATAGTTTCTCTCTGAACAACTTAACATGGTTCGCTGTTGCCTTACTTCCAACAGAGTCTGCTTCAAAAGCCCAGCATGCAAATTGGCTGCATAACCAAGGTTATTCAGAACTGCTACAGATAACAGTTGCTGTTAAAAATTAGATCAATATTACATTTTAAAGTCATTGCTTTGAATTTGAAAAATTCCCTATGAGAAGTAAACATCATCATCCACTGATAATTTAAAGATTTTCTTGTGAAAGACAAATGATTTTAATTTTCTTAATGGAAAATTTAAGTACACAAAAAGAATCAGTCAAAGTCCTGTTTGTAATATATTTTAGAATATCTTCAAATGTATTATTATTATAGCTTGTTCTTATCTATATGCACCTGCAATGTAGCAGAAATTTTAAAAACTCAATTCAGGCAGTGTCTGTTTCCCTTTAACCTTGAGGGAACATTTGAGGCTGTGTCATTTCTTTAATGAAATTTATTTTAATTTTTTCAATTCTTCGCTGTCTCTTTAAGATGCACATACACTCCTCACTTTTTCATATAATAAAATATAGTAAAAACCCAATTTTCAAGAACACTCTTTTAATGGACTGGTTGGTGGGTGTTGTCATGTCTTGACTGACTTGAAATAATCATTAAACCACACCCTCTTCAAAAGGAAGAGAGCCAGGTGCTTTTGAAGGTGTCTCAATGTCATTTAATGGGAACACATCATTATGAGCATCAGTTTCTATTTATTAGAAGGTATTTTATTAAAGCCTTAACACATAACATTCTTAAACCCACTTAATTCAATTCAGGGTCACAGCATATCCAAACCAAATGTGGCATTAGGTAGGAACCAGCCCCAGACAGAGTGCCAGTCCATCATAGGGCCCATTCATGTACACACTCAGATTTTCTCTCATGCACAACAAATTTGGGATTGACAGTTTAACCCAAGATGTATGTGTTTGAGGATGTGGGAGAAGACCAGAGTACCAGGAGGAAAAGTCTATCTAACCTGGACAAAACATGAAATATCCACACAGACAATGACCATGGTGTGAGATATAAAACCAGGTTGCTGAATCTGTGAGGCAGCTTTGTTAACAACTGCACCACCCTTTATAAGACTCCTTAATCCAAATTATTTTAGCAGTCTCAAGTGCTAAAAAGCCTACAATTTAGGAGTAAATTATTTATTGTACATCTTTGCTATGAATCACGTAAACTCAAGAACAGTTAAGTATTTTTCAGTCTACAGACTTGTCTGCGGAAACTAACATGAAACTAACCGGAAGAGTTCAAAGTTCTCACAGCAGCTTGGCTATGATTTTAACTTAGACCTGTTGGACAGAATTTAAATATTTTTATCCAGATAGTGCTAGTGAAAACAGAAGTCTGTGAGGAATATCAAACTAATGATTTTACCTGTAGTAGACTGTGTACTGATTTCATAACCAGCTACATTCAAACATTTTTAATTGCTTCTTGTTTTCTTAGCAAGCTTCCAATTAACAATGAAATGCAAATAACAAAACAATCAGCAGTTAACTGCTTAATGTGTGTGTGTTAAAACATGAAGTATCTGTTTTAACAATATACTTAAAAAGCAGTGGAAGAGGACACATATCAAGGTCTGAGAATTACAAAAATGCTCTAGTCCATAAATCACCTGGATGGTATCCTCAGAAAGGAAGAACCTACAGCATAAGCATGACTTGACTTTGGGAAATGGAAACACTAACAAGTCATAAGTTTTATATTTGTTGTTGTTCTGCGCTACTAAAGAGGGCTTCCCAGAGCCTTTTGTGCCAGTTTGATCATGCATGACTTATGCCCCTCTTATGTTAATTTATCTGTCCAATGTTATACAACTTGTATGCACTAACTCTTGGCTAATTTCTTTAAGCTGTCATTCCTCTACCAACTTCCTTTGCAGTATAGTACATTGTAGTCAGTGAGAGCTATTCCTTCCGAGTAATTAAGTAAATAAAGCACACCATTCACCCAAGGATGGATTCCAAGTCCCCTGTGCCCGAGAAGAAGTCAAGGCCTCCCACCAACCCCTGCAGCCAGCCAGAACAAAACTACAGACACAGCCAACAGAAATGCATTATTAAACTAAACATTGATGTTTATTTGTATTTGTAGAATATCAAACACGATGTAATAACTTCATTGTAGGAGTTGTATAGATAGCGCATACTACATTTACACAAAAAGTTTGCGTTAAGAGCTGGCAATTGGTGAAAAACATAATACAGGCTTAGCTTTCAATTATAAAATAATTACAGTTAAAAAACCCAAGATATCACTTCCCATATTTATGTGAGAAGAATAACACAATCATAATTAGACTGTCTTTGTTCCATACTAGTGACCATGAAAATCAGTCACTAGTTCGTTTAAACTGAGGCTGTCCTTGCTTAAATCAAACGCACAATGCTACACTGAATTTTGCAAATGTGCACTATACAGCCCTGCTGCTGGCATACCTGAGCGATTATGAATAGCCAGAAAACAACATCAAAGCCATTCTCATTATCTCTGTTTACTAACCTAGCTCAGGCAATGAATACAGGCCAACTCATATTATCAGGTCTAAATACAGTGGTAAACACAACTAGAAAAAAAATGATAATAATTAACAAAATAATTGTCATAAGACTTAGCACTTATTGCCAAGGCCTGTGTCTCTCACGGATGCCGGTTACTCAAACTGCCAATTGTGAAATGCTCATACACCTCTTTCAATAAGAGTGCATCTCAGTTGTCACTTTTTGTATCTCTTAAAAATAATGGGCCAGTTGTGCTCTGACAACAAGAACTGTCATCCTCCTCCACTCAGTGTAACGTTTTGCGGCTTATGGTAATGATGTTTGAGGTTGACTTTGACTTCTGTTGCTACTCATCAACATTTGCTAGTAAAGATTGTGCTTCTTCCAAAATGAGCTTGGTCGTCAGCTAACTTCAACTGTTCTCACTGAAACATTAAAACAACGAAGAGACCGCTGTTGCATTCTGCAGGACTGCTTCATTTTTCTGTCTTAACTTATGTATAGATTGTGCTCCATGGTGGCTCAGGGATGTATCTTTTTTTTTGCTTATACCAGAGATTCAGCACACTTGTATGTGCTACCCACACCTGCACCTTAATTTTTTTTAGCTTGCTAATTTGTTCTATTTAATTTTGGAAGCCTTTGGAAATATCCAGTGTTTGATGTTCAAGAAGGAGCTGGATGGTGCTAACACAAAATTACAAAATATTTCCATTGGTCATTTTTTTGCATGTTTATATATATATATGTTTATCACCATTTTATATGTAAAGGCAGGGGCCCTTTATAATTTTTGGCCAGGTCAAAGAATCAAGTATACAGGTGCACAGTCTTATAGGGCCATTATTGCCACATACTGTATATGGAATACAGTGAATTTCTTACATGCCAGTGCTAATCAACTTGTTGCTACTCTCCATTAATGATTTTATCTTTCTTAATTTGAAACTTGTGTCTTCTATACCTGAATAATCTCAGAACATATTTGTCATAAATAAATACAGATAAATTATGAGGAGCAGAAGGGCTATTATTGTTTCATTTTTAGATATTTGGCTGGCAGTCAGGTATTACTGGTTTTGTCTGCTTAAGTTTTTATAGCCCAGTTCCCACAGAAGGAGAAATGGACATCTAAGGCCATGTCTTCTCTCTTTTATTTTTATAGTGGCAGTGACAGTGTCTGTTTCTCTGTTCACTTCTCACCCTTCAATGGCAGTATGTTTTTTGTGAATTCTGCTTAAAGAAACTGTGTGTATTAGATCCTTATTATGTGAACACAGGCACTATGTAACCTCATCTTCTTGGGGGAAATTCTTTGAATGTAAGATTGAAATTGGTCTCTGAAAAAGTATTTGATATGCGCCCTCCAAGACATATCAGATCAAATAAAAGACATACTTGTAATACATAACCACGTCAGCACAAGGCATGCTGAAAAAAGCCAGGGTCATTATGCTTAAAGTATTACAATATTTACGATGCATCATGTGTTCTGCCAATTTTGTGCTTCCCTAAGCACCATAGCAATTCGGTAGTGGGACATACAAAAGAGAAGGGGCAAATCAAAAGACATCTATAATGCCATTATAAGGAGGGAAAAGCACTATGTGGTTTAAGGTGCTCACATTTATGAAGGGCTCTAAAATACCTCTACAAATGCAATATTACCCAGGAGGCCCAAAGTCTTTACCACAGTGTCTGTGTTCAGCTTCCAAGACTAAGTTAATTAGGTTTAATTTTCTTAAGAGTCACCCGGGCCTTTGGGTCCCTGGGCCTAGGTCAGGGTTCCATTCAGGATTCCAAGCCTTATTGACCTGTTTCGGTAATGTAGCAGATATGTAGTGCTATTCATTTAGTATTATTTCAGGTAATAATGGCAACGTTTAGGAAGGTTGTCTCACTTTTTATTTTTTTCCAGGTATTTACATGTAAAAAATGTAAAATTTAATTTGTTTATATTCTTAGTTAGAGTATACCAGACATAACTGCAAAGTTTGGTAGAAACAGGTGTGGTGGTTTTCACGTGATGCTCTTACAGACAAAAAGAAATTCAGTTAGAACATTTGAACAATCTAGATGAGAATAGGCCATTCAGCCCAACAACGCTCACCAGTCCTATCCACTTATTTCTTCCAAAAAATAATCAAGTCGAGGTTTTGGTAGCTTATTCCAAGTGTCTATCATTCTTTGTGTAAAGAAAAACTTCAAATTATTTGTGTGAAATTTACCCTTAACAAGTTTATAACTGTGTCCCCTTGTTCTTGATGAACTCTTTTTAGAATAACAGTTTCTATTCACTGTACTAATTCCCTTCATAATTTTAAACACTTCACCTCACAACACGTCACCTCTTAATCTTCTTTTGCTTAAACTGTATAGGCTCAGCTCTTTTAATATTTCCTCATAATTCAACCCCTGTAGTCCTGGAATCAGCCTAGTCATTCTTCTCTGGACCTTTTGTAGTGCTGCTATGTCCTTTTTGTAGCCTGGAGACCAAAACTACACACAGTATTCCAGATGAGGCATCACTAGTGCATTATAAAGGTTGAACATAACCTCCTTGGACTTGTACTCCACACATCGTGCTATTTAACCTAACATTCTGTTAACCATCTTAATGGCTTCTGAACACTGTCTGGAAGTTGATAGCTTAGAGTCCACTGTGACTCCTAAATCCTTCTCATAAGGTGCTCAATTTTCTGACCACCCATTGTGTATTCAAACCTAACATTTTTACTTCCTATATGTAATACATTTACATTTACTGACATTAAATTTAATCTGCCAGAAATCTTCCCAAGCCTGTTTGCTATCCAAGTCCTTCTGTAATGATATAATGAATTCCAAATTATCTGCTAATCCACCTATCTTGGTATCATCTGCAAATGTAACCAGTTTGTTACTTATATTCCCATCTAAATCATTTATATATATATTAAAAATAGCAGCAGCCTTAGCACTGAACCCAGTGGAACACCACTCATAATATCAGCCAATTCTGATGAGGTTCCTCACACCATCACCCTCTGTTTCCTGTGTATGAAACAATTCTGCACCCATTTACAAACATTACCCTGAACTCCCACTTCTCCCAACCTCTCATATGGCACCTTATCAAATGCTTTCTGAAAGTCAAGATAAATAATATTATATGTTCCACTTTGATCATATCCTTTTGTTGCCTCCTCATAGAATTCCAGCATGTTAGTAAAACACAACCTCCCTCTTCTGAGCCCATGTCCAATACATGCACCTAGGAGGCATATTCAGGGCAGTAATGCTACCCTTTTTGCCCATTTCAGGACCTGTGTCTGAGTGCAATGGAGCACGTCACCAAAAGTGACATTAACTTCTTTTTATCTGCAATGGTCTGATTTATTTTGCTGTTTTTCTTGCATTTTCGGCTGCCGGCCAATCCATTAAATAGTGTTTTGCCGCAAGGCACCCAAACTCTTCGTCCTTTTTGTCTTATTTTACTACTTTATGTATTCATATAGTTCAAGGTTCAAGGTTGCTTTATTTAGTCATATGTACACAAGAATACATGACATTTGCCTTCTCAGTTGCATCTAATACCAAGACAGAAACAAATGAAACCAAACAAATAGAGACAAGACAGGTTAAGGTAAGGCAGTTTGATAATGCATATTTACATAGAAATTGTTACAGGATACATATCAAACCTTAATCATTTTCTCCGATATTCTTTATTAAAAAGTTGTATGGCAATAGGAAGAAAGAAATTTCTAGAGCGATTTGTGTGGGTTTTCAAATCAACATTCCTTCCTGATTTACTGAAGTTAAGTTCTACTTGTAATGAATGTGTGTCGTCAGGTGAGATTATTTTTAGTTTCTTTAGCATTGTTCTCTGACACACACTTGCCAGATCATCTACATCAGTCCCAATAACTTTAGCTGCATGCTCTGCTGGAGCTTTTGTACATTTTGGTTTGTTAGACCACTAAACCAGTAAATGAAACTGAAAGTGATAACAGACTGGATCATACTGTGATAAAAGGACAACATGAGGTCCTTGTGTACTTTACATAGTTTGATCTTATGGAGGAGAAATAAACGCTGATTGCATTTAGAGAATATTTTTTTTTGCATTTGCATTCCACTTAAGTCAAAAATCTGGACATACCCAGAAACTTTAATGTTTTTGATAGAATTCAATATTTTTTATGAAGATACCATTAAATTGATTTAAAAATGCAGTCAAGACATCACTAATGCCGCTAATGACTGTTGCTGCTTGAGATTAATTTTTCTTCAATTTATTACTCACATATGACTGAAAAAGCCCCGGTCTCAGCAACCATTCCTTCCTAATACTCAACTTCCTTCACTTATCCATAAATAGTCATTGTTAATGCAAATTGGTTATTAGAGAAACTTTTGTAGTTGCATTAGCACTGCTGAAACCTGTTTTAAATTAACAAAGTACCATTCCTTCTGAACAATTTCAATAAGGCCATTTCGGCTGAACACATATGTTGCAAGGTACTGAAATTCCTGAAGTTCAGTTCTGGGTTTATAAATGTCCAAAATAAAACAGCGTTCTCAAGAAACATTGTTTTTTGCAGAATGAAGGTTATTCTATGTGAAAAATTGCAAGGAAACTGAAGATTTGATACAAAGGTGTATATTACAGTATTGAGAGAAGATGAAAAACTGGATCAAACTAGAATAGGAAAAAAGGGGAAGGCCCAGATGCACAATTGCATAAGTGGATGAGGACATCAGAATTTGTAGTTTCAGAAACAAACGCCTTATATGTCCTCCGTTGGCTTCTTCCTTAAATACATGCCAAATACCAATGTCCAATACAACATTAATTTTGGTATGCATAAAACACAAAAAAGCTATAAAAATGACAATGTAAACAAATAAAAATTAGAGAAATTGAAGCTAGGGAGGAAGCCTTGGTCAAACTATAGTAGCATGGCCTCATACAAATAAAGTAGTAATAATTTATGTGATATTTCCTCTTTTATCTGCTTGTCCGGAATCTTTGACTTCTGCAAGGAGCTAAAAATAACTAACAAAATAATGGAGATGTTTGTGTAATTGAGGGCTACAACTATTACTTATAGAAAGTGTTCTTCATAGGTGTGGTCTTTAAGATAATTAAAAAGTTAACATTCCAGTGATACTTGATGTAATGTCTAAATAATTAGTAAACCCTGTTTCTCACTATAATGGTTATTCTGGTTTCATGAATAGACAGTAATGGCCAAGATATGGGGAAATAGATGTTTCACGAGGAGAGATATTTTGGTCTGGTTGTCAGTAACTCATTAATTCTAAAAATACAGCAGTAGAAACAAAAGTTACCTGTGTACTGCCAGAATAGAATTTGGCAAGCTCTCTCAGGAAGAAATGTAAGCGATGGACATGTACAGAACCAAAATGTCAGAGTCCAAAGTACAAACTAGAATCTTAGTCAAAAAATATACAAAGTCCCATTTTCTTAAAAAGATTTTTAAAAAATCACACTCAGGTAACCAGAAACACTGCCATTGAAAGTAAAGCACTGCCATCTTAAATAAGTCACAGTTCTACATGACTGGGCATGGATACTGAAAACTGTGGCCATGTCCATGCAGAACATTCAAAATTGTGGCACGCACTATCCAAATTGTGTAACAAAAAGGTGGTATGGAAATGCCCAAAGATGATGATTAATATTAATAACATTTCCAAAATGAATATGAACATATTTATGTTTATTCATTTATTTGTTTAGTTGAATGACTTCTTGTTCTCAATAAGTAGTCTGCTGTTACGATATGCTAGTTAATTTTTTTCTTTTTGTATGTAATATTTTTTGAGATTTTACACTTCTAGGAATCTTATGGTTTCATCACTTGATTTTTTTATATTTGATTTCAGGTTTATTAATTTTTACTTTGAAAATATCCATGCTTCCATTTTGTAGGTTCATTAGTATGACAACCTGCCCCCTTTGCTAGCAAACATCTTCTAGAAGTTGCATGGTATAATGTCATTATTTAGATGTCCTGCAAACATCTAACACCTGCAAACTAAATTTCAGCTCTAAATTAGAACTTTGACTTTTGCTGTTACTTTGAACTTGATTCTTAATCTCTGTTTAGGTTTTTGAACGAATTAGGTGTATAATTCATCTTGTTGTCCCTCATACAAAATGTAAAACTAAGGGGGGCAGGGCTTTTGCAGCTGCTGCTCCTCGCTTGTGGAACTGTTTACCTCATTACATAAAGGAGTCGTTTACAATTGAACTGTTCAAAACAAGATTAAAGACTCATTTCTATTCACTTGCTTTCCGTGACCTTCATTAATACTGATGATTTCTTCATTGTAATCTTACTTCTATTTATTATTTATTTTATTTATGTTCATTTATTTTATTTCTAGTTGTTATTTATGTTAATTGTATGTTCTTTCCTCTTTTATTGTAAAGCACTTTGGCCATAGCATTCCTATGTTGTTTTAAATGTGCTATATAAATAAATTGACATGTGATCCTTTGTGATCCTTTACAAATTGCCCTTGTCAGCTTCTGCTTTTCCAGGTTTGGCAGAACATTTGTGGCACACACTAAAACAAATGTACTTGCCTGAGTTGTTGTTTCTCCTACTATAGACTTCTGGTAACTGTTATGGCACAGACTGCATTTTCCTGGCATATTTATGGTCTAGTGATACTTTTATTATACAAGACAAATACTAAAAAAACAAAGGAAATTCTGAAACATCACATTCATTCTCTGGTAAAGCATGTCTATCTTGATTCTAGTGGAATCATCCAGGATGATAATGCCGTCCTGCACAGATCAGGAATGCTAAGAAATTGTTTGAAGAGCATAAGGACTGTTTAAACCACATTCTATAGCTGTCAAAGTCTCAAGATCTCTACATTTTTGAAGACAGTAGAGCTGCTGCATGTGAACTCGCACACTGTTTCAGGGTTCTGATTGACAGTGACATTGATGCAGAAACACTGCTAAATAACTCACATATTATTACTGTACTGCATCATTTATGTTGTATGTTGTTATGAAATGCATGTTTTACAAATTGATATGATATTATTAGTTATTATGCATGTTGTTATAAATTAATATGTGGGCTTGCTTTACTGAGGGCAGGTGTAAAAAATGTATTGTCTTCTTGAAGTATGGCAATGAAGCAACTAAATTAAACTAAACCTAGGGGAGATTCTCAAGACATCATTTTTCCAACTTCAAATGCAGGAGTGTCTCATGGGAGAATGATGCAGCAGCCCTCCAGTACCAGATGCATGGTGCACTGAAGCCATTCTGACAACTGGTATTGACCCAATACCCTATTGATATCATTTTTGTAGGTGTTTGCTTGATTTTGTCTGGCATGTGTATAAATGAAATATAACTTTAATTAAAATAAAAAAAAACATACATCACAAAACATGACTATTGAGTTTAAATGGCATCTGAAGAACTCACAGATAGAATAACAAAAACATAAGTTGTTATGATGCATCATCCCTTGCAATAACATAATCTGCCCCCTTCAGCAGAACTGGTTAGGGAGCATGCACTTGTACAGCACATTGCTGCACCCACCACATGACAAAACAGTTTGGGATCCCGGTTGGTAACCCCCAGGAAGATAAGCGGTTCAGTCCCACCCTCCGCAAATGACCATCTATCTGCAGCAGCCAGGTGTTATGTGGGTGTCCACTTGGCCTGGTCCAGCTGCTTGGGTCCTCAACAATGAGGATCCTGTGAGCCAGATCACTCTTGGGGGAATTGAGCCACATGGCCATAGTGCCGTAACTGACTCTCCCTCACAATGCAGGTAATGTGCCTCATTCCAGACTCCGTGAGCAACTGCTCATTTGACACAAAGTCAAACCAGTGGTACCCAAGGATTCTCCCAAGAGACACCGTACCAAAGGAGTCCAGTCTTCGTCTCAGGTCACTGGGTAGTGTCCATGTCTCACAACCATATAGCAAAACAGGAAACACCAGGATTGTAAAGATTTGAACCTTCATACTTTTGTAAAGAGATCGGGAGCGTTACACACCCCTATTTAGTGACCACATGATCCTCCGCATGCTTTCCCAATCCATCTACTGACTTCATAGGAAGAGTCACCCGAGACAAGAATGTTGTTGCTGAGGTAAGTAAACCTCTCGACAAGGTCGACACTGTTTCCCCAGACAGAAACACTGCTGATGGCTGTGCTCAAGAGGTTATTAAAAGCCTGGATCTTGGTTTTTATCCAGGTACTCGCAAGCCCAGACACTCAGACTCCATGCTCAGTCTCTCAACAGCCTCAATCAGAGCAACCATTGACTCCACAAAGATCACAGCATCATCAGCAATGTCAAGACCAGTGAATCTTTCTTTACCAACAGACACCCCACAGCCACTGGACCCCACGACCCTGCCCAACAAGCAAGCATTGAAAAGGGTAAGAGAAAGAACACACCCCTGACAAACCCCAGAATCAAAAGGGAAAACTGTAGAGGTTCTGCTTCCACTCCGAACTGCACTCACAGTACTAGCTTATAGGTTGGCCATGACATTTAGCAACTTCTCAGAAAACTGAAATACGCCTTTATGAAGCTCCCCCGACAGCAGAGGTAGATAAAAACTTTTAAAACTTTCAACTAAAAGAACGTATAAAATTTGTAATAAAATTACTAAAAACCTTCAGTATAAATATAACTATTAGCGAGTAAAAATTCAAGTAATGTAATCATATTTCCGAATTTTAAAGTTCTTGTAGACATTATTAAACTTCCTTTAAGGAATACTCTACCCAAAATATTTTTTTTATCTCTTACTTACCCCTTGTAGTTTGTAGTTATGGCTGAGAAAAACAGTTAATGTCATGCAGAATGGAGCTAACAAAGTTTTTGATATAATAGGGGTTATTGGTGACTAATGCTGAAAAATAGCAAACAAAATAAAAGTGTCCATCAAAAGATGTCACATTACTCATGTTGTGTAACCCTCAAGTCTAGTCATCCAGCTGTATCCTCACAAAATCCCAAACACATGTACAGTGGTGTGAAAAACTATTTGCCCCCTTCCTGATTTCTTAT
>JANRMT010062791.1:124531751-124597970 GCA_026402145.1 Polypterus bichir lapradei | reverse complement strand
ATAAGAAATCAGGAAGGGGGCAAATAGTTTTTCACACCACTGTACATTAAGCATTACAATTTCAATTAAATAAAAGATATTTGTTCTCTACTCACAACATTTCATTCCTGGCATGGGTTGTCTTCTGCATTGAATCTGAATGTTCTCCATGTGTCTAAAGAAAATATTAAAATAATTACTTATTAAAAATCAGCACAAATGATGCATTTATATTTATTTACAGTACACCTTTGTTTATAGAAAAGCACATAATATATATGATATAATTACAGTAGCTGAAGTAAAATGCCTTTACTTTTAAAGTTGGGAACATGCACTGATTACAGTGTGTTGCCACACCCAGCACTAAAGACAGTGGATTTAATGATAAAAAGCAACTGGCTGACAAACTGTATAAAAATTATCAGCCAGTGATGTCAGTAGATTATTGGCAGCGTACACAGTAGATGATTGACATGCACCTCTCCCACATTGTAATACTTCTGGCACTACTAATAAACATGATGAATTTTTATTTTTCATTTTAGAATATAGGAATTTGTCATTTTCAACCCCCCAAAATTATTTTAGTTTTACCATCTGCAAAGTTAGTTTGGATATTAGTGACAAAGTTGTTTTGAACAGGAAATATCTCATGTTTAGGTGACATGTTGAATGTGAGTAGAGAAAGAGACATAGTGGTGTATGTATTGATGCTATATGAAAAAAGTAAAATGCATTGCTGAAAAGAGTCCACTATTTTGACTTCAAAAGGAATCTTTACAGCACAGAAAAAAATTATTTCAGCTATATTATGAGGAATTGTATGAGTTTTGTCAATTTAATTCCATGTAGTGTCGCCTATGCTAGAAAGTGCTACTGAAATGATGGAGCTGTTGAAAGTGGCATATTGTGAGGATGCTATAAAAAAGTCGAGTGTCTTTGAGGGGAATACGCCATTTGCCAAGAAGGGGCAAGAAAATATAAATGATGATTCCAGAAGTGGATCATGCATCAGTACAATGTCGTAAGCCATAATGCACTCAGTGCTCACTATTTTCTAGCCGCAGATCACTTACCAAATTGGGCCTTCGACCCTATTCATCCGCCTTAGCCTCTTGTGATTTCTGGTGCTTCCCAAAAATAAAAACTGGCATGAAAGGATTAAGATTTCCAGATATTTCTGATACCGAGCATAACAAAGGAATTCAAGAGTATTCCAGAAACAGAGTTCCAGGTATATTCCCAGAAATGCTAACACCATCTAACCAATTGCATAGCTGTAAAAGGCGATTACTTTGAAAGTGACAGTAGTAACTGTTAGTGCACACAGATTTTTTCTACAGGTTTATTTGAGGAATCCAACTGCCATACCTCAGAAGTTAATTAGCAGCCCAAAACTAGTAAAACTGGAAAAATCCACTGAGCCAGAATGGTCATTAAGATGGCTATTAGGGGACAGACAAATAGTTCAAAGGTTCAATTGCTTTTAGTGCTTCTCTTGTTTTTATGGCGTTTCTAATTTTGTTACCATGTTCCATTCTACCTGGAGATATCACCTTCAGAATAATCAGATAAGTAATTGATAAGCTATTAAAATTCAAAAAAGTTGTTTTTTTACAGTTATCAGATTTGTTAAATGCATTCTTTAAAGTTTAAAAAATGGTGCTCAAGATATGAAATTTACTAGTTAGCCACATATATTATCAAGGTCCTTCCCATAATAGTACCATACAAATCTTTACAGATGTAATAAAGCATATGCAATAAAGCCTTTTTTATTGCCTTTGCATGTCTGTTGTATCTTTTGATAAGGTTTGCAACCACACAGAGAAGTCTGGAGGTGCATGAGAGAGAAAAGAGTGCTAGAGAAGTATGTGAGGATTGTCCAGAATATGTATGAGGAAGTTAGGATTCGGGTTAAAAGCAGTGTTGGGGTAACAGACAAGATATCAGTTAGAGTAGGTCTACTACTCTAAATGGGGACCCTTCAGTCTCAGCTTTTAAATTCAGGCTGAATACTTACTACTCCAGTTTAACATACCCTGACTAGAGCTGCTGACTAGCTGTGCATACTGCACCTCTGTTGCGAATTATTAGTACTAAAATATAAGTAATATATTTTCAAACTGTTACTAACCCTACCCTATTCTGTTTTTTTTTTCTCAGTATCCTCATGTGGCACTTGGTGCCACTGTTCTACTGCCAGGTTGTTTGCCTGCCTATGGAAAAGTCATCTCATATAAAGCTGCACTGGAATCACCAGTTAGAATGGTCCTTTCATCAGATTGGCTGGACCAGCACTGACTCAGCTGTAAAATGGCTAGTAGGAGGGAGATGGCTAGTTGGCCGAGGTCTCCAGATATCTGACTATCTGCCTTACCTCTGACTTCTTTTCTAAAATCTGGTCAAGTTGTACAATTAGTTGATGGACAGATATGTTTTCATTTATGTTAATTAGTTCCTACTTCGTTTTTGATGTATTTAAAAAATCTGTATCCTTACATGTGATAGTTCTGTGTTTAGTGAGTGGTATAAATATAATTATGTATTTTGCCTTATGAGTTGTCATGGCACTCAGCACCAGCACTTTGGGAGAAGCGCTGTGTAAGAACAATATAGTTTGTACTATTGTATTGCATTTCGGGGTGACACTGATAGATCAGTTATCTAGCTCTGTGAAGAGAACTACTTGTATCATTTTGTGTGTTGTATTTACCCCACTTTGACACACATTGCATGCCCAATTTACCTAGAAGGTGGTCTCTGAATTTCCCTTCCCAAGATTTCTTCCATTTGTTTTCCTAATAGGTTTTTGTAAGTTTTTTTCTTGTCTTCTTAGAAGGTCAAGGCTGGGGGGCTGTCAACAAGCAAGGCCCGTTAAAGCCCACTGAGGCATTCCTTGTGTGATTCGGGCTACACAAGAAATAAGTTGTTGTTGTTGTTGTTGATCAAGCATATTGACCCCACAAAGAAATGGGTAAAGATGAACAGGAAGAAGAAGCTTGTCTATTGTGGCATTTTTTGGAACATGTGAAACACTTATTAGTCTTTTTTGTTCATTTAACAACACATGTCCTAAGAAATGCAAAAGAGAGAAAGATGTAACTGTATATTTTGTTAAAACAGATACTTAAGGCAACATACGGGACAGAAATAGTATGCACAATGTTTTTTTCTTTTGTGTTTGAGTCCCATGATGCACATGAAAAATTTTTACATTCTCTCATATCTATATGAAGTATAATGTTTTAAACATTGGCTTTCGTAATATAAGTAGCATAGTGCTCCTGTGGTTAGTGCTACAGCCTAATAGCTTCAGAGTCTTGTATACTTGACAATAACTATTTACTGCATGAACTAAATTTATTTATGCCTACAGCATTAACAAAACATGCTCCCACATTTCTAGCTTTTGTCTCTATTTTTCTATGGGTAAATCCAATACAGTGATGCTGGTATGTTAATAAGAACAAATAAACAAACAAATAAATAATACAGATTACCTTTTTCTGTACAGTATTTGTGGTACTTAGTGGTGTCACTATAAAGCAAGAACTCTGTGAGTGACAGAAAACTGGATAATTCAGTATGAAAAATGCAAACCAATGAGATCTACTAAACACATTTTAGAGCAAGAGTGGTTAATTGTTCACCCAAAAATTAAAGTTTCAGACATGTCAAGCAGAAAAACATTCTCATAACTGAATTTCACAGAAAATTCTGTATAATATTGTTATTGGGCAAGATAATAAATACTGATAGATTTGTATCTAAACACTGTACTGTAAAACTGAGGTCACTAAAAAGTACATTTTAATTTCAGGTCTGCCTTACTATGGGCACTTGTACAATTTAACCATATCCACTAGATAGTTGAGGATGCCTGATAAGATCAAGTGTTGCTGTAATGGCAAGGTCAAACAGAAAAATGACACTATGAGATCATTAAACAGAAGTAAAATTTTAGGCCAAGATAATTTTCTCAGGTGTATAAAAAAGAAAGAGGTCATCCATAGTAAATGCATTGAAGTCCATCTATCCATTTTCCTGAACTGCTTATGAACGGCAGGGTCATGGGATAGCTGGAGCCTATCCCAGCATTCATTGGGTTTAAGGCAAAAACTACAATTCTAAAACATATAATAAACATTCTATAAACATATAATAAAGAGATCTCAGTAAAATAATTGCAACCCTTCCTTGATGATGTCTGCACAGGCAAACTCTCTTTTTTATAATTTTTTTTGTATCTTAGATACATAAAAGAATGCCCAGCAAGACATGGATGGGTTTTTGTTTGCAGAGTCCCAGAGGTTTTATCTACATTGTATTTTTTTTCCAATTGACCATCTCACCCTTAGTATAAAACTTTATTTGATTATTGTTTTTCCACTTACTAGGGGGCTCTGACCCTGCTCGCTTCGCTTTTTCTCCTTTACTTCGTCATTGACGTGTCATCTAGAACATATACAATTACTGTCCTGATAAAACTTATAAGAGCTGAGAGTACAGGAAGTGTGTCTGACAAAAGCATTCACATGACTGAGGTTAGATAATAATAATAATAATAATACATTTTATTTTTATAGTGCCTTAGATGACCTTGGTCTTATTTGAAAACAGTTAAGTAGGGAGTGACTTGAAGGAATCTCATGTTAAAAATCTCCGTCTCACGGGACTTCATACCACACCAACGATTTGGAATCTTTTAATTCTCGCTGGCAACATGAATTAGATGATCTACAAGTCTCCAAATTAAAGTTTAAATCCGAACAATATATAGTGCCTTAGATGACCGTGGTCTTATTTGAAAATAGTTGTAAGTAGGGAGTGACTTGAAAGAATCTCATGTTAAAAGGCTCCGTTTCACGGGACTTCATACACGCCAACAGTTTGGAATCTTTTAATCCTCGCTGGCAACATGAATTAGATGATCTACAAGTCTACGACTTAAAGTTTAAATCAGAACAATATATCTGATCTCTTTTCGCTGCTCCATTATTTCACTGAGCAATAATTTCCGTTTGTTTGCGCCAATGTCATCTTTCCTATACTTTTTTTGAGACTTTCGAATTTTTGTACTTCCATTACCTCTAACCTGCTCTGCATATGTACCGCGCCTTCATTTTTGAATTCTTTACGACATTCTACTTTGTCATCTACTCTTTGTCCTTTATTTCCGGCCCTGGGCGTGGACTCGTCTCGTGGGACGTATAAGTGCCTCTCCGAGAAAATCACGTCTCGTCTCCTTCCAAGATTTTATTTTATAATAGAGAGACTACTATTTGTAGAGAACACATACTACCATTTGAAAAGCACCTTGACTTATACTAAGTATTGGTAGGTGTTATATAAATAAAGGTATTTGTTGTTGTTCTCAAAGAAAAAGAATTGTATTCAGG
Organism: Polypterus bichir lapradei; assembly: GCA_026402145.1. Lineage (NCBI taxonomy): Eukaryota > Metazoa > Chordata > Cladistia > Polypteriformes > Polypteridae > Polypterus > Polypterus bichir. The sequence continues at coordinate 124,592,586 of JANRMT010062791.1, read as the reverse complement.
CCGGAATTAAACTTCAGCATACACTACCAGCCAAAAGTCTGGACACACTCAGAAATGTTCTTTTTTTATTGAAATTGACTCCTTTTTTATCAAGATACCATTAAATTCATTTAAAAATAAAGCCAAGACATTACTAGTGTTGCTAATGGTTATTACTGCCAGAAATGACTTCTTCTTTAAATACACGCCAAATACCAGTGTCCTCTGCAACAGTGAAAAGATGACTCTGGGATGCTGGCCTAAGAGGCAGAGTTTCAAAGAAAAGGTCATATCTGAAACAGACAAATAAAAAGAAAAGATTAAATGAGGAAAAGAACACAGGCATTAGATAAACGATGATAGGAAATTAATATTATGGTCAACATCATGGAGTAATTGTTTTGATGTTGCAGGCAACACTAGTATTTGGTACATATTTAAGGAATAAACCAACTGAGCACCTGTAAGGTGTTTGTTCCTCAAACTACAGATTCTGCTATACTTGTCCTCTTATTCATCTGGGCCTTACCCCTTTTTTTACTATTCTGATTAGATCCAGTTTGCTTTCTTCTCTCAATAAAGTAACAGACACCTTGTATGAAATCTTCTGTTTCTTGGCAATCCGTCACATGAAATAACCTTCATTCTGCAAAAAAACAATAGACAGACATGTCTCTTGAGAAACCTGTTTCTTTTTGTTCATTTTTGAACCCATAACTGAACTTTAGGAATGGCAGTACCTTGCAACCCAACTGAATAGAATAACAGGATTCAGCTGCTAATACAATTAGAAAGGATTCTGTAATAGCCAATTACCATCTAAAATGACCAATTAAGGATAAGTTAAGTGAGTTGACCATTAGGACACTGAAGTAATGCCTCTGCTGTAAACAGGACTTTGCAGTCATATATTAATAATATATTAACAATAGGTCATTTAGCATTTGAACCGTCACCTTATTGTGGTGGAGGGGTTTGCGTGTCTCAATGATCCTAGGAGCTATGTTGTCCGGGGCTTTATGCCCCTGGTAGGGCCACCCAAGGCAAACTGGTCCTAGGTGAGGGATGAGACAAAGAACGGTTCAACAAACCTCCAATGAAGAGTAAAAACTGTGGACGACGTTTTCCCTTGCCCGGACGCGGGTCACCGGGGCCCCCCTCTGGAGCCAGGCCTGGGGGTGGGGCTCGATGGCGAGCGCCTGGTGGCCGGGCCTACACCCATGGGGCTCGGCCGGGCACAGCCCGAAGAGGTAACGTGGGTCCTCCTTCCCATGGGCTCACCACCTATGGGAGGAGCCAAGGAGGTCAGGTGCAATGTGAGTTGGGTAGTGGCCGGCGGCGGGGACCTTGGCGTTCTGATCCTCGGCTACAGAAACTGGCTCTTGGGACGTGGAATGTCACCTCTCTGAAGGGGAAGGAGCCTGAGCTAGTGCGCGAGGTTGAGAGGTTCCGGCTAGATATAGTCGGACTCACCTCGACGCACAGCTTGGACTCTGGAACCAATCTCCTTGAGAGGGGCTGGACTCTCTACCACTCTGGAGTTGCCTCCGGTGAGAGGCGCCGAGCAGGTGTGGGCATACTTACTGCCCCCCGACTTGGAGCCTGTGCGTTGGGGTTTACCCCGGTGGACGAGAGGGTGGCCTCCCTCCGCCTTCGGGTGGGAGGAAGGGTCCTGACTGTTGTTTGTGCGTATGCGCCGAACAGCAGTTTGGAGTATCCACCCTTTTTGGAGTCTCTAGAGGTGGTGCTAGAGGGCATACCTTCTGGGGATTCCCTCGTTTTGCTGGGAGACTTCAATGCCCACGTGGGCAATGACAGTGAGACCTGGAAGGGCGTGATTGGGAGGAATGGCCCCCCCGATCTGAACCCGAGCGGTGTTCTGTTATTGGACTTCTGTGCTCGCCACGGATTGTCCATAACGAACACCATGTTCAAGCATAAGGGTGTTCATATGTGCACTTGGCACCAGGACACCCTAGGCCTCAGTTCGATGATCGACTTTGTGGTTGTGTCGTCGGACTTGCGGCCATATGTCTTGGACACTCGGGTGAAGAGAGGGGCGGAGCTGTCAACTGATCACCACCTGGTGGTGAGTTGGCTTCGATGGTGGGGGAAGATGCCGGTCAGACCTGGTAGGCCCAAACGTGTTGTGAGGGTCTGCTGGGAACGGCTGGCAGAGTCCCCTGTCAGAAGTAGCTTCAACTCCCACCTTCGGCAGAACTTCGACCACGTCCCGAGGGAGGTGGGGGACATTGAGTCCGAATGGGCCATGTTCCGTGCCTCTATTGTTGAGGCGGCTGACCGGAGCTGTGGCCGTAAGGTGGTCGGTGCCTGTCGCGGCGGCAATCCCCAAACCCGTTGGTGGACACCGGCGGTGAGGGATGCCGTCAAGCTGAAGAAGGAGTCCTATAGGACCTTTTTGTCCTGTGGGTCTCTGGAGGCAGCTGATAGGTACCGACAGGCCAAGCGGAATGCGGCTTCGGTTGTTGCTGAGGCAAAAACTCGAGCATGGGAGGAATTTGGAGAGGCCATGGAGAACGACTTTCGGACGGCTTCGAGGAGATTCTGGTCCACCGTCCGGCGTCTCAGGAAGGGGAAGCAGTACAGTGTCAACACCGTATATGGTGGGGATGGTGCGCTGCTGACCTCGACTCAGGACGTTGTGGGTCGGTGGGGGGAGTACTTCGAAGACCTCCTCAATCCGACTAACATGCCTTCCAATGAGGAAGCAGAGCCTGGGGACTCTGAGGTGGGCTCTCCCATCTCTGGGACTGAAGTCACCGAGGTGGTCAAAAAACTCCTTGGTGGCAGGGCCCCGGGGGTGGATGAGATACGCCCGGAGTTCCTTAAGGCTCTGGATGTTGTAGGACTGTCTTGGTTGACACGTCTCTGCAACATCGCATGGACATCGGGGACAGTGCCTCTGGATTGGCAGACTGGGGTGGTGGTCCCCCTCTTTAAAAAGGGGGACCGGAGGGTGTGTTCCAACTATAGAGGGATCACACTCCTCAGCCTCCCTGGAAAAGTCTATTCGGGGGTTCTGGAGAGGAGGGTCCGTCGGATAGTCGAACCTCGGATTCAGGAGGAACAGTGTGGTTTTCGTCCTGGTCGCGGAACAGTGGACCCTTAGCAGGGTCCTGGAGGGTGCATGGGAGTTTGCCCAACCAGTCTACATGTGCTTTGTGGACTTGGAAAAGGCGTTCGACCGTGTCCCTCGGGGAGTCCTGTGGGGGGTGCTCCGGGAGTATGGGGTACTGGACCCCCTGATAAGAGCTGTTCAGTCCCTGTACAACCGGTGTCAGAGCTTGGTCCGCATTGCCGGCAGTAAGTCGAGCCCGTTTCCAGTGAGAGTTGGACTCCGCCAGGGCTGCCCTTTGTCACCGATTCTGTTCATAACTTTTATGGACAGAATTTCTAGGCGCAGCCAGGGTGTTGAAGGGGTCCGGTTTGGTGGACTCAGGATTGGGTCACTGCTTTTTGCAGATGATGTTGTCCTGTTTGCTTCATCAGGCCGTGATCTTCAGCTCTCTCTGGAGCGGTTCGCAGCTGAGTGTGAAGCGGCTGGGATGAGAATCAGCACCTCCAAATCCGAGACCATGGTCCTCAGCCGGAAAAGGGTGGAGTGCCCTCTCAGGGTTGGGGGCGAGATCCTGCCACAAGTGGAGGAGTTTAAGTATCTCGGGGTCTTGTTCACGAGTGAGGGAAGAATGGATCGTGAGATCGACAGGCGGATCGGTGCGGCATCCGCAGTGATGCGGGCTCTGCATCGGTCTGTCGTGGTGAAAAAAGAGCTGAGCCGTAAGGCAAGGCTCTCAATTTACCAGTCGATCTACGTTCCTACCCTCACCTATGGTCATGAGCTATGGGTAGTGACCGAAAGAACGAGATCGCGAATACAAGCGGCTGAAATGAGTTTCCTCCGCAGGGTGTCTGGGCTTTCCCTTAAAGATAGGGTGAGGAGCTCAGTCATCCGGGAGGGGCTCAGAGTAGAGCCACTGCTCCTCCGCATCGAAAGGAGTCAGATGAGGTGGCTCGGGCATCTGATCAGGATGCCTCCTGGACGCCTCCCTGGTGAGGTGTTCCGGGCACGTCCAACCGGGAGGAGGCCCCGGGGAAGACCCAGGACACGCTGGAGGGACTATGTCTCCCGGCTGGCCTGGGAACGCCTTGGGATTCTCCCGGAAGAGCTGGAAGAAGTGGCCGGGGAGAGGGAAGTCTGGGCTTCTCTCCTTAAGCTGCTACCCCCGCGACCCGACCTCGGATAAGCGGAAGAGGATGGATGGATGGATGGATGGATGGATGGATGGATGGATAGGTCATTTAAAGCAGTAATTGCGATTAGCAACATTAGTAATGTTTTTTTCTGTATTTTAAAATTAATTTAATGATGTGCTTGTAAAAAGGATATCAATTTCTATAAAAACAAAATTTCTGGGTGTCTAAAGTTTTGACTAGCAGTCCCCTATGAAATATACTGCAATATACCACAAATTATGTGGACAGATCTTTCAATATAAAGTAACATATATGTATTTCAAAAATAAATTTTTAAGATTGTATTTGAAATATAAAGAACCATACAGTTCCCCTAAAATATTGTAACAAGCACATTTCCAAATATACTATGTATAAGACAGGCAATACACTTTGCATCCAGGTCCTTGGTAGATATTTCATGGCCTACGTTTTTACCTTGAAAACCCTAAATGCAATCTTCCCAATGATTCTAATTTATTTTTACCTCCTGTAACTGACTAAAAGTTGTTCAAGTCAGTTGCCCCACCACAGTTATGCTAGACAGAATGACCATTGGGGACTGGTGGTCTTTTTGCCTTGTTTTTTTCTACAGCTTATCTGAAGTTTTTTTTTTTTTTTTTCCTCTCTTCCCTGGCTGTTCTGACCTTATCATTGGACACATCTCAAGAGACTTAAAAAAATTATTCCATACATAAAGACTCTAATCTCCATTAACTACATACCTATTTTATGTGTGCATTAATTATTTTTGTATGTTACTAGGGGGCTCTGCTCCCTGCTCGCTTCGCTTGCCAACCCCTGTGTTTGGTTAATCGGATATACAATTTTAAAAGCTTTTTTTTTTTCTTTGGAATTGTTTCAATTTCATTATTTGCACTTTTACTTTAAAGCTTCATTAAAAACAATATTTGGAATTACCTTTTCTTCAAGATCGCATTGAATTTTGATTCTGTTTTTGGAGACACATTCTGACAATGCAACGTATAACTGTCCATGAGTGAATATTGTTTCTGTTTCTCTAATAAATAATCTGACTTTTTCTAATGTTTGTCCCTGTGATTTGTTAATTGTCATAGCAAAAGCTATTCTCACAGAAAACTGTAAACATTTTAATACGAATGGCATATCAAGATCTTCTTTGGTGTCTAATGTTATTCGCGGAATATATACATTACCTTTTTTGTCGCCTGTTAAAATTTGCATCGCTTCTCCATGATCATAAATATATACCTGACCGAATTGTGTTTTCTTTGAAATTAAACTTGCGTTGCTTTAACTGAGGAAGGACCACAGATTCTCATACTGGTCCATTATTGTGTAAATCTATGTTTTGTGCATTGAATGATGCGAAGGCGAAAAGACTTTGTTTTCTGCTCTTTGCCTTTTATTTCTGACCTTGCTTTGTCCTGCTATTTTTTCAATTACACCTGGTCCTGATGATTAATTTCCTTTTGTTTGCGCTAATGCAATCTTTACTATCTTTTTTTGATACTGTAGCGACTGACATAATAAAGTGTTACACAAAAGTTTTTCTTGAACAATCACCGACTTCGTAACCCCAAACACAACTTTCTAGCACCCTCTCCAACCCCTCAATCCCCCGGGTCTCGCCCTCCCTTACCGCATCAATCAATACCCCGCTATCAGTCTTCCGTGTTGTACTCTGCCCTCCCTCAAATCGGACCTAACAGTCACCTAAAAAAAAAAAGCTTCAACCTGGCTGGGACGCTACAATACTTTCGAATTTTACAGCTTTCATATTCTTTACCTTTCTCTGCATGTGTATCGCGCCATTGTTTGTTTGAGCCTTTCGAATTCCACTGCTTTCATAATCTCTTATCTGCCTTTTTTTCTCTCCAACGCTTTTGGGTCTCTTTTCTCCGCGCTTCTCTTTCTTCTTTGTTAGTCGTTGACGTTTCATCTAGAACGTATTGTCCTTATATGCTTTATATGTGCTGAGAGCACAGGATCTAAGTGTGCTACGTGCCTTTACACGACTGAGTGTTTTGCTGGCAGTGCTCTTATTTGATATTTGCATCTCGTGGTTCTTTTAAGTGTCTTCCAAGAACTTCCGAGAAGATCATGTCTCATTGCCATGCTTTTCCTTTCCAGAATTTTTTTTTATAATAGAGAGATTTATTCATTATTATTCTTATCTAATTCTATTTTTAAATTTGTGCTTGAAGGAATTTCTTTGACATCTTGTTAGACACTCTGAGTACATCCTATGTACTACATTGTGTTATAATGAGAAGCAGTGGCGTAGCGTAGTGGGGGCGGCAGGGGGGCCCGCCCCACCCCGGGCGGCACAAAGAATTACTGTATATTTTAGTCCTTTAAATTGAAATACCCAAATAAGGGGGCGGCGAAATTTTCCTCCTCCCCGGGCGGCTGACACCCACGCTACGCCACTGATGAGAAGTCAACCAAAATGACACCTTTTATTGCCTAACTGAACATATTACCATAAGCAAGCTTTCAAAGCAGCTCAGGGCACTTCTTCAGGCTGGTTGTAACGCTGTACAACACACAGACATTGTGCTATACAAATAAATATTGCTGTTGCTGTACTTGGTTAATAAGTTTATAATTTGTGCTGTGTTTCTGTGTGATTTGGTGTAGAACACATCTCAATATCAGAAGGACCTTGGAGATACCTATTGTATATTTTCAATCTCAGGTTAATATATATTTTAAAACATATTTAATATACACAAAAAATAGATTGTGAAATACACTCTCTAAAATATATTGTGCAGTAGACTTGACAGTATATCTATAAATATACATTTTCTAAAATATCATACAATACATCATTCCTATTATCTAAAAATATAATATGCAATATATTTTTATATTTTGGAAATTACACTACAAAAACGGCAATAACTTGCATATTTTACAATACATTTCAGTATACTACAAGAATTGTGTAATATATTTATTCTTTAGGTATTTCATAACAGTTTTTAAAATTATAATAGTCTAACATTTTTTTTTAAATATGTTTTAGATTATGTCATTTTTGTAACGGGTGTAAGTCTGCAAAATATGGGTGAATTATTTTTATTTTTTCTTTGTTTTGCTTAATCATTTATATAAGCATTCAGTTACTTATACTGTATATTCTCTTTCTACTTCTATTTCACTTCTACGTCATGTTTTCCTAAGATGTAATTTGTAAATGATTATAAAAAGATAATCTTCAGGTGTCAACGCAGTACCAGTTCGCAACAGGGTGCAGACGTTCATTTCGTCCGACATCGTGGACCTGATTATATCGCAGTTTCCCATTTCGTTGACGTGTCTATCAAGCATTGTGTCGCCGATACTTTGTTCCTTTTTCTAAAATCTTCACAAGGGAGCGGCACTGGGCCAAGAATAGACTCTCACGCAACTTCGTATTCTCCTTCACTTCTCTTCCCTCCCTCCAACCGTTCAAGCAGCCGTACCCAATTGCTCCCTCCCCGCCTCCTTCCAAACTCCCATGATCCTCGCTGTCGAATGATGTCATTATTTTTTAACCCGAGAAAAGGGGTGGGGATTTAAGTAATTCCAACAGCTGCACCCCGCCCCTCCCCTTCGGACCCCTGCGGTAGCGAAAAAGGCAGGAGGGCGGGAAGGCGTGAGCGTGGAAAGAAGACTGGGAGGTTCCAAGGAGCGCGAGAGTCGTGTGTGCCTGGTTTCTGTGGTACTCTCTGTCACCCCAAGAGACTGCACCAGCGGGAGACATTGAAGTGTGAGCTGCCGTAGGATCCCAAGGAGTACAGGTAAAACAAGTCTTGGTCTTGGATGGGATAGTGTCTGTGGGAAAAGAGCTTGACGACGCCCCAAGCCGGACAAGTTTCCGTGTACTTTCGGGTCGTTTGACTCGTCATGGAGTACGGCGCGGAGTCGAGCAAAGTTCGCAAATAGGGAGCGTCACAGAGGTGTAGTTGTACCGCCCAGGCTCGCATGGATTTGGAAGGAGTAGTGTCGGCTCATTTCTGATCCTTCTCCATTCGCCTGTTTCTGTTGTGTTTTGCTAGCGGGGTGTCGAATGACTTGAAACGTTTGTTTATCACGATTAATGTAATAGCTGCCCGCGCCCCTTTCCGTGTCCTTTCTAGGTTCCTCATAGTATGTTTCTTTTTTTTTTTTTGACCGGTTGATTCACAAGGTTGTTCACCATCTGCGCTGGCTAGATAAAAAAAAAACACGCATAGTGCTTCCACTGATAAGAATATATTCCTTTTTTTATAGTAAAAAAAAAGTTTTGTCGGCTGTATTTTATTTTGAGCACTGTGTAATCCATTTCAAAACCGAGTAAAGGCTAGTGATGGTACGTTGCCAACCACCCCCGCCCCACACCGCCACTGCATATACATAGTTGGTCATTTAGTTACCCAGTGTGTTTCAGAACTCTCCAGTACACTCGTGAGCTTGAATACCAGAAGGACGGGGTCACTTATCTCATTAAGCAGATTTTCTTTGTAGATCATCCAACCATTTTCTTAAACCGCTTAATCCTGTTATAGACCACAGATGTATTTTTCTTCTGTGTCGTATTTTATTTTAAATAGAACATCGGTGATATTTATTTGAGAACTTTTACTGGGACTGCGGAATAATTACATCTGTTGTGTAAACCCTTATCCAGTTTTAGAAGCCGGGGCATCCTGCCAGACAGAGGAGAAAGGGACGGAACTGAACCTAGACGTGGCCCCTCTTTATCCTGGACATAGTTCTTGGTTACACTAATAAATCTGGGTTAAAGTGGACGGTTGCATGCGGTTGTTATGTGCCACTGACCAAACATTGGTTATGTATAACAATGCTAGTAATTTAATATGGGAATATTGATTCATTAATACAAAGTATGATCAAGTTGTAGTTACTGTTCATTTTTAATTTGCTTTGCCTGTGCATGTTACAATGACAACAAACTTAACTGGTCCTCTACGATCTCCAGATCTTTTTTGAATTTCAAGTCTCCCTAAAACCACCTGAGGTAGATAATCATTTCAGAGTGTCCTTAGCCTGCTGCAGTCACTTGCTACTATGTTTTGCTCTGTCCTCTTCCCATGGCAGGTACTCTGTAAGCATTTTCAGTGGACTCTCCAGTGATCTCATCAGACTTTCCTGTTTATGGTAAAGCAGTAACTCTACTTCATAGTCATCTCATATTGTCAAACCCCCTTTCCCTCCTCACAAAATCGTGAAGATTTAGGCCAGCAACCCAGTATTACACTCTCATTTTCATATTTTCTATATCTGGTTTTTCATCTGTGTAAAATTTGTAGCTGTGGATAAGTAGATTGACCTGTAGGTGGAAGGATTTGTCAGAGAGCTTAAACTTCTGCTTCATCACCATCCAGCAGTAACTTTATGACTTTTTTTTTTTTTTTTAGTGTTCAGTTAGTGGTAAAAAGAAAACGGAACTAGAGAATGGAAGATTTCTTATTCTGTCCTTGAGCAAATCTCTCACCAAGAGCTTCAGTTGGATGATTGTAATTAAAAAGCGATTTAACATGCCCAAACACAGATTTCCATGTATTATCTATATTGACCTAGGTAAATGCTTTAATTAGTTTATATTAACTAAATGGGATAATTACAGTATATTAGGATAGCTAGAAAGGTAAAGAAACAAAATTCCAGTCTTTACTGAGTACTTTCAAAGTTGTGTTTAACAGTTGTAATGGACTTGGTAATATCTGCTTCAGCTGCAATATTGAAAAGATACAATAATGTCCATTAAAAATTAATTTTTCCTTATACTGTACCCATTTTGTTCAGTTTATGGTATCTGGGGCTGAAAAATATCCCTGCATCAACAGAGAAAATCGTGAGAAAAAACAGTCCTAGATGGGGCATTGTAGGGCACATTTCGTTAAATAAGGATAGTTTATACTTGCCAGTTAACTTAAATCGCATGACTTTGGGATGAAGAAGTGGTGGATCAAGGCTTGTGCAGAACGGGGAGAATACATAAACTGTGTACAGATTATTACCCCATGTTTAAAATTCAGCCACTTAACAGCTATTAAACTGTTTAATTTTTTTTTCCATTTTTGTTAAGGTTACTATGAATTGCCTTCATTACAAATTTGAATTTTCACCGATTGTTAGTACTTGTCACCATGTTTATTTCTTACATTATGATCAGAAAGTGATGGTTCTGTGTTGCCATTATGATGCCTTAGTCCCCCAAGAAAGCTCTTCACAATGGTTATTTGAGACTGCATAATATTCCTAGCATTTTGTGTCTCTATTCAAAACTGTACACTCTATTCTCATTTGAAAATCCTCACATCCAAATCGGTACTATTTTCCTGGGCTTGCTCTTGCCTCATTTATTGCAATGTGCTTTTTCTGGTATTCTACTTTCTGCTGTCTTTTGGCAGTTCATTAAACCACATTCAAAGAGAACTGTTGGGTAGGGACATAAACATTAGGTTTGAAGACTTGTCTGGTGGACACTATCAGGAAGTGAGAAGGTTTACACAATTTGTTTTTAATAAACAAAATAAAGTGTTTTATTAAATTCCGAGGACACCTTGCCACAGTATCTTTGAAAAGGATGGATGTGTAATGATTACATCCATCAATCCAAAGGATGTGCCCATTCCAACATGTATTGGGCGTGAGGCCGAAACAATCCCTAGACAGGACTTCAGCTCATCGCATCAACAAATCCCCAAACCTGCATGTCTTTGGAAAGACACCAGAGCACACTGGAAACCAGGAAAACATGCAAACACCAGGCTGGGAACACCAGGGACATGACTCCCTGTGAGGCAGCAGCGCTACTTCTGTGCCACCATGCCACCCCTCAAGTGTAATTATTAATAGTATTCATTATTTAAATGAAGTTAATGATTTATCTGTAAAATGTAATATACATACTTTAAATGCATTTCATCATGAAAGTGATATCAGGTGTACATCTAAGGATTCTAAATGTGCAGAGAGCTGGAATATCATAAATTGAATGTGTTCTGTGTGGCAATTGCTGGTTGCCGCTGCAGTCAATACTGGAGGAAGGGTAGGTTTTAAGACAACGTTTACGACATACTACTTTAATAACAAAATAAACTACAAGTTTAAAGTGGAAATTTCGAATTTAAAGCCAAAATTCCCACTTTAATCACAAAACAGACCTTTTCTCTTTGTCCCCTTTTTTGCTGTGGCTCCAGTACACTTTTGTACATTCTGATGCTGCTGTGGAGGTTAATTTTAAAAAAAGACGGCACAGAAGATGGTAGTGAGACCTTTAAAATGTATCGTGTGATTACAATGGGGAATGTGTGATGCTTCAAAAGTACCATGAATACATTTGTTTGTCAGCATTTTGCTTCACCATGTCAAACCATTCATCAAACCTCGAAGCACAAACATTGATCCTGTAGGATGTGCAAAGCGGCTTGCTGTCATATTGATAGTAAACAGATACTCTGACGTCACATTCCAACTTGAACACACTACACCCCCTGCCTTTTTTGTGGTACTGCCACTCACACACACGTCACGTTAATTTCTGAGGATGTGCTCAGAGGACGCGTCAAATGAACGCCGGTAATGTGTGGTAGCCTTGATACGTGCGTGTAAGCATTCTGAGCGTGAAATATAAACACACCCTAATAAGAAGACTTAATGTTCTGTAATAATCATGACAGATTTTATCAAGCTATTAAGGTCTACTTATCACAATATAATTTTTTCATAGTATTTTGTAAGAATATAAACTAAATTTTAGTAGTAATAATGTCAAGCAAATGCAACAAAGTCAAAATGAGTACCAAGGTATGTTTTAAGAGAATATAGTGTATAATGTAGAACTACTTACTAGGAGAATAAAGAGTTAAGCAAAAATTGCAAATGGAAAATCTGCTATATAACGTGTAGCTTATGCATGCATGAGAAGAATGGGTAAAAGTAGAGCTAAAATGCATTTTCTGCAGAGTTCTGTTCTAACTGTAAGAGTTTATCTGCGGAGGTTCAGTGCTTTATTAGTAAATGAATGGTCAAGGAGGCAAGCAGTGAAATGACATTGTTTATTACAAATGTAACAGTAGACACTTTACTGTAAAGTAGTGGAGCTGTAAGTTAAAAAAAAATCCAATTCACACCTCTAAAGTCATTGGTGTTCATTCCACTCATCAGTATAGTCTGCTTAGAATAGTTATTTTGAGACAATGTTGCAAACATAGTAGTTTCTATGACATTTTATTTGTTGTTCTTTGAATTATAATTAAGGCTAGGGATCCATTATTTTAGCACAGAGGAACACAATGGTCATGTTAACAATAATAGGTCATTTTGTGCAAAATAACTTTTCATTCCATGTTCAACTAGCTGCAAAATTCCAACAAGTCAATATACGACGGTCCCCAAAGTACTGTCTTACTCTGTAATTTCTTTTACATAATCTTTATTCACCATGCGAGGCACTAGGTTCCACCAGAAACATTGAGTACTTCAATCTACATCTCCTCATAACCTCAACTTGCTTAAATGAAAGATGTTCAACCTTTTTCTCATAAGTCATAAAATACCGGTCCTGAAATAAGTCTCAAAAGAACTAGAAAGTTTTTGGAACATCCTCTAACCCCAATAAATGTTTCTTATAATATGGAAACAATTTCCCTTCTCTACACTATCTGCATGTTAAATGTTTCTTATAATATGGAAACAATTTCCCTTCTCTACACTATCTGCATGTGGATAGTTATACTACTACTCCCAAGTCCATTTAATGAGGCGTACTTTCAGACTTTTCAAGTTTGAACTTCACTTTGCATGTTTGACACTTTACTATTGTTTATATTACATTTTTCTGCCTTCATCAGCATTCTGTAAAGATACTTTTGTAATAATCTACTGATTTTAGTCTGTTTCTCAAACTAGTTTAATGTCATCTGCATATTAAATCTGCCTGTTAGCTGCAGGTTATTTACAGAAATAATAAAAAAAAAAAAAAACTTTCAGTCAATATTTTCAATATTTCTTAAATAACTTAATTAAAAAAAAAAAAAAAAACTTATTTGCACTATTGCAGTGTTTTTTGTGTTTTATTCAATTTTGCACTTATTTAAATAGTATGCTTATAACTTCTAGTTCTTTCAGTTTGATCACTAGCCTTTTATACAGTACCTTATGAAAAGATTTTTGAACATCAGCCCTTTGATCAAATGCTTTTCTCATTGAATTCGCAAAAAGTAGCTCTCCCCATATAAAACCATAATGGCTGTTCTCCAGTGCTCTTGTATTGGTAGGTTGTTTAGTCTTTGCTTTAATAATTACTTCCATTAATTTATTGGTGAAGCACCTTACTGGCCTTATAGATGTGCTGTTTGGTCTGATCACCTTTTTTAAGTAACAGGTTAAATTGTAAGCTTCCTGTAGGCACTGATTTCTGAAAGGTTTTGTATGCAGATCAGCCACAACATTAAAACCACCTGCATAATGTTGTGTAGGTCCCTCTCGTACAACAAAAAAAGCTTTGACCTGTCGTGGCATGGACTCCAGAAAACATCTGAAGGTATGTTGTATCTGACTTCAAGTTGTTTGCAACAGATCCTTTAATCTTCAAGGTGGGGCCTCCATGGATTGAACTTGTTTTCCCTGAAAATCCAACAGATGCTTGGTCGATTTGAGATGTGGGGAATTTTAGAGGGCAAGTCAACACCTTGAACTATTAGTCATTTTCCTCAAACCATTTCCGAACAACTTTTACAGTGTGACAGGGCATATCATGCCATCAGGAAATACCATTGCCACAAAAGAGTGTACATGGTCTGCAACAATTTTTAGGTAGGTGATACGTATCAAAGTAACATCCGCATGAATGTCGGGAGCCAAGGTTTCCCAGCAAAACATTGCCCAGAAAATCACACTGGCTTGCTTTCTTCCAATATTGCTTCCTGTTGCCATCTCTTCCCCAGGTAAACAATGTGTTTGTACCCGGCTATCCTCCTGATGTAAAACAAAATGTGATTCATCAAACCAGATAGCCACCTTCCATTTCTCTGTGGTCCAGTTCTGACTCTCAAGTGACCATTGTAGGTGTTTTTGGCAGTAGACGGGGTCAGTGTTGCCTCTCTGTTCTGTGGCTATGCAGAAAGCTGCAAAGCCCTGATACCTGTCTATCATGCTGAAGATTTTTTTTTTTCCTTTTTCCTCCTCTACTTAGGAATCTTACCAGACCTTTAAAACTGACTCCTTTGCTGTAAAATATTCCACCCCTTGACAGGTGCCTTTGTAAATAGATAATCAATGTTATTCACTTCACCTGTCCATGGTTTTAACATTGTGGCTAATTGGTATATATTGATGGTAATTGTTGTAATTTAAGATTCTTTATAGTACAAAGAATATCCATATTTACATGACAATCTTGACTCCAGCAGACCCCCGTGACCCTGTGTTAGGATATAGTGGGTTAGAAAATTACTGACAGACTGTTTCCATCCATTTTCTTAACCCTCTTATCCAGGGCAGGGTCACAGTGTAACTGGAGCCTATCCAAGTAGTCATCTGGCACATGGCAAGAACAATACTTGTACAGGCCCATAATAGGGTGAACACACATCCACATTCTAAGTTCAGTTAGTGCTAAAAAACAGCATTGAGAATAAGAGTCCATAGTAATGCAACATGTTAACAGTTCTATTTACAGAACTGTTAATTAAGCCATGTCCATTCCTTCAAAATGAGCAACATAAACTTGGATATAGTAAATTAAAGCATTCCTTGATTATTCTTTATAAGCAGCATTGCTAATATTTTATGATGATGTCATTATTTTTTGGGTAAACTGCAGCAAAATGAGAAATAAAGGTTCAAATATCTGCAATGGCGTGCTGACCTGATTATTAGACAACATGCGTGGATTTCTAATCCCTGTAACACTGCATAAACCATTTCACTTCACTAAATATAGCACTGCACCTCCCCAGAAATGTTAAAGTGGGATAATCGCCTGCAAAGTGTGGTGGTGCAATAACATCTTTAAATTTGGCAGCTATCATTTGTAAGCTAGCAAAGATAAGGAAACAACTTATCACTGGATACTCTGACTGTTTGGGGGGGAAAAAAACTTTTGTATACCACGCCTACATTCATTTTTGCTGTGCTAAGTTCTAGACCATGAAGCTTGATTCTGACCCACCTCTCTTTTGGTCTTGGTCAGCTTATCTAAGACCGGACCAGCAGCTTGCAGGTTCAGGTATCTGAGAGCACCCCTTTGCATCCAAATATGTGTATCTTATAATGATTAGGGGGGGGAGATGGTGGGAGTAATGTAAATATGTATCTTTGCAGGGTGACATTTGTTTTCCTATCCTCTACTACTTGTGATCTCTTATCAGAATAATGTTTATTGCATCAGAATACCTAACTGATCCTGTAAAAAGAAATGACCAGGTAAAATGAATTCATAGATTTAATTATGAAATTATTTGAAAAGGAGGATTGACTAAAAAAGCAGTGTGATACCTTATATTTTTATATCCAGCAAGCTTACTCGTCCATGGTTTGGGTGAAATTTTATAATGCTGTAATTGTCCAAATCATAGTTTCATATATGCCAGCCATGTCCATTCCTTCAAAATGAGTTACATTGCTACCTTTAAGTTTTTTGACTGCCTATTTTTTTTTTTTTTTTTTATTAACACCAAATAATTATTTCCCAAAAGAAAAAACCATGAAACCAGTTTAATTTTTTTTTTTTACGCTCTTAGAACCCATGTCATGCAGAGGAATAGTAGTAAAAGTCAGTATTGGCAATTGAAATGGAGTCTTTTAAAGCTGTTTTACATGGGCCCTAAAAGAGATTTTTTTTTGGTTAATTCAGTTTTCACCTGTATGCTCATAGTAAAGTCACTGACCAACAGTACTTGCAGACATAACGTTTAGATGTTGTAAGTGCAATAAATCAAGCCACAATTGATTTGTCAACTTTTGAAACAAGATTAAAATGACACCTTAAAAGTAATATTACTGTGAAACAGCTTCTGCAGATTCATGTGAATTATATAGGTAGCAAAATATTTCATGTTGAGAAAAAAAAAGGTGGTAATTGAATGTGTGCCTGCTTCAGTAATGATGTTTCAGAATTCTTCATTCAGTAGACAACGTTGGTAACAACCCGGAATACCTTATTTGACTAGTTATCTATTTTGTGTTGTCTCAGGTGATTTAAAAGTTGATGCTGTTAGCAGGTTTGGCTGGTCATGGTATCACTGAAGAAATACAGGAAATTTTACCAATACATTGAATGGCTAGAAAACCTCCAGAAGAGGTTTACAAACAAGGCCAACACTTTCTTCCAGTAAAGACAAATGCTATATGTGGTACAAGTGGGATGATCTTCCCACAGCAGCCCAAATTAACTTCTTCCTGAGAAGGATAGCTAATTAAGTTTGTGTCGGCAATGGTAGACCAATACTGTACTAAAATGCTGGACTAAACTTGGACTCTAGACCCATCATTCTAATTGTAAAATTTTGAAGGCAGGGATCTGTTGGAGGGCATTTAAAACCTGTGCAGATCAATCTGAGAGAGCTGCAGGAAGAGAAGTTTAGAGATAAAGTACAGGAAGGGATAGAGGAGCCGTTAAATCCAAAAAAATGTGAATGTTAAAGAGATCTGGATAATACTCAAAACCACACTTCTTAGGGTAATAGTGCCAACATAAGATAAGAACAGAAAAAAAGACAACTGCATTGTGTAAGGAGACTCTGAAATAGGCTGTAAAGGAAAGGAAAACCCTCTAAGATGTGGAAGTTCAAGAAGGAGGAAGGTTGTAGGTTACAGTCAGGCCAGAAAGATGAGCTGGCTTTAACTACAAGCTTCAGAATAATGGGTATTGTTAGGAGTATTTGGCAAGATCTGTCTAAACATTTCAAACAATTGCCAAGTGAGTGTAACAAAAGTGTGAAAACAATTGGGGATTGAGCTGAATTTTCTGATTCAACAAGGAGGATAACCCCATATATGAGGCTGGCAAGATTAAAGAAAGTTGGGAGGAGTACTTTAAACAACTCTTGACCCCAATTGGTGGGCCAGCAACATCATCCTCTGTTCATTCTGAGACATCCAGACCTAAAATAACCAAACATTCTTAAGACGGGTAATAAACAACAGTGCGGATAATGAAGCAGCAGGAGTAGATGCAATAACAGGAGGTTTTAGCCTGTGATGAGGCATTTTGCGGCTAACAGATCTCCCAGAAGGCCTGCACAAAAGAAATGAGTACTGGAGGACAGGTAGGTAACCTTGGTTGTCCGAATTTGAAATAAAAAGGTAAGCAAAAAAAGAACTGGTTGGTTTTGAGATTTCTCTTCACTGTAACAACAATTCTAGTGAATATGGATTTGGGGGGTTTATTGTAGGTTTGTTTTTTCAATGATATTCTCATTGTGGGCTGACAGTTATGTCTAGTAACTGAAAAATGACTATAGTTTAAAATAAGTGCTAAAAAGAAACCTATCACTGCCATGTGAATTAGTGATTATCAAGATAATTTAGGATATTTTCATTTGCACAAATTCTTTTAAGTTGCTCTTGTAACAATACAATTTTCAAGTCTGGATTAGCTGAAAGCCATTATTTCTAATGTGTAACTTGTGCTGTTGTGAGATTTATATTTACATCGGCATAGATGATTAAGAACAATTAGAATAAATTTTAAGAATAAATTAGAAGAATAATATTTAATAGACAAGTCAAATTCAAACTTCTGATGCTTTCATTTTCTAAATCTCTCCTTCTTTGATTCAGTGTTTCCTGCAAATAGAACATCTTGCGGCAGGGTGTTATAGATTTGTGTTCAAATGCCAACACAACTGAAACTTTGTTACATGCAAACTGTTTAGAAACTACAACTTTACAAGTAATTTACCAGTGGCATATGTTATGCAAACTCCAAATGTGCCGTTTGTTTTTAAAATGTATAAAATCCTGCTGCATCTTTATTTCATTGTAACATTGCTCCTGCAGTGCCAATTAAACAGCTAGAGATGTATTTATTATATTCATAACAAGAGAGAAAACGACACGTTGACTTACTACTACATCAGCTTTTCAAAATGTTGCACCATTGGCAAACACACCTGCTCTGTCAAAACATAACTTTCTAGGGTTTGCTTACCTGCCGAGAATGAATGTTGTTTGAGTATACACCTGCATATATCTCTGTTACATAGTTTTTCTGCATCATTGTAGCTACAATTTTTAAAGTGCTTGGTGTCAAAGGTATTGTACACATACAAAATGACTTTGCAATGTCAAATTTGATTTCTAAGCTGGGTAAATAAATTTAATTTTCTACTAGATTACTTTAAGTTGAAAGTTAGAATTTTCCATGAAATAGAAAAGTGTGCCAGTGTAATTATATATACACCACAATGGCTGCTGGTGTACCTCAAATAAGGAAAGAGTTCAGGTTCTGTGTATTATATTTGTTCATCTGTTTGGGTCATATTTAAATTATTATTTAACTGTCAGAGAAACAAACAAACATTTAAATGGAAATTTTTGTTTGTTGGTTATTAATTATTATTATTGATTTGTTTGTTAGTGGTGCAAAATCTCAATTTTCTTTTTTTTTAATTACCTTATTATCACAATGCAAAATAACAGTAATCATGACCATTATACAGTTGATTTAAATATATGTGAGAATTGACTCACAAAAATGTATATTAAACATCAAAATAGTAACATTTCCCAAGGGGAACCCACATGCCCCTACTGCTAGTTCAGATTTTTGTAGGAGAAACAGAGATATGCCCCAACTTTAAGGGTACCTTTGTGAAATCAAACGTTTCACTATAAGATGATTATTATTTAAGAATTCATGCAAAACCACCTTAATTTCTGTTATTTCCAAGGAGCTTCAAATAAGAGATATTACTGTATCTTATGTCTGTGTATACTAATACAGAGTTAGCAGTTGAAATGGTCTGGCCGTGGCTATATCCCATTTGTTCTGGTATCATTTAAATATGTGTCATATGTACTTTTTTACTAGTGAACATTACTTTCCCTTCAAAAACCAAATGAACAACACAAATTAAGTGTTTGTGGATTTGTTTTCCCCAAAGAAATATGCTGTTTTAGTAACTTGGCTACCTGCATATGTCTACATTTGTGTGCTTCCATTAACACATTACATGCTTTATTATTAGACATGTGCCAAATCCTTCATATCATTGCAAGCTGAGCCACACAAATACATAGTCATTGTACAAGTTTTGAAATGATAAATTTTATTTTAGCATGAGCATAAGAAGCAGCTCATTTTATCACGATTGTAGGAAGGTGTGGGTGAGGGTGATGCTCTATCCAGTGTGGGGTTTTGCCTTACGTCCAGTATAATCATAATTGCTCCCCGTGACCCTGTACTGAATAAGCTGGTTAGAAAATAGGTGGATGGTTGGATGAACACCTTCCGCCATATCCATTACCATTGGATAATAAATTCAAAGAGTTTTTTAAATCTGAGGTATGTGATGTTGTTTTCATGTTATTAATCTTTCCATTTCACATGTGTGATACTCAAAGATAAAATACTTATAGCTGTTTATACTTGTATGTATAACATTCTATAATCTTGTCAAAGTGGTAATTTTTTCTTTGCCTTGAAAGAGCCGGAGATCATCTATTTTGATGAACTTACTCTATGTGGAATTTTTTTTTAAATAAGCATGCCTCCATTAATCCCATACTGAAATTCAAGCCTTGAGTCCAATCATTGTCATATACATATTTCCACTATGGTTTGCTTGTTGATTATATAGGTGTGTGGTAGAGGAGCCATTCAGTATGGGTGAGGGCTAAGTGAAAGAGGGCTCCTCTGATGTCACCAGGAAGCCCTCCATTTTGTATTGCTCACCACCTGTGATTATGTGAACAGTTGTCCTTTAGCTAACAGTGTAAAAAAAACTGATTTTAAGGGACGTTTATTCTAGTTGTCATAGTTTCACAGCTGATCGTTTTATTAGCAGTTACCTCAGTACTAAATGTGGCTTGCATCATGGTGTGATCCCATGAAAATATAGGTCTCTGTGCTTTAGTACCAGGCTGGTGGCAAAAATGTTGTGGAAATAGTCAATGAACAGCATCCTGACATAGGTGTTTTACCTTTTCTGATGTCACAGAGTTGTGTCCAGGTCAAGGGAGATGGCATCATCCGCACATCTGTTACAGTGGTATGCAGACAGGGCAGCAGGGATGTTGTTATTAATATGAATCGTGACCAGTTTCCCCAGACACTTTATCACTGTGAAGTTTAACACAGTGGACTAATAGTTATTCAGGCAGGAAACAGAAGATTTCTTTGGCACAGGTGAAATTGTTTGTTTATTTTTTTTTTTTTTTTTTTAAAAAACACTGGCACTGTATATAAAGACAAGTACAAGATGAAGACGTCGGTGTGTTCACACTTTCTGGTCTGAGACCTGAGGCATAAAATGCTCAAAGCAGTCATTCAGCTCATCCGGGAGTGAGGATGCGTCTCTGGGCACGTTTGGTGAGGTTTTGTAGTCTGTGGTCGCTTGTATACATTTCCACAGTCATCTTCAATTGCTGCTGCTGTATTAATTTTCCAGCCTGCTTCTGAGTCTTTGTCTCTTTGATCAGCCTCCATTGCTTGTACCTGGAGCTCTTGCCATGGAGTGTCATTTGAATTTAAAGCAGCAGTCCATTTCCTAAGGTACATTTGAACAGCGATGTTCACCCAGGGCTTCTGATTAGGGTAGGAACATGCAGTACTGGTAGGCACACGCAGGTTGATATAAAACCTCACTTAATCCGTCATCAAGTTTGCATATTCATCCAGATTCTCTGAAGAATCTTTAAAAGTGGACTAGTAAGTTAAACAGTCTTGCAGTTTGGATTCATGCTTGGGATGTTGGGTTTTGACTCTTCAACAGGGATCCATACTATTAGAGCTTCTTGTATTGTACTCCCCCTATCCCCCTCTCAGCTGCAACCAACTCTTTACTTTTCTCCTCATGCCTTTTTATTAATCATATATTTTATAGCCTTTATCATTTTTGTGTTAACTTTTTAAACCACATTAAAATGTGGTGGGAGTTGTGGTAAAGCTCCTGGCTGTATGTGGATTTTATTTAGTCATTAGGACATTTTTTGTTTTGATGCTGTGGAAGTGAGAGTTTACAAAAAGAAAAACACTATGAGCTTCAGTAGGCTTCAAACAGATTATCCTCTACTGTCCTGCACTTTGCACTGCTTCATACCCACAGAAATTATTAATTCTTAAGATACTGACACTTTTAAAAGTTTATTCCTTACAAGCAATGGTTACCACATCTAATATGCTTAAAAATCATACTAAATAGAAGTTAGTTTCTATATAAATAATATGGCAATAAACATGAATATAGACCAACAGATAATAAACTGTAAAGGTGTGTACATTGCTCCGCTGTAGTTTTCATTTCAAAAAGCAGAGGTGTGATGAGCAGATTGCTACTGTTCATGAACTAGCTGATTTGTTTAAATTTTGCTCCCCTATTTTCTCTTATTGTCGCTGCTTAATGTAGTAGATTGACTTTTGCCAGCCATTATCCCCAGCTCCTGATTCATATTCAAACTTTAGTAGTACCTTGTTAACGAATCAGGCTTTAAAAATTGTTGTTGTAGGGGTAAAATTTGTCATATTGAGCATTTTGCAGGTGTTTGCTTAAACTGGTGATATCTATTCTGATAGATCCTGTAAAACAAAAATCTATAAAGCATCATTACAAACATAAAACTTGAAGACAACAAAAACAACAATAATCATTCCCAAAATCTTGCAAGCAGCCAGTTTCTCAAAAATGCATTGAGACTGATATATTTTTTTTGGACTCGCATCATCTAGGTAAAGTCTGTTGGGAAGCCTGGTGGCCCTGATGTTGATTGACTTAAGCTTATCAGGTGAAAGGAAACTGGTTAATTTGGGGACAGGGTCTGATGGACTGGAAAAGATGTTTACTGTTCCAGAGTGAAATGTTGAATGAATCCACAGTGGGAAGGTGTCAATCCTTGATTTTATCTGTCTAGCTGCTTTCAGAACTTTGCAAGCATTGACATATTTAACCTTAATGTTAAGTGTTAACATTTTACTGAAGAGACTTGTTAAAAAAAATGGTTACTGCTTCCTGTGATACTCCAGTCTTTTTTAGCACAGGTGAGCTATCTTAACCATAAAAGATGTTCAGTAGTGTTAGTGTAGGAAATGGTGGTGACCATCTATTAATGTATAGAGGGTAGAGTGATATTTTGCCATGTTTAAAATCTACCATGTGTTCTTTTTTCTTAATCTACATTTGAAAACCATTTGTTTGTGGGTAAGGGGGGGAAAAGGACCCTTGATGAGATACAATACTCTTGTGAATTCTCAATAATTGGGTGGGGGGCATGAACATATACATTTATTAAATGTGTAAAAACTTAATAGTTTTGTTAATATTAATTATGTTACATTTACCTTAAGTTGTGCTAAGAGCCAATTAAGGTGGTTCGGGCATGTGGGGAAAAAAGGCAGACAATTGGGTTAGGAATTGTGGCGTTGAAGAGGATAAGGTTGACACGGAGGCCAAAGATGAGATTGTTGGAATGAAAAGAATGAAGTACACAGAGAGAAAATTTTACGGGTTAACTGGCTAACTTTAATAAACCATGAAAATATCTGTTAAACCAAAGATAGTGATGATGGTCAAGATAAAGAACAGCACTGTAGTCAGTAAAGAGTGTGTGGATGTACATGCTGTATAATTCTGGTTATTGAGTGTCTCGAAGCCTCTTGAACACTGTGTACTCCACAGACTTTGTTAGGTATGAGTCATTCAAATACTTTCAGTATAAGAGTCAATAAAGCAGTACAATGAATATTTTTGAAACAGATTTTCTAATTGTCATCTTAACAATTCATGAGAATAGAAAACCAGCTGGCTTGTTCAGGACTTAAATACTTAGAAACGTGATTAGTTCCTGACTATGTTGTGTATGCTAAGAAGCAACCTTATATAATTTAATTAAAAAATAAGTGCCTGAAGGAACATGTCGGATCGCTCCTGGTCCTTCTACAACTTCATCTTGTTTTTCCACATACAGTAAATTCTGTCATTAATTGACTGTTTCACCTTGTACTATGTACTTAAGAGAAGATTTTGCCTTTACAGTGTTTGCTTTTAGCCTTAGTAGTTTTTGAGAGACCTGCTTTTTTGGAAATGGATCAGCTGTGCAAAAGCAGCTGTTTTAGATAGATAGATAGATAGATAGATACTTTATTAATCCCAAGGGGAAATTCATATAATCCAGCAGCAGTATACTGATACAAAGAAACAATATTAAATTAAATAGTAATAAAAATGAAAAAAATGAAGGAAAAAAAAAAATGTTAGCATTTACTCCCCCGGGTCGAATTGAAGAGTCGCATAGTGTGGGGGAGGAACGATCTCCTCAGTCTGTCAGTGGAGCAGGACAGTGACAAAAGTCTGTCACTGAAGCTACTCCTCTGCCTGGAGATGACACTGTTCAGTGGATGCAGTGGATTATTCATGATTGACAGGAGTTTGCTTAGTGCCCGTTGCTCTGCCACAGATGTTAAACTGTCCAACTTTACTCCTACAATAGAGCCTGCCTTCTTAACAAGTTTGTCCAGGCGTGAGGCGTCTTTCATCTTTATGCTGCCTCCCCAGCACACCACCGCGTAGAAGAGGGCACTCGCCACAACCGTGTGGTAGAACATCTGCAGCATCTTACTGCAGATGTTGAAGGATGCCAACCTTCTCAGAAAGTATAGTCTGCTCTGACCTTTCTTACATAGAGCATCAGTATTGGCAGTCCAGTCCAATTTGTCATCCAGCTGCACTCCCAGATATTTATAGGTCTGCACCCTCTGCACACAGTCACCTCTGATGATCACAGGGTCCATGAGGGGCCTGGGCCTCCTAAAATCCACCACCAGTTCCTTGGTTTTGCTGGTGTTAAGATGTAAGTGGTTTGAGTCGCACCATTTAACAAAGTCTTTGATTAGCTTCCTGTACTCCTCCTCCTCCTGCCCACTCCTGATGCAGCCCACAATAGCAGTGTCATCAGCGAACTTCTGCACGTGACAGGACTCTGAGTCATATTGGAAGTCTGATGTATATAGATTGAACAGGACCAGAGAAAGTACAGTCCCCTGCGGTGCCCCTGTATTGCTGAACACAATGTCAGACCTGCAGTTCCCAAGACGCACATATTGAGGTCTGTCTGTAAGAGAGTCCACAATCCATGCCACCAGGTGTGAGTCTACTCCCATCTCAGTCAGCTTGTCTCTAAGGAGCAGAGGTTGGATGGTGTTGAAGGCGCTAGAGAAGTCCAAAAACATAATTCTTACAGCACCACTGCCTCTGTCCAGGTGGGAAAGGGATCGGTGTAGCATATAGATGATGCCATCCTCCGCTCCCACCTTTTCTCCTGGTATGTGAACTGCAGAGGGTCGAGGGCGTGGCGGACCTGTGGCCTCAGGTGGTGAAGCAGCAGCCGCTCCATGGTCTTCATCAGATGTGACGTCAGAGCAACAGGCCGGAAGTCATTCAGCTCACTAGGACTATTAATACTATTTGTAGTAATAGTGATGCCAGTAATCATTTAGTAGTGATCACATTTCTTCCAAAGGAGAAGAATCATCATCCTCTTTAAAAGTTATTGTCATGCAAACATAAGGGTAAGAGACATGTTTTAATATTGTAAATTGCTAACAATTCTGAGGGTACAAGTATGGTTACATAAAGGATGCATGATGTGGGCATGGGCAAGGAAACATTTCATTTGGTTATTAAACTGTCAACATCATCAAATAGATTTACACTTCACAAGGAGGTGAACATTTGGCTGTTTATTGCAGGATGAATGCACTATCAGTAAAATATGAAGTGCTTGCTCACTGTTTGGAGGATGCCGGTGTATATACTACTTGTGCCTCTCAACAGTGCACTAATGGAAGAAGTGGTTTCGGAAAATAAATGAGTAGAATTTTTTTTTTAATATTCTCTTTCAAAAGGGTGTATTTTTAACTGTCTATTGTCAGTAATTTTCATTCACTTGATTAAATTCTTTTTATTGTTGACACGAACATTTAATGTGTCAAACATGTCTGTCATGCACATAAAAATAGAAGCATTCAGATGTTGTATGACACAGTTTAGGTGGACAATCTGGTCATGATAATGGAATAAAAGAGGCGGTGACTTGCTGTGTTTTCCAGAAAATCAGGTCTAGCATTTTGTGCTGAGAGGTCTAATTAATGCCAGGGAGCGCATTTTCATATACAAATGAGCATGGCTAACTATGCCAGCTGTCGCTCCCAACAGCCACCCATTTGCAAGCTCCACAAAAAGCCATTCCGTTTTACTTGTAAATGTTTTATTTTAGCAAGCTATTATCTGTTCTTAAAGGTATACAATGTCAAGTTTAAGTAATAAACACTGATTAGATGATATCAACTGAGTTACGCACTGATTTCCTTGGAGCTCTGAATTTTTCAGTACGGTGTTAATGATGCCGGGCATGGGATTTATCAGAAAACTGTAGTGACCAATAATTTGCTTTTTTCACATGTACACAGCTTTCAGACTTTACAAAATGCAATTTATATGCACACAGGTAAGTAACACAAGTGCAGTGGAAAGCAACTTTTTAAAGCCTGCTATGTTAAAAACAGTTTTTCTTCCATGAAGAGTGACAAATTAGGGAATGAGCCATTTTAATGAATAAGATTCAGCACATAAGTGTGGACTGAACCTGAGTGCAGGATTATGAGAATCATGCATTTTATTTCAAAGTTCTTAGATTTAGCTTAATAAAATGCATTCAAGACTTTTGGAAAAAACGCCACATCAACTATCCACCTAGAATGTTAGTTTCAACCCGCACATCATTGTTTTGCTGAAGGCAAAGGATTACTCCACTGTTCAAAGACAAACCTAAAACGACACAACTGATCTCTACCAAAGCCTAACTACAGAAACTAAAGTAATTATGACAAAACGTTTTGTGGAATGATGAAAGCAAACTGCTCTTTAGGAATGTAGACCAGTTGTTTAGTGGCTACAAAATGAAATTTGTAAAGAAACATGCACTTTTTATCTACAGTTAAATACATTGAAGGTTCCATAATTTTGTTTGATTCCTTTCGTGTCTTTGGTGTTAGAGGTCTGGGGCATATTAAAGGATTCATGGAATTGGAAGAATATCTGGGCAAATTAGAACAGAGTATGACACCAACTATCAGATAACTAGGCAAGTGTCAAAGGTCCTCTTTCTTCTTTAATAAAAAAAAAAAAAAGTCTGTTAAATCTGTCTGTCAATGAATCCTGAATTAAATTGAAAACCTTCAGAAAAAGTGGAAATCTGCAATTGGTAAAGAGGTATCCAGCACACATTTAAACTTGAAAAATCTACAGTGCATCCGGAAAGTATTCACAGCGCATCACTGTTTCCACATTTTGTTAAGTTACAGCCTTATTCCAACATGGATTAAATTCATTTTTTTCCTCAGAATTCTACACACAACACCCCATAATGACAACGTAAAAAAAGTTTACTTGAAATTTTTGCAATTTTACTAAAAATAAAAAAAATTGGTATTTTGAAAGGTGTTACAGGAATAGATTGAAAGAGGTTTTTGAAAATGCGGTATTGTAATTTAAAACTTTGTGAGTAATCTTGGTGTTTAACAATTCATGTAGCACTGATATGTTGTTAATGTTTAGTTTTTATTAGTTGTGATTTAAGAAGTATTTTCTATTAATGACAGCAAAATGTTAGTGAATATACTTGGTTTGTTCAAAAGTTGAGATAATTTAGCTAGTTCATGATGATGATAATGTTTCCAAAAAAAAATATATACAATATCTCGCCCGTTTTTAAATCATTAGTTTGTTTTTTAATTGTTGCTTGATTTGTTTTGATCAGCAGTACACAGTTGTAGTGCAAACCCCTTTCAGATTCTCACCTTAAGGTAGATTTATCCTTACAAATTAAATTGGCCTTAGTTGTTTGCAGGAAGTTAACAGTGAACTGCTGTAGTGTGTGTGTGTGTGTGTGTGTGTGTGTGTTTGTTTGTGTTTGCCTCTGTCTGTCAAGTAATTACAAGTTGGGTTTCCCAAACTCTCTGGATCATTAACTGTCTGGCATGTTAGAGCATCATTCTTGACTGAGATAACTATTAAAATCGATTTGTAGGTGTTTTAGGAGGGTTTTTTTTTTTGTTTTTACATGTTAATTTTTTACGATCATTGTAGCCTGTTTAATGCCTTGAATATTATCTCCATCTAGGACCAACAATGAAGCAAATGCCTCAGGCAGTGCTTTAGTCAGGGTGGCAAACAATGATACAAAAAAGTTAAGTGTTTACCTAAAGAATTACATGCACATCCAGTACCATATTTATTTACTACCGTAGATCCCGAGCCGACTCGGTATATAAGCCAACCCCCTTTTTCTACCTACTAAATTACATGTATTTGCCGATGACCGGTATTTAAGCCAACACCCTTCTCCAAGCAAAATTTTCTAAATTTCCTTAAAAGTGTCTCTTCAGGTATATTTATCATGTTTATCGGCGAGAATTTGAGACTGCCGGCATTTTTGATGGAAACCAGGAAGTGATTGCAGAGAAGTTTGGTAAAATGAAACCTTTGTGTTGAAACTATATACGCAAATACGGTACATCGGCGGGTGGATTTCCGGAGACTCGTTATAAATTTGATTAACTTAAATACACAATACAGTGGACCCTTGACTTACGACCTTAATTCGTTCGCGAGGGCTGGTTGTAACTCAAGTTGGTTGTAAGTCAAGACTATTTTTCCCATAAGAAATAATGGAAATATGCGTTCCGAACCTCCCACTGCAACACTTACTTAACCTTTTCATAATAAAAAAGGGTTGTATAATGTGCATAATTTACCAAAACACCAACAGTTTTTCTAATGTACTAACCAAAAAGTTATAAAAAGTGCCTAGCCTACCAGAAGTAGGCTAGATTAAGCTAGGAGCATGGTGGCGCACATGGTCGCAGCGGCTCAGGGCTCTCCTTTTCAGTGCACTTTTTTGTTGTTTTTGTACTTTTTTTTTTTTTTGCTTGCTTCGGCGAACATCCGCTACACCCGTCAGACCCTTATAGACATCGGTGTCCAGAGCCAGACATCTGTTTCGAGTGTTTTTCATCACACGCACAACATCCCAGACAACATAGCGAGACCAGTGGGCTCTCCGTGGATTGTTGTCGGGTCTAGGAGACGACGCAGACGGAGGAGAGAAAGGAAGCAGAAGCGGGGCCACAGATCTGGCGTTATGCTAAGGCTAAAGAAACAACCATACAAGCCATATACAGAACTTTTTTTTTGCAACTTCTTTGCATCTTTTCGCACCATTTGTTTATTTACTTGTGTTCTACACATATGTCTGCAATGAAGGAGCTGCTTTTAATCTCATTGTACATGTGTATATTGACAATAAAAGGCATTCTGTTCTATTCTAGAAACAACAATTTCATACTGTACTCTCCATTTAATTTGACATCTTTGGGCTGCAGGAAGGGAGGAGGAGAATGAAACGGAAGGTGGTTATTGTTTGAAGGAGCCTCCTTATGCAAATCTTTTCTTTGTAAAATTGTCGAGATGGTGGATTTCGACATGCTGTACATATTAGCGAGATCAGTCACACGAACAGCACTCCTGTTTCCACACAATTTCCATCTTCGTTTTGATTGTGATCGCTTTCGTTACCTTCTCTTCCTTCCTTAGCAATTATGTGTCTTGCTTGCATGATCTTAGTGAATTATATACTGTATATAGGTAAATCACTGCAATGACCGAAATTACATCCACAAACACATGTATCTGGGCTCCGACTGACGCTTACTAACGCTCTCGGTTGTTTGTTTACAATCGCGCAAGCAGATACATGTGACCGCATTCGGGTCGTAACGCAAGATGTTGGTCGTAAATCAAAATAACAGTATTTTATTTTAAACTTCCCGATTAATTTTATTATAAATTTTATTAATAAAATCAACAACTAAAACACTTTTTTGAATAAATTCATTTAAAGTACCGACATGCAAAGTTACTACTTCATCTGAAAGATGGCGCTGTGGTTTCATTATTAATTACTTCCATATTCATCGGCAAAACCGACATTGTGCTGGAAATCTTGAATTTGAAATGATACTCGTTGTATAAGCCGACCCCCAAACTCCAAGCCAAAAATCTAGGATGAAATTTTCGGCTTATATTCCGGAATCTACAGTACCTTTTAAAAATTTTATTAAATAAAAAAATTTTCATTTAAAGGTTTAAAGTTTACTATTTTGCGGTTGACAACGATATGCCACAGGTCAATCTGTAGCATTGGTGTTAATTTTCTTGATTTTATACATGCTGACGTAGGTACAGGAAAGTGGGTAGGGAATGGAAGAGCAGTTTATGGCAGTACTGGTGCAAAGCTAGAGAAAGATCGAATCAATGCCATATCCTGTAAGTGCTAGATAAGTTACCTTTGTGTGCCACTAAAACCAAAATAAGCCTGTAGTAGCTCTGTATTTAACAGTGTTCTTGTCATCTTGGCAAAATTACACAACAAATACTTTGATTTTTTTTTGTGATATTTCATTTTCAGGTTAAACCAAATCCATTTGCTAACATTTAGTTTCCATATATAAACTTTTTATCCTGAATTAATCATGCAGCACTTGACATGAGCAATACTATTATGATAGAATAGCAAAGTATTCTTTATTTTAACCAGTGTAGGACGTATTTTAAGATAAAGAAGCTTTTATCTGTGGCACCTCTCCACGAGAACCACCTTTTTCTACCCTCTCAAGCATACATAGTTTTTAATGTCTAGAAAAGAGTCAGTCCGTCATTCTACAACCTGCTATATCCTAACACAGGGTCACGGGGGTCTGCTGGAGCCAATCCCAGCCAGCACAGTGTGCAAGGCAGGAACAAACCCCGGGCAGGGTGCCAGCCCACTGCAGTGTCTAGAAAAAAACCTTTGGGATTAAATCAGTTGGAGATCTGTACATACAGGTGCTGGTCATAAAATTAGAATATCATGACAAAGTTGATTTTATTTCAGTAATTCCATTCAAAAAGTGAAACTTGTATATTAGATTCATTCATTACACACAGATTGATGTATTTCAAATGTTTATTTCTCTTAATTTTGATGATTATAACTGACAACTAATGAAAGTGCCAAATTCAGTATCTCGGAAAATTAGAATATTATGAAAAGGTTCAATATTGAAGACACCTGGTGCCACACTCTAATCAGCTAATTAGCTCAAAACACCTGAAAAAGCCTTTAAATGGTCTCTCTCTTTAGTTCTGTAGGCTACACAATCATGGGGAAGACTGCTGACTTGACAGTTGTCCAAAAGATGACCATTGACACCTTACACAAGGAGGGCAAGACACAAAAAGTCATTGCTAAAGAGGCTGGCTGTTCACAGAGCTCTGTGTCCAAGCACATTAATAAAGAGGCGAAGGGAAGGGCAAGATGTGGTAGAAAAAAGTGTACAAGCAATAAGAATAACCACACCCTGGAGAGAATTGTGAAACAAAACCCATTCAAAACTGTGGGGGAGATTCACAAAGAGTGGACTACAGCTGGAGTCAGTGCCTCAAGAACCACCACGCACAGATGTATGCAAGACATGAGTTTCAGCTGTCACATTCCTTGTGTCAAGCCACTCTTGAACAAGAGACAGCGTCAGAAGCGTCTCACCTGGGCTAAAGACAAAAAGGACTGGACTGCTGCTGAGTGGTCCAAAGTTATGTTCTCTGATGAAAGTAAATTTTGCATTTCCTTTGGAAATTAAGGTCCCAGAGTCTTGAGGAAGAGAGGAGAGGCACAGAATCCATGTTGCTTAAGGTCCAGTGTAAAGTTTCCACAGTCCGTGATGGTTTGAGGTGCCATGTCATCTGCTGGTGTTGGTCCATTGTGTTTTCTGAGGTCCAAGTCAACGCAGCCGTCTACCAGGAAGTTTTAGAGCACTTCATGCTTCCTGCTGCTGACGAACTTTATGGAGATGCAGATTTCATTTTCCAACAGGACCTGGCACCTTTACACAGTGCCAAAGCTACCAGTACCTGGTTTAAGGACCATGGTATCCCTGTTCTTGATTGGCCAGCAAACTCGCCTGACCTTAACCCCATAGAAAATCTATGGGGTATTGTGAAGAGGAAGATGCAATACGCCAGACCCAACAATTCAGAAGAGCTGAAGGCCACTATCGGAGCAACATGGGCTCTCATAACACCTGAGCAGTGCCACAGACCGATCAACTCCATGCCATGCCGCATTGCTGCAGTAATCTAGGCCAAAGAAGCCCCAACTAAATATTGAGTGCTGTACATGCTCATACTTTTCATGTTCATACCTTTCAGTTGACCAACATTTCTAAAAATCCTTTTTTTGCATTGGTCTTAATTGATATTCTAATTTTCCGAGATACTGAATTTGGGACTTTCATTAGTTGTCAGTTATAATCATCAAAATTAAAAGAAATAAACGTTTGAAATACATCAGTCTGTGTGTAATGAATTAATCTAATATACAAGTTTCACTTTTTGAATGGAATTACTGAAATAAATCAACTTTGTCATGATATTCTAATTTTATGACCAGCACCTGTAGACAACGTCTTTGCATCCTACGAACAATAACACTCCAAATTTAACTTTCCAGCAACACCATTTTTTCACTACCTTTAAATTAGAAACTTTGTTAAACAAAACCTGCCCAATTTTTCTCACCTCCCACCCAACTCTATGCTAGAAAAAATATTAAATCAGTCTTAAGGACTTAGACAGCATCTCTGAAATACATAAAAACATTTTACAGTCCCTCCATTTCCCGCTGTACTCTTGGATCTTTAAAAGGGATCTCTCACTCCACATCTCAGAAAAGGAGTGGAAGGTAGCAATGCACAGAATTTACTTGAGCTCCATATGTGCAAAGCATACAATTATTCAACTTAACATTATATATCGAGCACATCTGTGTCATTTAAAATTGTCCAAAATGTTTCCGGGGCGAGATCCAACCTGCGAATGTTGCAATCAAGTTCCAGCCTCATTGGGCCATCTGTTTTGGGCATACACCAAATTAACATCATTTTGGTCTTTAAATGCCTTTCAGACAGCCTTGTTGTCACTATTCCTCCTAATCCAATAACAGCTGCGTTTGGTGTACTTCCAGATGGGCTTAAAGTGGAGAAGAACAAACTGTGATTGCCTTTACTTCACTATTGGCACATAGACTTATCTTGCTCAACTGGAAGAATCATAACTCTCCTATTTTAAGTCAGTGAGTTGCTGATGATGTATACTATTTGAAATTGGAAAAAATCTAATTCTCACTTAGAGGATCTGTACAAAACATTTTCAAAACCTGGTAGGATTTAATCAGTAACAATTTTGAATAAGCATTTTAATTGAGGAAGCGGATTCTCTCCCCTCTTTTTTACTCTATTTTTATTAATTTATTAATTTATCTATTTTCTTATTTTTAGTAGTTTTAAAGTTTTACTCTGCTAGCCTAGCTCTCTTTGTCATGGGTGGGGGTTGATGTGTTTCAAACCTATTTTCGTTAAACTTGACTTGCTTGCATGCAATGTTATTTGATTTTAATGAAATGAATAAAATGCAAAAATGAAATCATTCCTTATTTTTTGATTTTCCATTTTATTTAACTTCATAAATAACAGCAGCTAGTTTTAATGTGAAGTAATATTGTGGATTAATATCTGGCAGTTTGACCCACTCGTGCTTCTTTTAACATTGAAGACTTTTTATATTCTGCTTTTAAGATAAGAAGAGAAATTGTTGCCTTTATGTTGATTAACGTCCCAATATGGAGGACACACTATGCCTAATGAAAGTTGATTGTCTCTTCTAAGTGCTGTTTCCATGTCTTCCTTTAAATTCTAGGCATCTGGTAAGACAAACATTAGATAAGAAAGAAGACCTCTACTTAGCCAGATTAGCTGAATCAGCTGTAACAAGAGCATATTGGAAAAAGCAAGTTCAGATAGAAATTGAAGATAGTTAAGGTTATAATTGTTAATTCTGTTACACTGTATCTTGTGTACACCTCGAGGTTAGGTTTACACAAATATGCATTATATGTTTGCTATTGTCTGGAATGTAAATGCACTGTAAACTGGGACTTTTCTGACTTTTTGGGGGGAAAAAAACCAGAAAAGTTGTCCCAGTGTGTGTCTTTCTCGCTCTCCTTCTGATTCATGAAAAGTTATTAGCATTAGTTATTAGTTTCAGAATAGATCCTTCTTTAGTTCCTCAAAGTTACGACCTGTTTTCTTGTGTTGCTTGCTTCCTTTTGTTTTGGGTAGGAAGGACACTGGAGTAGATTGGCCTGGAATGCAAGCTGTACAAGGAGGAGATGGCCGAGAAATGACGCATATGCGGCTGTTTCCAGCTTGTCCTGTTTAATCTCCCAGGGATTGGAATGCTAATGAGCACTTCCTTTGTTCAGACTCCTGCTCACTCACTAAACTTGCTGGTTGTGGTTTAAAACACAATATCAAAAATGAGAACATAGTTAAGATTTTTCCTCAACTTCAGTGTTTTTTTTTTCTCTCCTTCATTCAAGACTTAGGATTACAACATTGTAAGTTAAGTGAAGTCACAAGTTTACAAATGATTGCTTTCTGTTTCCTTGTTAAAGAAGCTAAGTCTTTTAACTGGGTATGCCATCCCTTTATCCCTATCAAGCAGAAGTTATTTCAGTGTATTGCTCTGCCCTATCCATATCTTGGTGCCAGTGTTAATTAGTAAACA
Organism: Polypterus bichir lapradei; assembly: GCA_026402145.1. Lineage (NCBI taxonomy): Eukaryota > Metazoa > Chordata > Cladistia > Polypteriformes > Polypteridae > Polypterus > Polypterus bichir. The sequence goes on along the minus strand of JANRMT010062791.1, from coordinate 124,558,492 downwards.
GTAAGGTTGTGTCCCTTTTATTCGCAGTGAAATTTTACGATCTTAACACTTTGTTGATTTTATCCCATAGTATCCCTCATTGATAAAAGGTTATTGTGGTGGTGTGCGCTGTAACAGGTACAATATAAGATTGTACATAGGAATAAGTTCAAAGCTGTTTGTGAATATTACCACACATAATCAAAGCTTGTACTCATCTTGCTATGGGATGCTGGGCGAGTTACTTTCAGCATGTTTAAACAAAGTATTAAAAAAATCTCAGTGGACTTTGGAATCCACTGTCTAATAGCCAGGGACAAATAATGATGCCAAAATTGTGTAATATAAGTAACATTTTAACCTGTTCAGTGTATTTTCAGGGGTCATTATTTTCTTTTTTTTCTTTTTCTAAATACTACTTCCTTTCTCACCTTCTGCTGTCTCCATATCCATTCACTTTTTATAAAAGTGATCACTTTAACAACCATCTACTCTTAAATCTATTGCAAACATGAAGAACAGTTACATCGCCGCCAGCATAATGCTCATAACTATTACTCAGGCCAGTATCAGCCATTTAAGCACAAAAGTTGCACTGACTTGGTAAAAGCGCATGGTGATAAGAATACATCAAATATATTAAAACACCAGGGCTACTAGTGTTTTTGTGATGCACAGTGGAAACAAAAAAAATGATGGCTTTTATGTACCAATTGACTAACCATCAGATGGAGAGCGATGGTCAATCTCGGCGGTTTATGAATGGCTTCATTTATCTAGCTAGCAGTTTAGCTAGTCTGAGCGATGGCATCTGTTTGTAAAACCACTTTAGGAACTTATGTCCGTAGTTCTTAAAGTGTGGGTCATGGAACAACTTTGGTCTACACAATTGTGGTTGACAAGGTGACAATGCTTGTTTTATGTACTTTAGTCTATTAATTTATAGTACCCATGTCTGACATCGGCTTTATGGTATGTCCTGGCGACTATGGGGGAACGGATCAAAAAATTGCTATAAAATACTTCATCCAAGTTTGTCAGTGGCAAATACTGTATATTATTTCATTAACTCTGCCATACATGGACATGTGAAAAAGATACACAGTGAGCCCACAATATTAATGAACAAATGAGAAATGCTGCACCTTTGCTGTCTCTTGACACTATTCCACATTTCTGTAATTCTATTAATAAACTATGGGGTGCTATGTTACTGGTACTATATGTGCATGCTTTGTCATGAACTACTGAAGGGGTCCTCAGAATGGTATTGATGGGTGCAGGTTTTTGTGCAAGTGCAGTTTCTTAATTTTACTGTAGTTATTGCTACTGAACCTGTAATTGCTGATACAAAATTTTAGTGCTTTATTGCGGCTAACTCTTGATAAGATTGACAACTCTATTTATTTTAGCCTTACAGTTTTTCTCGGTTGTTTTTGACAAATGCGCAAGTGAAAATGGTACTACTTATTACCACATACTGTATGTAAACACACACCAAGTCAGTTTCTCAGAATAGAATGCAATTACTTATTACTATTATACTATTATGTATTTTTTTAACAAATGATTTAGTTGTGGTCCTAAATAGGATTAAGTATATTCACTTTGAATTTCCCCAAATATTAGTTCTATTAGTCACATTGTCAAAATGAATTATGTGCTTTTCATCTGTTTAGTTCTGCTCTGCAAAACATTTTAGGGATATGTGCAAGGTATAAATCATCGCATGCAAAAATGTTAATTCAGTTGTTAGAAAGGTTCCTTTAATGGTGAAGTAAAAGGGAAATGGTTTAAAAATAGAGGTTTTAGTGGATGATAATTCCTGTCCAAATGTAGGAGTCAAGTTCAGAATATTATAGGTAGGACAGATAACTATTGTGAATGTCCCTGAACAGCGTGGGTGGAATATAACAGTGTGTCACAATATCTGACAATGCTTTGATTGCACATATTCCTGTAATTGGGGCCTACAATACCCAGCGCCCTCCAGAGGATGCATATAGAGTATATTTTGCATTCCTGAATACTGTCAAATATTTTCAGCATGGAGGTGGACAATATATGATCACCCGTCACAAAACCAAGTGCTGCCATTGATCATCCCAGAATATATTTTTTTTTTCTCTGTGTATTGCAAGAGAGAATATCAGATGTGATGTACATGGAAACATGTGGCCAGACCAGCAGGAGCAATAGAACAACCCATGATGTAGAACTATACTTGGTTTTTTTAAGGCTTCCAGATTTGTCTTTGGTTCAGTGTGTAACATTGTAATTTAGGTTGATCTAAATGAAAAATAAATTCCTTTACAAATGTTAATTTCCCTGTCCTGCAGAAGATACCATTGTGCCTTCATTGTAGTGGTTTCTAGAACATACATGTGCATCTTTTTCTGCCACATTTTTTCCTTCCACTCAACCTTCCAATAATATGCTTGGATACAGCACTCTGTGAACAGCCAGCTTCTTTAATAGTAATCTTTTATGGCTTACCCACCTTGTGGAGGGTGTCAGTGACTGTCTTCTAGGCAACTGTCAAGTTAGCAGTCATCTTCTTAATTGTGTGACTGAGAGACCATTTAAAAGCTCAGTACACCTTTGCAGGTGTTTTTGGTTTATTAGCCAAGTGGAGTGTGACACCATGAGTCTACAATATTCTAATCTTCTTAGATACTGAATTTTGAGTTTATTATCTGTAGGCCATAATTGGCAAAATGAAAAGAAACAAACGCATGAAATACATCACTCTATGTGTAATGAATCTATATAATGGAGTTTCACTTTTTGAATTGAATTACTGAAATAATTTTTCAATGATATTCTAATTTATCGAGATGCACCTTTTTAAGTGCATGTGGTTTGGTGCACAAGCAAATTCAGCTGACTATAGAGCAGTAATAGAGAGGTGGAGTAAATTGAGCAACAGTTGATAAATTTTAAATCTTGAAATACTTCCATAGTATATTTATAGGTTGACAACATGACTAAACATTCTGGGTGGTATGTCTCTAGGCGGCAATGGTTCAGCAATTTCACATTTTGGTATCATTGACTAAATGGTGGACAAGAGAATTATATTTTGAAACATGAATAAAAGGATTTGCATGAATTCATTTTGCTGGTTATCCAAATAATTGTACTGCAGTGTATAAACTGTTCTGACAAATGCACAAGGAGCTGAGCGAAACTCTGGACTGTTTAGAGAAATTAGCCTAATTTCAATGGCTTTTTTTTTTTTTTTTTTTAAGCTAGCTGCTAAATAAAAATGAGATGCAGATGACAAAGGAGCCAGTAGTTCTCCTCCTAACTCATAACATTTGTGTCTAATATGATGTTCTGCCCAGAAAGGTGTGCATTCCTTCTGCACAAGCGTACAGAAGATCTAATTGTACCCTGAAGGTAGGGTATTATTGGTCATTGGTATTTGGGGATTTTTTTTTCTCATAGGCAAGTAATAAAGTATTAGTTTTAGTATTTAAAGTAATGGGAAATGACAAACATAAGACATGTAAAGATTTCAGTAACATGCTCATTAGTAAATGGCATCCTAAATAATTAGTGAAAGTAGCATGAAAATTGTGAAGTTAAAAACAGAACACTGAATTATCCTAGTACAACATTCATAAATGCCGGGTACATTCCAATAAAAGTTTAGCAAACCCAATTATCTAATTTATGACAAGGCACCAAAACATATCAACTGGGCAATAAGAGCTTGATTAATTAAATTACTAGTCCAGGTAAAAGTAGAAGTTGGATGGGATGTAAAATCATCAGCCAAAGTGGGCAATGGTGGGGCCTGCTGAAACTAGAGAAAAATGATCTTAGTCCTGTTTACACCTGTGTATGCTCATTGTAAATTTTGTTTCAATAAAATATTTGGTGGGACAGATGCTATTGTGGTGTTAAGTTAAATGATTTTTTGCTGTTCTTCCTTTAGTGTTTGCTTGTCTCGATTGCTCCATTTTCTTTCTCTTATTTAACAGTTCTTCAAGTGCAGGCTTCTCTAGTCCAGATTTTATTGGTCACTATGAAGGTCTCTTCTAAGTTCACTTTGTCAACCTGAAGAACCCATGTGTAGCTGTTGCTGTCCTTTAATTCCATACTGCCAATTACATGCACTGCTTCTACTGCATTAGCTCTGTCAGGCTGCCTATTGTTCGATTATTTTCATTGTTGTCAGTATGGATCACTGGTTGAAATTTGGGGTATTGAAACACATTGTTACAAACTCAACAATGATGGATTTGAATTTTATCGTTTCCAATAAGTGCCTTACAATTTGCTAATGTGCCATTATACTAACAAGTGAGTGTTAACCATTGGCTGTCCTCTATTTTTTGACTAAATTAAATTAGAAATTTCTATAGAAATTCTGAGGGGTATTTTATTGTTGCTGGGGACTTCACCATAGCAAGTTTAGTGAATGTTTATCCTTAACATGACAATTGTCATCTGCCCCACAAAGGTTGATAATAACTTGGACCACTGCTGCACTTCGACACCAGCCTATACTACGCATACACCTTGGATGGTCCAGCCACCTGTCTGTACTCCTGCTAACCACTTACAACCAGAGCTTGAAATGTAAGGAGCTGGCAAAAAAGTTGGAATAACGAGGCACAAATCAGGAAATACTACAGGATAGATTTGTTTGTGTAAATTGGGACATACATAGATTCTTGTAATCAGATCTGAATACATATGCAGATGCGGTAATGGGTTTTATCAAAACTTGCGGATATCTGTCTGCCTATGAAAACAATTTGCATATTTCCTGATAACAAATCAGGGCTCACTGCTGATATCAAGAATTTACTGAAGGTATGCAGCAGTGCATTTTGAAGCAGATATGGAAACGCTGAAATCCAGGTAAAACTCAGAAAAGCCATCAAAGCGGCTAAACATCTGTAGCAGTTGTAATTTTCACAAATTTTGGCAGAAATCCGATGTAGTTACTGACTATAATTTAAAATCTAATCCAATTTCCTCTGCATTTTTCCCTTCCCGTTATACTTTGTGCTTTGATGCCCTTTTTGATTCCGTTAACAATCACCCACTCATTCAGGAAATCTGTAGCCCCTGCCTTCTTTAAAAAGGCAATTATTATCCCTGTGTCTAAGAAAACAAAAATGATCTGTCTGAACGATTACAGACTGGTGGAACTAACTCAGTCATGAAGTGCTTTGAGACAAATTTTTATTTATGCAAGCTGGACTATTGTTGCAACAAGTCAATACAGGATGCCATATCCCATGCACTGCATACTGTCCCAGCAAATGTGGATAAAAAAAAAAAAAAAAAAAAAAACAGTTTTGCTAGTCTCCTGTTTATAGATTACAGCTAAGCATTTAACAATGACCACAGATCTACTCGGTTTATTACTTTACACCACCCAGTGCAGCTGTATTTTGGACAGATTGGCAGCAGCATATCCTTCACACTGATCTTTAACACGTGCACTTCGCAGGGTAGTGAGCTGCTTTCTCAACTTGCATACAAAATCGGATTACAGGAATGGAACTCATTCATATCCTGAGGGCTTTGTGCGTGGCTCATGTATAAATTGTTTGTGTTGCATGCTGTGTATATTTTTCTAAACCCACCTGGAATCTGTATCCTCCCAACACCGCCTGGTTAACTACAGTCTGACAGCAATGCATATCAAGCAACACATTTAAGAAATCTACCAACATTTTTCCAAGTACTTTTTTTTTTTTTTTTTTTTTTTTTTTTTTTTTTTTGGGAGCAGTTTTGCCTTAATGATTGGTGTTGCTGCTTCACAGATCTAGTTTCTAGGTTCACATTCCAGGCTCGGGCATTTTGTTTTTAGTGAATATCCAGCGCTTGTCTATGTAGAGTATTTGAGAATACATTTTTATTCTATTCACCATTCAACTAAAATCAAAAAGTTCTATTTACTAAAGTAATACAGCTCTGGTGAAAACCGTTCCAAACTGTAAAATAGCATATTTATTCAGCATCCTTCAATATCCAAGCCTATAACTCGAGCAAAAGCTCCAACCACCACATTCCAGCGCTCTTGATTTTCAAGATAAGTGAACTAAAGCCAAAGGAAAAAATTTGATGTGCTTAAAATATGGAGCAGAGAATAATATATAGATTACTCAATTTCAGTGGTTATACTTTCCTAGATTGAACAATTTAGAGCAAGCATTAATAATTATGGCAGTGGAGATTATCAAGTGAATGAAGCTGGATATGGTTAAAAAAGTAAGTATCATTATTTCAGAGGATTTCTATTATGAATGAACGGTAACTTTGTCAACAGAGCACAGTAAACAGACTGTCTTTTGGGTATTTATTAAAGTGAGTAGAAGATTCATCAGCATGGAGGAAAACTAATGAGCCGGGATTCATCAGCATGGAGGAAAACTAATGAGCCGGGATGGGGGGATTTTGCTGTTTATTAAACTGGAAAGTAAATGGGACACCTAAAGGTGAAAATATTAGAGTTCTTCCAGAATATATAGGGGAAGGTACAAGGAACAACAAGTTGACATAAAGAATCAGACACCAGTCCACCTACCACACATCTTGGAGACTGTTTGAGGGAAACAAGGGAGTGGTTTGCCTACTTAACTACCACAGGGTCCTTTATATGTTCACTACCCTGTTTGTCTTCCATCTTTCTGACTCTCTTCTCCTTCCTTTCATGCCAGTCGAACTCTTGACATCCAAAGTTTGCAGACTACAAGCTTAATGATTATGATTATGGAGAGATGGTGTAGGTCATTCCCTTTTAGTTAGGAGTTTCTCTTAATTACTAGGTGAATATTGTATAACTAATATAACTAGATGTATATTGTTAGGGGTTAGACCTATTTTAAATCTATGAAGAACATGCCCCATGTTGGTGTGCAGGTATTTGAAGTGTGAGTAAACCATTAAAGTGGAACATAGGCACAGATTAATGTATCAGAGTGTTGCTGTTTTTATTAGCTGATATTGATCAATTGAAGATTTGTGTGTTTGTAAGTTTCAGTGATGCAATTATAAAATAAAAACAAGTTCTTGGCTTCTTTTCCTTCCTAAAATTGGCAAGTCATAGTTCTTCCAGTAGAAGGAGCCCCAGCTTTTTTTTTTATTAAATCTTTTCTTAACACTTGTCCATGTGAGTTGTAATTTCACTGACAAACTGCTCCCCAGTTTTTGAAATCCAGGAGTAAACATTAAAGCACAAGTTTTGTATTTTTACATAAAAGCATATTTCTTCACAAAAATGGTATACATTAATTTGCCATGGAAAACTGTTTTTAAGTAAGCATTTTTGTGTTAATTTTAAGAAAATGCTGGACCTGTTCATGTGGTTTAGCTGCATTTAAAAAGCCTTAAAACTTACTGAATACGTCTACTTTCAAGCCAGAAATGGTCCCAATTATTGATCCATGTCTTGAGATTGCACACATTGTAAAACATATCTGTGTAGTTTTTAGTGGCACAAACTTCCTTTTTCAGAGATTCAGCCATTTTAAAGGCCTATAATGGTTATAATGTATTCACTGCCTCATTGTCTTTCTCCTTCTGTGGCACCTTTTCATCCACCAGGACAAGGATTCCTGTGGCTCGTTTTGTGAATGCAGCAATTGCGAGCATAATTTGAACTTGGATCTTTCTCTGAATATAAACAAAAGCAGCTGTCATATTATACCTAATTGTACGCACTCATCCACACTCCCAACTAATTTGGAATTGCCACTTTACCTAACCTCTGTGTTTTTGTGAATGTATAAGGAAGCCCAGTACTCACTTTGGAAGAATATGCAAACTTCACAAAAGCCACAATTGGGCACAAGATTCTGTCAAGAACTAACATTAAAAACTGAGTTACCATGCCACCCTAAATAAGAACTTATCTGTACAGTGTTCAGTTTGCTAATATTTAAGGCTGTGTTTTTCACCATTATTCACTTTTTTAGCTGCAGTGCAATGACTCATCGATAAAATTTGAAACTGCCGTAGTAGGCTTTAGAAAGGGACAATTGGGGGGGAAAATGCTCCTTTCATCTTAGGCTGCCATGCACTACCTTGGACTGTGGACAATTTGCAGTCAGCACCTATAAAATTAGTCTTCAGTGGCATACTGTGTTGTCTTTTTAGTTTGCCATTGGAACTCTTCGTGTGCTTTTCAATGTTAGGTTCTGTTCAACAGAGGTGGGTTTTCAGACATTCTAGTTACTGTAAAATTTCTGACCTTCAAACCTTTAACTTGAGTAACTACCTGTAACTTTGTCTTTGCTGTATCTGTTTTGTTTTTTTTTTTCCTCCCTCATGTGAGTATTTGTCACATAGACATTTGTAATTATGCTTTAGATTGACTAATAGATTGGCTAATGGCAGTGTGTGTAGAACTAGAATTAGTAGAATGCATAATTATGTAAGCACTTTGTTGGTAGGATGAATATAAAATGTGTTTGCTCAATAACATATACTAACATTTTTAAGAATATCCCAGAATTCACAATAAAAGTTACATTAATGCATGTTTAAAGCTGATTCCTATAGCATATGTGTATTTTTATTTTTTATTTTTTTCTTCAGGAATGGCTGCCATCCGGAAGAAGCTAGTGATTGTGGGGGATGGAGCATGCGGAAAGACATGCCTTCTTATTGTCTTTAGTAAAGACCAGTTCCCTGAAGTTTATGTTCCAACAGTTTTTGAAAACTACATTGCTGACATCGAGGTGGATGGCAAACAGGTTTGAACTGACACTTGCTTCTGTCATTTGCCTGGTTCTGTTTCCAGTTTTGTTAATTGCCACCTTTTTCTCTTTATTTGGGGTTTGAAGAAATGCTGTTTAGCAGTTAGATAGTTAAATTGAATTGTAAAATGGAAGATCTTTTATTACACTATTGTGAGATGGTATGTTGGAGAAAAGCAAATTTTCATGAAGGAAAAAAAAAAGACCAGTAGGTTGAAATGCTGATCATTAAGCAGTATACCAAGTTAGAGGCGGGAATTGTAAAGGAAACTTTGTGGTTTTAAACTCCTGTTCCAAAGCCACTACATTGTACTGAATGCTTGGTTGGTACATATCTAAAGTGACAAACCTCTGCTGCTCTTTAAAGGTTGAGTTGGCTTTATGGGACACAGCAGGCCAAGAGGACTATGACCGCCTAAGGCCTCTTTCCTATCCTGATACAGATGTGATCCTCATGTGTTTCTCAATTGACAGCCCTGACAGCTTAGGTAAGTTTTGAGAGTTATGGTGTTACTAATTATGTTGCCTTTCGACACTTTGAATTTATACAAAAATTCTGGTGTCTTCTTCATCTTATGTGGCCGCAGAGTTGGCTTGACTCTGCAATAGTTAGATAGTGGTGAGATATTAATACAATTTTAAACAGCTTTGTGTTTGACTCCTGGTTTAAGTTGCTATCTTTGTAAAGTTTGCTCATGTTCTTCATATGTACATGAGTTTCAATGAATTACTTTATTTTCTTAACATTTACCAGATATGTCCATGGTAGGTCTTTTGATGATAATAAAATAAGCACAAGAGTGGATGTCTATTTTTACCCGAATTAATAGATATGACATCTGCAATTAATAGACAAACCTTATTCTTTGAATATACAGTAAAATGCAGTTATTTTTTTTTTTATTTTTTACTTCATTTGGAAGTGTTGACCACAATTTACATAATTATAAATAAAGTAGTGGCTTTCCTTTTATATATAAGATTTAGATTAATAAAAAGCTGCAAATTATCAACATTAAATATTATGTACAATTTTAAAAAATTAAATACCCATGTGTGTACACAATAAAATTTATTATGAAGTACTGAAAAGGTTTGTATGTGTATTAACTGAAGGACAACATTAATTTTTGTCAGATTCAAAGAAAAATTGTATTGTTCCTTGTTATATGGATCTTTTTATAATTTGAGTAGGGACATCGTTTTTCCATTGGAATGGTAGGTATATTAGAATTGTTACAGTTGAATAAGGCAAGACAATTTGATAAAATGAAGAAAGGTCAGTATCCCTTCTAATATGCAGACCAGTGTGGTAGGCTGGTCTCCATTACCTGAAGTAATGTTGTTTATATAGGGGGCTTAAATTATTTTTTTCTGGTTGAAAATCCCCTTTTTTCTTTTTTTTTTTTTTTTTTTTAATCTATTGGTACACTCAAGAACTATTGGGTGACTCAAGAACTAAGTCTTGATAAGTAACATGCAAATAGGGCTGCTCAGAACCCCACACCAAGGAGCTCCATCAACCCACTTTCAATGCAAAGTAGCAACCAAAGTGCTGAGCGTCGGGAATTAGAGAAGAAAACAGGGTGCCAAGAGGAGCTTCCAGAGGAAGACTGTAATATGCAGTAGTTTGTGTGGAATTGGTTTAGGTATGAAAGAGAGAATGTTAAACAAGCCAAGGTAAAATGCAAAGTTTAAAAAAAGAAAAACGGTAGCAGTTAAAATTAGCAGTACATTCAGGATTATTTCAGCACTTAAAACAGAAACCACAGAATGGAGCCAATGTGGGAAAGCACATGATGAGCTGAAGGTAAAGCCTGTCCACAACCACCAGTTCTGGAGTATTCATCCAGCTGCTTCAGCATGGACCACACATGGCACACTCTCATGTTACATATCTCATTAGATAGCATGATTATGTTAGGAGCACGGTGTGTCTTGTCTAGAGCGGGTGGAAGAATTCACTGGAGCTGTTTATCACATCTTCTTACCCTACAGTGATGTTTAGGTTATGGTGGGTAGAAGAGAGCAAGCTGTCTGTAACAGGCAGTCAGAGGACTATCAGTAAAAACTTGGAGTGAAAGATTTCTCTACAGTGGGGCACTCCAGAGATCTGTAGTTATAGTGAAAGGAAGAAACTAGCTGTTGTACTCTGAAAGCTACACTGTTTGTTAGAAGAAGAAGAAAAAAATTGCCTGTGGTAGAGAGTAAGGTATGCCTTAGGTATAGGAAAGAGCAGTGATGGCTGCAAGAAAAAAAGCATTAGAAAAACTGCACAGTTTAAGGAAAAGTTCCAGTTACAGGGAAAATGAGGGATGAAAATGTAAGAACAAAAAAATCTGCACAGTTTTATTTGCATTTTTTCTTTTTGACAAAAAATGTTTTTGTATTTTTTTTTCTGTCAAGAATAATTGTGATTTCATAAAAGTGATTTCTGTGTTGAATGTTTTAATCATGAATTGTGTATAAGGCTTTATTTCACTGTAATCTGTACAAATCTGTACTACTAACTGCAGCTGCCATTTGATTGGGAGGTTTAAATATCTTACTGGTAGAAATATATACCATAATTTACTATACCATGTATAAAATGTAAATGGATTTTTATGCTTACATAGATTGCACTGCCAACAACCTTGCAAAGTAGTATTTGGAATTTTTTTACATTGATTGGTCATCGTTTCAAATTCTGATATATTATGGCTCAAGATGTTAACTGTTGCTGATATTTGGAGGTGTGATACATTCATAATTACTGATCATCTGTGATTCAAGTGTCTGGTTTATGGTGCCTCTAAGTTGCTGTGCTGGTAAATGCATTTAGTTCTCCTTTTCCATAAAACCAAATGCACATGTTCAGTACACGCAACTGAAACATGCAGAGAATTGGTATAAGGCTGAGTTACAAAGATTGAAAGGAGCAGTAAACTTGTTGAAAAGAAGATCTCTATATTAGTTGCTATGACACTGATTGGATATGAAACTTCTGACTATGTGCAGATCTGTAGTTATAGTGAAAGGAAGAAGCTAGCTGTTGTACTCTGAAAGCTACACTGTTTGTTAGAAGAAGAAGAAAAAAATTGCCTGTGGTAGAGAGGAAGGTATGCCCTAGGTATAGGAAAGAGCAGTGATCACTGCAAGAAAAAAAGCATTAGGAAAACTGCAAAGTTTAAGGAAAAGTCCCGGTTACAGGGAAAATGAAGGCTGAAAATGTAAGAACATTTGCATGAGTAAGGTTTGTTGGGTTTTAGTTTTAGCCAGCATTACAGGCAACCTTTCCTGTAACCAAAAAACAATGTCTGCAACCATGAAGCCTGAACAAAGTGGTTATTTCTTATATACAGGGGGTCCTCGGGTTACGACACAGTTCCGTTCCTACAACAGTGATGTAACCCGAATTTTGGTGTAAGTCGAAACACACTCTAGCCTAAGTAACTTACCTATCTTAACACATTTGCAAAATTATAAATCTAGAACATAAAAACACAATCTAAGCCTCAGAAAAAGGAAAAGGACACAAATATACTGTACTGTACACTGTACTGTAGTAACAGAAGAAATGAGTGAAAAAAAATCCTTACCTTTATTCCTTCTCATGTCTCAATTTTTTTTAAGTTTTTATGGGAGTGAGTGTTGTAAACTCGAAACGTTGTAAGCCAAGGACCCCCTGTATAGAAATATTAAATGTCACTAGTATTAATTAGATTGTCACTTACCAGTCTCCAAAAATGAAGTATTGATAGTAGGATGCCAGATTACTGAAACAAAGAAACACATGATATATGCTTATTGATTTGTGTTGTTGGTGGTTGATACCTATGTACAACTGAGCTCACATTTTAAAGGTGTTTTTTTAAATCTCCCCATAACCACAAAGCCCCCCACCTTTAAGTTGACACCATTGTTTGTATTTGTGCTGTTTTATGACCAATATTTTCCTCATTTTTGTAGAAAATATCCCAGAGAAATGGACTCCTGAGGTAAAACATTTTTGCCCTAACGTGCCTATCATCCTTGTTGGAAACAAAAAGGACCTGCGAAATGATGAGCATACAAGGAGGGAATTGGCCAAAATGAAGCAGGTGTGTTAGGTAACATTTCCAGGCTAAGTTTACATGGTGAACTAGTACTGCAAAAGTATTGTAAAACCCATATTTTAGAATGGTATGGTACTGGCATTTTGGGGTTTTTGGTACCAGAACTTGTGAGATTTCAGAACTTTTTGCGACCCTCCCCAATAGGACGACATGTAGAAACACACAAACGTGATTGCCTCATTTGAGACCCTTTCTAAGAGGATGACACATAGAAGTATGACTGCCACGTCTGTTGAGGGTTGCTTGTCTGTCGCTGAGGCAACCGTAGATTTGGCCACAGAAACAATTACAAGCTGAATGCTGCCTCACACAAATTGCTAGTCGCCTGATGGGTGATGCAGGGAACATTATAACTTGGCCACTGACCTGGCCCCGACCCTGCCTGTTTGCTGTATCTGTGTATAGTAGAAAGGTAGATCCTGCTACAATAAGTGACCTTGCTGTTGCTGTTTTGACTTGAATAAAGATGGTTTTGCTAAAATACTGATACTCTAATTAGTCTTTGGGGTGCAAGGCACTGACTCACGCGTCACAAAGTAAACTCGTTATTGCAGTTGTGGAAAAATGTGTTTTGTAGACTGAGCACCGCTTCGATATAATTGGGACTTCACAGCTATAGTAGGGAAGCAAGCAATTGTGCTCCACTCTGGCCAGCGTAAGATGAGAATGGGCATGGTTAGGAGTTATTTGCTTCCGAATCATTTTGGTACCAGTAGGGAGGTCTTAAAGCTGGTATCGATAACTAACAATTAAAATTTTAGTACCAAAGCAACACTATGCCAGACTAATAAGAAATACCATATCAAAGGGATAAATGAACGCTATCAGAACTTTAACTCCTTAAAGTAAACAGTTCAATTTTATTGTCTCTATCTGCTTATGGCTTTTTTTAAAGACAAGAAGGCTAATTGCTTAGACAGTGAATCCAACTCAGTCATACAGTTAAAACCCAACAGTTTCCTGGAGACTCGTCCCACCTAATCAAAACCCACAACATCCGTTATTTTGTGGAATTCATACATTAAGAGGTAATTTTACGCAGAGTGTGCATAGGACAGTCTTTAGATAATTCTCCTGCACTCCAAAAACTTGCATGTTAGACTACTTTTATGTCAACTCTAAATTGGTCTAATGGAGATGTGTGTTTAAGTGTCATCCTACAAACTCTGATGTTCTTACTTTTATACAGTTTTGCATTTGGGCCGCCTTTTTCTTTTTCTATCCTGGTTAGATGCAGTTTGCCCTCTTAAGACGGTAATGGACACCTTTGCATGAAATCTTTGGTTTCTTGGCAGTCTGGCACATGTAATAGGTTTCGTTAAACAATAATGCTTTGATGTGTTTATTGGGAAAGCAGTTTCATTTTGGACATTTTTTAGCCCAGAATTGAACTTGAGGAATGCCAGTACCTTACAACCCAAAGAAAGATGGTTTGCTTTATTGAACAGAATAACAGGTTTCAAAAGTGCTAACACAGGTTACTATAATAACCACGTAGCTTTAAACATTATTGGTTAAGGGTGAGCTAAGAGAGTTTGCCATTAGAACGCTGGAGTGATGGCTGCTGATTAAAAAGTGGCTTTGCAGTTTCATGTGGAAAAATAAAAATAATTTTAAATGTACCCTGATTTTAAAAAAAGTTGTCAAAAAGCATGAAAACTTTTGGGTTATTCCAAACTTTTGAAGCTTGTATATGTGACTGGAGCACCTTGTTTACCAAAGTGTTGCTAGTGGTTATCTTCTCTAACAGCATGACAATCCCTGAACCTGTGATTCTGGATATATTAAATTATTCTGAAAGTTTTAGCACCTAGTATTGACAGAATTCTTTGAATGCTCTGTCTTCTTTATAGGGTAATTACGTAATCGGCAGCATGGACCAGTGCCCAGTACATGAGCTTGGCTTGCATTCTTTATCTCATGTTATTGGCAGTTGGACACTTATAAGCAGAATTAAAATCCAGTTCTAATCATGGTTCAATCAGCATGTTTGGTTTTACTAGAACTGGTTTCACACTTTTAATTCATCAAAACAAATATTTTAAAATAGTCTTGTTTTAATCAGTAGTCCAGAATAAGATTTAACATCAGTATGTGTGCTTTAAATAAACTAGTTTAACAAAAAAATATTGTGAATAGTATCGTAACATTTATTTATAGCAAAGAGATCCTTTAGCAAAGAGAACACATGTCACTGAATGTAACCAGCAATACTCGCTGCTGCTCAATAAGCTCTGTCACTGGTAAGCAGCTCTCTGTTTAGCGGAGCAGTGGTATTGATTGTGGTAATTTGTTTTTGGTTATTGTTCCACCTGCATTTTTTGCTGTTTGGGACATTGTGGTACATTGGTCATCATTGCTGTCTCACTATTGAGATCCCATTGTCAAAATTCTTTCAAGCAGTTTTTACAGCAAATATGCCGTGCTTGCCAGTAACCTGTTTCACCAGATATTTTCCTGAAAATTTGCCATGTAGTCAGCATAGACAAACATCTTATTTTCCATCCCTGTCATGTTATGCAAGGCCTGCATGAAATCCTAGGGCTGTAGCAGCAATTCACAGAACTGTTAGTGGTTATTGTTCCACCTGCATTTTTGTTGCAGTTGTCAGACACTTCCCTAACCCTCCTGGGTTATTTAAGACCATAGCATCATTTATCTTCTTCTTCATCCTAGCGTTTATCCCGCATGGCAGGGTCCGCTTTTCTGCAAATCCGTCTCCATTTGGCACGATCGAGGGCATCTTCTGGGGCAGCATTGACGGTCTTCATGTCTTCCTTTATTCTGTCTATCCACCTCTTCTTTGGCCTGCCACGTGGGCGCTGACCACCAGGATCAAGCCTCATAGCCGTTTTTGCTACCGAGTTGTCTGCACGCACGACGTGTCCATACCACCGTAGCCGTGCCTCGCGCATTTTCTCCGTGATTGGTGCGATGCCGAGGCGCTTTCTGACGTCTTCATTCATGACTTGGTCCCAGCACATGAGGCCTAGGCACCACCTCAGCATTCGCATTTCCATCGTGTATAGGGCCAGCTCGTGCTTGGCGGTGGCTGGCCAACACTCTGATCCATACAGGGCGACTGGGCGGACTACAGTCTTGTAAATATTGGCCTTGAGGTGGTCAGGCATTCGGCGGTCACACAGCACGCCCGTTACTTGGCGCCACTTCGCCCACGTGGCGTTGATCTGAGCTTGCATATCGGGAAGGATGTCCCCGTCGTTACTGATCGTCGATCCCAGATACTTGAATTCATGGGTGGTCTTTAGGTCTTCTCCGTTGATGCTGATAGTGCCATTGGTTTGGAGGCCAGCTTCCATGTATTCAGTCTTCTTGATGTTGAGTCTCATGCTATGGTCGGTCAGGCGTGTCTTCCATTGCTGCGTGTGTTGTTGCAGCTCACTTCTTGATTGGTTTGCCAGGTATACGTCGTCGGCGTATAAAAGTGACCATGGTTGGGGAGTTTGGAGATCGGCGGTCGCTGTGTCCATACAAAGGATGAACAGAAGGGGCGAGAGGGCCGAGCCTTGGTGTACTCCCACGTTGATGGCGAAGGGCAGTGAGATTCCCACGGGACATCTGACTACACTGCTGACGTTTTATGTAGAGCAATTTGACCCAGTCGACGTAAGCTTCCGGGACTCCGTGAGATCGCAGGGCATGCCAGATAAGGTCGTGTGGCACTCATCGAATGCCTTCTCCAAGTCCAGGAATGACATGTAGACCATTTAGATTTTTCTCTCGATGTTTCTCCACCAGCAGTCTCGCGGCGTGTATGGCGTCAGTGGTTCCACATCCCTTAACAAACCCACACTGGTTAGGGATGATCGTGACAATCCGTCGTAGGCGGGCATCTAGGATCCTTTTGAATATTTTCATAGTGTGGCATAGGAGGCGGATTGGTCGGTAGTTGCCGCAATCGGTGACATCGCCCTTGGCTTTCCAAATGGGGACGGTGACGCTGGTTGTCCAGACCGCTGGTATCCTGCCCTATCTGATGATGATATTGAATAGGGTGCTGAGAGCGGCGGCTCCTTGCTGGCCGAGGAGTTTCCAGGCTTCGATGGCAATGTCGTCGGGGCCAGGCGCTTTTCCATTCTTCATTTTCTTCACGGCATCCTTGATCTCAGCAGTCGTGATCGGCGGGACTGGGCCATAGACGGGGGCGGCGCTGTGGATTGGCGGGTGGGGAAATTCTTCATTGCTGCTCTGGGAGAAGTGCTCACTCCAGCGTTCTAGGATAGCTGGTGGATTGCGCAGGACCTGTTGATTGACGTCTTTGATATGTTTCACTTGGCCGATGTCCTGCGTTGAACGGTGTTGGCTGTTGGCCAGGCGGTATATCTTGTTCGCTCCTCCAGGCTTGTCCAAGTCATGGTAGAGCTGGTCATAGTGCGCAGTCTTCGCCACTGCCACCGCCTTCTTTGCCTTCAGGCTCTTGTACCGTTTGCAGTCCTCGTCTTCTCTAGACTGGCGCCACTTCTTTAGCGCTGACTTCTTTTCTTTCACGGTGCTTTGGACTTCTGTGTTCCACCACCATATTTGCTTGTCGATAAAGCGCTTTCCTGGCTTGGATCCCTAGGACGTTGGTTGCTGCTTCTCGGATTTGGTCGGCTATCTTGTTCCATCTGGTCTCGACTAACTGGTTGCTGTCGTTGTTGAGGTCGATCGATCTTAGTGCTTCGGTGAGGTCCCTTCTGCCTTCGGCCATCCTCCACCATTTGATCTTTTCCTCATTGGTGGTTCTCACTTGTCGCCGTTGGCCGAGGTCTAGCTTGAGGTCCATGACGAGTAACCGATGATGTGGGCAGATGTTGGTCGACGGGATTACTTTGACATCGGTTACCAGTTTCAGGTGTTACCTTCGGCTGAGAAAGTAATCAGTTTGCGTTTCTCTTCCGCCGCTAGAGTATGTGACAAGGCGTTATAGCTTCTTCTTGAAGAAAGTGTCGGCCACTGCAAGATCATGTGTTTCCGCACAATCCAGGGCACGTTCCCCATCCTCGTTGCGGCTTCCGTAACCTTGCTCGCCATGAAGCCTTTCATAGCCATTCCTATCTCGCCCAACGTGACCATTGAGATCGCTGCCAATGACAATATATTCTTCAGGTCCAAGTACTCGAAGGTGGACATCGAGACTTTCCCGGAAATCTTCTTTGTCTGCTTCCGAGCAGTTGGTCTGGGGGGCGTAGCAGGAGATCACTCGCATGGTGGTGTCACCCGTGTCGATCTTGAGTGACATGAGCCGATCCGATATTCGAGTCACTTGGACCATATTGTCCCGTACTTTCTGGCTGACCACTATTCCCACACCATTTTGGGGCTTGTTGCCGTTGTAGAATAGCTTGAATCCATCACCTATATCCCTTGCCTTTGCACCAGTCCATTTGGTTTCTTGGATGTACGCGATGTTGATGCGGCGGGTCTTGAGGGTGTTGGCTAATTCTCGGCTTCGTCCTGTCATCGTGCCGATATTGAAGGTACCCAATCGTAGTGGTTGTTGTTGTTGGACTCGCTTCTTTCGCCTGCCTCGTCCATGGGCAGGTAGCCCTTGTCCACTTCACACGACGCGAGGGCGCCGCGCGTTGCCTCCGGGGGACGCCTGAGCATTATCTTCCAAATTTTGAGACAGTATTGCCATTTGATGCTACCAAGAAATGAATCGACCGATGTGTCGCTCCACCTGACGTCGAACACCCTCACCATTAGCCAATTTCCCAAAGGGTCGTTGTTACTAGCCGGCACCGCGAGGAGGTGGTGATGGGATTTTGCCAACCACCATAGCTCATTTATAACCCACTTAAAAAAAAATATCAGTTCTGTAGGTGGGTGTGTGGCCTCGGGATGTATGATGGGGTGAGTAGGGCTGATTGCGTTTGCATTTGCACAAGAGCATGGTTAGTTCCAGTTGCTTCATGCATTTCCAATGGGTTGTAATTGAGATACTGCAATGGCAGAAGGAGAAGAGGCAAAGTGGTTAGTAGCCCCACAGAGCAGCTAACAATCAATCTCTTCAGGGGTTGATCATACCCTGGTTTCTTCCTAGTGATCCTGAAGATGCTGAGAGAAGCACAGTGGAAAGCGGCATACAGTCAGCTCGGAGCATATTGGTGGGACAAGAACCAGAATTGGGCACCACAGCCGCTAAAGGCTTTGACAGCTGGAAAACTGTTGTGGTGAATTGGGGAATCAAAGAAGGATCACTATAACAGGAGAAAAACCATACTCTCCCACCTAACACGCCTAAATACTAAGATAGCATTTTTACAGGAGACTTGTTTAACCAGTAAGGACCAGTTTAGATTGTAAAGAGATTGGATTGGCTACATTTTCCACTCCAGCTATACAAAGAAAACTGGAGGTGTGGGAATCTTAATACATAAAACAATCTCCTTTGTTGCATCAGTAGTATTTCAACTCGAAGACTGATATGTAATGGTATTCAAATCTAATGTAATTTTGATAAATATCTATCCATCTAATGAGGATAATAGATTTTATCCAAAATCTATTTGCATCTTTTCCCATTATGAACACTCATGAAATTAAAATAGCTGGATACTTTTTTAATGGTTTTTTTTAAATCCACACCTGGATAGGTCTCCAACAACAGTGGCAATAACATCTAATACTGCAAAAACAAACCCGCAGTTTGTAATGGATCATAACTTTTCAGACCCATGGAGATTCTTAAATCCAACTCGAGAATATTCCATCATCTCACCAATACATCATAGTTACTCGAATTTATTATTTTATGTCCATAATTTAATGCGCACTATCAATCACTTCAAGGCAGGGAATCTTTTATCTGTTGCACCTCTGCATGGTCACTTTTCTACCCTGTCAAACCTACACAATGTATTTTTGGAAAATGTCTACAATTAAAATTATTTAGAGAATTGTATATAGATAATGTCTTTGCATCTTAATGAACAATTATGCCTCAAATTTAACTTCCCAGCATCACAATTTTTTTCACTTTTTTCAAATCAGAAACTTTGCTAAAATGAATCTACCTAATTTTCCACACCTTCCATCATTTTTTTATTCCTGAGGAAATACTGATCAATCTTGGACCCTGACAGCATTTCAGTAATATATTAAAACATTTTAAAGTCTTTTCCTTTCAAAGATCTTAGGATATGGTGGGGAAAGGATCTTTCACTTAATATTTCAGAAAAGGAGTGGAAGGCAAGCTATGCATAGATTACACTCTAGCACCCACCTATAAAAAAAAAAAAAAAAAAAAAAAAACATTTCCTGATAATTGCATGTTTTTTTTCCTGATTGTTGGTTTTAACTCATAGAAGAACACTTGGTTTTATTATTTATTTATTGACGGTTTATTGGAGACTTTATTTAGAGCACTACACTTTGAATTTTTATTTGTTGAGTAAAAGCATTAATGCACTTTCACCACCTCTTGCAATGCTGTGGATCCTCATTTGCCCAGCTCATCCTGGTTGTGTTATCAATGGTTTTATGTTCAAGTGGTGCCTGGGTATGTGCAGCTAACTCGGAACTCGCACTTCCCATTTGACCTCAGTACATTTTGCCTAGTTTTCTGAAGTTTCTAAACTTTTCCTCAATTTCACCAAACTCATGCAGAAGAAAACTCTTTGGGGTCACTCCATTACTGAGGTTTAGGTTTAAATTATTTGTATTTTATGATTTAAATTATTACTGCTTCAGTCTAATTTTAGTTTGAAATATTTGTTTTAAATTAACTAACAAAGCATTATGCTTTTTTTTTGCCTATATTTCCTTTCATTTGATAGATGTTTTTAGTGCAAGGTCTACCTTCTGAATTTCATTTGTCATTACACTGTTTTTAACATTAAAAATTTAAATCATTCTAATTTTAAATGGGGTAGATTAGAGTGGGATGAGTGTTGTGGGTTTAATTTTTTTATTTTTAGTATTCATTACATGGTTATTTTATACTAACATAATTCTTCTCCCTGTCCATAAAATAGTTTTATCGAAAAGAAACTTCATCAGACATCAATAGTGTGTTTATATTTTTTATAAATTGGTATGTGCATATTTGATTTGTATCAAATGAGGTACTGTGGTGTTTTGCTTTTTGTCACATGCCCCATTGTATATATATTTTGTAATTAATAGTTAACTTTTTGATGAGGGAGAACATACTAGATTAGTCAGTTTCAAGGTCATCATTATTTTTACCAGTTTGGCTATACCTTTTATTTTAAAGACAAAATACAGAGGTGATGTATTTATGTAACATGGGCAAGAAATTCATTCATCAAACAATAAGCTTCTAAATGTAAGCTTATAGTTTGTAACTGCACTGTTTTTCATTACATCACCAGATTGGTGCTTCATAGACCCTGGAGATTGAGTTTGATTCTTGACAGGTTACTGTCAATATGTCAAGTTTTGTATGTTTTCCTCATGTCTTTTAATATATATTCCAAGTTCAAAAAATTTGTAATATAAATTGAATAGGAACTCTAAAATTCCAAAATTAGCATTAATATGTGCCCTGTGGTAAACAACCACATTCAGTGTTGTTGTCTGCTATATGCCTAATTTTGAAAAGAATGGATATTTGGCTCACGGCAACAGTGAAAAATGAATTTAGTAATGTGAATGCAAGCCTAAAAAATAATAAAAAGGTCCACTGAAATAATCACGTCTTATTTCAGATTGTCCTTTCTTACAAAAGTACTAAAGAAATATTGGAGCTAAAATATAAAGTATATCTTGCTTCAAGCCTAGTTCATTCCTTAGGACTGTCCTTCTAACCTTTCATTTCTGTTGATTTCATAGGAACCGGTAAGGCCAGAAGAAGGGAGAGATATGTCAAACAGGATCAGTGCTTTTGGCTACCTGGAGTGCTCTGCCAAGACAAAGGAGGGGGTACGGGAAGTGTTTGAAATGGCAACACGGGCAGCCCTACAGGTGCGGAAACGTAAAAAGAGAAATGGGTGCCTGCTGTTGTGAAATGGAATGACAAAGAAGGTTAACAAATCTAGTAACTTTTCCAACAACCATCTGTACTGTATATTCTCCCCACTTTCTCTCATGCACATTTTTCATGGCCCAGGAGCTAATTTCACCTCTGTGGCTCACATTGTGGGATTCTTGTTTGTGGGTAGATGTGGGGAACCTAATTGAATTCAGCTATGCATCTGACAAGATGCTTTACAGAATGAAGTTTAAAAAGAAAAAAAAGTCTTATTTTTGGTCTGGGGAATCTGTCCCTTGACCTACAGTTTGCCTTGGTCTTTTTTGTGTGTGGAGATATATATATTTTTGTCAGTCCCTTTCTTTCTTCTCTTATACTACTTACCAGTTTTTGTCTTCATTTGTTTCCTGGTTGACAAGGTGGGGCAGCATGTCATCATATTAGTGTGCCGTACTTGTGTTTTGAGGATCAGGGTGCAACAGAATTGGTTACCAGAGCTGGCCAAATTGAATGTGTCTTTAAGATATCTCAGCTTGCAGACCAGCTGTGGCTGTTGGAAAAATGGTCTAGATTTCTATATAAATATAAAGACAAGTATACTTGAATATTCCTTTTTTTCTGTCAGGCCATGAGAGATAGCATTTTCATATCTACAAAACACAAACTACAAGAAAGTGATTTATTTGTCTAAAATGCACATAGAGGTATTTTAAGTTGTAATTTTTTTTGTAAAGCAGATACTTAAGTCTTGCTTCAGGAGATGGCTGGCTATTTCACCAGCACTTTTGAGGTTGGTTAGAGCAATAATAATGACTACAATGAGATATGATAGTAAATTTACCATTTTTAAGCTATATAATGCTGACAAGCACACTAGTACAGGCTTGAGCAGTTGGTGTAAATAAAGACACCAGAAATTAAATATATGGAAATGAGAAATCATCAAGAGCACTAGCCAGATCTCTGAATCTGAGGCCTTAGTGTGCTACCTTGTTTAAGATCATTTACTTGGTATGCTCTTCCTAAGCAGGAGAAGGAAGGTGTGTGTCAAGTTTTTTTTTTTTTTTTTTTTTTTTTTTTTTTTTTGGTAAATGTTGCCATTCTTTCTTTTTCATTTTCAAAATAAATCCTTTTATGCGAGTTGCTGTCAGATGAATATATGATGGTTTTGCCTCATTACAACTCCAAGACCAAATCTGTTAAGCCAAGTGTAATAGAATGACTTGTTTTGCATAGCTTGATTTCAGAAAGTGGTGGGCTTTTATATATTATAACCATTAGCCAAGTTCTTGATTTCATAAGAGCATCTTGTAATGCAGTTTTACCTGATTTTTTCAGTTGTTTACAAGATCTTATTCTAATTTGCATTCTGATTTGATGTTTGATTAAAAATTAGAATATTCAGATTTTTTTTTTTAAATATTGCAACACTTTTAAATAATGCCTAAAAATGTTAGTCACTTGTTTCCTAACCTTATAACGTAAAAAAACCTTAATTTTACATTACGATTTCCATGCACCAAAGCTGCTGATGATAGCAAGAAAAAGCAAAGACAGTTGTAGGCAGCTCAGGGGCAGGCCCTAATGGAGCAGCTTCGCAGGTAAGGGACTGAAACAACAGAAAAGATTGTTAGTTGCCACCTTATTTTGCTTAACTTCCTTTAGTAGTCTACAAAGAGCTAAGACTGTTTTCCATTTATCATTTTGTAGCCAGAAAGCTTATTTGAGTTCTGTGACAACAGTGGGTATGTTTATTGAACATCATCTGTGGTCAGGCTCTGGTGACCACTTGCACCTGCCTTTTGATAAATTTTGTGAATCTTATTCTTAAATCTGTAAAGCTGGAAGGGAGAGGTATGCACGCTTTCTTTTTAAAAAAAAAAAAAAAAAAAAAAAAGGCAAATTTCTATGAAAGCCCATTGTCAGTGCTTTGTAATTCAGTGAATTTTGCTGTAGTGAATGTTCAAAGAAATCAAACAAGGAATGATAATAAAAGTATTTTTTGCAGTTGTTTTGAGCTGCCTCTTTTTTTTTTTTTTAAATAGTTGTCACCAGGTGATGTTTATGATGATGCCCCTAAATGTTTCAGTTATTGATAGCTGAATACATTCAAGCTAAGCAGTAGGCACAGTTTCATCTTAAACCAAAAACTAAACAAAGTTTTCAATTCAAGGAGTCCAGCATGAATTTATGAAGAAGTATCTTCTTTCCAGTAGGCTGTCTGTAGTGGTCTGTGTAGTGGTTTCTTTCTAACTACTGCATGAAAAGTAACTAATTGGAAGGACTTCTCTTACAGTTTCATCTTTCATGGCATATAAATAATGGGCAAATTTAATTTAAACATTTCTTATTAACTGAATGCAGCTATTTATCATCCAGCCACTCTTAACTTGCACAAACAGAGTAATCAATGTAAAATTATTCCAAACAGTTGGAATCTTTTGATCTTTGTAGGGAGAACTGTGCATAATTTCAACATTTCAAATATGCAATTTGAATAATTGTATATGCACTTACTGGCTGTTAAGGTAGCTGATGACATATTAACATGATATTTATCCTGTGACATGGTCTTGCTTCCTATAGTTTTAACAATTGTGAGTGTAAGCTTTGCCATAGTTCAAGGCTGCATATTTTGTCCTTTTTGTCTCTTCAGTTCTGTTCCACCCAAAGGCTTTGTTCAGCTGTGGTAACAAATAATGCTCTGCACAGAAGTGTGGCAAGTGTCTGATATTGGTAAAGTTGTCAGTTTGCTATGAAAATATCTGATTGGAGTTTACTTCTGTCAAGCCATTGCAATTGTATGGGATTCAAAACTAATTTTTCCTTTGTGTGCCCAATTTTTTTTTTTTTTTTTTTTTTTTTTGTCTTTCAGCCATGGTGCAATTTTGAAAACTCATCCTTGTCAAATAAAACAATTTATTGTTGCATTTTCATACGTTCAGGTCTTCCATCTCTGTAAAAATGTGTGCAGCTTTCAGCAGTGTGGTGTTCACCTGTGGCTTGCCCTGTCTACTCTGTGTCATCTTCACTTCTCAATGTGGAACACAGTTGCATGCTAGATGCTATTGGCTCCAAATGTATGAACAGCATTATAATCCAGTTCTCAATCAAATCATGAACTACAGGATGGGTTGACTATGGAAGGGACAACTTTTCACCAATTTACATTCCGTGTTCTTATTTCACACAGCCTATGGAATGAGAGTGGCAGCATGTTATGTTATTTAGGCATGCAAATAGAGTTCCATTGTACTTTGTACACATGACAGTACATCTGAACTGATTACAATACGTTTTTTTTTTTTTTTTAAATTATACATTTTTGAAAGAGCCAAGGCCTGTATGTTGCTGCAAAGTTCATGGTGCCAGGTCACACTTGGGTGTTGCACACTTTTTGTGGTATGTCGAATTCATGCACAATTTAAAAAAAAAAAAAAAAACTGGGGAAAGGAAAAAGGAGTTTGTGAGAAAGCTATGCTTAAAGCTTGTTGGTCTGTTAGGTGTCTTTCACGCAAGATGTAGACTGTCAAACATATGTTTTTTGTTGTGGCTTTGGGCCTGCCAGAATTGTTCCTGTCAGAGGTCTCCCAAGTTGTTAACCCATTACATTTTACCTGAAAAAGGCCCTTGGGTATAATTTTGTTTTGTTTAACCTTATGCAGATTATAATTTACTGTGCCTTTGTACCACTTCAGATTATTCACCGGACTTCTTGAAAAGATTTTTGTTCTCTATTAATGCCTTTAGGTCTGTATCTTTGGATCAGAGAGATCCATAGTAATAAAGCAGCAACAGTCTTAAGCTAAAGCTGAACCTGAGGCCTTGTTTATAAAACTTTGCTTAGGTTCCATAGTAAAATTTTGTTTATGCAAAAAGGGAAAAGGATCCACGGTAAATTCCTTCATAAATCTCAAATCAACTTAAAACTGTGCCCATGTGCTTGTTGCCACTCCCTGTCACTGCCTATCACTAACCATATATAGCAAAAAAGAACAAAACAAAGCCATTTTTGGATATACATGACCTAATCGCCATATAAATTTGCCTGTGTTCCTGAGTGACATTTGTACTACAAACCATGGAAGAAAAAAGGAAACAAGGCAGAAACAGATTTCAGTGAATGCAAATTTGAAGTATAGTATTGATTGAAGTGGAGAATCGCAAAAACAATGTTTCCTGGTCCCTCTGTAGGAGTCGCAAAGAAGGGTTGGGGGGGAGATCAAGCGTGGGAGCAAATGACAGCAGTGGTAACTGCAACCCCATCAGAACAGCACTCAGTTGCCGAAGTGAAGAAAAAGTGGTCAGTTACAAAGGCTGGACTGAAAAGGAGAATTGCAGAATACAGCCATACTGTGCATGCTACTGGCAGAGGTACCGATACACCGACCTCAGCTCCTTTGGCCTGCGAGTTGCAGTTGTCATAAGTGAAACAGCCATCAGTGGCTTTCTGTCAGACTGTGACGAGGATTCAGGTGTCAAGATAACTGGGGAGAGCACGTTCTTTTTTGCAGCATTCAATATCACAATTCTATAGGCAATTACAAAAATTATAGAAAATGAAGCACAGTATAATTGTGCAAGTTGTTAATGAACACGTGATCAACGTGTTTGTATGTTTGTTTTACCGTTTTGCTGATTGTGATTTGCCAACTGGAGAGAGCAAGAGCACCTGCTGCCCACCAGTGCAGGGAGCCTGACACGCCGTGTTCTGAGTGTTGAGGTGCTGTAGATGCACCAAGAATTGATTCAGGTTATTCATGCCTTGTATCAAACTGAGGCAGGCTGTCTGCCAAGGGTTGTGAGATATTAACAGCATCCCTATACGTAAAATACTTCATCCAAGTAAATGTTAAATACATGCAGTAGTTTATTCTCACTGCATTTGATTTACAACATGCAAATATCTTAGAATTGACATTGCAGGGATGTCCTGAGGGATGGGATCTGAGTCATCTATTTGCTCATCTTGGCCCGTCTCACGTGGCAGAGAGAATCCAC
>JANRMT010062791.1:124498235-124531741 GCA_026402145.1 Polypterus bichir lapradei | reverse complement strand
ATCTATTTGCTCATCTTGGCCCGTCTCACGTGGCAGAGAGAATCCACCTTTCTGCACTGTGTTGTGCTATACTCACAAGCCATCATGATGTGGCAAAACTTACTGGAGTTATACAGCAGTGTGCCGCTCAATGAGTCCAAACATAGCTACCTACGGTTGAAGTCAGAAATTGAAACTGAATTTTTTTAAACTCAATTTATATCCCCGCCACAGATTTTATACTAATAAACTATAAATTTGGCATAGCATTTACACATCTACACTGTGCAAGGCAAAAGTAATCTTTTTCCAACAGTAGTAGACAGATTATTACTTTTTTATTGACTGTATCACAATTCCAGTGGGTCACAAGTCTACGTACATTTTAACTGTGCTTTTAAACAATTTGGAACATTCCAGAAAATTATGGCAAGCCTTTAGGCAATTCGACAGCTTTGGATAGCCTGTTAACCTAATTGGAGTTAACATGTGGATGTATGTATGTTAAAGGCCTACCATCAAACTCTGCTTGATGTAGGGAAAGAATCAAAAATCAACCAAAACCTCAGGAAGAAGAATGTCAACCTCCACAAATCTGGTTAATACTTGGAAACAGTTTCCAAATGCCTTAAGATTCCACATTTATCTGTACAGACAATAACACACAAGTCTAAACACCATGGGACCACACAGGTCATACTGCTCTTGAATGAGATGTATTCCATCTCCTAAAGAAGAATGTGCAAATCAATCCTAGAACAATCGCAAATGACACCATGAATATGCTGGAAGAAACAGGTTGACAAGTATTGTAGCCACAGTAAAACAAGTCTTCTATCAGCATAACCTGAAAGGCTGCTCAATAAGGAAGAAGCTACTGCTCCAAAGCTGCTATAAAAAAGACGGAATGCAGTTTGCAGTGACAAATGGGGACAAAGATCTTGCTTACTGGAGAAAGGTCCATAATGACCATCGTTATGTTAGTTGGTAAAAGGGTGAAGCTTGCAAGCCAAAGAACACCATCCCAACCTTCAAGCATGGAGGTGGGTGCATAATGTTGTTGGGGTGCATTGCTGTAGGAGGGACTGGTGCACTTCACAAAATAGATGGCATCATGAAGAAGGAAAATTATGTAGATATATGGCAGCAACATCTCCAAGAGGTCGGCAAGGAAGCTGAAGCTCAGTCGCAAATCAACAATGAAATCAAGCATACCTCCAAGATTGAGACAAAATGGTTTAAGGTATTGGAGTGGCCATCATAAAGCCTTGACCTAAATCTGATTGAAAATGTATGGTTAGAACTGAAAAGGCATGTGCAAGCAAGAAGGCCTATGCACCTGTCCCAGTTACAAAGGTTCTGTCTGGAGGAATGGGCCAAAATTCAAGCAACTTATTGTAAGAAACTTTGTGGAAGGCCACCTGAAACGTTTAGCTCAACTTAAACAATTTAAAGGCAATGCTACCAAATATTAACAAAGTGTATGTAAACGTGATCCACTGGAATTGTGATATCGTCAATAAAAAGTGGAATAATCTACCTGTGAACACTGTTGGAAAAAATTACTCTTGCCCTACACAAAGTAGATGTCTTAAATGATATGCCAAATGTATAGTTTGTTAGTATAAAATCTGTGGAGGGGTCAAAGTGAGTTTTAAAGAATTCACCCTAAATTGTTTTTATGTTAACAACTGTACACTTAATGAAGCAGTGGCCTGTTCTATTGCCGATTGTGTGCCTTTCATTGCATCTCCTCTCGTGTGGTGTTTGTGGGTTAGTGAGTGATCTGAGGAGCCAGTCTTTCTTTGGGGTACCCACTATCCCCTGAAAGAAATATTATTCAAGTTGTCTGAAGTACTAAACTTAAGTGCACTCCTATCGAAGTAGGTTTACTTACCAAGAAGCCAACCGTCAAACGCAGCATGACCCCGAAGTCTGCATCCCACACTACTGTTAGATGAAATGAATGAAGTGTGGTTCGAGCCAAGCCACCTTGCGATTGTGTGTGTTAGATGTGTTTGAGCATCGCCTGTTAGTTGGGTGTTAATCAAATAAAAATGCTTTGTTTAAGAAAGCAAATTTGTTCTGTGATGGCACCTTTATCACAATATGCATGCAGTCATTGCCCCAATGACATTAGAAAAATCGGTATTTCTGCAAGTTGCCTTGTGATCTTAACTTACCCAATTGACGGTCAGGAAATTAGATATATGTGGTTAGCATCTTTATTATACAATCTCATACAAGTGGCATGAAACCCTGAAGCGCACCTGTCGCCAAATAGCTCACGATTGTTAAAAACCTGCACTTGGACAGTGAGAGCTCGCTCACCTTCTACGTTAGTCACCTAAAGTACAACTTGTCCTGAAGAACTAATCCAGGTAAAGCAGTAGCCTTGTTTGTATTTTCTAGGCAGCTTATACAGCACTCCGAATTAAAAAAAAAAATAAGTAGCAGTGTCCCCCAGACGTGGCCGAAAGGGAACGCTTTTTAAGTGAAAATGTGTGAGCCATCTGGGCAGTTGCACGTGTCACTTTGTATCGTATGAGGTTAGAGTTATCCATTGTCATGAAAACTGACAGCACTATCTTTCATTTGGATTCAGTAACTAACTACTTATTTGTGCATTGCAGCAATATTGAGAAAAATGTACAAGAGCTTTAGAATTGTCATTTAACAGCCAGCACGCAAGTCCAGGATGAGCTTTTAAGTAGTGCCGAAGCCATTGACCAGCAGTAATGTCTATGCCACGCTGTACTTCATCGTGTCTAAATCACAGGTACGGGTGACATTCCATCAGTATAGGAGCCGTGCGCAGGTTGAAGGATTGTTTTTGCATACCAGCTCAAAATTTTATGCATGGCTCTGTAATAAATACAGGTATAGTCACTAAATAAACTTCCCAGCTGGGAACTTTAAAATGAAACTATATATAAATGGGGAATCTGGACAACATTTTGGCAGAGAAATTCAATGGTATGGTGTGTCCTACTGGATAAACACACGCTTGACTTTACTGTATATATTAGAGAGGTGCTATTCACACTAACACATGAGTCTGTATTGCTGTTGTTATTTATTGTACTTTGCCAGAGGTTAGTTATGAGATCGGGACACATCACAACTAGTTTTACGGATCTTTTTAACAATTAGAATACAGACTGGTAAAGTGATTCACTCCGGGTCAGTTGGTGAGTCAAAGCGAAAGACTGGCAATCTTAGGTGGTGCCAAGTTGCACAGAAAGGCAGGAGGACCTAACCAAGTGGACATTCAGAGTATGGATCGCCTGCAATCATTTTCTAATTTATTGGCTATGTTATGTGAGACTGCACTTGAAATCTTAACATTTTTAAACCTTTATAAATGAACTTATGTGCAGAAGTGTTATTTCATTAAACATGAAGCAGCAGGCCTCTTCCTGCAATGAAAACCTCTGTCTCTGGTGCCATCTAGTGGCAGCACACTTGTAAAATACCTGACAGTCTAATTGAATTGGTCCTATGGGACCCCTGCAGTTTTTGTTTTAATTGAATTCTAATCTTAATTAAAATGTGGTTATTTCAGTATTTGTAACATTTTGTATTCTATCAACCAGAGGAGTGAACCACTGATTATGAAATGTGTTGAGATATAAACCTGCACCAAAAAGGGTCTCCGAGTAGAGCTCGAGTCTCGCTGGTGTAGCATGAGGGGAACTGATAACATGGAGGAAGACAGTAAAAGTTAGCACAATGACTCTGAGAAGAGACATTTTTTAGTTTGTGGAAGTCGGCTTTTTAAAGAGCTGCAGTTGTTTAATTTTGTCCTTGTCCTGCACACTTTTTGGGATTTTATTAATGAGCAGTGTCATGATTTTCTGGGTGCTCAGCCCCTGCCCCTCCCTATTACCTGCACGGTGACCCCCTCCATTTCTATGCCTTCTCCTCAGTTTCTTTTGCCATGTGAAATTCATCAGGCAACAGTCATGTGATGAGCAGGTCCAATGAAAGACCACTTGCAACCAGACTGGAGGCTTTCCCAATGGCAGGATGCACAATTCTAGGGTGTAGTTCCTCTGTCAAGTTCTCTCTTTCATTTCTTTTCCTCCTCCCATCAAGTGATGTGTAGCAAGAAGGGCAACAGTGACAATTTTGAAATAAAAAGATGACACCCTTATTGAACGCTAGACAGGGGGAGCACTTTAGCTGGCTAAGATGGCTGCACTCGACAGCGTCAATGAGGACCCTTAACTGAGAGTGACACTGCCTGACAAGTTTATCACCAGTAATGCGACTTTCTCTCTCAGTCTTCTTTGTACTGTCCGGTGATTGAGGGAATAAGGAGTCTTCCATAGGACTCTGTCTGCTGCTGCTGCTGCTTTGGGGCTGTTTTGAGAGTTTGCCCTTTGCTCCTCAGTTCTTTTTCTATCATCCTGCGCCAAGTCTCTTTTGGTCGTACTGTTTCTTTTTCCCTCGGGTGTCCATTGAAAAGCTATTTTTGGTAATAAGCTGGAAGCCATCTGACATAGATGTCCCAGCTGTCTCCTTTGACACTTCTGGGTTGCTTCTGCCGAGGGACCTGCCCCTGTCTTGTTTGTTCAAGATGGCATTCAACCAATGGATTTTCAGGATACGCCACAGACATTTGGTATGGAACACTTTCAGCTTCTGCTTCATGGTGGTAATGGTTTTCCAGTACAAACCATAGAAAAGAATACTTAAGGTGGTGTTCTGGAATATCCTGAACTTTTTGAGGACGCTGGGTCCAGTAGATCTCCAGATGGGCTTGGACAATCTGAAGGTTTGGTTAGCTGTGCTGATTCTGGCATTAATTTCTTGGTTGCAGTCACAGTCTGTTGTCACCTTACTGTCCAGGTAGACAAATTCTTCTGCATCCTCCAGTGACCTGCCGTTTACCATGACTAGAAGGGGGTAGGTATGGTGTTTTTCCTTTGGACCTGTATCTTCTTGTTGTTTACCTTGAGTCCAATGATGCTGGCTGTCTCACTGAGGTCCTCCGTCTACTGTTGGATGTCTTGTCCATTTGATAGTAGCTCCAGGTTGTCAACATAGTCTAGGACCTCTAGCATAGGACATAGGGTCCATTGGATGTCCTGTCTCTTTCCTTGGGTAACCTTCTGCGTGAGCCAATTGTTGGCCAAGGAGAAAAGCATTGGTGTTCACACTGAATGAATCTGTTAGTTTATTGTTGTAGATGACTTTGCATTCAAAGTTCTCATGGTGGGACTGGATGATGTTGACCAGTGTCAAAGGGATACCATAGTGTCATAGGAATTTCCTAAGCAACGCACAATGTAGGCTGGCAAAAACTTTCTCAAAGATGATGAAAACCATGTAGAGGGGACTACTCCATTCATGGGTCTGCTTGAGGATCTGGTGAAGGCTGAAGATATAAACAATGCAGGATCTCTCCTTCCAGAAACCAGCTTGTTCCTGGTGCAGAGTTAGTGTCTGCTGCTGTCATGATGCACTAAAAAATAAAATGGCTGAAGACTTTGCTAGTAAGAGGCAGATGGGTTATGCCTCTCCAGTTGTTACAAACCCCTAGGTCATCTTTGGCAGCTTTATGACAATGCTAGTTCTCCATTTGTCTGGGGCTCTCTACTTTTCCCAGATGTCTTGAAGGGTGTGCTGTTAGAAATTGTGGTGTCTCTTGTTATTCTGCCTTCAGCATCAGGGCAGGGCACATGCCATCCTCTCCTGGAGCCTTGCCATTTCCTAAGTTTGTGAATGGCTTTGCTCACTTCTTTTTCCATGATGTCTCCCATGTTGCTATCCAGTTTCTCTTCTGCCCGAGTGATTTTAGCAAGCACTGGTGGATCTAATCAGTTCAGGAGCCTCTGAAAGTGTGGTCTCCATCTCTCTACTTTGGTGTTCTCTTCTGCAATGGGTGTCCCATCCTCAGTTCACTGGGAGGTCCTGGATCTGTCCTCTGTCACCCTCCATTGGGTGACATCCAAGTCAGTGTATGAATGGTCTTGTGTGCAAAGATTGTCATATTCTTCACATAGACCAGTGAGATGTTCACAATTTTCATGTTTCTTGGTAATCATATAGACCAGGGGTGGTGAACTCCAGGCCCCGAGTGCCGCAGTGGCTGCAGGTTTTCATTCTTACCATCTTCTTAATTAGTGACCAGTTTTTGCTGCTGATTACTTCTTTTAATTAACTTGACTCAGGCCCCATAGTTGTTTCTTTTTCCTTAATTAGCAGCCAAACAATAATGAGACACAAAACAAGCCACCACATGACCAGCTCCCCTGTGCCCATCACACAATATCTGAAAATAAAGAAAGGTGATGGTCTCGGTAAGCTCACCACAACATTTTGACAGTATCTCTGAGAAAAAAACATGAAAATGAATCCATCCATCCATCCTCTTAGACTTATCCGAGGTCGGGTCGCGGGGGCAGCAGCTTGAGCAGAGATGCCCAGACTTCCCTCTCCCCGGCCACTTCTTCTAGCTCTTCCGGGAGAATCCCGAGGCGTTCCCAGGCCAGCTGGGAAACATAGTCCCTCCAGCATGACCTGGGTCTACCCCGGGGCCTCCTCCCGGTTGGACATGCCCGGAACACCTCACCAGGGAGGCGTCCAGGAGGCATCCTGATCAGATGCCCTAGCCACCTCATCTGACTCCTCTCAATGTGGAGGAGTAGCGGCTCTACTCTGAGCCCCTCCCGGATGACTGAGCTTCTTACCCTATCTTTAAGGGAAAGCCCAGACACCCTACGGAGGAAACTCATTTCAGCCGATTGTATTCGCGATCTTGTTCTTTCGGTCACTACCCATAGCTCATGACCATAGGTGAGGGTAGGAGCGTAGATTGACTGGTAAATTGAGAACTTTGCCTTACGGCTCAGCTCCTTTTTCACCACAACAGACCGATGCAGAGCCCGCATCACTGCGGACACCACACCGATCCACCTGTCGATCTCACGCTCCATTCTTCCCTCACTCGTGAACAAGACCCCGAGATACTTGAACTTCTCCACTTGGGACAGGATTTCTCCCCCAACCCTGAGAGGGCACTCCACCCTTTTCCGGCTAAGGACATTGTCTCGGATTTGGAGGTGTTGATTCTCATCTCAGCCGCTTCACACTCAGCTGCGAACCAATCCAGAGAGAGCTGAAGATCACGGCCTGATGAAGCAAACAGGACAACATCATCTGCAAAAAGCAGTGACCCAATCCTGAGTCCACCAAACCGGACCCCCTCAACACCTTGGCTGTGCCTAAAAATTCTGTCCATAAAAGTTATGAACAGAGTCGGTGACAAAGGGCAGCCCTGGCGGAGTCCAACTTTCACTGGAAACGGGTTCGACTTACTGTCGGCAATGTGGACCAAGCTGTGACCCTGATCGTACAGGGAGCGAACAGCCCTTATCAGGTCCGGTACCCCAAACTCCCAGAGTACCCCCACAGGATTCCCAGAGGGACACGGTCGAACGCCTTTTCCAAATCCATAAAACAAATGCAGACTGGTTGGGCAAACTCCCATGCACACTCCAGGACCCTGCTATGGGTGTAGAGCTGGTCCACTGTTCCGCGACCAGGACGAAAACCACACTGTTCCTCCTGAATCCGAGGTTCGACTATCTGAGGGACCCTCCTCTCCAGGCCCCTTGAATCGACTTTTCCAGGGGGGCTGAGGAGTGTGATCCCTCTGTAGTTGGAACACACCCTCTGGTCCCCCTTTTTAAAGAGGGGGACCACCACCCCGGTCTGCCAATCCAGAGGCACTGTCCCAAATGTCCAAGCGATATTGCAGAGACGTGTCAACCAAGACAGTCCTACAACATCCAGAGCCTTGAGGAACTCCGGGCGTATCTCATCCACCCCCAGGGCCCTGCCACCAAGGAGTTTTTTGACCACCTCGGTGACCTCAGCCTGCTTCCTCATTGGAAGGCATGTTAATGGGATTGAGGAGGTCTTCGAAATACTCCCCCCACCGACCCACAACGTCTCGAGTCGAAGTCAGCAGCGCACCATCCCCACCATATATAGTGTTGACAGTGCACTGCTTCCCCCTCCTGAGACGCTGGACGGTGGACCAGAATCTCCTCGAAGCCGTCCGAAAGTCGTTCTCCATGGCCTCCCCAAACTACTCCACCCCCCCCCCCCCCCCCCCGAGTTTTTGCCTCAGCAATCACCGAAGCCACATTCCGTTTGGCCTGTCGGTACCTATCAGCTGCCTCCAGAGACCCACAGGACAAAAGGGTCTTGTAGGACTCCTTCTACAGCTTGACGGCATCCCTCACCACCGGTGTCCACCAACAGGTTCGGGGATTGCCGCCACGACAGGCACCAACCACCTTACGGCCACAGCTCCGGTCAGCCACCTCAACAATAGAGGCACAGAACATGGCCCATTCGGACTCAATGTCCCCCACCTCCCTCGGGACGTGGTCAAAGTTCTGCTGGAGGTGGGAGTTGAAGCTACAGACAGAGGACTCTGCCAGACGTTCCCAGCAGACCCTCACAACACGTTTGGGCCTACCAGGCCTAACTGGCATCCTCCCCCACCATCGAAGCCAACTCACCACCAGGTAGTGATCAGTTGACAGCTCCACCCCACTATATATGTGTATAGCATGTTTAATGTAGGTAGATCATTTCGACCTGGTCATTTTAAAAGTAGTTCGCAAGCAGAAAACAGTGTGGGCACCCCGTTCTAGACTATAGCTGTGCATTGAACACAATAATCCCTTCTAAACTCAGCAGCAAGCTCGGTGACCTGTGTCTGAGCACTTCTTTGTGCACCTGGGTTCTTAACACTATGACAGGCAGACCCCACGTAATCTGAATGGTAATCTTCCCTCCCTCTCGACACAGGCACTTCACACGGCTGTGTTCGGACGTTTACAACAGTTGTTGCTGAAGAATGGCACGAGAGTTTTCGTTTGTCAAGGACATTGTCGTTGTCTTTGAGTGGGCTGCTTCACCCGCACATCAAAGGAAAGACCACAGTAATGAGATCGCCTGTCAGTGTTATCAAAAAAGTGGCCTGCACACTATTAGCAGACGAGGGGAGGCTACGTGTAAGAGCGGCTATTAACAGTCCGCTACTCTCCTTACCAGAATTCGGCGTCGGTTCTTCTTGTCTTGCGGGCGACCTCGGTAGCGTGGCCGACTGAGTCTTTGATGTGTGGGAAGGCACAAAGAGATGGTCACCCCAGTTTTGTGGACTATTTGCCAGTTATATTTATTTCTTTAAGAACACAACTGTGGAGATACCGCACTGAGCTACACCAAACACTTCTCTTTTTTTCTCTCTATCTCCCAACTCCACCCACCAAATTTCTCCTCCCTTAAACAATCTCTCAATTAACTTTATTGGAATTTCCTGATATGAACTCCTGCTTACATACGCAAGACGGAAAACGGCTTTGAGTTGTCAAGGCAGGTGGTCTCTAAAATAGAAAGGCAAGTGTGTAAAGCAATTACAGGCCACGTTTGCCCTGTGTATAAACATTTACTTGTCACTGAGTCCAAAGTGGAGGACGTTGTAGCAGGCCTTCACCGAGCCCATGGAACTCAGTGTGTGAGCGCTGTGGATGGGACTCATGTAGAAATAAAGCTGCCATCCACAAATTACATGGATTATTTGAACAAAAAAGGGGAGGATTTCTCTTAACATACAAGCCGCCTGTGATTACAAGTGTTCATCGACTGACGTCATAGTGAAATGGCCGGGTAGCGTTCATGACGCCGGTATTTTCGCAAATTCCATGCTGAACACACATTTTGAAATAAAAGGACGATTTAAATGGCCTTCCCTTTGTTCTCTATGCCTGTTTCGTACTCTTCACAGTGGATTTTTTGTGTTTTCACGTGGATGGAGGGAGGAAAACTCCCGTTTTAAAAAAATCCCCGGGTAGGCCTACGTGTGGATTAGACCTCAGACTTTACTCGCACTGAACAACTCAAAACAGCGGATGGGAGGAGGTGGATAAACTTGAATTCATAATAACGCAGAAAACTTGACGGTGGAGCTTCACTATAACTCGGTTATAGCATTTGTGATAAACATCACAATATTTCTAATATTACTGATGCCTTTCTCCTGAATTTGTGACTGCTGCGCTCTTTCTTGTATGCTGCACAGCTTTTATTCCACACGGTGAGCTTTAAGGGACGCTTTATACTCCACGCTCAGAATGCGTACGCGCACACATCATGGCTACCATGCATTCATTTGATGCTTCCTCTGAGGTTTTTCTCAGAAATTAACACGATGCATGCATGAGTGGCGCTAACCAGCAAAAAATCGACAGGCGCAGTACGTTCAAGTTGGAATGTGACGTCAGAGTCTCCGGTTACTATCTACATGTGACAGAAAACCGCTTTGAGGATCCTACGAGATCGATGTCTGATGAATGGCTCGATGTGGTGAAGCAAAATGCTGACATACAGATGCATTCGTGGTGCTTATATATTCCCCAGCATAACGATGCAATACATTTTAAAGTTCTCACACCTTCTGTGCAGCACTTTTTATTTTGTTTTTTTTTTACCTTCACAATAGCATCAGAACGTATGGCAGTGTATTTGAGCCATAGAGGAAAAAAAAATTAGGGACACAGTGGACTGCAAAGGTCTGTTTTGTGATTAAAGTGGAAATTTTGGCTTTAATCTTGAAATTTCCACTTTAACCTGATAGTTTATTTTGTTATTAAAGCAGACCGTCGTAAATGTCACCTTAAAACCGCCCCAGTTGCTAATTGCTACCTGCTTCTGGGGCTTCCTTCTGCACTGACAGCGGCGTCAGACAGCAATTGCCACACAGAACGCATTCAAGTTTATGATTTTCCAGCTCTCTGCGCATTTAGAATCCTTAAATTTATACTTGACATCAATTAAATGATGAAATGCATTAAAGTATGTATATTTAATTTTACAGATAAATTATTAACTTCATTTAAATAATGAGTACTGTTAATAATTGCACTTGAGGAGTGGCTTGGTGGCACAGCGGTAGCGCTGCTGCCTCACAGGGAGTCATGTCCCTGGTGTTCCCTGCCTGGAGTTTGCATGTTTTCCTGGTTTCCACAGTGTGCTCTTGTGTCCATCCAAAGACATGCAGGTGTGGGGATTTATTGACGCTAAAATGAAGCTAGTGTATGTGTGTGCTTGTATTTATCTTGCGATGAGCTGATGCCTCGACCAGGGATCATTTCTGTCTCACGCCCAGTGCTTGCAAGAATGGACGCATCCGTGGATTGATGGATGTAATCATTAAACATCCATCCTTTTCAGAGATATGTGGGAAGGTGTCCTCAGAATTAATTGGATGTTTCAGGCAATTCACAACACTGCAAAGCCAAACGTTGTTTTCTTACCGTGATGATCTCGCACTGCCATCTGGTGGAACCTTCCAGATTTACGTAAAGTACATGCACTAGTATTTATTACCGCTTGCGTAGCAGTAGTGTCTGCAGGCACCCACGTCATGTCGCTTGAAGTATAAACCCGGCTTAGGGCTGGACTTGGACTTGGACAAATCTTGAATTTCTCCTACTGCCATTCGGTTGTAAATTGACTATTTTGCTTTTGATCGCTGACCTGCCTCTTGATAACAATAACTTTATTAATCTCATCCATCCATCCATTATCCAACCCGCTATATCCCAACTACAGGGTCACGGGGGTCTGCCGGAGCCAATCCCAGCCAACACAGGGCGCAGGGCAGGAAACAAACACCAGGCAGGGCGGCAGCCCACCGCAGCATTATTAATCCCATAAAGGAAAAATCAACTCTTCCAAGTATGCCATAATAAAACAAATTATACAAAATACAGATTATGCAAAGAATAAACCAAAATGTACATTTAGTCATTTTCTAACCCCCTAAACAGGGTCGCGGGGGTGCTGGTGCTAATACCCCGGTCTCATTACTGGTACATGGGCTGACTGCGGCTGGCCCATATGGTGGTCGGTACAATTCCGTCCATCACCAACAAATACAATCCTTCTCACATCACTCTGTTATGAATCTGGGGAGTTTAGAATATTTTTGGGAGTATTTCCTTTATGTAACTGGCAGCCATTTTGTATATTTGTTTTGTTAGCAACCAGGTAAGTTGTATTTTGTCAGCAGGTCGCCACTGTTTGTCCATGGTTCTTGGCATCAAATAACCTAATTTGGTATTGTTTCTCATGTTTTTTTTTGTTTGTTTTTGGTGTCTGAATTGTGCTTTCTTTTTGACTTTAGCTTTTTGGACATTGGTGTGTGGCAGTTATTGTTGTTCTGGTTTTGACCTGAGCCTCTTATTCTCCTCTTATCTCGTGTCCTTTCACTCATTTCTGCCACTTTCAGCACTGGCACTAAACGCACATCTTATTCTCAGACTCTTCTTCTCTCCCTGTCAGATGAGCCCTGACCACCTCTACTGCCTTTATTGACTCCAGAGTTTCTTGGTCTGGACGTTGGAAGGAGTCTTTTGTCCACTGGGACCTCTCGAGCTCGAGCCCTGATTCACTTCCAGATATTTTCTTGCACACCATGTTTATTTCCTAACTTGTATTTTTCATGTTTTCTCTCTGTTAATATGGTTATGTTTATTTACTGTTTGGTTTTTGGGTTCTGTTTCTTTAAGTGCCCTTCTATTCATTGTGTTTTGTATGTGGAACCATCATGAGGTGGGACCACCCTTGGCCTTTCTACTGAGGTCAGTGAGGATCCCAGCAGTGGATCACAACCTTGGAGTTTATTTAAGTATTGTTTTCACATTTTTCCGTTTGATATTTTTGCGTCTATTTTGGGATTACAGTCTCTAGATTGTATATTGGGACTTGCTTGCCTTAGATTACCTTTTTAGGCAAATCATATTTGCCCTTATTTTTACATTGACAACCTTTTGTGTATTTTTCACTTTTATTTAAAAATAAAATCTTAAATTAAACAGATCTTTTGTAGGACATATCTCCTCATCCAACAGGCTTTACAATCCCTCCCTGTTATAAGGTATTATTGTGCATTGTGACCTTCCAAAACCAGCGCCTGTGTAGGACAAAGCCTGGAAGTGTTGTTTGAGGGCTGGCTACCTGGTGTGAGGACATATCTGGTCAGGCTCAGGAAGATCTTGGCTTGTTTTGTATGGCTGTTACTGGAGACCTCACACCTCCTTCTCCGTTTATAACTTCACCACAGTTTGGAATAATCCATGAAACTCTTGGTGCCATCTGAGAGAACTCCCCTGGTAGGCTTCAGCTGTCCCTGCAACCACAAGCTCTTATCTGTAATATTGTGGCGAGAAAGCTGGGTGTAAGTGAAAACATCTCCTTGTTGCCAACTTTGTTCCCACAATTAGTTATTTTCAGTAATTCTTCCCTTAACTGTATTTTTCAGTAACTCAACAGGGACATGACAACCTGAACCTTCTCCCTTCATCAGTGGTCGGTTTCCAACCATAACATTGCTGTTGATGTTTTTTTTATTTGGTAGCCCATCCTTAGTACCCCCATGATACCCAAAAATCATGGGCATTGTGAACAGCAGGAAGACCATAATGATGATAAGCCACAGAACGCCAGAGAATTACAAATGTTAAGCACAGAAGGGGGTCTTGCTAGTTAGAAGAGGATCCTAAAATGGTCCTGGCATTTTTTTGTCATTAGTGAATTGGAATGCAACGCATGATCACAAAAGCCTTCTGCCAACAAGTTATAAGAGACCACCATGGAGCTCTAGCAAGAGGTCACTTCAGTACAACTAAAGCACTGCCCTGGATACAGCAGAAGTGCTACTGGTGTCACTGGCCGAAGGATATCGAGTATCACTGTAGGCGTAGTGATGCATGTACAGCTTGGTGAGGCAGCTAAGGACACCCCTCCACAATAATACAAGCCAAGATGTTCAAAAGAGTGGGTGAGAGAAGAGACCCCAAAGTTCTTGCTGGAATCTGACCATCTTACAAAGAAGCCTCTGCTATGCCCAACCAGACTCTCTGCCTGTACTTCAAGCACTCGATGAGGATTGCATTTAGCATTTCTTTAGTTTTGAACAACCTCTATTCAGGGGTCCAGTTTTGAATGTTGCATTGTCTAGAAGATGTTCCAGCAGTTGGAGACACACAGTTGAAGACCTTGAAGAACCCATTTGTACCCTAAGATGATTTATTGGGTTGGTTCAATCAGACTGTAGGTGTCCAACTTGCACCCTTAACATCACAAGATCATGGAGAACGGGATGAGCAGCTGCCACTTTCTTTTTTCCATGGATTTCTGTCGAGTCCACAGGGTGTACCTCTGCTGTTTTAAAAATGAGATGGAAGATCCAAATCAAAAGGCTGCTTTTGTGTTCCCATTGACTCACATTTCTCTCATTCAGATCTATAACAACATGAAACATTGGAGAAAGATTAGAACAGTAGAAAGTTTTTTTTTCCCCACACACTGAACTATAAACACGTGGAATGAATGAACAAATAATGTGGTACAAAGACCATTCAACCTGACATATCTTGATAATCCTATCCACTTAATTTCCCCCAAAATAAGATCTAATCACAGATTGAAGGTTTCCATAATCCAACTCTTTACCACACTACCTGTTCATTTATTTCATGTGTTTTTAGTTCTCTGTGTGAAAAAAAATATTTCTGGATCCACTGTAACAATTCCCTTTAGAATATTAAAAACTTTGATCATATCACCCTCTAAATCTCGGTTTTCTTAAACTAAGAAGGTTCATATCCTTCAGTCTCTCTTCATAGCTCATACCTCTTAGGCCAAGAATCTTCCAAGTCGCTCTCCTCTGGACTTTGTCCGATGCTGCTCCATAACCTCCTTGACTTGTACTCCACCCATCATGATATACAACCTAACATAGCTAGCATTAGCCTTCTTGATTCCTTCTGTCCACTACGACTAATAAACCCTTCTCATAAGGAGCACTTCAACTTTCAGACCTCCCATTGTATATTCAAATTCATCTTTTTTAATTCTTACATGTAATGCTTTACTTAAATTAAATTTCATCAGCTACAGATGTACCCATAGCTGTCGCTGTCCAAGTCCTTCGGTAATGATTTGTCTGATTCTCGCTTACCTGCATACTTTGATAGTTATTAGCCCAACTATGTGACCCAACTATGACATCTGATCTCAAGGTAGGCACTTTAAAGAAGTAGAGAAGGTACAAGTACATCCCTCACCATCAGAGTGGGTGCTGCCATCAGTAAGGCCTTGGCCAAAACTTACCGATCTGGGAGAAATGGTTTAGCAGGTGCATATTACAGCGGAAGGGAGGATGGCTGTCCTTTGTCAAGGCCAATTTGCACCACATCTCTACTTTCTACCTCCAATATGGACAACAGGGTTGCCCAAACCTTGATGGCTATGCCTTCTCCAGCTGATAAACTGGGATGATGATAATGTCAGCAATATGAAAATCACTCCTTCATAGATAGGCAAGGTACATAAGAAGATGACTCTTGATCTCTTGGTTTTACTATCCCCTCTAGAGTGTGAGTTTGAGAGGAACTGGAAGTGGAATGAGAGAAAACTAAAAAGAGGTTAGCTGCTACAAGTAAGGGGTGCTAACATCTTATTGAAGAAGTCCTGAGCTGGTGTACAGAAGGGAAGGAGATGCTGAAAGAAAGAAGAGTAGCAAGAAGAAAGAAAAATGTATTATACAGCTAGAAAATTAATATGGTGCCATCACAGTGAACACTAAAACAATGTAAAAGACAGTTCTGTTTATTAAAGTTGAGTAAACAGGCAGTACTGTACTGTAAAGAAAAGATGCACAATAACTGAAGATCAGAACAGAATAAGATTTTCAGGATGTATGCTAGCAAAACCAATAGGACTCCAATAAATATAAAATACTGTAAGGCAAATAAATAAACAGATTATGCCATATTTCAGTTTTTATACTCATTTTAGTTTGTATCCTTAATTAATGAACAGTAAAAGTTGGCAATTGACATTTTCTTATATTTGTTACATCTATTAGAAAATAAAAAATGTTTTCCTACAAAATGAGGCTCACTTTGACCAGTTTCTCTGGTGAGACCACATTACACAAGGATCCCATTGTGTCCTCTGACAGACATCCAACTGCTCAGCTAAAATGTGTGTGTAGACGGCAAATTTTACTTAAAAAATAAAAGGCATCCTGGACCTTTTGAAGGTGTAGAACGGTAACTAAAATTACAAAGACTAAAAGGAAAGACCAGCAGTGAACAAAGCAGACCTTGGCACCAAATTCCCATGTTACACTTTATGTGGGGCCGACAACATCCAGTAGGGGTCTGCTTTGCTACTGCACACATGTGTTTTGACACTGTCCTTTAGTCACCAAATTAGGGTCTAAAAATCAGGTGCTTTCTTTTATCCTTACTGTCTTTTTCCTGTCCATTGACACCTCAGCTTTTCCTCCTGTTTGTTATGTCTCTTTTTAAAAAAAAAAAATTCTTTAGGCTCCATTGAAGCGAAACTCTTAATCGCCTCTAGAGAGAAGCTGCCTAATCAATTTTCTAGCACTGGTGTTGCTCCTGTTTAAACTGGACTTTACTTCAGCTGCAAGAATTAATAATTCAACTACCATAACTATCAAGTTTTTGGAAAATAATAACCACACTGATCAAGAATAAATTCAACCTGTGCTTTTTTTTGTATTTTGGAATATATATACAGTATGTAGTCACACATGCGGGTCAGAGGGGCGCCTTCTGGGCTCATCTGAAGTATGTAACACCACTCTGGAGCGAGAGGGGGCGCTGTCACTAAGTGGGTCATCTCCATTTCCATCAACAGAAGACGCCCAACGAAGGCAACTGACTTTGCCCCTTCTACTCAGACCTCTATAAAGCCTGGGGGCCCCCAGAAGGAGGACTGCAGGACAGAGCTCCTACCATACCTAACCCGCTCAAGAGAGCGGACTAACTCAGCCTCAAAATGCTAGGTTCTGTTATTTGTTTTATTTAAACCTGACAAAGAGGATGTCATGTTTCATATCTTTGGTATAAAAAACAAAACCGGGTCATAGCTATAACAGTTCTCTCAGAAATGGCCAAATTCTTCATACAAGTGACACAAAATGTAACAGTTTCTTACAACCAGAAAATATATTTTATAAGACAAACAAAAACTTTACCCAATCAAATAAAAATCTGAAGATCAGATAAGTACAGCTCATCTTTGTTTTCAACATTTAACACAGAAAATAAATGTCACATGAAGCAATGAAGATCAATCTGTGCTGCAATTCCAGCAATAGCGTATTTACAGTATATGCATAATAAAAAAAATGAAACTTTAAGACCACTTGGGGGTGCCAAAACAAATCCGTATACATTAAAAACAAAGGCTGGGATAAGGACTAATACAATTAAAAATACTGGCAGTGTTTATTTCTGAGCCTTCAAACCAGTTTGTATGTAATAGAGAAGGTTCCAAACTAGCTTTTAGAAATTAATTAAACATTAAGTTATTAAGGAGAAATTCTGGTGTTTTCTTGAAAAACGTATTGAAGGTAAATTAAAAGGGAGGAAGTGTCTGATCAACACTCTGAGACCACAAGGACAGTCGGCTCACAGTCCGTGCCTTCCAGAAGATATGAACTGTCTGGCAGAAACCACAAAGTCAGAAATCTGAAAAGATTCGGCTGATTTTTTTATGCTGCATTAGTAACTGTAAGTGGATTGATTATTAATTTATCAATGATTTGAACCCATTTGCAGCTCTCTTTAAAGGTCAATATGCCTTATTATTGTGTTTACTGTTCCCTTGTGAGGTGTCTTAACAGAT
The DNA here is from genome assembly GCA_026402145.1 of Polypterus bichir lapradei. NCBI lineage: Eukaryota > Metazoa > Chordata > Cladistia > Polypteriformes > Polypteridae > Polypterus > Polypterus bichir. The sequence goes on along the minus strand of JANRMT010062791.1, from coordinate 124,514,008 downwards.
CACATTGGCTGAAGGGGAAATTTTTAATTACTTCACAGTTAAAATGTATGTATATATCAAACAGTATATGTATAATAAAATTGTAGTATGAGAGAATATAAGCACACTCCGTGAAATATTTCTACATGTTACACACATGGACATATCAAGATAAATTTCATCATCATTTAAACAGTATCTGTCAATAAGCTGATATAACAAACATAATGATACATATACATTTGTAGTCCATTGTATAATTTAGATAGATAGATAGATAGACATAAATACAAATTTTGTATGTGGGAAAAATAAGTATATCCCCAAATTGATCACTACCTCACCAAATTGATCACTACCTCAAACACGTAAACCTAGAATTAGGCGGACCAGATCAGACACAACGGATTAAAACATCATTAGTTCTAGACAGAGCTCGTCTTATTTAAACATCAGACATGAAGTTTGGTTTGCTCTTTGTTTCTGAAATGTGTGTCATTACCATGCCAAGATCAAAAGAGCTCTCTGAGGCCTTCAGAAAGGAAGTTATAGATGCCTATGATTCTAGAATGGGATTTAAGAAGATCTCCAAACAATTGGAAACCAACCATTTTACTGTCCGGAAGATCATCTACAATTAGGGAAGATTTCAAATAACTGTCAACTTATCCAGGCCAGGTCATCCCAGCAAGTTCTGCCAAGGGTAGAATGCAAGGTGCTGAAAGAAGCATCTAAGAAACATCTGTTGATATCAAAGTGAACAAGTCTACCATTACAAACAGGCTGCATAAATTAGGTCTACATGGGAAATGTGGCACCAGGAAACCTTTGCCTGTGTGTTTATGGGCAAACTTTAGCCGTGCCCTGATGTTCTTTCTGGGCAGCAAATATAAGGACTTCTGAAACAATGTGCTCTGGAGAGTTGAGACAAAGATAGTTATTCCACCACAGTACCAGCCATGTTTAATGAAAACCAAAGATGGCACTGTGGTATAGCAGGTCCACAGCTCAGATCAAAGTCCACTTTTTAAATAAATAGTCGCCGTACTCGCAGCTTACAGAGGGGGGCGTGGTAGTGTGACCGGGGGGTTCCCGGGTGATCCGTGATGCGGACAGTCCTCGCTTAAGTGCACAGGTGAGGAGTTGTCCATATCTGTAATTGTTGCCGGGAGCTGCTAATTGCCACACCTGATGTACATCCCCATAATATTTAATAGAAGCGCGAGGCATATAAAAAAGGGGGAAAAGAGAAAAAAGGGGAAGAGAGAAAAGAAGAAAAAGAGAACGGGAGGTTAAAGGAGAAGGAAGCAGGAAGGAGAAAGCCGATGCATAAGTAAGTGAGAGCGCGAGCAAGAACAGGCTCTATTAAGGTGGAAGGCAGCTGGTAAGAGAGCCCCAGAGGAGTGTTTGGCCAACTCTCGGAGGTGGGCTGTTGGAAGTGGTCGCTTCAGCTGAGCAGTTTAGAGGAACTGGAGTGACCGGCAGAGGGGTCGATTGACCATTGAAGGAAGCAGAGTCGAGGAGACTTTGGGTGTGTTTAGCCCCAGCGGAAGGAACCCAAATCTCGGTCCGGAGCTCGACGTAGCCGGAGAACGGGGGGCTACTGGACCAGAAAAGGAGCTGCACTTGCTGGTAGGCGGACTCCCCTGTTGCAGGGTCCGAATGGGAGAAGCAGGGAAGCCACCAATAGACGAATGCACCTGGCTTTAGTTTTAAAGAAAGATTGCTTCCAGCAGTTATTTTAACCTCGGTCTTTAAAGGATTTTTTTCTATTGTGTTTTTAACCTCCATGGATTCACCTGTTTTATTGGATTATTTATTTAATGACTTATTTGAAGCACTGCACTATTTATTTGAACACTTTGATTTTGTTGATTTTTAATAAAAGCACTTACTCAATGGTTGATGTCTTCACTGCCTAGCTCATCGGTGACATTACTGACGGTGTCGGGTTCGAGGGCTCCCAGAAGTAAGATAGGAGCATGAAGCAGAACCCGCATCGTCACAGGCACTTCACCTGAAGAACCTGATACCAGCTGTAAAGCATGGTGGGGGGCATGTTATAGTTTGGGGCTGCTTTGCTGCATTATGGCCTGGGAAGCTCACAATCAAAGTATCTACAATGAATTCTTTATTGTAACGGAGGATGCTTCAGGATAATTTGAGACTGTGAGAATACTGAAGTTACATTGAAAGTGGACCTTGTAACATGACAATGACACTAAACAGTCCAGTAAATACACCAAGGAATGGCGGAAAATAAAAAATGGAGGGTTCCAGATTGGTCAAGTTAAAGGCTGGATCTGAATCCCAGCAAGATGTTGTCAGGGAGATTTGAAACAAGCTGTACATGTAAGACACCCCTCACATATCACACAGCTGAAAGAATTCTAAATGAAGGAAAGGGAAAAACTTTCTCACAGTCAAAGACAGAGAGTGCTAGACAGTTATAGGAAAATATCTACTTGACGGGGCAATACAAAACCAAGGGTGGACTTGTGTTTTCCACAGATGTCATATTTTTTGTTGAATACATTATTGAGATGTTAAATTTTCATTCCTTTTTTTCAGTTACAATACCTTAATCTAATGATACTATTTAAGCAAAGATCAAATCTTGGTTAAGTCCATATATGGTAAAAAGAAAAAACATTTTACGGGGAGTACTTAATTTTTCACATTAGCTATATAGATAACCTAACATGAGATGCATGAATTAAACAACATGCCAGGAAAGGATGAGCTGTTGCCATAAATCAAGCTAAAGTCAGAAGTCAGAGACATGTGAAAGTCACTGCTGTGACCAGTTTTTGGTCTGCTGAAATGTAACATCTGCAAATTTCCTAAGGTGCAGGATACGCATTTGATTCTCTAGGTTTCTAAAAGTTTTGCTTGTAGTATTTTATGTTTTACAAAAGGTACAACAGGAAAACTAACATTTCTTTCAGAGCCAAGTTTAAACAATGCCTTAGTGCAGAAGTCCTATTTCACATTATTTATAATAAGTGAGAACTATCCAATAATCCTTTTATTTATCTGCACAACCATTTTCAAACCTGCTTAATCCACTTCAGAGGTGTTGAAGGCAGGAACAAACCCTGTGGGGTGCCAGTCCACTGTGGGGCACTTTCACACACATAATCAAGTAACCTAACCTAACAACTTTGGAACAGAGGGAGAAAAATGGCGGCAAGCACAGACAGTGACCAGAGCAGATTTTGAACCTGCCTGTTCTATTTTAATTTGCCACAGTACAGTCCAAAGTGCAGGGACTAAATTATAGACAACCAATTTTAGTTCACCCTACACTGTATATTTGACAAAATGAATACTGTAATACAAGCAGCACCGTCACTGACGCAAGTGAGGTGGGCTCTCAGAACAAGCAGTGCGCTTGCTTACAGCAAATGGGCAGTCAGTTCTAATTATCAACAATAGTCATTATCTGTGAAATGTTAATAAGCTAAAAATTATCCCAGCCCTATTAAAAAGAAAAGGCCTTGTGCAGAAGGTCTTAGTTGGCGCACAAGAATAAAAAAACATTAAAATTCTACAGGTTTTTTTCCCCCACTTTTGAGATCTGGATGGGCTGGCCTGCTTCATAGCTCAATGTCATTTTGCCCGGAGGATGTCTTCAGTGGAACAGAATCAAAGCCATCAGAAGTCCTCTGTAAAAATAAATAAATAAATAATAATGTTAACACTATTAAAGATTAGAACTAACAATTTGATGACAAGCTTAATGTAACTACTATAGAACCAACAAGGAAAGGGACAACATTCAGCGGGAGTGATCTTGATTTTTGAATGAGAAAGAGAAGGATATGACAATGACTCACATGCTTGCAGTAACAGATTGAATATACTGTATACTGGATATAAATGAATGTGTATGTTACATGCAAAGTACAATTTTTATTTGTACTGTATTCTATAAACTGTCTAGGGGTCGTGAAAGTGTGAATTTCTGAAAACATGACAATAAACCTGACCTTTTCATCCAATACTGAGTGTAAAGTGAGCCTTTATAAGATGAATGTACCAAATATTACACTTAAGGCGACACTGGATGGGGTCCGTGTACCTCTAAAGCAGGGCTTCTTAAACTTTCTTCTCTTGCTAAGCACCTCTTAGTCGGGACTGGGCTTTGGTTTTAGAACCCCTGCAGATTTTGTTTTTTTTCTCCAGCCTAACTGGAGTTTTTTTTTTTTTCTGTCTTCCTGGACATTCGACCATACCTTCTTCTTTGTTACATACTGTATAATATTATCACCAAAGCTTGTTTGTTTGTATTTTATTATATTAACTTCCTTTTATTTCATTTTGTAAAGAACTTTGAGCTACACTGTATGAAAACGTGCTATATAATTAAATGTTGTTCAAGACCCAGTCCATGATGAGCCTTTGGGGAATCGCTGCTGGCATTCATAGCGGGCGGTGCCCCCTTGGAGAATCACTACTCGCATTCATTGCAGCGTTTAGGTGGCTGGGGTTGGTACCCCTTGGGGAATTGCGAAACAATGTCCATTGCTTAAATAACCAGTGGCCACCCATCATGAGACACTTTGCAAATTGTACGCAACCCATTCCCATTAAATACAGTGGTGAGTGACAACCCTACAACAACAACAACATTTATTTATATAGCACATATTCATACAAACAGTAGCTCAAAGTGCTTTACATAATAAAGAATAGAAAAATAAACACAATATGAAAACAAAATAAATCAGCATTAACATCGAATAAGAGTAAGGTCCAATGGCCAGGGGGGACAGAAAAAACAAAATAAAAACTCCAGACGGCTGGAGAAAAAAAAATAAAATCTGTAGGGATTCCAGACCATGAGACCGCCCAGTCCCCACTGGGCATTCTACCTAACATAAATGAAACAGTCCTCTTTGGATTTAGGGTTCTCACGGAAAGGCTTGATGATGATGGTCACGTAGAATTCTGCCTTTTAGTCTAGCCTTCTAGTGACCCAACATTGGTGATCTGCAAACTATTTTGGGTTGTGACCCATAGTTTAATAAACTGTGCTCTGAAGTGTTGTCTTGGACGTAAAGAGACTGTCGAGATGCACATCGACCTTAATCACAACAAAGATAGTCCACAATGAAAGGGTATTCAGGAAATTCAATATCTTCATCCCAAAAAGGCTCAAGGAAAATGTATGAGTGATATGCTTCACAATCAAGGACTCAGTTTTAACTTGCACATGCAAAATAAACTGGGGTGAGAAATTAACTTACATTTTATGTATTTAGCAGACACTTTTATCCAAAGTGACTTACATGAGAACTCAAATACAGTACAATCAAGTAAACATCAGTCTGGGAACTGTTTAGGAACAGGACAAGATAACAAAATTGAGCATCACAAGTGAAGAGTTCTAATCTAAACAGAGCAACACAAGACTACTTACTCTGATCTTGGCTACTAAGTGTTTTGTCAAAAGGAAAAGGCAGGAAGTAAATATTTTTAAATGTATGGACAAAAACCCTAGCAGTTCAGCTGGGTTGCAGCATAGGTAAAGTAGAGCGGCGTTTTTAATCCTAAACTTCTCTGCTACAAAAAAGTTGACAAAAAAAGACTGGGAGAAAAATGCATGCAAAGCACAAAGATCGACAGAGCAAAACTCTAAATCAAATCAAAAGTCAGAGCCAAAACACCAAGGAATTCAGAAATAAAGAAAATAGCTAGAAGTTTTAACACTTTCAGCCCTGTATTTATTGTTTTTATGGGAAAAAATATTTTGTGAGATATTCTACCTGAATGAAAAATTATCACTATTATTATAAAATAGCTGTCAAATACTTCACTCTTCTGGAGGAAATAAAATTGAAAGTGTTACACACAGTCCATGTTTCATATACTGTATGCCAGTCTCTCCAGTCTGTGTTAATGGTAGCACACCCAGTTCCAACAGCTGCAAACATACCTGAGCTTTACAAAAATTGCTACATATACATGCACTAGTAACAGGCTGTCAGGGACGAAAGGGTTAAGGAGTGATCTAATCTGGGATGGCTGGGAAATGCCCAGAGCTGATCAATGATGGCATCAGTAGTCGTGCACTCCTGGATCATTGCCTCAGCGATGCTATGGCAACCATAAACAAAATGAAGAATAAAATGATGTCAAATCAAGATACAAAAATACTTTAATTAAGTGCAATGAATTTTAACTAAAAAAAAAAACCTAATCACCATTGTTTTTAGAAACCTTCAAAACCCATTATAAGTAAGGAAAGGACCAAAAAAAACATGGTGTTAAGATAGCAAGAAGAGTCATAATGAAGAAAGTATCAAAACCATGATCATTTAGAACAGAGGTGGCCTTAGGGGTGTGCAGGGCTTAGGGCTGACCAACCCCATGTCAAATGCTGTTACTAGTATGTGTGGACTGTATAAACTTGAGCACAAATTTAATAAGAAAATATGTTAACAAACACCAGATTTTCTCATTACAGTATTCAGCAAAATTTTTGCAAGATAACACGCGGACTTTATCAAAATATAACTGGAGAATATAACTCTGCTCGAACGGAACACGCGGACCTCAAAGGCGGGTCCCCGTTAGGTGCGGGGCCTGGGGCAGTCGTCCCACTTTCCACCCCCAAACACCGTACTTGATTTAGAAAAATACTCTAAACAACTCCACCATACCCGGAGGCTATGCTTAACATATAATCTTCAAAAAAAATACAAGAAATGGAAATTTGGGGAAAATCAACTCTATACCCACAGCTGGCTTTTCTCACAGATGACTGAAAACTACATCAGTGTGGTGTATATCATCCATGATTCTATTGAAGTGGAGCTAGTAGCACTGGACACAAAGCAGGGGTGATCCCTGAATGGGATGCCAGTTCATCACAAAGTACGCTCATAAGCAAGTCAGCCTGAACCAAGTTACACTCACCAGCCAAACCAATCACATAAATCAGTGATGTGAACAAGTGGAGATGTACAAACTCCACAGAGATAGTGACTGAGTGGAGAACTGAACTCAGGACTCTGCAAACGTGAGACAGAAGCTCTAACATCTGAGTTAGTGGGCTACACTAAAACTGGACCATGTTGTATTTTAGATTTTTGTTTTTAAACCATTAATGCAAAACAAATTTTGTTCATTACCGGACCCACCCTTACCTTGGAAGAGAAAGATTTGATTTTCCCAAAAATAGATTTTTTTGTCAAGAATAGTAAATCATCTTCAATATCCTCTCCCTCCATTATGGCACAACTGTCCGCAGCTGGAAGCTCACAGTCCTTCAAGTTAGAATTCATCATTAGCCGAGAGTATTTATACTCTAACCTGTGCAGAAGACAGAGACATTGGTCAGAACCTGTTACACGGGAATGTGAAGGTAAAATCCTGCAAAAGAACTGTCACAGTGTAAGGGACAAGGAGATAACATTTTAGTCAACTAGAATGTAGCATTGACGTCCTCCAGGTCATGTTCAGCACTTGTTGTGTAGACATCACAGAAACAGCCACATCCCAAGCTTTTCACTCAGAGTCTCATTCAGGCTAAAAGTGCTTCCAATCACACTATTAAACACACCACATGTCCCGATATCAAACCTGCTTAACCCCCTTGTTGTTAACCCCAAGTGTGATTAGGGATTGGAATTCTATGTAAGCACAGTTAAGCCAAAGTCAGACTTGGGGTGACATACCATGATCATCTTTACAGTGTTAAGCCAGAATAACTCTTGGGACAGTATTCTGCTGCCATCTAGTGGAGGAAAAAATGCTGCCAAAATGTATGACAATTTCTAGGCATTGTGCCAATTTATGGTAACTCTTCACTATTCATTAGTGGGGCGGTGCCTTCAACCAAAAAATGCAACGTCAAACAAAACCCCCTCAAGCCAGTTTTAGAACAAACTAAAACTGAACCAGTGTTCGAATCAAGTGATAGTGATGATGATGTGAATCGGTCATCAGACATTGAAATGGACACCTGTTTGGTAGATTCTGATCTGCCAAGTTTCAATGATATTCGTGTTTGGGTTTGGATTTATACTACTGCGGACAAACCTGCACTTCCTCATTGACATTTTATGGGTAACCCGGTCTAAAGACATCTGTTGATCAGGATTATCTGAACTAGTTATGATTTGTCAATGATAAGTTTGGTTGTGAAAATAGTTGTAGTGAACAAGTATGATGAGAGGTGTCAAAAAAGTCAAAGGGAAAAATTTGCTTGTTGCAGTTGCTGGCAGCCTGTTTCTGCAGATGACATGTGGGTGTCTTTTGACACTGCAGGGCACAGTGGGTAAACCAGTCCAGAGATGATGGTACTGGTCCGCAAACTGGTTTGAATGGAATAATACCCAGAAGATGTCTGAAATTCAGTCCAGTTCTCATTTTATCTAAACATTGGTTCAGTTTGAGCTTTTTGTCCTCCATAAAGTAGATCTGGGATGGGTTTCCATCCAATAAAAACAGAAGGAGATACTGAACTTTTGAACAGCACTAAAGCACGATAATGCATTCAAATTATAAAGTTTGTTCAGTATTGCTTAAAAAATCAGATGTACTGAGGCGAGAAATTCAATGTGGCTTTGCAAAAGCCTTGTTTTAAAGAAAACTGCAATCTGATACAATCAGTAAGGATTGTGGAACTCTAAAAGTATCACAAACTCTTTGTTTTGATGTCTTCAATGTGTCTCCAGGCCAAAAGTAGTTGATACCTGCCATGAACTTTGTAAATGATAGCTTTTGTTATGCTAGTCTCCCATAAGCCACAGATGTCTTACAAACCCAAGATATTATTGTTGTGTGTATTTGCTCCTATGCGTTTTGTGGAGGACAGTAATTTGATTACAGGTGCCAAAAGCCATCTGGCAACCTTCCTATCGAGTCTTTACAGGTTAGCATTTTCTGGCAGTTTTCACAGTGGCCATAAAAAATATGAAAACATCCAAAGGATTGAGGATTTTATTGTTATGTAACATTAAGTCCCAGTGGGTTTAATTTGGCTTTTATGACAGATAAGAATAAAAAAGACTGTTTAAGGCACTCTAGATAAATAGATGCAGAAGTAAAGTTTCCTATGATGATAGAACTAATCATAAAGCATAACATTTTCAGCTACAATAGACTGATTGCTACCTTTCTATTTTAGAGCGCTCCTGACAAATGCATTTTGTTATTTCAAATTAGTTTTCATCAGTAAATGCCAATAAAGAAATTGCAAGTTCGACAATTTTTTTAATGTGCTTATTCTCAGTAGGCCTTGGTGTTTATGCTTTGTTTGTAAAAAAAATGTTGGTCTTTAGAGCTGATAGTGTTCCTTAGTGTTGTAAGTACTGTGAGGAAAGGATCTTAGACTGATTGAGCTTTATTAAAGAAATACTCCACTCAAAAATGATCATTGCATACCCCATGTAATTTGTAATGATGGCCAAGGAAACATGTTTAGCTTTTGTTTTAGTGAAGAAAGGACATGACAAAATTACTGATAAAATGGAACCTAAAAGTGACCAACACAGTACAATGACAAATGGTATGAAAACCTCCAAGTAATAAAAGAAAAGAAATGTTGTGTAATTTATGTGTCAGTTATCCATTTATATGCTCAAAACATGCAAAACTCATGCTTTTCTGCTACTATATTGTTATATGGTTACTTATGGAATAATCAGTGTACATAAGAAACAGGAAACTAAAGCATCAGGTTTTTTGAACTGAAGACAGGACTCTTGACCAATAAGTGAGGGTGAAAGATGGGTCTTCCATTCTAAAAGTCATGATGCTTTAGTTTCCTGTTTATGACTTGTGCACTTTATTCCAAAAGTAAGTAACAGTATTTTAGCAAAAAACACAAGTAACACAAGATTTTTTTCTTTATCCATGGATGTTTTTCACATTGTTTAACGTTGTCCAGTGTTGGTTGCTATTGGCTCCCGTTCTATTACGTTACCTGCTTTCTTCACAAAAACATGAGATTTACATTGTTTCTCAGCCACCACTACAAGCTACATGAGGTAAGAAATATATAGAAATAACATTTTTGTGGAGTATTCTTTTAATATGCTCTATCTTTTTAGCATAGCCTTACCACCTTTTATATATAAACAACTAACGGAAAAGGGAAACATTTTCTGCAATGAATAAACTATAGTTTTGACTTGTGTGTGTTCGTCGCAAAGTTGTCAAGGTTTTAGCCCTCTGACAAGCAGTCTAAGCTTCAATTCACCAAATACACAAAAGCTCAAAAGGTGAACTTTTACCCAATGAGGTTCTTGAGGAGCAATGCCTGAGCAGGTCACTTTGAAAAAGGGCTTCATTGAAAGGTTAGGTCACAGCTAGACAAATGTCACACTTTTTGTCCACTCCATAATGCCTTGAATGTCACCAGAAGTATGGTTAAGGGTCATAATCAGGCTGCAACTGGACATATCATGGACCATCCTCACCAGACACCATATATTAAGCTGCTCTCTCAATGCAGGCAAAGTTTAAAAAAAAAAAAAAAAAAAGGACAGATGACCACCCAAGCTCTGGTCACCCTCAGAGCAGGGCAGACATATGTCCGAAGTCTGTTCTTCTGTCTGTTTCATCATCAAGTCCTTCCAAGAGAACCCTAAATACAAAGAGGACTGTTTCATTTATGATAGGCAGAATGCCCAGAGGGGGCTGGGTGGTCTCATGGCCTGGAACCCCTGCAGATTTTATTTTTTCTCTCCAGCCATCTGGAGTTTTTTTTTTTTGTTTTTTCTGTCCTCCCTGGCCATCGGACCTTACTCTTATTCTATGTTAATTAGTGTTGTCTTATTCTAATTCTTACTTTGGTTTTTTTTCTGTTTCTTCATCATGTAAAGCACTTTGAGCTACATTATTTGTATGAAAATGTGCTATATAAATAAATGTTGTTGTTGTTGTTTCAGCCGTCCAGAAGGCTTTGTATTCTGTTGGGGGCCTAGGCAAAAATGGTCTACAGTACCATGTGCTTGATGCCACAGTGGAGATTAATAAAATAAACAATTGTACCTATTTCTGTAGCAGGTCAGTGCAAACAACTGTTGTAACTACTAGTCATAGTAAGGACTTTAAGAAATGTATTAGTGCACCTCTTAGTCTGACGAATTTAAAGAAATTGCTGGAAGTTGGCACACTGACACGGCTGACACCAGGATTATCAGAAGGTGATCAATAAAACTGGCACAATAACTTAAAAGACTGTCTACCATTTTCTTACTGATCTGTCCCTCACTCAGGGACTGCTTGTGGCAGTACCTACCAGTCATGTACAAATGAAGAAAAAGCAACTTATCACACGTACAAAAACAATGTGGTAACAATCTTTTACAAGCATTCTTTCCAATGAATAAAAATTTAAAATATTTAAACCACTTGGTTTGCAAGTCGTTCAGACTTAACATTAAACACCATATTTCAAAGGAAGCAATGAAATTAACAACACTTCACATTTTTTTATTTGCTTTACTTAATATGTTTAATTTTCTAACATGATACTCAAAAACAATAAAATGGGTAAGTCACATGAAACAGCGTTTTCATTGGTAGCCATCGCCTATTCATGAGCCTTGAGGTTACCAGTTAAACACAGTAGATGACTTGGGCCAGTTTGACATGCTTCATAGAGACATGAGCTGGTTCTTTAGCAAGTGAATTTTAATTGTGTAAAAGAAGAAAATACAGTCTAAGAATGTGAAAAACATGCTCACATGACTAATAGTATGAAAGATGAAATAGCTTTTAAAAGAATTTTTTGAGTGTATAGTCCTGACTCACATAATCATAGTTTCTATAGTCTCTTTAGCCAGTGTACTTCAATGCAGGAGACACTGCTCATAGACATGAGGGCTCCGCGTTGTCCATCTAAAGGACTGTCTGGCTGTCAAGGGAATGTCTCGGGCAATGGTGCAACAGGAGAAGAAAGAAGGTCAAAAAGGTCTGTGGAAACAGTGACGTGGGGAAAGCAGGCTGGTGTGGGCAGACAGTAGGTGGTATAACCTTCAGATAATTAGGTGTTGCTCAGGGTAAAAAAAAAAATATACTGATCATTGAGAACTTCCAGAAATAAAAAGAATGGCCCCCTCAGCAACTGGTGGCAGCAGCCCCAGCAATGCCAAGGGCATCACATCCCCCCACAGAGCCTGAGATCATATAGGAGAGTGATGGGAAGTCAGTTCAATTCTTCCTGGTTTGCAGTTGGATGTCCAGGAAAGGAATCATGTTACCAAACAAACTGTAGATAGCAGCTGGCCTGCGTTATGGCATTTGAGGGAAAGTTGGAGATCAGAAGAGGCCACTAGGGTCTATTTTGTAACTCTGGAACTTTATGGGAGACTCCTAACCCTTAATGACTTGGTTTTGAAGTGATGCATGGGTGAAGTTTAAAGGACATCCTAGAGTGTCCTGGTGTGTGCCTGTGGGTCTCCTCCAAGTTGACTGTGCATGGTGCATGCCTCACCAGATGAGTAGTCACTCTATTTTAAAGTTCCCCTGGAATGTCAAGCTAGGCAGATGTTGTTGTTATTTTTTAAATAATATTTCAAACACTTGGACTGGGTACTCACTTTTGTGTTTTTTTCCAAAAGTAGCATATTACTGCCACTAGAAGAACAGCCATCAGTGTGCCTGTGGACAATCCCAGTTTAATCCAGAAGCTCATGGATTTGCATGCCCTCACCTTCTCCATTGGTAATTCCACACCTGCAGCACAGAGTCGGGGTGTCCTCCACATGTAAGTTGTTTTCTATCAAAATAACAAAAAAAAAGAAAACAAAACACAATATTGTCCACATTGCAAGTTTTATTGACATTGTGTTTAAATCTGGAAAGCCCCAATGATCTCATTGTTTAAACATTTGCTGATTTTGATCCCAAACCTATAGACTCTTAACTGGAAAGTAAACTAAATAAAGTAGGATCCTGTACATTACTGGCAGCTATAACAAAGAAGCAAACCACATATATAATGCTGTGAAAAAGTATTTGCCCCATCCTAATATATGGTTTTGCATATTTTACAATGCATGTCAGACCTTTAAACAAAATGCACTATTAGAGAAAGAGAACCTGAACACATAATAAACTTTTTAATCATTGATTTATTCATTCAAGGAACAAATTTATGCAACACTCACATCATCCATGTGAAAAAGTAGCTACCCCCACAGTTTCAATAATTGCTGGCAGCATCTTTTATCAGCAGCATTAATAATTATATATCAGTCTTTCTCATCGGCATTGAAGCATTTTACCCATTTTTAATTGTTGCACTTCTTCAAGCTCAGATATAACAATTTGCAAGCATGAAATGCTTGTTTCAGGTCTTGACACACAATCTCTTCTAAAAAGGACCTTTACTATGCCACTGCAAAACTTTAATGTTGTTTCTACTGAGCTATACAGCTGTAGACTTGCTTTTGTGTTTTAGGTCACTACTCTGTTCCATCACCCAAATACGCTTCAGATCCACATCATGGAGAAATGACTGGATACTCACCTTAAGAATGCAGAATTCATGGTTTCTTCAGCAACAGTGAGTACTAAGACAGTAAAGTATCCCCGCACCAGTACATTACCAATCCCATGGCATATTGTTGTGTATTGTACTGTATTAGCATTAAATCAGACATTTAATTTGTCTGTCTATAGAAAATTATTCTAAAACGTTTGGGGATCATCCAAGTGTTTCTTTGCAAACACAAGATAAGCATTGATTTTGCTATGGGATAGCAGACGCTTCTGCCTTGCTAATCTCCCATGAACCCCCTTTTTATTCAGTCTCTTTCCTATCTATGAGTCATGATAATTAGCTCAAGCTAAGGCTACAGAGACCAATAGTTCTTAGGATGTTCCTCTGGAATCCTCAGTGACTTCTTGAATGAGTCTTCATTATGTCTTTAGTGTAATATTAGCAGGCCGGCCTTACCCTGGAAAATTGATCACTGTTTGAAATGCTCTACATTTTATTATAACAGCTCCAACTGAGGTGCAGTGAATCTCAGAGCCATTCCCTGATTAGTAATTTTCAGTAACATTTCCCTTTTCTTTTCTGGAATTTTTCTTCCACTCTTGGGTTGACTGTTTCACTCTCATGGTTTATATTCAATAGGGCCGGCTGCCATCAGGTCTGGCTATGTTCAGGCTGTGTTCAATTAACTTTGGTTAGTTTGAATGAGTAATTAAGAAGGCAATATGGTTGTTAGATAGCTTTATTACTTAAATATATTGTAAGTGCCCAAGAGGAAGGACAGGCATCCCGACCAGGAGAGAAGATGATTGCCTGAAGAAAAAAAAAAAAAAGGCCACAGCCTTCAAGTAGAGGAGCTGGAGTTGGGTGGAAAAAGGATAAAGCTCGTCTGGAGGAGTGTAAGGAGAGAGGAAAAGAGAAGGAGAAGAATTATACTGCATTGGAATTGTAATTATGTTTACTTAAAGAAGACTTTTTATAAGGTATTTGTAAAAGTAAGCCTTTCATTGTAACGGGACTTGTGTCTGACGTTTGGGGTGCTACAACGCCCCATAGTGGTCACAATATTAAACTATTTAAAAATGGTGTTATGTGTTTACTCTGGTTCAATTTATTTAATACTACATTTTGTCTAAAGATCTTAAGCCATTCACTATGAGAAAAATCGAGAATATTAGAAAGGAAGCAAATTTTTTTTCACAGAACTGTGCTTTTAAATTGGCAAATTAATAGAGGGAGTCTGCATAACTAGCTAGGTGAGGCTTCCAGCATCCCCTTTAAATGAATTAAGTAGATCTGATAATGGGCAGATAGATGAAAAAATTAGACTGTTTAGTAATGTAAGGATTTTCATTTTAAACGAGACCTTATGTTTCATTAAGAAACTGCAGGCTAGCAAGCCAGTTGCTGAAGGATTTTCCCAGGACCATAACTCAAAAATAAAATCTTTAAGTATGTGCTGCAATGCTGCATTGTCGTGGCATTATTTTAGCTACTATAGTTTAGCAGTCTACACCTGAATACTCCCAAATGAATGACACCCATAATGCAGTACTCTTATTAAACACTTGCAGTATGTGACGTGAATGTATATGGATTTAGCAGATATCTGTTTTCACGTTGACAATGAAAAGTGATCAGTATCAAAAAAGCCACATTAAATCCATTGTGATTTAATGCCGTTCAGCAATAAAATCTGAAAACTTCCAAAGGGTTATTATTCTTTAAAGGCACTGTATAGAAGATCCTAACCAGCCCTGGACAGGATGTCAGTCCATCATTAGATAACGTTGTGTCTAAAATTAACATACTTGAATAACTGACATTAAATTATCAGGACTGGCTCTACCATTTAGGCGAACTACGCAGTCATCTAGAGTGGCAAAACCAGATGGGGCATTTATTTAAACAATGCCAACTCTGGCTTACAAACACTCAAGATTACCTGTAAATACAACTGTTTATCTCCTGTTAACACTTTTATACTGTTTTGTGATGTGTGACTGCCTGTGCAAGCCCATTATGAATGATCTTCCAAATCCTCAGCTTCACAGAGATGCTTTCTATGCTCTTCTTTGCTTCTTTTTTTTCTTCAGGTGCAAGCTTGCAGTTCTGCTTTTGTTTTAGTACTACTTCTGTTTCATGCAGTTTGTTCTTTATTTTTTCCATCCTTATTTTGATATTTGATTGATGTAGATTTTGGATTTCTGTTTCATCCTTTATTTTGCAAGTTACAATGTTAATACATGGGGAAACACACAGTTGGAAGTGAACCATTTCAAAGCATCCTGTCTGTTCCACAGCTTTTATTGTCCAGATTATTTAAATGAGA
>JANRMT010062791.1:124354804-124497835 GCA_026402145.1 Polypterus bichir lapradei | reverse complement strand
TTCTGTTTCATGCAGTTTGTTCTTTATTTTTTCCATCCTTATTTTGATATTTGATTGATGTAGATTTTGGATTTCTGTTTCATCCTTTATTTTGCAAGTTACAATGTTAATACATGGGGAAACACACAGTTGGAAGTGAACCATTTCAAAGCATCCTGTCTGTTCCACAGCTTTTATTGTCCAGATTATTTAAATGAGAGTGTTGCGAGGGTCAAAGGGATTTAGCATTTCCATTGGCAGGAGAGGAGGGTGAGGAGCCCTGATGCTTCAAGTGTAGGAAAAGGGATCATGGAGAGACAGCCACAAGTCAGAACCACGATTTAGAATAGCTGCCAATCATGCCAAGCAAGGTGCGAGGTGAGGATTTACTTATTCTCATGTCTGGCAGCAGCATATTTCTTGTTTTGGAGGTGTTCCCCATGGCCAATAACAGCGAGTAAATTTGCATAGTCGCATTATATCATTACTAATGTCAATAATGCGTGAAAGTAATAGAAAAAACTCTGTCATACAATGTAGTAGTCACTTGTGCGTTTTTATTTTGTGTGTGTGCATATATATCTCCTTCCAACCCACTTCAGGGACAGCTGAAGCCTACCTCATCAAGCCTCAGGGTCCAGGGTAAACACACACACTCACTCACTAGGGCCAATTTAGCAATGCCAGTCCACCTACCTGCATGTCTTTAGACTGTGGGAGGACACCAGAGCACCCATACGAAACCCACAGGTACACAGTGAGAACATACAGACTCCACACGGGGAAAACATTTTTTACTTACATGTGCTAATCAAGATGCAACACGTCACCACTCTTCTGTGCCATGATTAGTGAGTAGAACATTCTTACCTCGAAACTTTGGACTTCCTTATTTAGAATAACTATTTTATAAAAGTGTACTTTTAGAAATAGAGAAATGTCCTGTTGTAGGAACTAATAATATCAGTACGTCCACGTGATTCATTTAATTCACAGCAACCTTACCAGGGGAGAGTGAATTAGTTAAAACAATGGATTTTGAAAAAAAAATGTTTTTAAGATCTCAAAGAAGATATAAAAAAAGCAGTTTTGAATTTTAGGGATTTTTATTTTTATAATTGTTAAGGACTGTTTTAAAACTGTAAGCTACTATTTAAGTAATTAACCAATTAATTATTATAGCATGTTCTCCCTGGGTGCTCTGGTTTCCTCCCACAGTCCAAAGACATGCAGGTTATGTGCATTGGCGATCCTAAATTGTCCCTAGTGTGTGCTTGGTGTGTGGGTGTGTGTGTGTACACCCTGCAGTGGGCTGATGCCCTGCCCAGGATTTGTTCCTGCCTTGTGCCCTGTGCTGGTTGGGATTGGCTCCAGCAGACCCCCCCGTGAACCTGTGTTAGGACATAGAGGGATGGAAAATGACTGATTGATTATTATAGTATATTGTTAAATGTATATATCTCTATTAAATATTTGTGCTTACATATTACACATTACTAAAATGCTAAGTCAAACTTACCTAGTATCTGTGGTAAACTGCTAGGTTTTTTTGGCATCATTTATCACGAATTGTGAAATTCATTATAACACATATATAACCTAATAGCACATCAGTACATGGTGGTCCCTGTGTAAGTAATTTTAAAGCGGCACTATCTCAATTTTATAAATTGCGATTCTTAAAATGTACCCTCCCAAAGACAAATGAACTTAATTTAGGTTCTGTGCCCAAAACTCATTGTAGTGAAAAGGAATAAAGAGGTACCCCCAAGGTCAAAATTTTACAATTCAAAGTAGTCTAGTGTCTCTTCCTGACAAGATGTGATGTGTGCATAAAGAACAAACACACACACTCACATTGAGCTTTATATATGATAGGTCATATTAAATGCATACATGAATGTAAATATATAAATCAGTTCATAGTCCATTTAAAAAAACAGATTTTAACCACAATGCTATATAGATAATATATCAATAGATAAAATAACAATAATCCTACATTTATGAAAATGTTATATCATTTAAAGTATCAAATGATTGGCTTTGTTAGGGATAGGGTGGCAGCCATTTACAACTTCGCCTAGGACAGCAAAGATGCTAGAGCCGGCCTTGTGAATTATGTAAACAAAACTTTCCAACTACAGCTACCTTATCCAACAATATTCTTACCTGGACTCCCTGGACACACTCGCTTTCAATCTCTTTGTAATCACGTTCTGAACAAAGAGGGCACGCATGTGCTGTCATCCAGAGAAAGTGGTATGTGCAGCCATCACATGTGCCTTCTGGACACTTGCTATGTTTATTAGAAAGGAAAAAAAATTAGAAAGAGGGTGAGCAGCTAATGTTAAAGTAATTTTCAACTACAGAGTTCCACATTCCCAACAGTTATCTGCTGTGGCTTTCAAGCTTCATCATCTACTGATGCAACGAATGTCATAAAGATTGAAATCCTATACCGGGATTACCATGCGGGGCAAAAGGAGAACATGCCGTTTGGCAGTGCACTGATAACTGGGGTCACTAATAGTCTGTCTGGCTGTGTTTGTTGTTTTATTTTTTTCTCCAAGCATTGTGACCTCTTTTCATATTTAACATATGGCTTTTGAGAAATCATTGTCTCTTCATAATTGAAAGTACTATACAGCACAAGTGCTTTAAAATGTTCTCATATAGAATTTATTTTGAGGCAGTTCTTCAACATTATTTTTAGTTTTTAACTTTTATACTGTTTATGCTCTTATACTGTATTGCCTTGTTTTTATTTTCATTGCATAGTTTTACATTTTGTTAGAATGCTAGTATGGAATTTAGTTTTAAGAGGTAAGGATTTGATGAGGGGTTTGAATGTTCAGTAACCTTTGACATTTGATCAAACCATTGGCTTGAAATTTCAAAACATTGCAGTTTAGAGTATACATTTCCAAAAATGCACATTCGACCAGAACACTCTAAAATGGTACACAACACATAGAAGATAAAGCTGCTTATTCAGTTTATAAAAACAACCCCTCCTGGAATTTCTTAATTGTAGTCAGGACCAAAAAAAAAAAATCCAAGATGCAATTATATTGTGGCCAAAACTGGACAAACACAGACATAGGAGAAGGATGAAAATTGACAAAGGAGAAAAATAAAAAATATTTTTGAGCAAAAATAGCATAGGTTTGACCAAAAAAGTTAGTAAGTGCCAGCAAATAAAACCAAAAACTTAAGTCAAAATTCAGTTTTCAGATTTATTGAAAACCTTGGATTTTGCACTACGCACACAGCCATCTCAAATCCATTTGATGCCCTGACACTTTAAGCACAAAAGACACCATCAGGGCCATGACCATTTCATAGTCTTACATGTTTCAATTGAGTTTTCAGTTTGTGGTGTGTCACAATTGAAATGGAAATCACAACTTTTATTATTTTTACTTTTATTT
This sequence comes from Polypterus bichir lapradei, assembly GCA_026402145.1. Lineage (NCBI taxonomy): Eukaryota > Metazoa > Chordata > Cladistia > Polypteriformes > Polypteridae > Polypterus > Polypterus bichir. Next base: position 124,494,422 of record JANRMT010062791.1, on the reverse strand, counting down.
TGTATTTTTTTGTTTTATTTTACTTTTATGGCCATCTGGACATTGCATGATGATTATGGCATCATTCAATGATTTTGGATATCACGATGCTGTGCATCACTAGGTGGGCATGGTTACCTACCCTTCATGGGGACATGGCTACATGGCCTTTTCAGCCATCTATTTAAGATACTTATTTCACTTATTTAAGATGCCTTATCGTTTTTCAAATTTTGTTTAAAAAGGAAATGTTTGTAGTTTGAAAAAATTAGTTTTCTGTGTCGGAAATGGATGGGTATCCCAATGAAGGTGGATTCAGCATTACCTGGATGGGAAGTCAACATAATGGATGTTATCAGTCAGTGTGACAGAAGACCTAGCAAGACTGTCATCACAGCAGAGATAATTGGGAGGTTCTAACCTACCTGAGTGGTCAGTGTAGCAGATGGACACTGCTGAGTTGTTCCAGCCTGAAGGGTTAGTGTTCCCTTTCTCAGTTTTGAGTCCAGGGCAAGTGAAAAGCACTGGAGGGCAGCATTCCTTCTGGTGAGTCCCCCTTCGGACACCTGCATGGCACCACAGAGAGTCTGCTTTTGTAGGGTTGCCCTGGTGGATTTCACAGGTGCTGCCAGGTGGGGAGTGGCTATTGGGAGATGAGTCCCATGTCTTGAGGGGCCTGAGTTGCCCTGAAAGCTTGCATATTGTAATCTTTTTAGTTAGCCAATAAAAGGTGTCGTTTTGCTTAACTTCTCACTACAACTGTTAGACAGAAATTCACCAAACAAGCAATTCTTCAAATGCTACTTAAACACAGTGAGGAAAGTCCGCAGTTCGAATGGAGCTGGGCAGTTGTTAAACCAGCTAGATGCTACATATGAAAACCCTGGATTGACATTTGTCACCACACAGAGGTCATCACCAGATGCCTGTTCAATAGCAGACCTCCACCTCAACTATATTGACTTCTTTTGTCTTTTTACGACTGAATAGGTCACAGCTGAGAGCTGTTATATTTTTTGCTGGACTTACACCCTTTGTCTGTTCTAAAATAAAATAAGTAATAAATTATTTAGATATTTCCTAACTGAAGTTCAGCTTCCATAGTGTACAGCATGAATGTTTCTAGAAATTTCACTTACTGATTGCTAAAGCATTACCTAAAGCAATGATAGAGTAGAAGAAGACGACACAAATTACACACAGACAATGGCACAGCGAGACTAAAATTGATGCCGATTACTACATTCACACTTCTATAGAAGCAGAATTCAGATACAATGCTGTGAACCGTATTTTCATCTCCTTCATGATTTGCCCTTTTACCATAAATATTGATGCTGGGTATTTTCATGTATACAGATAAAAATCTTATTAGTTAAAAGGCTCCTGAATGCACAAATATAACATATCTTTAACATATTTCATTTATGTAATTAAAGTTATCCAATACCAACTAGCACTGTGTTAAAAAAATAACTGTCTCTTACTTAAATCAGCCAAATTCAAGGGATAACTACAGATAGCTGAAGACACCCAGGTAGGCTTCATCACAGCCAGCCCTGCTACATATAAACCCCACTTCTTTTGACTCTAACCTTTATAGTCAAGTTGTCAGCAAAGGATTAAACAAGCACATCATGCTACAATCAAAGGAAATTCTTGGCAAAAAGTTGATAATAGCTATCAGTCTGGAAGCACTAATGAATCTTCTCAGGACTAGCATGCTTGCCAAAATTGCACCAAGGATGCAGGATGTCATGCAGGAGGTCACAAAGGATCCTAAAAAACTAAATAAAATACTGCAGGCTGCTCTTGCCTCAGGAAAAGTTAACAATCTTGACTCCACAATCAGAAAGACCATCGGCAAAAATGGGCTTTATTGGAGAGTGTTACAAATCACTGCTAACCAAGAAGAGTGTAAATGCCCATCTCTCATTGCCAGAAAGCACCTGGATGATCCCAGAAATGGAAGAAGGTAATGTAAACAGAGAAAAGATTCCAAAATGAGAACCCCATACCAACAGTCAAAACACTGAAATGGTAGTATGATGGTGTATTTGATGCCTGATCACCTGGACTTGCCATAATTGAAGGAGCCATGAATTAATAAGGAGCATGCTCATTTGATGTAGCAAGACAATGATCAAACAAACAAAAAGTATGTTTACATAGGAATGGTTGAAATTAAGCAAAATGTAAGTGCTGGACTGGCCTATTCAAAGTCTAGATCTAAACACACTGCAAAAACCTACCAGTGTTGTGAAATTAAAGAAGTTGTGCAAGGAAGTGATAGCAAAAATTCCTCCACAGTGATGTAAAAGACCGATATTGAATTATAAGAAGGGTCAGGTTGTAATAATTGCAGCTTGTTAGCCTCTCTTCTCTAGCCTCTTTTGGTTTGTCACACAGTGTGAGGTGGTGTTGGATGACTGTTTATTCAATAAATGAAACAAAAAAATATTTGATTTGTTCACTCAGAAGACTTCAAAATGTTCAGTGTCAAAAACTGCAGTAACAAAGGAAACAAGGAAAGGAGCAAATGCTTTTTCATGACACTGTACATATTGCATACTTCAAAGAAACAAGAATCTGCAAAAAAAAAAAAGGTGTCTTTTTGCAGCCACTTGTTTTCTAACACAATCTGAATAAATGCCTCACTGTTGGTGACTCATACCTTGGAAGGCTCACAGTTCCTTCTATGGCCACCGCTGTTTGATCACATCTTAGCCGGACTGCACTTGCTCTTCCATCTTTACAAGCCTGAGTCCTCTCATTGGACCTGCAATGCCCAAAACATACAGTCACTGGGAGAATAGCTATAAATAATGCTGTTACTGGCACATAAACACTTATCCTTTGAAGTTCTGGAATGATACACGTACAGTAAGCTCCGAAAAAATACCAGCTTGAATTACTATGACATGGAGATCCAGAATTTCTTCATCTTTACTGAATGTTCTATTGTGTGTACCCTTATTCATATTTGCCCTCCACTAGAATTGTCATCCCTAGTAAATCTAAAGTTTAATTGAAGTAAAATAACGGAAAGGAGAAAATTCTTTATAATAAAACAAATATTTTGCTGAAATGTATGTATGCCACAATTTTTGGCACCTTATCATTTAATACTTTGTACATCTCTCTTTGCCAAAATAACAACTCTGAATGTTATTCTAAAATACTTAACACATAGCAAGTGACTCAAGATGATTCCTCCATAGAGAATCACTCTAGATCTTCATAGTTTGAAGTCCATGCTTGTGGACTTTTCTCTTCAGCTCATGCCACAGGTTTTCAATGAGGTTTAGGTCAAGGGACTGGGATGACCATGACAAAAGCTTGATTCTTGTGGTCACAGGACCATTTCTGTGTTGATTTTGAGGTGTACATTGGATCTTTGCCCTGCTGGGCATGGACCAACATCCTGGTAGAGGCAATCAGGTTTTGAAGTAATATCTGCTCATACTTCGAGTCAATGATACTATGTATCCTAACAAGTTGCCCAGGACCTTTAGCAAAGGAACAGTCCCACAACAGCAAACTTCCATCACCAAACTTCACAGTGGGGTTGAGGTATTTTTCTGCATGCCTCCCCACCTTTGGTGTTTTTTGCTAAAATGTTCTATTTTCGTCTTCTCTGATCATAAGACTCAGTCCAACTGAAGGTTCCAGTAACATCTGTAGGTGCCTGAGTTTGTTGTTTGATGACAGCAGAGGCTTGTTTTCTGGAAACCCTCCGAAGCAACCTGTGGATATGTAGCTGGTGTCTGATCATACTTTTGGAGATGCTCTGATGACAACGCTCAACTAATGTACGTGGTTCACTAGCTGTGATCTTGGAGATTCTTTGGTCATTCTAACCATTCTCCCCATGAGGTGATGCGTCAATATAGACAAGTACTCTTCCAGGCTGATTCTTAAGATCTTCAGTTGTTTTAAACTTATTTATTATTGCCCTTTCAGTGGAAACTAGCATATTCAACTGCTTAGCTATTTTCTTATAGCAGTTTGCTAATCCCTGCAGCTCAAATGCCTTTTCTCACACATCATTACTGTGTTCTCAGGTCTTTCCCAATGTCATGGATGGCTAAAGGAATATAGCCAGTGTCTCACCAAATATTTATACCCCAATAAAATAGCAAGTCATGGCTGACCATTAAGTGTTCCGGTTCCCTCAGATGAATTTCTAAACATAAAATATGAATGGAAATACAGTATACTTTGGTCAACTTTTACTCATGTGACTTTCTAGGGGTGCACATATATTTGAGAAAACTATTTGTTTCATGATGAGATTTTATTTTTCCTTTCAATTATTCTACATCAAGTAAAAGTTACATTTTAAATGAAAGAGCAAGATGATAAACAAAGTTATTCTTTCTACAATCCATTTTACTTTTATTAACCAAGGGTGCCAATTTCATTGGATGGCCCTGTAAACTGCCATAAACAAAGCAAAACTCTTGAGGTTTAGACCTCAGAGAATCTGTTATCAGTTGAAGTGAAATGTGACTGTCAATCATACCTTCATTTTCACTAAAATATGCAGGATTTAATATGTTGCATCATATGGTAATAAGACCCTTAAAGACTTGTGCATTAACAGGGTCTTTGCAACTTTTCACAGCCTTAATTATATGTATGACAGTTTAATGAATATTTTTAATTAATATAGTTCAGTTCTTTAATGAATGAAGGACAATTCTAGATAGAATATACTCAATTTGAGCAACAGTATTTTACAAGTGTGCCAGTCCTTTATAGAATAAACATTGGACTCTGCCGATATTATATTATCAAAGTGTTGTAAAAGATTTCATGGACTATCATGTTTGATCATTAGTGAGAAAATTAACATTTCTTAATGTAGAGTTTGGTACATGTTTAACTTGCTCTGTTAACAATTGTTGTGTCTCATACTGTGTCTGCCCTGAACCAAGCCACACTTCCTGTGTGCCATTGCTTATTAATAACAATTACTGGCTTTGCCTGTGGCCCACGTAGATTTGTTACATCTTAAGCATATTCCTCAAATTTATTGATCACTTGTTTATTTATTTCTCTCTAGCCACCTGAGCTTTCCAGGTTATTTTAGTCACTCTTGTTTATGACCTCTTGGCTTTATTTTTTGTTCCTTGCCATCTTGTCACTTCTCTTCCTTAATTTATACTTTAGATCTTTTGTCTGAACTCGACTGCATCTCCTTGCTTTGCTCCTGTTAGACTTCAGTCTTTCTTCTCTGACTATGTCTAACAAGCCACACATGCTGTCCATTGTTAGACCTTCAAGATACTCAACATACATTAGGTGTTGTACTTATGGCTAATCCAGTCCGTTTTGGTGACTGAAAGCTGAAGGCAGCTCACATGCACAAGACCTGAGAACTCATAACTTCTGAGATGATAAAAAATTCTAAATGAATTTCACAAACCCGAGACCAAATGGTGTCACAGCGGGTTAAAAGGTAAGCAAAAACAAAAATGCCTTCAAAAACTCAAATTAAGCTTATCAATCAGCTATAAACACCTTCAAAACAGAGAGGCTGGTGGCCACTGATGCACTTTATGTTATGCAGTTAATGCTTGAAACTGTTTCCAAAATATCTCTGGTTGATTTATGAAGCTTATAAACTTGATGACAAGTGCTGAGAGATAAACTAGTATGCAGCCAGTGTGAAAACATACATCAGTTGCACAAACATCTTTTCCTGCATGGTTTTAAATAGAAAAAAAAGACTATACAAAAAAAGAAAAAGGCAAAGGAATAGCAGACATGAAAAATGCAAATTAGTAATATACAGTTAAGCATAATGGGCAGCATGGTGGGTCATGGGATAGCACACCTGCCTTGTTGGTGCCCAGGTCTCCTCTGTGGAGTCTATATGTACGTTTGCTCCGAGGTTCTTCAATTGTCTATTCACATTCCTAACATGTGTCTGAGGTTAACTGGTGACTCTAAACTGTCCCAGTATGAGTGAGTGTGTGTGTTTCTGGAGTGTTCCCTGTGACAGACTGGTGCCCCAACCAGGATAACTTTGTACACCTAATACTGTCAGGACAGACACAGGGTCCCCATGACCATGATCTGGGATCTAAGAGATTTATATCATTACTTACCACCTAAAATAACTTTAGAAACTGTTAGGATATGTTTCATGCACTATGCTATTTAACCAATCACCCATATTGTACTTTCAAACAAAGTGGACATTAGCAGGCAAACAGGTGGACGCTGAGTCTGTACTGAAATTAAAAGATAAAGAGACTGAGAAGCATTGCCTTTCTTCTTGCTTGGCTTTTGACTTACCTGAAATAAAAGATGATGTCGGGCACTTCAGTCTTACCAGGAAACAGATCATCTGGTGAGGTGATATTGTGGAAAGTGCTCTCAGTTGTGACACCTAAATAACAGAGGAACAAAATAAATAAATAGGCACGGTCTCTTAAATGTCTTTTAGTGCACACAGAACCATAATTATAAATCAATACCTAATATCCATTATTATCTTCCTTGTCAAACACTGTTAGTCACTTATGATATAAAGTGGAGCAACAGAAATTATAGAGTACATGAAGAAGCAAATATAAAAATAAAAAAACTATAAAAAAGAGAGTTTTAGGGCAAAATGTTATTTAGAATAAAAAACATTTTTTCTTCCAGGTGTACTTGTGAAGGTGACTCCCAGCTAAAATGTCATTTTACAACTGTATCATTTAACAGTTCTTATACTGCGTTCAGTACACAGTGTGGCTTATGCTCTACTTTTCTGGCTAGACCCCAAGTCAGCTTGTTTGGCATGGATTTCCAGGTCATCCAAGTTCAAATCAATGGTCAATGGCCAAGTGCTGGTGCCCATTTATAACTTACAAACCGAGTCCTACCTATGAGTCTATCTGCAAGGCTGAAAGGCTGTGATGAAATGACGTTCCTCACACCCCTCATTTCTGAAGGTAAAATAGTTGACTGACAGATGTAAGACCGGATTCCTCGACTTTCTGTGACATTTTCGATGCAGACAGCCATTTGCCTTCCCTGGGAAAATATGAAGTACATATTAAATACAATTAATGTTTATCAGACTGTGAATTCTGTATATAGTACATAGACTTAATGGGAAAAAAACAAGTCTTTTCAACTATAAAGTTGAAAATTTGTGGTTTGTTTTTGAACCAGATGTTACAAAGAAATAATAGATGATGCACAACTTTCCACAAAGGTCCTGATACTTGGTGCAGTAAGCATAAGCTTTTGGAAAGTGTAGAGTGTGTGATCTGCACTAACAGTATGTGTATGAATGGAGCAGTTTCATTCATTATGTCATGGATTGAATAAAGCCTGTGCAGTAAGTGCTATACATTTAAGAGGCTCCACCAATTGTTAAATATAAAGAAATCAGTTGTACTTGGGGACCTCAGGCAGTGCTACAGAGACTTCGAAAGAGGTGCAGGAGTGGTAGAAAACAGAGGAAAAGAAACCTGGGAGAAGTCTGAGACCGAGAGTGAACACTGGCTGTAGAGAGCAACAGGGGATCCAAACCATGCACAAGGATTTTATTGTGAATGTAATTCTATATTCCTCAGTAGCACTTTTTAGTAAAGATATGACACCCTTGTGACGAGGCTAGCAAAATATTTAATACATTTGTATTTACATTTATTTGCTTACCAGACACTTTTGTCCAAAGCACCTTACAAAAGAGGTCAACATAACCATGTAGAATAAACATCAGTCTGGAGGACTGCTTAGGAACAAGTGCTATAGGACAAGGTTACAAACTTTACCATCACAAGTTAAGAGCTCAAAACAAAATGCAAGCAAGTTACACAAAAACAGCCAGTATCAGTTAGACAGAAATTCAAGAAACGCTGCTTAAACACAATGAGGAAATCAAAATTTCAAATGGAGGTGAATAGTTCATTCCATCAAATTGGAGTAACGCACAAAGAGAGTCTGGATTGAGATTTGAATCAGACACCATTCATCAGCAGACCTGAGTGGGTGAGAAGGAGAACAGGACCTCACAAGTGTCTCCATATATATTGGAACAGTCCCAGTGAAAATTCTATAAGCCAAACATCAAGCCTTTTAACTTAATACTTGCTGCTACAGGGAGCCAATGTAGAGATCTGAAAAGAGGAGTGAGGGGTGTCCACCTTGGCTGGTTGACCACCAGACATACATTGGGTGGTATTGCTGTGGAGTGTTGTAAGCTGAGCTATGCTACACATGAAATACTTAAGTCAAGCTAAAACTCTCAAAGTTGATGATGATGAGTTTCTTTCATTTCCCTGATGTCTTGTAACGGTAAAAAAAGGTCTGAGAGCACAGAAAATAAATGAATGGTTAGTTGGAAGTGCCTCAAGCACCAGTAAATCCACAATTAATCACAATGCCATCAAGTATAATGCTCTTTAAATTGTATGATTGTACATACTGTATTAGAACATTACTAGTAATCTACAGTAGTACTTGCCAAGTCCTAAAATTAGATAAATCCAACCATTGGTGACCAAAAAAAAAAGATATACGTACAGTAAAGAATAATTTTCCTTTACAGTGTTCAATCATTGCCACTCTGGTACTCAGATCTTCAGTAAATCACGTGAATAGCAAGTGAGAAAATGTACACATTATATAACATTCAGGTGCATTCAGGGACTTTAATAACTGATAAACCTGGAGATTTAAAAATTTCTAGTTACTTTAAAGAGTCAGTTATTACATGTATATTGAATATTTTTGCAGCAGTGAGTCATATTAAGCAATAAAAGTAATAAGCATTAGCAGACGACATTAAGTCCATGTGTTTTACTAGCACTTTACAATGTCATGTAGTGAAAGGGGGCTCGGACAGGCTTGTGGTTGCTCAACAGCTTTTATAACCAGCACTTTCCATATTACATGAAGTAAAAATGATGGAGATTGTAACTTGTGGAGGTTTGGCAAATAATTGCAGTTCAAACTTCTTAAACGAAAACAGTACCCCATGGAGTTTTAAAATTCTTCGCTGCTTTGGACCATGATGGACAGCAAGCCTTAAGTTTTGCCAATAAATGATAGCATTGCAGAAATATTAAATGATCATAATGTGGAGATGAAACAGCTATCAGGGTGTTTTAAATGCAATGTAAATATTGAGTATTCATTTATTCACTCTGTGTATACAGAAACTGCATAATTCCCATCCTCATTCAGAATATTTAGATAGATGACTATTTTTTCCTTTTTTACTTTTACAGTTAACTTATCTCAAGCAACAGGAGAAGGGTACCGGCGTGCAAGCACCTTGCATGTGCACCTCTCCCAGCATTCAACTAATTTGTATTTGGGATCTATTTTGCCATCAGGAGTGGCTATCAGATGGGTAAGTAAGAAAATATTCAAGTAGAAGTGCCCCCTCACAAGGTCAGTTTGAAACTAATCTGTACTTGGAAGTTGCACAGAATGTTTCTCTGTTTTAAAATGGATGAATTCACCAATGCTTTTTAGTTAGAGGGTTTAAAGCTTCACAAATATGAGCAGTGTGATCTATTTGTGATATCTCAAGGAAAACTGAACTTTTCTGACAAATTTTCTTAAAAAATAATTGTGCCAGAATTTCAGCAAAATCAGTTCACAGGGAGCCAAGATGGTTCATGTGGACAGATGAACAGATAGACTGATATGACAATGACAAAAGGTATTGATTATATTAGATGTGAATGACCCTAAAAAGGGATAAGAAAGATAATCTCTGATATTCATATGCATTTTTTAAAAATGAGCATTCTGCTGCATGGCAGTGAGAACAAACTCAGAAGTATCTACAATACCAGCAAAGCAACTAATTCTGTGTTAGCCACCACCTAACACATTGGTATGCTAGAAATTAGGACTATTATATTCCGTTGTAAATATTCTCCTCCACATCTACATTTTTATGGTTTGTTTTACTGGCTCTGTATTCTTTGTTTACACTTACCTCGTTTCCACAGATACTGAGGCTGAATTGGTGGAAGTACTTGAGGCCTCTAGATGTGAATCTTGGGCCCATGAGAAATGTTGTGCCATTGGATAAAAGGCTAAGGTCAAAGTGAAACAGCTGCTCCTGTCTAGTTACTTTAAATATACAGTCACTGAAACACGCTGTCTGCATCTGAAAAAATGAAAATATGCAGTTGAGGATTTAATAACCAGCGAATGTGAAATTTTGAACAATGGTAAAGGAGAAGGAGAAATTAGTAAGATAGCAGGGATATGCATTTTTTGTCTTAGATAGGTCCACATAGAAAGACTGAGTTTAGATAAAGCTGGGAATTCTGGAGCTGTGAAAGTGCTACATTTATGTTACCACTATTTGATGTGTGATTTCAGTATGTGCACCTCAGATTTGATTTCTTCAGTTGTCACTACAACTGAAAAGAAAAAAAAAAAATCACACATGATAATTATGTAAGATACATTAAATATATCTAAAATGCATTTTAAAATATCTCAAAATGTTAATTCAGCTTGCCATACCTGCTCTTTGACTATTTTTATTTTGTCCACTGCACAAGCCATGTTTTTATCCTGGTTTCAACAGCTAGTCTGTGTAGGGAGGCTTTTGAGCCATGTAAGGTACATTAGGTGACGCAAGTCCTTGCAGACTTGACCATAAGGTCTTCTTTCCAGTTCCTGTTTCAACATTCACGCATTCCTGTTGCTGGTAAAATCCTTGGTAATTCAGCTGTATGCTTTTTTTGCATATATATTTTTAATGTTAGTAGAGTCTGCTGCACAGAAATTTGCAGTCAGTGTTGGCAGAAGCATACATAGCAGTGGTGAGTGAAAACTCCCATGATTCGTAGGTGACATTGAAAAGTGAGTTTGGCCTCCCTAGGAGACTGGGGCACGCTCACAGATACATGTGAAGTTAAAGAGAATGGGGTTCATCCCCCTTGGAGACTGGCACGTTACATGTAACAGTACAGGTAAGTGAGGCACTTGATAGGCTTTGGTGCCCCTAAAGTCAAGGAATCCCTAGGCTTGTGCCTACTTGGCTTATGATTAGAGCTGGCCCTGTCTGTAACTATGCATAGTTTTCTTGAGAAATTACACTAAGAAGCTCAGCAACTAAAGGCTTCATAATAACATTTATCTCCTCACAATTTCGTCATGCACATCTTGAGAAGGTCACCTATCATATTTGATGGTCCCATAACACATGCTTTGCAATGATCGTCCATTCAAGAATGATGTTTGAATTGAACATCCATATGTCAGTCAGATGGGCCTATACTCAGTACCTGAGAAGTGAAACTAACCACTAAGGGTGAACAGTTGCCAACCCACTGATTCTTGAACCCAAATCTAGTCTACTCACAGTTTTTGTTGCCAAGCAGTCAATAGCTAATCTCATAACAGATACCTAGAATATGATGGGCACCATATCTCTTAGGGTATTTGTTAGCCATAGTGATAAGAGCTCATGATAAACAAGAAGAGATAAGACTCTGAATATTCTGGACTTGGAGTATAACTTATCTCAGGGAGGCACAATGTTACAGTGAACTGCATTCTAGACTCACAGTTCAGGTCATATTTTTGGAAACAATAATTGATCCAACATAGTTGACAGACACTTCTCTAACCCACAGGGACAATTAAAAGACCATTGCACCATTATATTCCACTCAAAACTAGTTTTAATATCTACAGTTTCCGCATTTTCAAAGAACTTAATTCAGGTGGTTCACTTAATAATTACTATTGTGTCTTCAAATTCTGGCCTGTTCTTTTTACTTGGATTATTTGTGTTCAAAAGAATTACTTATGAAAACTTTGAAATCACTTCAGTTTTTTTGTGCAGTATCTTCTGACTCACCAGTATGAGAAAAACACCACATATGATATACCATTCAACTCATCTTGATATCTAGCTATGCAAGAAGTTTGGCTCATTTGTACCCCCTTTCCCCCATTTTGGCCTAATAGACCTGAAAAATCCTCATTTTAGGCAATTTTGGGAACATATTTTATTCAGGAAATTACACTTTTATGATAATGAGTAAAGCGATAGTTAGACTCAGTAAAATTAATCAGAAGAACTTGAAGTTGGGCATGTCATATCAACCAACCCCAAGGGTTCAACCCCTAATGGGATAAGAAAGGTCACATTTACTCTTTTTCACAATACTTTGAAAAAATGGGGATGGGTAACGTAGGCATATGGAGTGTTGTTTTATTCTGTTTCGAGGCTGTGGATCATGGAAGGTTAAAAATGACAAATTTCAAATATAAGCATGTGGAGTATCATTTTAGACTATTTCAAGATCAGTTATTACATATATGATGCTATTTTTTATTTTGATTCTTTACCAGTAGAGAATATTTAGACTTTAAAAAATTAAACTGAAGCACACATTTTGATATTTCATACATTTAATGCAATTGTTCTTGTTTATTATGTTCTTCTACCTCAAGAAGTAAATTAGTATATTACCTATGAACACCCTGAATTAGGATGGCTTACGCTAAATCAGATTTTTTCTGAATTATTGCTGTAATTTCAAATCGTGACCCTTTTTGTATGCTATATTTGAATTTTGGGCTATAGTTAGTGTTTGTCCTTTTTTGCCAAATAATCTCTATATTTTGAGTTTGGACTTTTTATTTGTTAGTCTTATTTTCTTGATTATTACTGAATTAGAATTATAATTTACTTTGTAGCTGTAAGTGTTTTACAATAATCTACTTAAAAATGGTCAAGTCTTTCTTGGGGCTTATGGCCTTTTCTTTTATTTCCACGAATGAATTATAAGATATTGTTTCAACTATTACAGTATGTATCATTATGCATTATGTCCCCAGAGAATCACTTAAGCCATTACAGTAAATAGATGGATGAATACTTATAAATTAATGGTTATATGCCATATTATATATCATGATACTGGCTATCTCATAATTCCTAGAATTAACAAAACTTCTGAACAGCCATTGTATCATTTCCTCCTAAACTCTGCAGTGACAAACAGCCTCACTTTAAACATTTATTCTGGGGCTGAAGACACAACATTTTACCTCCATCAACTGCAGTTAGAATCTTTCCAAGTTATTCATGTTGAATTTCAGTCAGTTACATATTAGCTGCCATATCTGCCACAACGGCTATCACATTCAAGCCTGCTGGGTGCCCTATTTATTGACCCTGTAAACCTGTAAACCTATTTAATCAAGCAATGAACCCACCTCCCTCTCCGCAGTTTCTGCACACTGGTTCATTGCACTACCAATGAATAACTCCATTTTACCAGAGAAGGGCTGAAGGGTCAAACATACATTCTATTAAGTCTTATAAGAACTCTCTAACTCCATACATATTTCTTACTGATAGTGATGCTTCAGACAAGTCAGGAGTTTACTTTTTTGTAATTTTGCATTTGTTGTTTTTTATAATATTTCTTGAGCTTCTGTAGACAGATAAAATTTCCCCCTAGGGACATATAAAGTAACATCTATCTATCTATCTATACTGGACATTGCTTTTATTATAGTTTAAACTCTGCACATGCTACTGTGAGAGAAACTATTAGTTCTTAAAAACGCAGCTTTTTATATATTCTCTTTATCCCAAGAATGTATCTGCCTAAACTGAATGCCTTTCATTTCAAACGTAACTTGTACAGATTTGAGCCACAGATGAAAAAGAACTGAATTTGGACACCAGAAGTTTATAACATTCCACCTACCAGGTTGCTTTTGGTGTGATCTCCACAAGGAAGACATGCTTTGGGTCCATACGGATGCTCCAGATTGAGGTAAGTGTTAGAAGGGCATTGATGGCAGGTACCAGTGTCCACCTCTATGTAGTGTCCTGCAGGGCAGGGGACACATGATTTTGATGAGCCCAGAGCACAGTGACGACACCGTGACGCCACACCATTTACCACATTTGTCACATTAATGAAGTAGATTTTCGCCATATCAGTGTTGAATTTTCTTTCCTAAAAGACATTATAAACATTTACAAATTAATACATATTTCAATCATTGATCATTTCAACTATTATATTAATATCAGGTGACTGAGGGGTATAAAAGTTTCCAAAGGAAACTTTTTTTTTAGAGCTAGAAAGTGGATAAGCATTAGAGGTTCTTGTTTAACTGGTCTGATAGTCAGGCTGACTTCAGCGATACAGACTACTGTTGGGCTATAACAAAGTGTAAAAATATGAATTATCCTAGATTAAGAAAAGCTCGCCTTAACAGCTCGCCTAGTCACACCTGATTACATTTGTAATAGATAGCATTTCATAAACGTCTTATAAAGGGACAGTAATGTCATAGTCTATACAGCTATTTGAAATATAGAGCAGTTTCCTCGGCTCAAGCTGATGTGAAAACAACTTTGATACTCCAAGGCTTAAGCCTGACTGTTTATTGCAGAGTGACTTGGAGCCAGAAGCCATCTGTACGTGGGTACAGAAATCAATATTATCTGCTGAAGCAGGGGAATCCAAGGGCAACACCACAAGGTGACAGAAAGGAAGCTAATTAACTCAGTCATCTGATATGCCAATGAGGGATAAAAATGATGCATTCAGACAAAGACTCCTTGTGGGTGACAACAAGTATTATAAAGCAACATCTCATCTGGTAAAAGGAACAAAGAGGAGAAAGAGAGCCAGCCCCCCACCTCATTTAACAGCTTGGCAGGCCAATTCAGGATTGTTGACTGCATGGAATCTACTGCAACAGCCTTGTACTGTGTGGCTGGTCATGCCGTTGCACACGTAAACACTTGGGATCGTGTGTGTTAGAATGAAGGATGGTGATATTGCAGCAAATCCTGAATTTTACAGGTATCGGATCAATCACTGAATTTGTACACTTTAAAATTAGGTATAAAGATGCTATACAGCCCCTCAGTCCTTTGATTACCTGGTAAAGTTCACACCAACAACAGGCAATAAGGAAAATGATAAAATGAAATATCACAGTTAACAACCAAACAGTTATACCGTAAAGCCTCCCCATAACAACTAACCAAACTAACATACACAACACATAAAACACTCTGTTTGATTATACTGTCTTAAGCGTATAAGACATTTATGAAGTAGACCTGCCTGACTGTGAGGGTTCAATGGTCAGATGGCAGTCCACTGACGAACAGCTTCCCAAAATTGAACAGGCAACTTCTCCTGCCATTAACTCTGGACAATTTTTTTTCCCCAAAAGTTTTGCTTCCTGAAATATTTTTTAATGATTATGATAATGGGCTTCAAGCTGAATCCAAATATAATTTCAGACTAGAAAAATATAACATTAATATTTATTGAATTTAGCGTGTTTAATCACTTAATGATGCTGAAACATTACATTAGTTCAACTGAGCTAAAACTGTTTTGCTCCTGATTTCCATTTTTACTCAGCATCTGATGCTTCTCATTTCAGTGTCCAACAATAGTCAGCCAGTACTGATGGATTCTAATATCGTTCTTCCTTCATTGCAATGTCCTGGCGAAACCTTTTACCATGTTTAATACTGACTGCACCAAGATTAGCAGGGAAGAATTCCAAGTGTGAATGTAGAAAAATTAATCTTTAGCAAAATGTTTCACTTCATGATTTTGTATGCCCGAAGCATGTTATCAACCAGATTGACATAGTTTGCTGCTCTGTAGATGTCAAGAAAATTCTTAACAACATACGTGAAAGTCTTCCATGTGATTTACACCAGCCCAATTAGCAGTTCTTTGAATTGCTTATCATTGATGATGTCTATGATTTGTGGACAAACAAAAATACCTTCCTTAATCTTGGTGCCAGTTATTCTTGGAAACAAATGCATCAAAAATCAAAATCCTTCACATTACTTGTTTAACGCTTTCGCCAAATTCTTCATCAGTCCAAGGTTTATATGAAGAGGAAGCAAAAACATTCTTGTTGGGTCAACATGGGGTTTATGTACTTTTCTGTCCTGGAACAAAATGCAGCCAAGTTCTTCTTAACCTAACAAGACTCCTTAGCATGGCTGTCACGTTCCAGTACTTGATATATCCAAGTTGCATTCCTTGTAGCAATGCAACTATGTTTAGATCACCAGACATGTTCCATCTGTAGTAGTTGTTTTGTATAAGTATTCTTTTTAAATAGTGGTAGAGTACCAATATTTTTGGTCTCAATTACAAAACTATGCAATTGCAATAGAAAGGTATCTGACAGGAAAATTTAAAGTTGATTTTTGTGATCAGCAGGCCAAAAGTAACAATATACATACACCCAGAACTGTTCAGAAAGTTAAGACTTCATTGTCCACTATAATTAGAGTTCATGCTGTCAATACATCCTAGGGATAATTGGAAGTGTGTCTTTCTCTTTTAGCTGCAGAATGCCATCAATTGTTTTCCCTAGCCACACTCTTTTGTTTCTGGTAGATGTATATCCCTTCAATGCTGGAAACACTCTTCATCAGTCATGCTTACTTCACCAAGGTTATTCTGCATCGAGTTCCAAATGCTTCACACCCACTTATTTCAAGTTAATTTGTAATCCTTAAAAATCCCACGGATCAAAAGAAACTCACCAGAGCTGACCTCAATTTAGTATTTTTGTTGTCCTCTTTACAATACAGAGAAACCACACAGGCATGGACAAAAAATATCAATCAAATGTTAACACAGAAGAGAAACCAAATACTGCATGTGCTATTGCCATAATATTATAGTACTGAATGACCACCATTATGCAAGCAGGTGGTATTTCATATTCTTGCTGCAGCATTTAGGCAGCACTGTTGCTTACGTTTCTCTCAGACTGTCATTATCCAACATACATCAGAAGTGTCCCCCTTTGTTGCTTGGCACCCTGTTGGAAGTAATGCCCTATTTATTTATTAGCACCTGAATTAGCTCTCTGCTGCCACCAACACTTTCTCTTTGCTTGTGAAACATGTCATGCATCAGTTGCCTTCTATTCAGGCAATGTACTGTAGTGGGTTGTGGGTTCAAATGCTACTACTGACACTGTGTGACCATGAGCAAGTCACTTCACCTGCCTGTGTTCCATTTGGAAACAATTGTATCTCAAATGTTCTATGTTGACTTGGATAAAGGAATCGGCCAAATAAATAAATGCAAATTGTACCCCTTGGTGTCAAAAGGAAAGTCACACCTCAGAATATTTAGGTTCTAAATGAAGACATGAGCCTCAAGTAGGCATCCATTTAATTCAAAGCATTCTAGGAGGAAGATAGCCAATCAATTTCTTGGTGGCTCTATGTTCTTATGCTTTGAGAAGTTATGCTTTGGATTACTTAGTGATTAACCTCTCCTTCTCTCTCTCTCTAACTGTATGCTGTTGGTAGAAAAATATTAATATGTTACAATAATGCATTTTGTGGAAGGAAACCAAAGAACTGACTCACATGTCATTCTCCCTCTGTATTTTCACCCAAAGAAAAAAAAAGGCTAGGAATTCTTTGATATTATTTTCATGCACCTTACCATAGATTGGCTTTTTGTACGCTGAAATGCCCAGGTAAAGCTTGTTGTGTAGTTAGAAGTCACAATGTATGTATAAGACTGTTTGAAAGCAGAGTCGCTCCACTGTTCAACTGAATTGGTATGCCTTTCATTTGTGCCCTGCGGAAAGTGGAAGAAGGGAGCTTAGAATAATGAAAAATAATCAGCAGTTCAAGAAAGACATCCTCAGATGTTTTACAGGTATTAAAAATGTTTCCATCCAGTGTATTTTATCTACCAGAACCCTGTGGCAGCACATAATCAATGTGGTTGATTTAGTTTACACTTAACTTGCCACGTAAAATTGTGTTCTAAAGTGAACATATGCACCAGTTGTAAAGACTTGAAAAATACCACATTTATTCTGTAAATGTTGCTACATAAATTTAAAATGATTTTAGAATAAGACTGCAACATAACAAAATGTGAAAGTGATGATGTTTGAATATTTTCTGAAAGCAATTTTACAGTATGTGATTGTGTCCACTACAGAAGCTGCTGTACAAAATAATGAACAACAGATCTTACCGCCATAAAGTAAAACTTGCAGTCGCCGCTGCATATGGTTTCAAAGACAAATGTTACCCTTGCCAGCTCACTGTTCAAGAAGTCATCAGAAACAGAATGTGGAAATCTGTTAAAATAGCATCAGGTAGATGTCAATAATAGTAGTAGTAGTACTAGTAGAAGAAGAAAAAGCATTGTCAGAGGCAGACATTCCTATTTTTTCTCTGCTCTATCATAAGGGTGAAAATGACACCAACTGTGGGAAAGTTCAAAATCTATACATCTACAGTCTAGGGTGATGGCACAGTATGCAAGTGGTGCAAGGCTGGCATTGGAGACAGGAAGACTCATTAAGAGATAAAAAGCAACAGAGGCAAAAAGGCACAGCGGAAAGAGGGAAAGCCCCATCATGATGCTTTATCATGTATTTAATATCTACTATTTTGAAGTGACCTCAAACATTAGGACTGACATCTTGCTTTTTAAAATGTATTATATAACAGCATCAAGAACACAATTTAAAAGCATTTTGTTTTCTGTTATTATCCAAAGTGTAGAAATCCATCCATCCATTATCCAACCCGCTATATCCTAACTACAGGGTCATGGGGGTCTGCTGGAGCTCAACCCAGCCAACACAGGGCGCAAGGCAGGAAACAAACCCCGGGCAGGGCGCCAGCCCACCGCAGTGTAGAAATCCTGGATTAAATTTAACATAAGGATAGCAATACTCTGGGACAAAAAGCAAAATCTGGCTTCGCTTTTAAAATTTACAAAGAAAAACGCTTCACTTTAGATCAGTGGGTCACAACCCACTTTTGGATGCTTGTGTTTGATGCCATTCCTGCTCTAATCGCCCTCGATTCAGCAAGGTGGAACCCACCAAACATTTGGTGGTCACTAAGACACTTGTACGTGAAAAAGTGGGTCAAGACAGTAAAAAGGTTGTGAATAGATCACAGCCTATAGACATTTAGCCTTCTTTGTTTTTGCAAGTGGGCTTGACATCTCAGCTAGTACTTTGTCCTAAAAACCTAACGATCATTTTGTCTGTGGATTTCTCCAAATTCTCCTTTTCACTCCTAGCTAAAATAATACTTAATAACCCATGTACTAAAGCGCAAAGAGGTATTATTTCAGCTTTAAGTCTGCCTATTTATGCTCAATCGGTTTTCAAAATGTAATGTGAATATTTGTTATTTCCAGCATCAGGAAAGTGATTTAATAAGCTCAGTATATAGGCCGTCAATCACAAATGCCAAATCAGTGTAGTAATCCATCCATCCATTTTCCAACCCGCTGAATCCGAACACAGGGTCACGGGGGTCTGCTGGAGCCAATTCCAGCCAACACAGGGCACAAGGCAGGAACCAGTCCTGGGCAGGGTGCCAACCCACCGCAGCAGTATAGTAATGACCTTATTAAATTAGCCATTATATATTGATTGCATATACAGTGGGGGAAATAAGTATTGAATGTGTCAACATTCTTTTCAGTAAGAGTATTTCTAATAAAGCTATTCATATGAAATTCTCACCAGACATTGGTATTAATGCAAGAAATCCACTAATATAAAGAATTCACAACAATAAAGGCCATTAATAAAGGTATGTGTAATAACATGGAATGACACAGGGAAAAAGTATTGAACATGCCAAGGAAAAGCAGTACACCAAAGCAAGGAAAGGCAATGAACCAGCTGAAATCCACAAGTAGTTAGAAAGTAATTCCATCTCCTATCTGTGCAAATTGATGTCAGCTGGGTTAGTTCATATTGATGGGCTATAAAAAGGTGTTTTGCTACCAAGGTGTCTCACAAGAAACATTTCATGATGAGTAAAAGTAAAGAGCTTTCCCCAGACCTTCACAACCTGATTGTTGCAAACCACACAAATGGAACTAGTTACAGACGTATTGCAAAAACTTCTGAATCTTCCAGTAAGCACCAGTGGAGCTATTATCCGCAAATGGAAGGAACATCACTCCACCATCAACCTCCTCTTCTAAACAGGAAGTCAGAAGGATAGTCAGACGTCTAGCCCAGGTGCCAAGGACCACTCAGAAAGACCTCCAGAAAGCCTGGGAGGCAGCAGGTACAATTGTTACAGAAAAAAGAATAGGCAAAGCACTCCACCGGCATTGCCTCACCCCACAAGCACCAAAGTTGCACTTTTTGGCTTTCATGCTACACACCATGTTTGGAGGAGAAATGGAACTGCACATCACATAAAAAATACTACACTAACAGTGACGTTTGGAGGTGGAAGCATCATAGTGTGGGGCTGTTTCTCATTTCATAGTACTGGAAAACATCAACTAATTGAAGAAGTGATGAATGGAATCATATACCGAGAGATTCTGCTACCATCCAACAGGACGATGAGGATGAGACACGTGAAACTCGCAATTGGTTTCAGAGAAAGAAAATCAAGTTGTTAGAATGGCCCAGTCAATCACATGACTTAAATCCAATTGATCATTTGTGGAAGCAACTAAAGATCAGGATTCACAAGAGGACTCCCTGGGAATCATCAAGATTTAAAGACAATTAACATTGAAAGAATGGGTCAAAAATCACACCTGAGCATTGCAGGTGATTGGTTTCTTCATACCGGAAGCATCCTCCTCATTTAGGGTTGAGGAGGAAAGTAAAGAGAGTGGAACTGAGGGTAGGAACTTTAAATGTTGGCTGTATGACTGGTAAGGGGAGAGAGTTAGCACATATGATGGAGAGAAGGAAGGTTGATATATTGTGCATGCAAGAGACTAAATGGAAGGGATGTAAGGCCAGGTGGATCGGAGGTCGATTCAAATTGTTCTATCATGGTGTGGATAGGAGGAGAAATGGAGTAGGGGTTATTCTGAAGGAACAGTATGTCAAGAGTGTTTTGGAGGTGAAAAGAGTGTCACACAGAGTAATGATTTTGAAGCTGTAAATTGGAGGTGTGATGATGAATGTTGTCAGTGCATATGCACCGCAAGTTGGGTACGCAATGGATGAGAAAGAAGATTTTTGGAGTGACTTGGATGAAGTGATGAACAGTGTACCCAAGGGACAGAAAGTGGTGATTGGAGCGGATTTCAATGGGCATGTTGGTGAAGGGAACAATGGAGACGAGGTGATGGGTAGGTATCGTGTCAAGGAGAGGAATGAAGGTGGTCAGAGGATAGTGGATTTTGCCAAAAGGATGGACATGGCTGTGGTGAATATGTATTTTAAGAAGAGGGTGGAACATTGGGTCACGTACAAGAGTGGAGGAAGATGCACACAGGTAAATTACATCCTATGCAGAAGAGTTGATCTGAAGGAGATTGAAGACTGCAAAGTGGTGGCAGGGTAAAAATGTAGTTAAGCAGCATAGGATGGTGGTCTGCAGGATGACATTGGAGATCAAGAAGAGGAAGAGAGTGAGGGCAGAGCAAAGGATCAAATGGTGGAAGTTGAAAAAGGAAGACTGCAAGGTTGAGTGTAGGGAGGAGGTGAGACAGGCACTGGGTGGCAGTGAAGAGTTACCAGACAGCTGGGAAACTACAGCAGATGTAGTAAGGGTGACAACAAGAAGGGTGCTTGGCATGACATATGGAAAGAGGAAGGAGGAAAAGGAAACCTGATGGTGGAATGAGGAAATACAGGAGAGTATACAGAGGAAGAGGATGGCAAAGAAGAAGTGGGATAGTCAGAGAGATACATAAAGTAGAAAAAACAACAAGGAGATAAGGCACAAGGTGAAGAGAGAGGTGGCGAAGACTAAAGAAAATGCGTATGATGAGTTGTATGAGAGGTTGGACACTAAGGAGGGAGAAAAGGACCTGTACCGATTGGCTAGACAGAGGGACCGAGCTGGGAAAAATGTGCAGCAGGTTAGGGTGATAAAGTATAAAGATGGAAACATACTCACAGGCAAGGAGAGTGTGTTGAGCAGATGGAAAGAGTACTTTGAGAGGCTGATGAATGAAGAGAACGAGAGAGAGAAGAGGTTGGATGATGTGGAGATAATGAATCAGGAAGTGTAACGGATTAGCAAGGAGGAAGTAAGGACAGCTATGAAGAGGATGAAAAATGGAAAGGCCGTTGGTCTGTATGACATACCAATGCAAGCATGAAGGTGTTTAGGAGATGGCAGTGGAGTTTTTAACCAGATTATTTAATGGAATCTTGGAAAGTGAGAGGATGCCTGAGGAGTGGAGAAGAAGTGTACTGGTGCCGATATTTAAGAATAAAGGGGATCTGCAGTAACTACTGGGGAATAAAATTAGAAGCTAGGTTAAGAAGTTAGGTGATGATTCGTGAGCAGCAGTATGGTTTCATGCCAAGAAAGAGCACCACCGATGCAATGTTTGCTCTGAGGATGTTGATGGAGAAGTTTACAGTAGACCAGAAAGAGATGTATTGCATCTTTGTGGACCTGGTAAAAGCATATGATAGGGTGCCTCGAGAGGAGCTGTGGTATTGTATGAGGAAGTCGGGAGTGGCAGAGAAGTACGTAAGAGTTGTACAGGATATGTACGAGGGAAGTGTGACAGTGGTGAGGTCTGCGTTTGGAGCGAAGGATGCATTCAACATGGAGGTGGGATTACATCAGGGATCAGCTCTGAGCCCTTTCTTATTTGCAATGGTAATGGACAGGTTGACAGACGAGATTAGACATGCGTCCCCGTGGACTATGATGTTTGCTGATGACATTGTGATCTGTAGCAATAGTAGGGAGCAGGTTGAGGAGACCCTGGATAGGTGGAGATATGCTCTAGAGAGGAAAGGAATGAAGGTCAGTAGGAACAAGACAGAATACATGTGTGTAAATGAGAATGAGGTCAGTGGAATGGTGAGGATGCAGAGAGTACAGTTGGCGAAGGTGGATAAGTTTAAATACTTGGGATCAAAAGTACAGAGTAATGGGGATTGTGGAAGAGAGATGAAGAAGAGAGTGCAGGAAGGGTGGAATGGGTGGAGAAGAGTGTTAGGAGTAATTTGTGACAGACAGGTATCAGAAAGAGTGAAATGGAAGGTCTACAGGATGGTAGTGAGACCAGCTATGTTATATGGGTTGGAGACGGTGGCACTGACCAGAAAGCAGGAGACAGAGCTGGAGGTAGCAGAGTTAAAGATGCTAAGATTTGCACTGGGTGTGACGAGGATGGATAGGATTAGAAATGAGTACATTAGAGGGTCAGCTCAAGTTGGACAGTTGGGAGACAAAGTCAGAGAGGCGAGATTGCATTGGTCTGGTCATGTGCAGAGGAGAGATGCTGGGTATATTGGGAGAAGGATGCTAAGGATAGTGCTGCCAGGGAAGAGGAAAAGAGGAAGGTCTAACCGAAGGTTTATGGATGTGGCGAGAGAGGACATGCTGGTGATGGGTGTAACAGAACAAGATGCAGAGCACAGAAAGATATGGAAGAAGATAATCCGCTGTGGCAACCCCTAACGGGAGCAGCTGAAAGAAGAAGAATGTTGTGAGTTCTTTATATTTGTGGATTTTTTTAATTAATACCAATGTCTGGTGTGAGGTTCATGTGAATACCCAATATATATTTACTGAAAAAAATATTGATGTGTTAAATACATATTTTCCTCACTATGTTAACATAACACAGTTCACGTATTTATTTTATACATGTACACTGTGATCAGGAACTACTTTCTCACAGCAGAACTGATTAAAAGAGAATCTAAAAATGATTAATTTATCAGGACAGCAGGAAGATAAAAATAACAGTCACTTATTGTCTCTTCAGAGCCAACTCCCATGTTAACAATTCCAAACATGAGTTCCATCACTCTGTACTGTATGTGTAATGTTCTTATATGAAGGGTCTTCTACAGCCATCCCAATCTCCCCCCAGACCCCCCCATCCCCACTCCGTCCATCTCTTCTGAAACCTTCCATCTCGTCTTTCCAGTGCATCTTTTGAAAGAACAACATGAAAAGCTTATCACTACAACGTGCCAAATACTCATATTTCTCACTCAAGGCCATGTCTTATAATTAGAGCCCCAGGATTCCAAACAAAGGCAGCTTCTGCCACCTACCCATAACAGGATTTAAAGTACTGCTTTTTAAATGATGGTTATATTTTTCCTTATTACCTAAATCCAGGAACATTTAAAGTGAGAGTCATGTAGTCGTTATCAGCCAGACCTGGAGTTGTGTAAATGTAGTCTCCGGCAACCTCCCAGCCTTTGAAAATGAAGAACAAATCAATTAGGGTACTCAGAAAATTTTCAGAAACCAGGAAATATTTACTGGACAGGACTATTCAATTTTTTATCTGAAAAACAGAATATACTTTTTAGGATGTGTTAACCAAAAAACAGTTTACAGTTCCTTTATAAAATAACTTAAAAGCAAATCCACCCTTGCATATTGCTTTTGCATTTTTAGGTATTTAAAATATAATATATAATATTAATATTAAAATATAATATATAATAAAATATAATATTTTAAATATTTTATTTATTTAAAATAATTCACCCAGTGAAGTCCATGAAGGCTAAGTGGATGGACTCAGAGATTTTTTCTTTTTTTGCCCTTCCAACCATACTTCTCAAAAGGTAATCCTGCCTAGACTGACATATATTTTTTTCCTGTTACTTACCCGTAAACTCATCGCTTTCACTGAGATCTGATCGGTATATTTTGCTCTTCAGGTTGTCTGGCTTCACATTCCACCATTTGTATTCAAAGCCTAGCACAGGCTCAGTACCTGCAGGACACTTTGTGCACACTGGAAATTAAATATAGGAGTAAATGAGTATATTTTAGTAGGTCAGAGAAAGTACTGTAAAACTTGCATTTGCTGGCATATTGCATTTGTGTCCAAAAAAGCATTTGACCATATCCCAAAAGAAGTCATAAAATGAGCAATGTGGTATATGGGAGTATAGGAATGGTTTTGTTCATAAAAGATGGTGCTAGGACAACTGTATAAATGGAGTACACAGATAGTGGCAGCTTTAGCATGAAAGTGGGAGTACATCAAGGTTCAGTCCTAAGCCCTTGTTTGTCATAGTAAAGGAAGCAGTTACTAGAATATAAGACAAGGACTACCAATGGAACTCCAATATGGAAATGGCTTAGTTTTAATTGCCAATAGTGAGGAAGAATTAACAGAAAAGGTTCTTAAATGGAGAAACAGATTGGGTGATATGGGATTAAAAATTAACCTGGTCAAAGCTAAGGTGATGATGGAAGGTGCCAAAGAGGAAACTGTAGAAGAATCTGGAAGGTGGCAATATAGTACATGTGATAGAAGTGTAGGTTCAAACTCTGTCAAGTGCACAGAATGTGAGAAATGGGCTCATGCAAAGTGAAGAGGCATAAAGGAGTGGCTGGCAAAAGTCAGCGTCCCCTTCATGTGCAAAAGATACAGTGGTGGAACCCCATAGACAGTTGGTGGCACAGCAGACTTTGTGATTGAGGGTGACACAAAATTAGAGTGAATCGATAAGTTTCAACATCTTGATGTTATTCTAGGCTCTACCAGTGGGGCAGATTTAGAAGCGACCACCAGGCTGAGATGCAATTGGCAAATGTTTAGAAAAATACTACCATTACCATAGTCCAAAGTGAGTTCACCTAAAACAAAAGTGAACATTTATTCCACATGTGTGTGTGTCTGATTGTTAGTGAGAACTGAGATGTGTATAATAAGATGGATGTGTTTCTGAAGGACTGATGGAAGAATAAAGATCTGAGCTGTAGAATGAATGTTGAACCTATAAACATCATCTTGCAGAGGTGCCACCTTAGGTGGTATGGGGATGTGATGTGAAATGATGACTAGATGCAGTGAAGTCTTGATCTACCGGTGGATGGTAAGAGGCCTATAAAGAAAACACATTTTACAGAAGATGATACGCATGTCAGAAGTCAAAAGAGATGAGAATTTTGAGGTAAAATGGTCAATGTGGGTTATTTTGGAAACTAGACGTAAAACTGAACTGAATGAAACACTTATTTGCTAGACCATTTTGAGCACTTGTTCCAGTTTGGTTAAGTCATGAACTCTCTGGCTTCAACCTCAAACAGGTCCTGCTGTTTTTTCACGGTCAAGCGAGTCTAATCTGGATAAATGTTAACAGGTCAAGCTGAACACAAAAGACCTACAGCATTGTGGAGCTTCTTATATTCCTCATGGTCACAAAGTTCTAAGTTTCCCAGCTTATTCAGCTCCAACATAAGAGATTTAAGATTATCTTTGTTTAGATCCAATCATTTTTAACAAAGCTTAATATTTTCATTTGTCCATATGTTTAGATGGGCTTGTGCTCCGCTGGACCTTGCAATAAGAATTATCAACCTTCACTATGTCACTGCTGGAATGGGTTTCTCCTGTTATTTGGAGTTCATTATTTTTATTGTACTGTCAGTGATGACATCATGGCTCCATATTGGTGATTTTCACTGGTAACATATGTAAAAAAGACATTCATTGTTAGGTATGTCGCCAGGCAGCATTGTTACATGTGACATTACCAGAGAAAGCACATCACAGAATGCTTGTTAAAAAAAAAAAAAAAAAACTTTAAAGCGTAGCTTAGAATCAGTTAGGGAAAAATAATTCAGCTTAGTTTTATGGACCTTATTATTTTTTTAAATTTATTCATTTATTATTTTTGACTTTGATTTTGTACATTTGGTTTAGATTTAGCTAAAGTCTTTTTTGTACCCATTCCTTACTAATGACAAACATTTCTAGGTCTGCAATGTCTCCATTTCTTAATCTGTGCGACGTTTTCTTGTGGTGTCCTCACAATCTGATCATTCATGTCCTTCATCATGAGCTAACAAGAATTGCATACACTCTGGCTCACACACCAATCTCAGCATGGGAAAATTAATTTATTGTTTTGTAAAAGACAATGCTTAGGCAGTAATCATATAAAGAAAAATCATGCCATAAAGCATTCCTAGTTTTACTGTCTCAAATCTATTTAATTAAATTCACTGTCATGTGATGCTGAGGCCTATCCTGACAGCATTGAAGCACTGTATGAATCAGCAGGGAAAGGGCACCATTCAATCACAAATTTTACAATAAGAATAATTTCTAATAGATTACTGAAGATGTATGACATTAGGTAGAAAAAAAGGTCAAGATAAGGAAGTAGGCATGGGTATTTGTTAATATACCAGTAATACATATTTTCATGAAATTAAAACTGAAAATTTTAGAAAATGAATTCTACATGGAAATGTTTGATATGTGAAACACATACAATACCTGTGCCATTTGAGTAAGATCCAAAAGGGCAGGCCTCGCAAGATGAAGTGTTAGTTTTAAAGAAGCCTGGATTGCAAGGTGGGCAATTAACCTTCTCACCAGATGCTGGCAGTGACACTGACCCACTGATATCTTCACTGCAGATTTTGGGTTCTGTCCATTTATACATCAGTTGAGTCTGCAAAACCATCACATGAGGGCTTAGCTAAAATCATTAAACATTTTTGTTTTTACACCATATTTTTAGAGGTATACACCGTACATGCGAAGATAAGGAATGTGCTAAAGTTTGCAATGCATGATACATCGGATTTTGTAAATTCATCTGAAATTTAGTAAAATCAGCAAATAAAATAAAAAGGTTAATTGACTGATTATCATATTGTACAAAATAGTAAATTTTGAAAATGTATTAAAAATGGCAATTTTATACACTACAAATATAATTCCATAGTAAATAACTGTCATTTGCAACCAAATGACTTTTGAAAATACTCAAGTTAAAAAAAAGATCTTGTGTTGGTTTGCTCTGGTCATTATGTAAATTCCTATACCTTTGTTAATGTACTTATAGATAATTCATGTTATATGTGTATTTGTACCGGTACCTTGTATCTATGATTATCATCATTTTTGTTAAGTGTATATTTTTTCCTGTTTGTATGCTGCTGTAACCCTGCAATTTCCTTCAGGATTATGTTTCTTGAAATTGTTCTCTCATTTTTGCATAGCCCTTCCATCATGCATTATGGTGCCCCGGCTTCATGAAAAATTTTCAAAATACCCACAAGTACATGTAAAACACATTTACTGCACAGAAAGGTCATGCTTTTTCCTGTACCCTAGGCAGTCAGTAAATAAACAGAGCTCTTTTTTATAAGGTAAATGCCAAGATAAAAACATAACTCAGAACACTTATGGCTGAAGTACATTTCACAGGGATGTAGCATTTTTTGACAATGAAAATAAATGCCTAAAATCCCAGAATGCAGAACATGGCAGCCAAAATGTCTAACTAAACCTAATGCATCCTGACATATAATACAAAAGTAACAGAAAAAAAGACAAATAATCTATTCCATCCATTTTCTAACCCACTTAACCTGTTCAGGACCATGAGTAAAAGAAAAACAAATAAATACAATTTCCCTATTCTAAAGTCTTGAATGTACCATGCCAATCAATCTACCCACCTCTATGTTAGACTGCAGTTAAATCAATCACCACTTCTTTTTTATATCACAGCAGGAGTAACTCATTTCAAGCTAAGAGCTGAGTCTCTTGTCACCTCACTAACCATCTCCATTATGTGTGGTCAGTGAACTAAACCCCCTGTGACTTTGAGCAGGTGTAACATAAGTGGCTGAGGCTGTGTGCGAGAGTGTGCCCAGTGGTGTCCCCTCCTCAATCGGTTACTGCTGTATGCCTGGGAAAAGATGACAGATCACTAATATCTCGAATTAACTTAAGCGGGTTCAAGAATAATATTGATGAGTAGTTGAGAAGCACCATTATGGTGCAAAGTCTGCTTCTACCAATGACATCAAAATAATTAATAAGTTATCTTCTACAAAAATGTAAAAAAAAAATCAAATGTCACAAACTAATTTCAATCTATAGATGATATAAAATTAAGACAACACAAAGTGTTTTTCCTCTTTTTCCCTAAAAGAATGACAACAGGAAAGGAAATATTTAAAGAACGATAATGTCTTTATTATTAGTGTGTGTATATACCAGTATATAGGGATATAAAAAGTATACACACCTCTTCCAAAATCACAGATTTTGTGTAATAAAAAAATGAAACCAAGATAAATCCCATCAGAACCTGTTCCACTTGTATTGCAAAATTGCTATATATACAAAGAAGGTGAAAGCAAATCAGAAACTGTTTATAAATAAAGGAAAAAATACATACAAAAACCTGGTTGCATAAGTGTGCACACCCTTTAATAATCAGGGATGTGGCCACATTCAGAATCAACCAATCACAATAAGTCTCATCTCAAACAAGAGTCAGTATACACCTGACATCAATTAAAGTGGCTCTGATTAAGCTCAGATAGAGTTTGGCTGTTGCTGTAGGATTATTCTGTTATCCTCCTGGTTGCAACAAACTCCAAAAGCCATGGTCCACAAAGAGCTTTTAAAACATGAACAGGATCTCATCAATGAAAGGTATCAATCAGGACAGGGGTACAAAAAAAGTATCTAAAGCATTAAACATCCCCTGGAAACTCAACAGTGACTCTACCAAGATCAGGATGTCCCTCCAGGATTAATGAGATGATGAGAATAAAACTGGTCAGAGAGGCCACCAAGTGGCCTACATCAACATTAAAGGACCTGCAGGACGTATTGAAAGTACTGGTTGTTCCCTAAATGTGACAACAATCAGTCATATTCTTCATATGTCTAGGTTGTGGGGTAGGGTAGCAAGACAAAAGTATTTCCTCACAAATAAAAACATCCAAGCCCAGCTAAACTTTGCCAAAAGGTATACCCAGTTTCCCACAACCATGTAGAAAAATGCATTATGGTCTGATGAGACCAAGGCTGAACTATTTGGTCATAATTCCAAAAGGTATATGTTTGGAGCAAAAATAACATAACAGATCATAACAACAACAATGTACCCCCAAGTGAAGCATGGTGGAGGCAGGATCATGCTTTGGGGCTGCTTTTTTTGGGCTTTAGTCAAGATGGATAGAATGATGAACAGCTCCAAGTATCAGTCTATTTTGACAAAAAACCTTCAAGCTTCTGTGAGGAAAGTAAAGATGAAGAGGAACTTCACCTTTCAGTATGACAATGACCCAAAGCATACATCAAAATCAGCAAAACTATGGCTTCCTCAAAGAAGGTTTAATGTTCTGGAATGGCCCAGCAATTTGAAATTCTGTGGGGTGACCTGGAGAGAGCTGTGCACAAAAGATACCCTTATAATTTGACAGATCTGGAAATTTTTGCAAGGAGGAGTGGGCAAAAATCGCCAAGTCCAGATGTGTCAAGCTGAAAGATTCTTACCCAAAAAATGTAACCATGTTTTTGTATGATTGTTTTTTTTCTTTTTTCACTAAACAGTTTGATTTATTTTCACCTTCTTTGTATAGATTGCACTTTTTCAAAAAACGTAGAATAAGTTCTGACAGGATTTGTCTTGATTTCTCTTGTTATTACACAAAATCTACAATTTTTTTAGGAGTGTGTAGACTTTAGATCCACTGTAAGTGCAGGGGAAGTTTGCTAAGTGCATGGAAAAATACTCTGCAGACCTTGAAGAGGTTTTGTTGCACAAAATGATGATTCAAGAAGATTAGCCATGGTATCACCCAGGCAGTTCTTACGAAAGGCACAGAAATGCTGATATTCGATATAGATGGAGGAATTTATAACGCTAGCAGATGAACCCTCCTCAGGGATGACTGGGCTAGAAACACTGCATCCATTTCTGTGACTCTGGATATTGTGGTGATTATAAATCTACAAAGCAGCAAGGCCATACTGCAGGAACTGATCTGCTTGACAATGCTGAAAACAATTAATATTCTTTACGTTCCACTTTTAGCATGGAAGTGCAGGAGAATTCCTCAAGATAAGCAAATTTGGGATGGTAGTCTCCACTGCAGAAAAGTGTTTATTCATCTCTGCAATGTGACCTACTAACAAAACTTCACTTTGGAGTAGTCTGAGGTGGTTTAACTGAAATACGTTTCTCCTGATATTACATATTTAATATAATACTTTTCAGTCCTTCATATTAAAAGGTCATTTTACTATCAGGTCAATATTCCACACTGCCCAGAGATGACTACTACTAATAATAATCTACATGTTCTGCAAGTGTTATGAAGATGAAAGATAAAAGGAAGCCTTTGTTAAATTCTTGTTACATAAGAGTAAATGAGTAATAGATGCATTTTGAAGTACGTGCATTTTATACTGTCAACACACTCAGATGAAACAAGCATGGGTCCATAAGAAGAGATGACAATAAAGAAAGCACTGTGGTTTACCTGTCCATTGACATCACAGGGCGTATGAATGTAGAAATAATCTTTATCCGTACAAGATAGACGCTTCTGGCATGTTCCAGACCCAGTTTCTAGAAAACATAACAATTACCCAAGTAAATATAACAAAGACATTTTTCTTCTAAATTTGGACCAAAAAAGGAAACTCCACTAGAATGATTTGTGGGAGATGGAGGCAAATATAATTACCTTCCTGCTCAGAGCTACCTATGATATCCATCCTTCACCTAAGATTTCCAACCAGTGGCTAGGCAAAGATCCATCATGCCCCCTTGTGTTTAATACCTGCTACCCTCAGACACATCCTCACTAGTTGTACAGTGAGCCTCTCCCAAGGCAGGTACACTTGAGACACAACCAAGTGCTGAAGTGCCTGGTGGCCGCACTGAAAGCCAAGCAAACAACTACCAAAATATTGCCCCCATAAAACATCATGTGTAGCCCTAAAAACACTGTTTGTCTGAAAGGTGGAACAAAGCCAGAGGAAGCTTCACCCACTGACAGGGTAGGACAGCTGGAAGCAGCTCAGGACTGGGAGATGCAGGCTAGTAAAGGCCACCATTGTACAGTCCAGTCAGAAATTGTTTCTACCACCTTGAGAACCAGTCTTAGTAATGTGGTCCAACTCTCTGTGCACTGTCTGCTTTGTAGATCTGCCCTGGGAGAAGGCTGTTGATGAAACAAGTGAGAGGAAAAACCTGAGCTATGCCAAGCTGGATGCTGAGGCAGAACAGCAAGTCCAGAGAACAATGGTCCATCCAGTGTAGGATTGTTGTCAGGTTGTTATATACAAACATCTACTGCTAGGCTGTGGAGTGACCTGGGAATCCATGACCAAGCACTACATCAGACTATTAAATAAATTTCAGGGACTGCAAAACACTGTGGCCAGTGGATATGGCTGAAGAGGAAGGATCTTAGTTAGGCCTCAAAGCATAGAGCACACACCTGGGTCTGATAGACCTGTGGTGGACCTGGTTCAGTAGAGAGTGTATTGCAATTACAATGCCAAAACACCTGATGACGCTGAGGTACACAACTGAAGATGTGCCCCAAGTGAAATTCGCTAATCACTGAGAAGCTGGTGGTGGGGGTTATCTATGACAGACTGTCTCAGTCTCTATCATGAAAGTGGCAAAGAACAGCAAGTTTGTTTAGTGTGGGGGACTTTTTTTAGGCACAAGGGAATGTAGTATGACATCTTGTGTATTCAAATGACTTAAATGAACTTCACAATTACATGGGTTCAAAAAGTTATGGATGAATGCCTACATTGTAGAGATATCAAAACCACACTGAATGGAAAGAGTAAACAGTTTTTCTTGCGATTCCTCCTAATGAAAAGCCCTGCACAAAATTAAGACTAATCAATTGAACCAAGTGATTTTTGATAGTCTCATCAAAGTAGCAATGCAAAAATGGTGATTATAAAAGAGACTGGTTTCTCTGACTAGTTCCAATTTATGCAATAGTGTCATTTGATTAATTTGCCTGTCAATAGTCATTGACCATCACAGTTAAATTTACCCCCTGCTTGAACAAAAAAAAAAAAGTGTGTGGTCTCAGGGAAAAACATGGAAGGGTTGACACTAGAAACCAAAACAAAGATTTCTTTGTTATAGTGCGTCCATAAATGCAATGTAAGTAACATTATTAGAATTTATGGAGAAATGTCATCTTTGTGAAATAAGAAGTTATTTCAAGAGTTCGTTATGTAGACTTGCACATTTGGGAGCATCAGGCTGTACACCATACACTCAGTGAAGATATTGCTGCAGAATGGAGAAAAATATTTATGATATAATAGAACCTAATGGTGACTTGTGCTGTACCATGGTAAACGATGTGAAAAATGTCTATAGAAAAAAGAAAAAAAAAATCCTTTAATGCAGGGATGTCGAACACCGGGCCTGGAGGGCCACAGTGGTTGCAGATTTTCATTCTAATCCTTTTTTTAATCAGTGACCATTTTTCACTGCTAATTAACTTCGTTTCCCTTCATTTTAATAGCACTGTTTTTAAGGATTCAGTCATTTGAATTTATTCCTTTCTTCATTAAATGACAGCCAAACAGAAATGAGACATGAAATGAGCCAAAAGATGACCGGCTAAACTGGGATTTCAAACTCCAACCAATTTCACTTCAAACAATCTCTTAAAGAGAAGCCGATTCCTGATGTTAATTAAACTCATTATTTAATTACATGGCTTGTTGCTGCTCTCATTCTGCCACAGCAGACATTTCCAAAACTGTTGATTTTTCTGCTTTGGTAACCTGAGAGATCAACCTTACCAAGACCATCACCTTTCTTTATTTCCAGATATTGTGTGATGAGCACAGGTGAGTTGGTCTTGTTTTGTGTCTCATTATTGTTTGGCTGCTAATTAAGGAAAAAGAGACAACTAAGTGGCTTGAGTCAAGTTAATTAAAACTAAGAAAAGAAGAATTTAATTAGTAGGAAAAACTGGTCACTAATGAAGAAGATGGTTAGAATGAAAATCCGCAGCTACTGTTCAACACCCGTACTTTGTTTCAGCAGTTCAGAGAAAACTAAATGCCTCTTTTTCACACCTCTCAGTTTGTTCTTAAGAGGCACATAATTTATCTGTTTCTTTCAGTTGGCAGTAACATATAGCATTGCTAGTTCTGGGCATGTATTTGTTATAAGTCAGTTATACTGTTTATTGTGTCACAGCTTGTTCCATCTGATCATCTGGCCGAAGTTGGGAGCACAATAATAATAATAATTAAGAGAGCACAGAGGAACTCTGAGTGTCTCAAAGAATGTTATGTTTTCTTTCAGTAAGGATGTGATCTTCCCTTCTTAACAGTTAAGCTGAGGCTTGACTGGGGCAGTGACAAGAAATGGGCTACTGCCAAAGATTCCCAATTGTGTCTGTATGTCTTTCAACAGATATCTGCTGTGAGTTCAACTGCCCTATATATGGTATTTGTCAAGACAAGTGGCTTTTGAAATTAAATTTCTATTTAAATTGAGATATCAGTATGAGTTAAGATACACTGAACTGTAAATTAAGTCAACTCTCTGAGTTTGAACATACCAGAGTAACTGTTTTTGTCACATTGCAGGCAGACTGTTGCTCCTTTGTTTGAGTATGTGTTTGCTGGGCATGGACTGCAGATGGAAGAGCCAGTCTTGGAGCTATATGTGCCAGCTTTACAAGGAAAGCACTCAGAAGTGTAGGCAACTCCTGAAAGAAAAAAAAATAGACGGTCAATTAACTAGTCAAGTGACCATGCCACAATTATTTAACTTTAACAGATTCAACGCCACTTACTGATTTATAGTAGTAGTGGCATTGTAACATATGCAGGGTAAGGTAAATTTATACTTAGATGACCAAACAACATGCAACATATCACCACTCCATGGCTCCATGACAACAAGAATGTGTTAAAATATATAAATATATAACTTCTCGTTATACCAAAAAAACAAGTCTAAGTGTCAAATATGGGCAGTTTTGAAAAGATTTAGTAGT
Organism: Polypterus bichir lapradei; assembly: GCA_026402145.1. Lineage (NCBI taxonomy): Eukaryota > Metazoa > Chordata > Cladistia > Polypteriformes > Polypteridae > Polypterus > Polypterus bichir. Next base: position 124,459,678 of record JANRMT010062791.1, on the reverse strand, counting down.
ATGGCTAGATTATACCTAAATAGATAAGCAAGTACACATTCAAATAAAATATTAGAAAGCCGCAAGCTTCTATAACCCTGATAATCTGAAAAATAGTACTCTTAATTTTAACCTCAATAATACAATAATACTTAACCGTTTGATTAAGTTTGGCAAATTTGTATGAGATGGCACAACAATTAATTTGGTGACGCCATGGCTATCAAGTGTCACTCTTCAAATTAGGTCAGGCCAAATTTCAGCCGGAAGTGACGCATTGTTTATGTTCTACAGATGTTTGACGAGATTTTTTCCAAAAAAAAAAAAACAGTGTTTAAACTTGCTTTTTTTAACCATACTTATCAAATAAAACAACATACGTATACTAAAACATAATTACACAATAAAGAACAAAGTTTTCTTGTATACTTTATTCTGAACTTGCACACTACGTCGTCTGAACTCACTGATTTCTTCAGAACATTTTTAGAGCATTTTATTTACTGCTCAGAACTCGCCCAGCAAAAAGACACAGTCCATATTTTTATTATTCTTATCATTATTAAAATAATTATTTTATTTCTGTACATTTATTACCAAATATATCCTCATTTTATTTCAAAGATATTCTGCAGTATTTATCATCAAACCTTATACAACAGATATACGACCAAAAAAATCTCATGATATCAGATTTGCAAAAACAAGTTGTGTTACAGTGCCTGTTTACTTAGGAGAACAAAGCTAATCTCTTTTACCAGTTTAATTTTCTATTGGACAGAATCAATGTATTTTTAATAATAAAAAAAAACCGATTTGTGGGGACCAAAATAAACAACTGTACACTAAAAAACAACAACTTTGTTTCTCTTGTCTGTGTACCAGTTCTAAAAACGCTTACTATTTACAACAACATTGTTACAGCTAATGGGTAAATCACATACTCATTAGTGGAAATTAATAGGAGGTGCATTTAGGACTGAAGCCAGGAAGCACTTCTTTCTAGGACTCTGGAACAAACTACCGAGAAATGTAGTTGATGCAGAAACCTTGACAACCTTTAAGAAGAATCTATATGAGATATTAGCTAAACAATCTGGCTTGATGGAGTGAATGGTCTCCTCTCGATTGTCAAATTGTTCTTAAAGCTGCCTACTGGCTCAAACACAGCATAGCCTTTAAACACCAAGACTGCCAATTCAATGTCTGATCAGATAGTAGCAGTAGGAATGCCACTAGAAGTGTCATATCAACCGAGTACATGAAATTCTTATTTGCATGTCCATGTGAAAGTCATTTCATCTGCCTAAGCTACCATTTTTAAAAAAATATATATGTACTGGTAGAATGGTTCTATACTCATAAATCATTTTGGAAAGATGTTCACAGCAGAAAGGTTCTATGTCAAATGAAGATTTGTAGTAGGAATTATTAATGGGATAGTTCACCTGTAATGTCCACTGCTCTGATGAGAACAGGCTTAGGTACACTGGAGTCCGGTGAAAGGCCAGTTGTCTTCCAGAAAAGCACATTATTTCCTCTTTGAAGATCAAGCTGAATTAGATTGAAACAAATTGAAAAAAAAATAATACCACATTAAGCAAGATATTATGAATAAAAGGGGGGAAATTTAGAGTGCTAGAGGTTGAGTACTGTATATCTAGACCAGGGAAAGCTATAAAAAGCAAAGAGTGCTTCTACTGTGAAGAAATGGTGTATATCTTGACAGAAGTGGTACCATGAGAGTGTCTATCTACAGTTCAACTACTCCTGCATCTTATTGAATAAAACTGATGGGTATGAACACCAGCATACAGATTGTTAAATGATCAAACAGAAACAAAATCCTTGCATTCCTCCATTGGGCTCAGCTTTTGAGGACTCATAAACTATGTCTGTCTGTCTGCCTGCTGTGGCGACTTGTACACTTGCAAACCTACAGATACAAACCTACAGATATCAATAAAATACTCTGTTTTTCTCAACTGTCTATACATTTTAAATAAGATTGTGGCCTTCCTTCCTCTTACCTGTTGAACCACTATTCTATCTAACCACCACACTACAAGAGAGATTTTTAAGCCCTAGCCAAGAACTGCTTCCAGGAATGCTCCATGAAATAACATTTGGGGTTAGGACCGTGTTGATGAAACTCCAGACCATTCTGCTTACATTCCCTCTAGTAACCCACTTCTCTCTTTTTTTTTTAAAGGGACTGGCAATCCCCAATTACTTGCTCAGCACAATGAGTAACAGGGCACCATATACAGTAACAGAACATTGGAACAATTGTGAAGAAAACAGGACATTCAACCTGTTCATCTAGATTGTCCAAAATAACATTAAAATGAGATTTGAAGGTCTCTAAAGCCTGGCTGTCTGCCTCACTACTTGGTAATTTTATTCAATGGTTATTTGCATGAAAAACAATATTCTAATATTTGCGTGCACTCTGCCCTTAAGTTTCCAATCATTTCCTTCTGTTTTTGTTGCAGGATTTATTTCAAAGTAAGAACTGGGATACACTGCACTAATTACTTTCATATAATTTTAAATACTTTGATCATGTTGCCTTTTAATCCCTGTTTGTTTAAAACATAATAACAAAACATAACAATATAATGAGCTTTTCTCCTGCCACCTAGTGTTCATTGAGGATCTTCTTTCTATAACAGTCCCCTAATGTCCTTCATTTGTTCTTGTGCCTCCTTGTGGTGATGCTTTGGCTACTCCAACATGACAAAACCAATAATCATAAACAGTGCAGTCCTGAAGAGGGCCACTTATTGCCTGACTCTTGTCCCAAACATCAAGACTCTGACCAGGGGTCTCACTTATAAAACTTTGCAAAACACAAAACAGACAGACGAGTCCCTCTTTTGTTTCTGAGGTCCAAAACACTTTTGTTACTTATTCCTCACAGCTGCATTATATGCATGGTACTTCCAGGTCAGCAGTCACTGTTCCTCATCTCTTGCATACACTGAGCCTGCCGAGACGACTTCAGTAAAATTAAACCTGTTTAACTTCGATGGATTGAGTCACAAACTGGTTGGACTGAATATGGACTGGGTATGTCAGACTGGCACACCGCGACTGCCTCTGACTTAAAAAGGTTATGTAAATGTTGTCTGCAGCTGAAAATTACTGGAAAAGGTCTGCAATGTGACATGAAATCGGGTCAGTTTTCTGTGAAATTATAATGCCTCAAACTTCTCCAAAAGCAAGGGAGAGAGCAAAATTGACAAGCTGTAGACAGGCATGTCTTGTGCTGGCATCGCCAGACACTATGGATTGTGGGGAATTGAACATGAAAATATGTGAACACTAAAAAACAGGAAGATGACACATCACATAGGCACGTTTCTGTGGAATTTACCTTTATAAATCACAATCATCTTGTAAATTTGTGTACATGAATGCACCTTGAACTCTGCCTGGTTGCTGCCCTGAAACAACTATACACAGAGTATGCTAATCAACCTCTACCATATTCAATCACAATACTGGAGAATTCCATTTGCCGCTAGAACAGCCTCCCTTCTGTCACATCAAGAAGCCACCACTTGCATTCAAGAGTATCTCCGTGACTGAACATTCAACATTATGTGCAGTAGCCTCTGCACTCTCAGGGCCAGGGAAAAGTGTAAGGTGCCAGTGTCTGAGCAGGTAGCCAATATCACTTGACATATGTAATGACATGACAACTGTTGCATTACCAATAGGTCATTCACTACATACAACACCATCATGCCTGCCAAAGCTACTTTGCCTCAAAATAAACGGATCATGGCTTGACCCAAGCCACCAAGCCAAGACATGTGTCATTCGCATTTTGGTATCACAGATGACTTGTGCATTAATGGAATGTAACTGCTCACAGTTAATAACAGCAGCTTCATTCTTGTTAGATGCCCCTATGGCAATACAAGTACAGTAAACTGCTCCAACAGCAACAGTAGAACCGGAAACTGCTGCACATTTGTTGGCTCAAATGTGTTGTTTTATGTATGTACACCCACACTATATGAAAGCTGGAGGTAGTGCCCTTCTGGTCAGTTATTGGCTTCCAGCACAGTGGGCATGAAGCTTGGCTGAGATATTTTTGACATGTTCCCTAATAAGTAGCAACAGGTTAGTGATAAATATATAAATGAACAAAAAAACAAAAAGTTCTTCCATGAAAATGCATCACATTGACCATCCTAAAAGTGAACCAAAATACAGTCTATATATCATAATTTTCACTTTTCAGGTGTTATATGTTTGTGTTGTGGGGTACAAAATCTATACATTTTGTTTAATTTTCCATTATATTTTGTTCAAGACAACAGATGAACTACATTTAGGACATATCAAAGCAGGTTTTCTTCCCTTACACCTCACTTTTAAAACAGCTGTTCCAACATAGTAAGGAAGACATGCTGATGGCTCAATTACTTTATAACCTGAGAAAAGATGGACATCTAATTATTTTACAGCCTGGGAAAGGAACATCTGCCAACACCTCAGAGAACATAAAAGGTTTTATTGTTTGGGAAAATGGACAGTGAATTAATTCTCCATATTGACAGCCAGCCAATCAGAATATCCATCAATCACATCTTGCAAAACCCCCTGGTACAATTTTAGAATAAATATACCTCATCTGAGGAGTAAGGAAGAAGAAGAAGATGAAGAGAAACAGCAACAGCGGACAAAGACGTCACTGGTCGTCAGAAAAGCATCACGAACATTGATTGCCAAATCAAATGCCACCCTGGGATATTTATCCTTGTCATCTGTAACTTTTTTTCGTAAGCTTTTTCTAAAGACTATATATATTCAGACTTTCTTCTCAGTTCCCATTTTCTATTATTCTTTGTTCCAGTAGTATTATTATTATTTTTGTAATAAATACCATGCTGCTTTTAATGTTCTATGCTTTGTCTTAATGTCTATAGAGTGATTGAAATAATAAGTTAGATTTCTTTGAGCACCTAGTGCAGCTGGAGATTTGCCATTACGTCTGTGCTGCAAGGTTTATTAGGCTGAGAGTGAGAGCTCCACTCAATAGTAGGAATAGTATGTAAACATGGCATTCTTGGCTGATAAATGGCCTGTAGTCAAGAGTGCTGAGTCTTTGTATGTTTAAATGTATTCTTGTAGACCAAAAGTAATATTTAGATATGAGATATCATTAAAACATTGTATGTTGTTCGTGCCGATAATAAGTAAGTCTCTTGAAGTGCTGAGTGACAGGCTGTGTTATACCTAAAGCACTTGTGTGGTTTAAAGTACTAAAGGTTAATCAGTGTGTGTGTGTCATTCATGGGGCACTGTTGTGGTTAGGGTCTGTGTGTATGCATAATTCTATGTATGTGTGTATTCATCTCAAAGTGCAACAGTAGACCAACCCGATAACAAACTTGACGAGAACACTTACCCTTGGGAAAACAGGTAAAGGATAAGTAGAAGGAAATACTATGATAATACAGTTTTTTATCTCAACACACATTATAATAAAAGCGGGGTGATGTGAATTATTATATGTGTGGGCTATAATTTATTTGATTTGGCTGCAATTTTCCTACTTGATCAACAAAGTGGTCATTTCTCAGTTTCTCCGAAATGTTGCATATGGATGGCTCAGAGTTTCTGTAAGTATACATACTTTCTCTTGTCAAGTTTTCTTTTATAAATCCTGAATTTGCATACACACATTTAAAACCTCTTTTTGTGTGTACACAAGTTTTAGAAATCTGATTTCTGGTCTCCTCCTATAGGGCAAAAAGATCAACCAAATATGAAATGGGATGAAGATCTCCAGCTACTGCTTAAAGCTTCTCCTAAATAAAAAAAAGTCAACTCAGTATGAAATGGCCATTGCAGGGAGAGAAGACAATTTAAATAACATGGAGAAGGAAAGCATAATACCCAGAATCAGGGTATTTTCAGCATAACACACAACTTCCCATTTCCAAAATCAGCAAGACAGATATACTTACATTGTAAGAAATCCATTTATTTTCTGTGATTTGCATCCACTGGTTTTGACTACCTTCTGACTGGCACTGGTCATTTTGAACCTGAAAGATAAAAGATACACAGAGAAGAAGAACAGATATCTTTGATTCAGGCTCTGCAAATGAAAGTGGACACTAAGAAGAAATCAAAATCATACAGCCAAGTGACAGGTTAAGATGGTGCTAGTTTAATAGTCTTGCTTCTGAGACCTTATGCTGCATATAAGAAGGGATAAGACAGCGGCCTTCATTTCCAAACTGAAACCCAAGACCAAAGCTATCACCAAAAGAAAGATAAGTTACAGACTACAATGAAAAGGAACATTTCTTCAAGGGGCATTTTTGACCAGAAAAATGGTGGAAGGTGGGGACAGTGGATGAAACTGTTAGCTTGCTGACAGATTATTGACTGACTATGAAAATCTGATTATTGACTATAGTATATTCTACAGTATATCCTAATATTTGTATGCCATCTTCCCTTAACAAGTTTCTAACCATTTCCCTGTGTTCTTGTTGCAGGATTTATTTCAAAGTAAAGACTGGGATCCACTACACTAATTTCTTTCATATAATTTTAAATACTTTGATCACGTCACATATTAATATAATGAGCCTCTCTGCTGCCACCTAGTGTACACTGAGGAACTTTATTCTTATTGACTATAGCCAGCCATTGTTGCCTGTAAAAATTTTGGTGGGACATAGGAGATTTAGTTCATACTTTAACACATGTAGTAGCTACAGTAATTAGAACATGCATTACACAGTTCCAGAGGCCTGACTTATCATCTGTGCAGAGTTACAATGTTCCATCTACACATTTCATCCCATCCTGCGTTTTTATCCCTTTAGATAAAAAATGAAGAAGCTGTCGCTGCTGCACTATTCCAGAGTCCAAGGTTCAAATTCTGGAGCAAGTAGAATTATCATAGTCTCCTCATGAGTGAGTTGCTGTGGTGTTATTTGTGCTCTGCCATGGGCGGGTGTCTTATTTATGGGTTAGCTCCTGTCTAGCTATCAGAAAATGACTCCAGCCCCAGCCAAACTTGTAATGGAAAAAGCTAATTCAGAAATGTTATGTATTGTACAGAAACTATATTAATAAATACTAATGTAATAACAAAAATGTGTAAAGTTAGGACCACTTAATGTTGGTGTAGTTGTAAATAAATTTAAATAAAAATGTACAGTTTCTGTATGATTGTAGGAATTATATGCTTACGGAAAACACTACATTTTCCGGTCATATATACTGTGTATTTTCACAAAAAAAAATGAAATCTGTTTTAGACCCCCCCTAAACCAGATATCTTGTTTTGCAATGAGGCATTGAACTTTGCCAAACACACAAAGGCTTGTCATTTGCACTTTTACCTGTTGTGATTGGGGTGGAGCGACACCTGCTTGTGTCACCTTTACAAAGACTTTAGTTCACAGAACAACAAAGGCCACACTTAAGCTGGTGGCACATTACACGACTTCTAGATGTTAGGGGATGACAAACCTGATGACTGTAATTGCTAGTTACGCAACTAAGGTGCACAGCATGATAGATTAGATGACTCCATAACAATTTTATAGCAGAGTTTCACATTTCCTTTTTTCTGACAGCCAGTAATATGCACCCTGACAAAGTTGGTGCTGGAAAGAAGCGCACAGGAAATATCTGCACAGTCATATAAGCGCACGAGAAATAACCGCACACGGAAAAATGCGCACAAGGAAAAAAAATGCACATGGAAGAATATGCATAGGGTAAAGTGCGCACGTGGAAAAAAGCACATGGTGGCGAAATATAGCTATTACAAATATAAAATATACTCCACCTATACTGCTAGCCATTTTTTATTATAATAAAACAATTACTGGTTTGCTCTTGTACAAGGTCTCTGTTCTTCGTTTTCATTAAGGAATGGCACTTTGTTGATCGATTCTCACGGCACCTCCAAATATCTATTCCATTTGTTGTGTGAAAACGCAGATATTCAAATCCCTTATAACCAAGAATTTGCTTGCCTTTCTGACTGGTCGAAAACTCCATCTCGCTTACTCAAAAAAAAATGTCGACTTGCCTTGCTCAAAAGTTAGGGAAGATTAAAGGAAACTCTAATTGTGTTGCCTATTTATAGGACAACCTTTACTTACTTGCAGTAACCAAAATTATAAAACCCTAATTTGCCTACCTGTGGAATAAGAAGGTATAATATAAATTCTGAAAACTATTGTAAAGAATAATAATTTCCTAGAAATGGTCATTTAGGCACAACAATGACAGTAATAAAAGGATTAATGACTATTTTATTTTATGGACCATCCAACAGCCCACTACCCCAATTAGCACAAATTAAAAGATACAAGCTTATAAATACATTTAGTGAACAATTATACAATTTTGTTTATTGCGATGTATAATATAAAATTTTTCTCTTCTTTGCATATACACCTTTGCTGTATGCGCATTTTTCCATGTGCGCATTTATCCACGTGCGTTTTTTCCCGTGTGCGGTTATTTCCCGTGTGCTTATATGACTGTGCGCTCTTTTCTGTGCGGATATTTCCTGTGCGCGTCTTTCCGGTCACCGTAAATTCAGTAGTAATGTCTGCCTTTTTCTTTTTCCCCCCATTCTGTCATGATATGTAAAACACAAGAAATCAGATGGCAAGCCTCTCTTCAGTTCTTCAGGTCCAAAACATTTGCATTCTTATTCCTCATAGCTGTATTATACGCTTTGTACATCCAGATCAGCACTCATTGGTCCTCAACTCTTTTACACTGAGCCTGCCCCAATGACTTATGTAAACTCAAACCTGTTTAATTTTGTTGAGTCGAATCACAGACTGGTTGGACTGGGTATCGTAGACTGGTGCACTGTGACTGCTTCCTACTCACTAAGATTATGTAAATGAAGTCTGCAGCTGAAAATCACTGGAAAAGTCATATAATGTGACATGACCTTGAGCCAGTTTTCTGTGCCTGTATAATGCCTCAAACCTCACCACAAGCAAGGGAAAGAGCGCTATTGGCAAGGTGTGGACAGGCTTGTCTTGTGTTGGAATCATTGGACACTATGGACTGTGTAATGACTGCAGGCAACCACATAGATGACCATCTAAGATCTCTTTGCCTTCATGTGAACACACCAGGACAATCTGACACATGAGACGGGCATCCCACAGACAGACCATTTCAGATTTTCACTCATGGTCCTCTGTTCATGCCTCCTAGATGTGTCATCCTACAGCACGACAATAGGTCATATACAGTAGCTAGTGTGCATGTGCTGCCTTGGCCTGCCTTCTCTCCTGATCATAACCCCATAGAGCAGCTTGGGTATGCCCTGTATAGTGGCATCTGGAGATGTTGACCTTGGACAGGCTGAAAGTCATGTCACAACATCCCACACCTGTAGATTCAGTGGCTCATTGGCTCTGTGTACCAGAGGTGCCAAGGGCAGGTGGCTCAAAAGGTGGCCACACAAGATATTAAAGGATACTGGTGTAACTGACAACTGATCTTGATCGCATTATATGTTATCTGCCTGGCTCATAAATTCTGAAAGGAAGTTTTAGTCTGTGACTGATGCCATTGTAACATGTTTTGTATTATCAAAGCATATTTTTGTACTAGTGGGACTAGCAACAAATACTTTGCACTGTGTTGTGAAAAATATTGACAATAAATTGAACTGAGAAATCTTAGGAAAGACAATATAGTTCTAGAGTTATTCAGAATTGACAATATCCAAAAGCTTTTTGTAAATGTGGGTACCATGGACTTCATCTCCTTTCACTCATGGGACTGTGGAGACTCGGGCATCAATGAGTCATTGACCATACATTAGAAACTTACACAAGCGGGAAGACTTCCTCCCATTTTACTGAATTTACTTTAGACTTTGGTATCAATGTGGACATCTTTAGTAGCTAGTGATGACAGAGTATGGGCTTGACTTGCATTTGGGTTTTAATCCCCTTTAAATGAACCAGCAGTAAAGTCTCAATCAGTAATGGCAGCATTATTACTTCACATGCTGAAAAAATAACTTCATTTAAAATCAATACACAGTGATATGGCCTATCAACACTGATGGATTTATAAAGTCCAAAAAACATACTGTACTTACATAAAACTCAAAGAAGATCCTAGCATCTGGGTAATAATAGTCAAATGTGACTTTGCCAGACTGCTTGAGGTTGACAGAATATGACAGAATGGAGGTGCATTCATCAACACTGGAGGCAATGTAATCTCCTTTGGGAATCCACGTTGAACTGAAATAAATTATATAAGAAAGTAGTTTATTCATTAAAAAACAATGCCGATAATTAACATCAAATCCACAGACTCAGATCTTATTCACTTCAACAAAAAAGGCACATCTGCTGACCAGAGCCAGCTATGATATTTTTGTTCAGATCGAGATCAGATCCAAATCCTGCTGCCTATTAGGTAAGTCACCTTGTGGTCATTATAATATTAGCTACAGGGCTGAGCTGTAAACTTTAAATTCAAGCACTTACTTGGAGCAGTTACTCTCACTCATGTGGAATTCGAAAGTCGGGGTCATAGCAAAGTTTGAAAATCCAGGCGGCAGCGTGTCCCACTCATCTATCCTGATGCCAGTCCCCAGAGAGTATGTACCCGCTGAGCACTTCCGACATTCCTGATTCTTCATTTCGAGATACTCCCCAGCTTTGCAAGAGAAAGCTGGAAAGATAAAGGACAAATTAAGAACAAAGGATGACTGCTTTATGAGCACTAATATTATCTAAGAGGACAAACATTTTCTTTCTGCCAAACTAATCAATGAACTTCATTCTTTGAATCTGATCAGACCTACGTTTAGTGTGCATCATTATGAAACTGTGTCTCTACCAGAAATTAGGTGACAAAATAGCGCGCCACAGACTGCAGTACCTATGAAGTGACATTGGCAGAATATCAGGAATGTCTCTGTATTTAGAGCAAGTGGGGCACAGCAGATGGTGGTGTTGTGCAAAAATGAAATTGACATTTCCCTAAAATAACAGCTTATTAAAATGTTTATAATGGTATTATGGTATTAACACAATGGAAATTCAAAGATGTCTGGATGTCATATCAAATGTAGAGAGACTTGTATGTATTGCAAAATTGGCATTTACTTGGCAAAATGATATTTTTTTTCACAAGTTCATTAAGAATGTTCTTAATATCTCGCAGTTCTGTGCATACAGTCTGCATCAATTTACACTGTATCCTGGTGACAGTCTGGGTACTCCATAATGGCACTTTGCTATTGCTCTCCCCACTCAGCTGTTCCCACTCTTAGTTTTTTGTTTTATTTGTGGCTCGTGCAGAGAGACCAGCAAATACAATGTTTTTATGGTTCTACACTTTAATCAGCAATAAGTCAAGTTTACATTGACTGAAGTTTCATTTTCAGTGTTCACTCATGGTTTGTAGTAAGATGTCAATCAAGAACATGGCCAAATTTACATAGCGCCTAGGTCATGGATATTCAAAAAAAAAAAGAAAAAGTCCAATTTTATGGTACCAAGCTCACATGAATACGAAACATCTCCAGAGCTTTAGGTAGGTAAGCAATTCCACCCCAGAATGAGATTGACACACTTGCTTAATGCAACCTTCTTTCCAATCTGCAGTTCAGAGGGGCGTCAAGTGTAGTATGAGTGACTTCTCTTCCAGTTCTTTTCCACCAAGCTCCGCCCCCTTGGTGAAATCCACCAGGCATCAGGAGGCAGTCAGATCATTCAACCCATTGCACCTGAGTAGAACCCTCAGAAGCTCTACTTTATTTTCAGTGTTGATACTTTTCTGTACCTCACCATTAAACTGGGGCCCATTGGTTTCTCAACTCTTTCTGCGAATTATGGACACCTCATTTATTTTACAATGGCTACTAACGGGAGACAAGGAGTGGTTAAAAGTGCCTGCACAAGCGCATAGTTTTAAGCTGATTTGAGATTTTTAAAGAAACTTGGCATGCCATATAATATACATACGGTTTTATAAATCCGATTTTTCTTGTGTGTGCATCATTTTTGCCTTTTGAGAATAAGCAAGGTTCTACACATAAGGCCCCTGAACTTTAAATACAATGGCAACTGGTTTAGTACCTTATTGATGGCGCCTGTGTAAAATCAACTAACCTGCCTGTGCTCCAAATGTGGACCATTTTATGGAAAGTACTATAAAAATAAAGGTTTATTGTTTGCAGTATAAAGTTCACCTATGGAAAGATACCTAGTTTACATGAAAATGCAAAAACCCTCTGTGAGCCCACATAAAACATATATTAAGACTCTCCACATAAATGATTAATATAATATTTAGAAATTGCTTGCTTACAGCACTCTGTGCCTCTGATTGGGTCCGGTAAGCCAGTGCAAATTTCTGGAGTATGGGGCACTGCCACTCTCCACCTGGATCCAAGGCTGTCACACTCAGTGTATTCATAATGGTAATCAGACTGCAAAGAACATAAAATGGTATGGTTACTCTTACATTGAAGCACATAAAGCTTACTTCAGGAACATATTTTTGTTACACTCTATTAATCACTATAAAGAAATGGTCTTTTTGCATGACCTGTGGAGGTAACAGTACTGCTTAAAATGACCTACATCTGCCAGCAGCCCTGGCATTATAATGCTATTGGGCACACTGGGAGCCTAAAAGACGCCAAGGCTATCACAATCATCTACTCATCACATAATCTACTGGATTACAATCTTGGATTTCAGTTTCTTCTGGATGTAAGTGATGTCCTATGCCTGCTTGTTGGTGTGAATTCATCTTGACTGGCTTCATCAACATCTGGGGAACACTCCCAATCACTTCCAATCCTCACGCTGGCAGGGCAAAACTTTACATTTCCTTCAGAGGGCTGTTCACAGAGATTTAATTTCACACATTCATCATCACCGTCATTATTAGGTATCAGTTTATTGTGCTGCTTATCATTGTCTCTGTGTGTAAGTATGTGTGTGCCAGGTCAAGGCAGGGTGTGTACCTGGGGTGCCCACAATAAACAAAACAAATCACCATCCTCAGATGGTGTGAATCTTAGTGTTCCCCATGACCACTACAAGGTATTGTGTCTTTCTGTTCTTATCCAGCCTCCTTATTAGTGTTGATTGGTGAAATTCAACAAAGCATTTTTCACAGAGGATATGCTTTGTTTAATGAATAAATTACCAGAAAAAAAAATCACTCTGTTGCCAGCTTAGATGCCAGCTCTCCATGATGCTTTGTGGGGCCAGCAAGATATTACAGAGCTTGTCCAGCTGTTGCAGAATTTAATGCATGTGTACTGCAAGATCATTGCCATTCTGCTTTGAGCATGAGTTATGTCACAACCCAATCAGTACTCAAGTCTTCCATCTTGTATGCATTTAAAAAAATAAGTCAATGAAAAAAAAGTGCATGATTTTCATTTGAGGGGTACATTAGCTGACCATAAAAATTTTATGAGTATTGAAACCAGATATATAATTTACAGGCATAATTAGCCATGTGCTACAACTATGATTCAAAAGAGGCCTTAAAGGAGCCCACCACAAGAAAAAAAAACAGATGCATTTTCATGAAATAATAAAAATAACAAAAGACTTGTTAACATTTACAAGGGATTTCTATCTTCTTCATGGGAGAAAAAAGTGCAAAGCTTCTGCTGAGATACACAGGAAACAAACAAAGACATTCCAGCTGCGTCCAGAGTCACAACTTCAAACAAGGGAACATGCCAGTCCCATACCATGACTTTGTTGCATGGCCAATGTGTACCCCCAGATTGGAACTTTGGGAGTGCAATTACATACACACTATATTGCCAAATCATTGAATTCAGGTGTTCCAATCACTTCCATGGCCACAGGTGTATAAAATCAAGTACCTAGGCATGCAGACTGCTTCTACAAACATTTGCACAAAGAATTGTTCGCTCCCAGGAGCTCAGTGAATTCAAGAGTGGTACTGCGATATGATGCCACCTGTGCAAGAAGTCCATTCGTGAAATTTCCTCACTACTAAATACTCCATGGTCAATGGTTAGTGGTATTATAACAAAGTGGAAACAATTGGGAACAACAGCAACTCAGCCACGAAGTGGTAAGTCATGTAAAATCACATAGTGGGGACAGCACATGCTGAGGCGCACAGTGTGCAGAAGTCACCAACTTTCTGCAGAGTCAATAGCTACAGATCTCCAAACTTCATGTGACCTCCAGATTAGCTCAAGAACAGTGCGTAGAGAGCTTCATGGAATGGGTTTCCATAGCAGAGCAGCTGCATCCAAGGCTTAGCATCACCAAGTGCAATGCAAAGTGTCAGATGCAGTGGTGTAAAGCACACCACCACTGGACTCTAGAGCAGTGGAGACGTGTCCTCTGGGGTGATGAATCATGCTTCTCTGTCTGGCAATCTGATGGACAAGTCTGGGTTCAGCATTTGCCAGGAGAACGGTACTTGCCTGAATGCACTGTGCCAAGTGTAAAGTTTGGTGGAGGGAGGATTATGGTGTGGGGTTGTTTTCTGGGGTTGGGCTTGGCCCCCTAGTTTCAGTGAAAACAACTCTTAATGCTTCAGCATTCAAAGCCATTTTGGACAATTTCATGCTCCCAACTTTGTGGGAACAGTTTGGTGATGGCCCCTTTCTGTTCTAACATGGCTGCACATCAGTGCACAAAGCAAGGTATATAAAGAAATGGACGAGCGAGTTTGGTGTGGAGGAACTTGACTGGCCTGCACAGAGCCCCGACCACCACCTTTGGGATGAATAAGAGAGGAGACTGTGAGCTAGGCCTTCTTATCCAATATCAGTGCCTGACCTCACAAATGCTCTCCTGGAAGAATGGTCAAAAATTCCCAAAAACACACTCCTACACCTTGCATAGAACCTTCCCAGAAGAATTAAAGTTTTTATTGCTGCAAAGGGTGGGCCAACTCCATATGTATGTATGTATGTATGTATGTATGTATGTATATAAAGCTTATGTATTAAGAATGGGATGCCATTAAAGATCATGTGTGTAAAGGCAGGCGTCCCAATACTTTTGCCAATATTGTGTATATTTTTTTTAAATTTTTGTTAGTCAGTGGCCATTTGTTGTATTTTGGTTTTGATTATTGGTCCAGCATACTTGGCAGATGTTCCTGTATTTTTCAGGGACAATGAAAAAACCACTGAATCATACAAATACAAATCATACAAATATACAGTATGGTAGTATATCATATTTTACTATGATTACAAAACTGTAGTCCTTACTTCTGAATAATATTATTAGTTGTACTATTTTATATTGTGGTTCTCCAATTAGATCATGCACGTACTGGAAGAAATAACAAGTTGTGTGTTATAGTGGTTAAGACTTTGGCATTCAAGCCTTGACAGTAGGGGTTCAAATGCCACTACTGACATTGTGTGACCACGAGAAAGTTGCTTCATCTGCCTGAGCTCTTATTGTAACTGGTCATATGTCATGTTGTAAATCACATTGGAAAAAGGCATCAGTCCAATAGTAAGTCAAGTCAAGTCAAGTTGGGGAGCATGCACTGGTACAGTGCATTGCCGCACCCACTACATGACGAAACAACAACTCCCCAGGCAGACACACGGTCCGGCCCACCCTCCAAAAATGACCCTCTATCTGCCACGGCCAGGTGTTACATGGGAGACCCCTTGGCCTGGTCCAGCCACTCGGGTCCCCAACAATAAGGATCTTACAAGCTGGATCACCCTCGGGGAAATGCGCCACATGGCCATAGTGCCGTAACTGACGCTCCCTCACAATGCAGGTAATGTGCCTCATTCAGGACTCCATGAGCAACCACTCATTCGATACAAAGTCAAGTCAAGTCAACGGTACCCAAGGATTTTCCAGAGAGACACAGTACCAAAGGAGTCCAGTCTTCGTCTCAGGTCGCTGGATAGCGTCCATGTCTCACAAGACAGGAAGCACCAGGTCTGTAAAGACTTAGACCCTCGTCCTTATGCATAGATATCGGGAGCGCCACACACTCCTTTCAAGCGACCTAATGACCTCCCATGCACTGCCAATCCGTCTACTGACTTCATAGGAAGAGTCGCCAGAGACATGAATATCACTGCCAAGGTAAGTAAACCTCTTAAAATCAAAAACTCTCTCCACAAACAGACACAATGCTGATGGCTGTGCCCAAGGGGTCATTAAAGGCCTGGATCTTGGTAATAGTAAGCAAACAATATAAATTCTTGAAAGAGATTAAAACAAGATCAGGGAAAGATCTCACAAATGATACAATGCAATACAATAGAATTTATTGTAAGGCATAAGGGAGATTCTGAAACCAAGCAAAGGATTCCAGGGGTTAATACAACGAAATCTGACTTTAATTCTAACTGTTATCGTACCATCCTGAAAATTTAAAAGATGTAGCACTGAACATGCACTTCAGTCTCAGGATGCAGGCATTGTCAAAAGTCACAGGATAAATGGAACTAAAGCTTTTTTTCTATATGGCCCTCAAGCTCTACAATGATATGCTTCTCAATACAAGAAAATACCAAACACTCATTATTTCAGGATATCATATGCCTGGTAGACCCATTGTTCATATTGTTTTTTTAATAATATGGTTATTTTTTGTTTGCAATATTTAATGTCACATGCTTAATGAGTCATTCCCATGGCCACTTCTTTCTTCACTTCGATCAAGTTATTTCACCTGATCTTGGAATTGGACCAGATTGATTCCAATTGGCTTATGCTACCTTGTGTGTGACTGCATCTCGCGTTGTCTGTTTTAACCCAATGTGGACCCTCCAGAGGTTTCTTTTCTCCAGGAGCACTATTGACTGGTGTTTCTGTTGTCAGCTGGCCATACCTTGAAGTATTAACGAATTTATACTGTTATGATTTGTCCATTTTAATGAAACTGAAATTTGCTTAATGTAATTGGTCCATACATGTAAATGAAGTAGTTTATTTTTGTCAGTGTATTGTGGCTAGAAATGTGTTCAAGCACTGGGAGTCTGTACTCAGCACAGAGCACTATATTAAAATAAAACTAACTTAAATTGAACAGAATGGGTCACCACCAATGACAAACCTACACCCAACATCAAACCATTGTTTTACTCCACCAAAATTCTTGGCACTTGCCTGGCAGGAGGCAAGCAGCAAGAGGACTGCAGTCAAAGATTTTGATCGGCCTTTTCTCTCATCATTGGTGCACCAAAGATTTTTTCCTCTGGAATCGGCGCATACTGGACCTTTAGTTTTCCTGCCTTCCAATCATAGCTTAATATTTTTAGAATGTATTATTTAGCTTTTTAATACTAATAAATAAATATTAATAATTTATTTGTTTAAAAGCATGTAACTGATATACACTCACCGGCCACTTTATTAGGTACACTTTGCTAGTATTGGGCTCGACCCCCTTTTGCCATCAGAACTGCTGTAATTTTTCATCACATAGATTCAACAAGGTGCTGGAAAAATCCCTCAGGGATTTTGGTCCATGTTGACATGATAGCAACACGCAGTTGCTGCAGATTTGTTGGCTGCACATCCATGATGCGAATCTCCTGTTCCACCACATCCCAATGGTGCTCTATTGGATTGAGATCTGGTGACTGTGGAAGCCATTTGTTTAAGAAAACCAGTTTGAGATGATCTGAGCTTTGTGACAGAGCACGTTCACCTGACTGAAGTAACCATCAGAAGATGAGTACACTTCGGTCAAAAAGGGATGGACATGGACAGCAACAATACTCAAGTTGGCTGTGGCATTTAAACAATGCTCAGTTGGTACTAAGTGGCCCAAAGTGTGCCGAGAAAATATCCTCCACACCACCACCACAAACCGCCACCAACACCTGTCAAAACCGTTGATACAAGGCAGGCTTTCTGACCCTACCATCCGAATGTCACAGCAGAAATTAAGACTCATCAGACCAGGAAATGTTTTTCCAATCTTCCATTGCCCAATTTTGGTGTGCCTGTGTGAACTGTAGCCTCAGTTGCCTGTTCTTATCTGATGGGAGTGTCACCCGGTGTGTGATTTGCTTCAAAGTTCAAATATTGTGCGTTCAGTGATGCTCTTCTGCATACTTCAGTTGTAACAAGTGGTTATTTGCCCTTCTATCAGCTCAAACCAGTCTGGCCAGTCTCCTCTGACCTCTGGCATCAACAAGGCATTTCTGCCTAGAGAACTGCTGCTCACTGGATATTTTACCTTTTTCGGACCATTCTCTGTAAACCCTAGATATGGTTGTGTGTGAAAATCCCACTTAGATCAGCAGTTTCTGAAATACTCAGCCCAACAGGCACAAACAACCACTTAACATTCAAAGACTCTTAAATCACCCTTCTTCCCCATTCTGATGCTCAGTTGAACATCAGCAGGTTGTCTGGACAATGTCTACATGCCAAAAGGCATTGAGTTGCTGCCATGTGATTGACTGATTAGATATTTGTGTTAACAAGCAGTTGAACAGGTGTACCTAGTAAAGTGGCCAGTAAGTGTATATTGTACAAGTGAAAACTGATACTCAGCAAAGGTGTCTATCCAACTGATGAGAACTTGATTAAATTTGCTAAAAAAAAAAAACTTGATTAATTTTGCTAAAAAAAAAAAAAACCTAGAATAAGTGCAGTCTGTTGATCAATAGGGAAAAAAGCTAGATAAAACATACTACTACAACTTAACATTCTCAAATCTGCTTACCCTAATTCTGGGCCTATGGCTATCCTGGCAGCACCAGACACAAAGCTGGATTCAACTTGGGAACAGGTGTAGACCCACACACAGGACTAAAGTGCATGTGTTTGGGACAAGGGAGAAAAAAACTCAGAATCTCAGAATACTTTCTGCCACATATAATAGGTTTTTCTGTCCTTTCTCTTGATCTCGGCAAACAGTAGCTTTGCTAGAACTGTCTTTCAGACAGCATGGAACAACACGTAGAGCAGCAGTGCAGCCCTATGAGATCATTCGTCCACAGTGGTAACCACTTTATTACACAGTTGTGTCTGGCAATGGCTGGCCCTCTGTCTTTCATTACTCTGCTTTGCTGGACCAGATATCACTCATTCCATGCTCAGGGTAAAGTTTATAAAACAGCACAAGAACAATGTGTGCATGTTTGTGGTTCATCAGTTGACACCTCAGAATATTCACAAAAAGACATCTTTTGTTCTATTGATATGTCTCTTTATCAAGAAGATGTCTACATATAACTGTAAAATATATTAATCTACTTAAGATGGTGTGAAAGCAACTGATAAATATCAATAAAGCTGATCAGACACCACCGCAGGAATTTTTGCCTGAACATCTTAGATATTTATAGAGTTAGCAGCAGAACAATCAGTCAGCATGCATCTTTTAAAATTATTTAAAGCATTAAAAGGGAAAGCTGTCTATATGTTTGTCATCTGTTAACTTTAGTTTCCATCAACAATATATAGCAGCCTTTTAAAATTAAGCAGAAATGCCATGGTTTCCTTAGTGATGACATGTGGTTGTATGGTAAACAGAAAAGGCAACAGCAGGTCATAAATGCCCGATAGCAATCCAGTGTAACTAATTAGTTGTACCTCGAGCTGAGCAGCTTCTCCTTGAATATCCCCATTTATTAATGAAATGACTCATGTCATGGTGACTTGTAGTGCCCTGGTGTTTATCTAAAAGGCTGTCAGCTGCTTAATAGGCTGAACTGTTTGCCTTTCTTCCTGGGCGCCAGGCAGATTATTACAACTGAGCATCTTAGGGTAGGTGTCAGCAGCTGTCCTCGGAGTAACAGTAAAACCAGAATAAGACAAGAGATTTGGGAGCTTTCAGTAATGCTTAACAAGAAAGCCAAGTTACGCCTGCTCATGGGTAACTACCTACTTAAAGATCTAGAACAAGTGCCAGTCAGCACACGAGGTAACAGGAAAAGGGACACTTACTCTTGGTAACACTATTTCACTTATTTCACTATTAGCTACTTCCCAACGTTAGTTTTGTTTAAAATATGTAGTAGGTTTGCAGCTGTCCAAAAAGGTTGGTTTCCTGACTCCCAATTAAAAAAAATGAAATTTAATATCTTGGCAACAAAGTCCCTGAAGCCAGTGTTTACTGATACGGTTGACTTGACTAATGCTGTTTCAGTTGTTTGATATTTATTGCACCCAACAAATAATTCACAGATCCACACACACATTGACAAAGTTTTACATAGTGGAGCATACCATATTATATGTATAAAATCTCCACCTTAAAAAAAATAAAGTATAAGTGTTTGTGTGTCTATCTGTGCATCCGTCTGGCAGCTACATCTCTGTCATTTCACACAATGGTGCATCAAAAACACTAATGCTTCTTTTACAAATCCCATATCAAATGGCATATAACAGAAACATATGTCGTACAAGGCACACCACAAACATTAAAACTGAGGTCTACGTAGATTACTTTGTGAGGTTTCTAAACTCTTTTAGGATTCCCAACAGGATGACACACCGAATAGTGTCCGAAAGTGTGCTCATCGCTTCTGTGGAAGACTGCCTAACTGCTGCCAGAGGAACTGCAGGCTCACAGCACTGAAGCGGCTTGCCGCGGAAACAAGTTAAAGCCCATTGCAGTCACAGTATAAAAGCCTGTCATTGATGGGTGATGCAAGGAACATTATAAATTCAGGGACTAGTTTTACTTGGCCACTAACCTGGCCACGACCCTGCCTGACTGCTGTGTCTGTGTGTAGTGGAGTGGTAGATCCCGCTACAATAAGTAACTGTGCCCTTCCAGTTTCAAGCTGAATAAAGCTGGTTTGGCTAAAGTACTGAGAGTCAGCCTCAGGTTTTGGGGTGCAAGAAAGTGACTAACTTGTCACAACTTAAATTTCAATCTGTCTTAGCCAGTGTAACACATGTTCATAAAAGGATCACCGTCTACCTTTGTCGCTAATAGTATTGTTTCTTTTCTCATCCACAGCACTGAGAAGATACCCCATAAGCACAAATGACTCCGCCCCTTCAGGTTGGAGGCCTATATAAGATGGGGTTACCTTTGGACCAGAGCCAACTGTAAGATGTAGGTCTGCCAAGCCAGACCTGCTGTTCGGATCCATTTCAACCTGCTAAGAAGCACGTATTGCCCTTTTATTTGTGTTAATTTTTTGGCACCTTCCACACGTTTTCTTTTGTACCAAAATCAACGGATTAAACAATTTAGGATTTTCTGGTGTCTTCACAGTTGGCTTAGTTGTTTGGATTGTGCAATGGAAAGAACATGAGTGGTCTGGGTAATGGCATTTCTAACTCGACTGTAAGTGCATCTGCAAGTGTGTATACACTCTGATGGACTTGTCCCTTTTGGAGGAGTTATTTACTTGTGCCTGAGGCTGCTGACCTAATTTTCAGTAGTCATGCCAAAAAAAAAAAAACCAACATTATCATGAGAAGACACATCACCTTAATAATCACACAAACATGACCCAAATAGAAAGTGTTTCACTTAAAGCACACTTTAAAATGGGAAAAAAAGGGGCGATGTCCTGAAACAGGGAGCATGATCACAGCATTGTGTTCTCTATTTCATGACACTAATGAGACGTATTTGGCAACAATATGGCAGTATCAATCAAACTGATATCTTTTTTTGGTGAAAGTACATAAGTCCTTCAGTAGTAGTATTTGTGGGTTTTATTTTAGGATCGTTTGGATGTAGCTTTTAAGTGTGTAAACTGTGTGAATAAAGCTAGTATTACTTTTGTCAGGAACCTAGCAGGCAGGTGTCAGACACATAAAGGCAATGACAAAGACTCAGTCATAGTCATAGTCAATGTTTTCCAGAAGATTGGATAAGACTTTTAAAATGCATGCAGGTTGATTAAGGAATTCTGGTATACAGACACAAACATTAAAATGGTGTGTTATTTATTAGCATGTATACATTTAAGTTCAGAAAAACTAACTAGTGTACAGTATATAAACCTGTAAGAAGAGGTAAAACAGAGGCTTGTGACTTTATAAGTCAACATGTTTCTCATATTTTGCTCAAAGTAAACTCACCAGAGAGAGAAAGAGAGACAGACATTCATGCATGTTTTTTCTAAAAATAAGCAAAGGTTGAAATACAATTTTTCAGTATTACTTACTTGAATTTGTCTTGTTTATTGACATTTAGCAATGACTGAATAGTGTTAATATAACTTGTTGCATTCATTTAGGTTATGTCCTCTCAAGGGCAGCAGTTTGAGTGTAAGCAGCCATCCCAGTAACTCAGTAAGGGAAGGGTTTTGTTAGAATATTTGTGTAGCCCTCTTAAGTTAATATTAATGGTAAATTTACCTACGTTGTTACTTAATTTGAATAGAATGCAGTTTTAACATTATTGATGGAACATTAATGTTCAGCTGTATTCTTATGTGATAAAAGAATGCTCACAGATTATAGTTAGCCAGAAAGAAGCATGAAATGTCAGATAGAGAGGATTTGAGGGCATGTATTTTTCTGACCATTTCATATGTATGTTACTGTTCATATGATCATAGTGTGTATGAAAACATATAGAAAACTTTATGAAATGTAACCTAGACACAAAGGCGTAAAATTGAACTTCTTATACATTTTGTATTTAACCAGCCGAGACAAACACGTGACTCCTTTCTTCAAGTCGCTACACTGGCTCCCTGTAGCAGCACACATTTCCCTGATGCTTGCCTACAGAGTAGTCAATGGGTCAGTACTGGCGAGGTCTCATGCTCCTTCTCACCCACTCTGGTCTGCCAGTGAACAGCATCTGGTGATGCTGCCTCTGTGTGGTATCAAGTCTCAATCCAAACTCTTTTCCTGTATAGTTCCTAGTTGATGGAATGAGCTGCCAACCTACAGGTGTTGGTCATAAAATTTGAATACCATGACAAAGTTGATTTATTTCAGTAATTCCATTCAAAAAGTGAAACTTGTATATTAGATTCATTCATTACACACAGACTGATGTATTTCAAATGTTTATTTCTTTTAATTTTGATGATTATAACTGACAACTAATGAAAGTCCCAAATTCAGTATCTCGTAAAATTAGAATATCAATTAAGACCAATGCAAAAAAAGGATTTTTAGAAATGTTGGTCAACTGAAAGGTATGAACATGAAAAGTATGAGCATGTACAGCACTCAATATTTAGTTGGGGCTTCTTTGGCCTAGATTACTGCAGCAATGCGGCATGGCATGGAGTTGATCGGTCTGTGGCACTGCTCAGGTGTTATGAGAGCCCATGTTGCTCTGATAGTGGCCTTCAGCTCTTCTGAATTGTTGGGTCTGGCGTATTGCATCTTCCTCTTCACAATACCCCATAGATTTTCTATGGGGTTAAGGTCAGGCGAGTTTGCTGGCCAATCAAGAACAGGGATACCATGGTCCTTAAACCAGGTACTGGTAGCTTTGGCACTGTGTGCAGGTGCCAGGTCCTGTTGGAAAATGAAATCTGCATCTCCATAAAGTTCGTCAGCAGCAGGAAGCATGAAGTGCTCTAAAACTTCCTGGTAGATGGCTGCGTTGACCTTGGACCTCAGAAAACACAATGGACCAACACCAGCAGATGACATGGCTGGCATTACCCTGGACCTCAAGCAACGTGGATTCTGTGCCTCTCCTCTCTTCCTCCAGACTCTGGGACCTTGATTTCCAAAGGAAAGGCAACATTTACTTTCATCAGAGAACATAACTTTGGACCACTCAGCAGCAGTCCAGTCCTTTTTGTCTTTAGCCCAGGTGAGACGCTTCTGACGCTGTCTCTTGTTCAAGAGTGGCTTGACACAAGGAATGCGACAGCTGAAACCCATGTCTTGCATACATCTGTGCGTGGTGGTTCTTGAAGCACTGACTCCAGCTGCAGTCCACTCTTTGTGAATCTCCCCCACAGTTTTGAATGGGTTTTGTTTCACAATCCTCTCCAGGGTGCGGTTATCCTTATTGCTTGTACACTTTTTTCTACCACATCTTGCCCTTCCCTTCGCCTCTCTATTAATGTGCTTGGACACAGAGCTCTGTGAACAGCCAGCCTCTTTAGCAATGACCTTTTGTGTCTTGCCCTCCTTGTGCAAGGTGTCAATGGTCATCTTTTGGACAACTGTCAAGTCAGCAGTCTTCCCCATGATTGTGTAGCCTACAGAACTAAAGAGAGAGACCATTTAAAGGCTTTTTCAGGTGTTTTGAGCTAATTAGCTGATTAGAGTGTGGCACCAGGTGCCTTCAATATTGAACCTTTTCATAATATTCTAATTTTCCGAGATACTGAATTTGGGACTTTCATTAGTTGCCAATTATAATCATCAAAATTAAAAGAAATAAACATTTGAAATACATCAATCTGTGTGTAATGAATGAATCTAATATACAAGTTTCACTTTTTGAATGGAATTACTGAAATAAATCAACTTTGTCATGATATTCTAATTTTATGACCAGCACCTGTATATCTGTACTGCTGACTCCCTCATTGTATTCAAGAAGCAATTGAAGACCCATCTGTTCTGTGAATATCTGTCAAATTGATTGGAAAAAACTTCTGCTCTGTGATATTTTATATTGTTGGTTAATCTATTATTAGACTAAGTTTAATTTATTTGTCAATTGTCACCTATGATTGTAAATTCATTATTGATTTCATCTTTTTCACTTGTGACAATCAGCTTTTGTTACCTGTCCTACTACACTTGCTGAACAAACAGGCCCTAACCTAATGTTACTCGACTATGTTTACCTCTTTTGTAAGTCACTTTGGATAAAAGCGTCTGCCAAGCAAATAAATCTAAATGTTATGCAATACTGCAGTGGGCTGGCGCCCTGCCGGGGGTTTGTTTCCTGCCTTGCGCCCTGTGTTGGCTGGGATTGGCTCCAGCAGACCCCGGTGACCCTGTAATTAGGATATAGCGGGTTGGATAATGGATGGACGGATGGATGATATACAATAACTTTCCTTTTCTTTGTAAAATAGATTTTTCTCTTTATTATTGCGTGACATGTTTGCTTTGAATTTTACTAAACTTGAACTATTTGGAAACCCTTGACAAATGCAACAACACTTTTCAAAGGTAGTTACCTGGATGTAGAGCGCCACATCCATGAATTCCACCAGGAGCGCAGTCCTTCAGTACGCTTTCAGCCTTTGCCAAGATATTTTGGTGTGGCCATTTTAGGGGAAGCAATCCAAAATCAGATTCCCAAAATGGAACTAACATATCTGTGAACCCTGGTAGGAGTGTGGCTTGTGAGCAGAGCTGCCTTTGGCCCCTAGTAAGTTATTAAAGCTGAGGTATCCAGCCTCAACCATCATTAATGTATTCCACACCTCTTTGCGAGAACAAAGTACTATCGAGCATAAAGTGCGGCATGTTAGGTTGACCGGACGGTGTCAGTGATGAGTGAATATTAAAAACTGCACGATGTATATGTGAATCATGGCCAGTCGTATTTCCGTTATTTAACTTATCCAGCAACATAAAAACACCTTAAATGTTAAAGTGCCTTTTGGGAGTGCTTTTTGATAAAATATCCAAAAATTAGAGGTAACTGCTCAAACATTAATAAAAAATACAAATAAAAAATTACTGCGGTCGGCTGGCGCCCTGCCCGGGGTTTGTTTCCTGCCTTGCGCCCTGTGTTGGCTGGGATTGGCTCCAGCAGACCCCCATGACTCTATGGTTAGGATATAGCGGGTTGGTTAATGGATGGATGGAATACAAAATCAATCCTAATGCATATTCTTTGTAGAACTTCACATTGTAATGCGTTGTCCTTCTCAGGGAATTTGGGATTAAAGACAGTAAAAAGATTATAAATTGAAGGGGGAAAAAAATCAAACAAATGCCAAAACCATAACTGTGACAAAGGTTTAGTTTCATTTTCATTATAGTATAAAAAAACATTAGTTTATAAACCTAAAGGAAACTAATCTAAGCAGAAAATGAATAAGCTAAGCATTCCAAGAACAGACGGACTGATGGCAAGGTTTTCACTTAAACAGATAATTAAATGCTGAAATGTGCCGTTTCAAAAAGATAACTGCAAGTGTTGAATACTTTGAAAAATTATCCAAGTGTGGTATACAAATGTAATATGGACTCCACCTTTTTACTTAATCATATTTCAAACCAGTCCAAATTTTAGTGATAATTGCTTTAGTTGAATTACAAATCAGTGATTTAGGAGGCCTAAATTTCACCTAATAAGGATTCACACCAACCAAAAAAAAAAAAACAGTTGGTCTGTCTGAATATTTTGGAAATCTTATTTATTTGTTTCTATTTGGTTCAAATATCATGTTACATATGTGCCCAGCAGCACCTGCTATACTTGCATTATTCATAAAAAGCAAAATCACTGTCTGCTGCTTACCTTACCTTCTTATTGCATAATGAATATGAAAGCAGAAAACAGTAAAACCTGTAAGTAATGCATTTTAAAAAATCCATGTTTAAAACACAGCACTGATTTGATAAATACAGTGACACAGTTAAAAATAATAAACATAAAAAAGTTAAAAAGGCTGTCTTTAGTCAAATACACAATGAAAGAGAACTCTGCCAGCTGGCATTTGCCCTGTTTTTAGACTCATTTAGCCAGTTCTGAATTATCAGGAAAATGAGAAACTCTATCTGCAACTGGAAACTTAGTTTCCTTAACAAACGTAATAGATTTTAAATGCTGAAGCACCTCTAGACTCTTACCTTACTTAGCATTACACCGTGCTCACTCTTCACATGAACCGCAAAATGTACTGCAGCAATAACCACACGATCAGGTTGTGTAATGACACCAATGCCGACAGGCAGATCAGTACAAACTCCAAAACATCTTAGACAAAAAATAATCATTGTTGACGTTAGAATAAAAAACCTCCATGCCAGTGGAAAACCATCTGCTGCTTTAATGTCCTTACATTACGAATCATGGACATCTTTGCTTGAGCAGTTTATCACCATTATACTGAAAAAAACTCCAGACTATATATACACATTTTAGAGTTGCCTAAGGGAAAGCTACACGTGTTGTATAAGAGGATACTGATGAACTTTTATTGCTGCACAGCGAGTCCTGATGATATGACTGTCAGCCATTACTGTAAGTATGGTAACAAAATTACACAAAAGAAAGGCTATCTGAAACAAGGCCAAGCTAGTCTCCTTTTAAATTATATATTTATATACATACACAAAGGATGAACCAAATATTTGGCTAAAAATATGAAAAAATGGCACCTTTGGTATTCACCCAAATGAGTAGAAATGCTTATTTTTTTGCTGAATGCATGAAGCAGATTCCATTGCTCTCCTGGACGATGCTTTCAAACAGCACCACCTGTTCTATAGGGAATGAGTAATATGTCACATTGCATTGCATCGTGGGACACAGGTGTAATCTTTAGGGGACTGTACTGTTTTACAATTATAAACAAGCAGTAATGACACATTACAAGAAATTGTAAAGCTTTTACAAGGCAAAAGCAACTAGACTGAGGAAGGGAGGAGAAGAGATCATACCAAGACAAATTGATTTCGGACACAAAGCAACACCATTTAAAACTCAAGCTTAATGAACAATGCAAATATGTACAACTTACCATCCAAGTTATAAACAAAATGCCTCGACAAGCTAACTCTGCTGACATTTTCTTATTGTTTCATTTCAGTTCAACATTTGCATATGTTCTGCTTGTAATGACTGATTACAATAATAAAAGGATTTTCATTAATTTAAGTTTTAATAATTCAAATTAAATAAAAAGATTGTTTATTAATTTAGGACTTATGCAATAGCACAAAAATAAAATTTGCCAAAAATAATTAAAAAAAAGTATTCGCCATTTGGCAGATTGTTTTATGAAATTAGCAGCTTTGGCCAGGAATTTTCATTACAGTGCATCACTAACATGCATATATTTAAAAATATTGTAAATGCTCATTACCTTCATCCTCAGGGAAATCCAGGAACTTAAAATATACTTTTACTGTGCAATTGCTATTATTTTCATTTAATTTTTATCTTTTATGGTTCCCATTATTGTATCACTACATCTTACAAATGAAATTATGATAATAAACGTTCCTCATAGGATTATGATCTTGGCATGGTGAAGGGACATGTGTGCTTCAGTGACCCTTAGAACTACGCTGTCTGCAAAGGAGGGCTGTTGATAGGGTCACTTAAGGCTAATTGATCAACGGGCACAGGCTAGACAAACAACAACCATGAATGGCCCTAAACTAAAAGTAAAGGCTAAAGTAACAGGAACACTGGAACCCACTCCTGGGGTCTCATTTATAAAACCTATGTATGCACAAAAAGAGGCTTGAAATGTGCATATGCAACTTTCCATGCAAACATCAGGATTTATAAATAAAAACCTGATGGGGGAATGCACGTATATTTACAGGACCTCATGCATATGCAACATTTTGTAGAAACTAAGAAATGGCGATACCCTTGACAAAGAAGGGAAATGCAGACAAACTGGCTAAAAGATTACTCAAACGCATAATTCATATTACTGAGCCGTTATGATAATGTGCATTGGAGAGAAAGTCTCTAGAAGAGTTTCTCGGGCTTTTCAGGAGATGTCAGGGACAGAGTCTAGATGAATGATGTTCAAAACCTCTCTAGTTAAGCCAGCTGCAAAGACAAAGTTATTGATGGCAGCCATGGCAACAAACAGAAGACCTTTTGGCAGGTGCCATCAGAAAGTGAAGCTGTTAAGTTGAAGAAAGGGGTCTGTTAGCAGAAGAGTCTCAAGATCTGACTTAGAAGTGTCAGCAAGCTAAAACTAGACCAGGTATAGCAGTGACAAAGACTTGACAAATGACTTTTGAACAGCTTCAAAGGGGTCCTGATAAGCCATTCTCTGAATCTGAAAATTAAGGTGGGATGTGACCTGAGCTGTTCTCAGCAAGATTTTCAAAATGTTGACCTCAACTTGGTATACTGTCAAGAGGTGGAAGGAGTACTTTGAAAAGCTCCTAAACACAGTGGATACTCCCTTCTGGGAGGGAGGCAGTGCTAGAAGCATTTAATGGGATTGGGTCTTTGTAGAGGAGGCTGCTGAGGAGATTAGAAAGTTTCACAGTGGCAAAGATATAGGGGGCAAATAAAATCAAACCATAAATGCTGGGGGTATTTTGGTTAACACCAAGGTTGTGTGGAAGGCAGATACCATGACTTTGAATTACTCGGGAACAGAAGTGTGTGTTTCCTGTGATAACCTATGCAAGATTACTGGAATGGAGACTCTGTCCAGCAGTTCAATCTCAGGTCGAGGAGGAACAATACCGATGCTGGCCTGACAGTGGAAGTAAGGCCAACTATTTACACTAGCATAGATATGCGAGGGGTCATGGGAACTTGTCAGTCCCGTCTTTATACGTTTTGTATATAGAAAAATAATATATCCTGTGAAGGACGACCGGTAGTTCAACCTGGCCGAAACCCCAGGACGTTAGATGGTGACTGCCCTGTAGCTTAGCAGTACCCAGATTCCCGCAGGGCACTATGGGAAATGGAGTTCGGCTTCACAGCCCAGCTGGGTACCGTGGGTGCCGCCCGGGGATGCTGCAGGGAGACACGGGGACTTCTGTTCCCAATATAGCCCGGAAGTACTCCCAAGTCATGGGGACGGAAGGACAGAAGTACTTCCGGGCTGAAGAAAATAAAAGTCTCCATCTGACCCGGAAGTGTTGGTGAATCACATGGACGGAAGGACAGAAGCACTTCCGGGTCAAGGACTATATAAAGGACTGGTGGAGACCCAGCAGGGGAGCCAGAGTTGGGAGGGAGTGTGATGGAGCTACTGGGAGGAGAGAATTGCATTGTTATTATTGATTTATTGTGGTGCTTTGGGACACAATATTGAGAAAAGAAGAAATTAAAACAACTTCTTGGTGATTTTACCCCGTGTCCTGCATACTGTCTGTTGGGAAAAAGGTGGGCAATAGCGCCACCAAGCATCCACTTACTTATAATCCATATACAGTACTGCATAGTACAAGAGTTTCAGTTTCAATGGCTGCTGTTTCATGCCATTTGGTTCCTATATTTACAGAGCAAGAGCGGTGCTCCCTATTTGCTTTTAGATGCCAAGGTTGTGTGTGTGTGTGTGTGTGTGTGTGTGTCTTATTTCCTATTCTGCTCACAATAAGGATAAGTATAGACTATTAAGGAATAGCTGAGAATCAAGTTTGAAGACCTAAGGATTGCAACTTTGCTCTGTAAATGTTGTCCTCTTTGAGTTATCAGCAGGTTGAAATTGGTTAGGCATCTTGTTTGACTGTCCCCTTAGCACCTCATACTGTGCATCCGGAAAGTATTCACAGCACATCACTTTTTCACATTTTGTTATGTTATAGCCTTATTCCAAAATGGATTAAATTCATTTTTTTCCTCAGAATTCTACACACAACACCCCATAACGACAACGTGAAAAAAGTTTACTTAAGGTTTTTGCAAATTTATTAAAAATAAAATAAAATTGAGAAAGCACATGAACATAAGTATTCACAGCCTTTGCCATGAAGCTCAAAATTGAGCTCAGGTGCATCCTGTCTCCCCTGATCATCCTTGAGATGTTTCTGCAGCTTAATTGGAGTCCACCTGTGGTAAATTCAGTTGATTGGACATGATTTGTCTATATAAGGTCCCACAGTTGACAGTTCATGTCAGAGCACAAACCAAGCATGAAGTCAAAGGAATTGTCTGTAGATCTCCGAGACAGGATTGTCTCGAGGCACAAATCTGCTGCTTTGAAGGTCCCAATGAGCACAGTGGCCTCCATCATCCGTAAGTGGGAGAAGTTCGAAACCACCAGGACTCTTCCTAGAGCTGCCTGACCATCTAAACTGAGCAATCGGGGGAGAAGGGCCTTAGTCAGGGAGGTGACCAAGAACCCAATGGTCACTCTGTCAGAGCTCCAGAGGTCCTCTGTGGAGAGAGGAGAACCTTCCAGAAGGACAACCATCTCTGCAGCAATCCATCAATCAGGCCTGTATGGTAGAGTGCCCAGACGGAAGCCACTCCTTAGTAAAAGGCACATGGCAGCCCGCCTGGAGTTTGCCAAAAGGCACCTGAAGGACTCTCAGACCATGAGAAACAAAATTTTCTGGTCTGATGAGACAAAGATTGAACTCTTTGGTGTAAATGCCAGGCGTCACATTTGGAAGAAACCAGGCACCGCTCATCACCAGGCCAATATCATCCCTACAGTGAAGCATGGTGGTGGCAGAATCATGCTGTGGAGATGTTTTTCAGGGGCAGGAACTGGGAGACTAGTCAGGATAAAGGGAAAGATGACTGCAGCAATGTACAGAGACATCCTGGATGAAAACCTGCTCCAGAGCACTCTTGACCTCAGACTGGGGCGACGGTTCATCTTTCAGCAGGACAACGACCCTAAGCACACAGCCAAGATATCAAAGGAGTGGCTTCAGGACAACTCTGAATGTCCTTGAGTGGCCCAGCCAGAACCCAGACTTGAATCTGATTGAACATCTCTAGAGAGATCTTAAAATGGCTGTGCATCGACGCTTCTCATCCAACCTGATGGAGCTTGAGAGGTGCTGCAAAGAGGAATGGGCGAAACTGGCCAAGGATAGGTGTGCCAAGCTTGTGGCAACATATTCAAAAAGACTTGAGGCTGTAATTGCTGCCAAAGGTGCATCGACAAAGTATTGAGCAAAGGCTGTGAATACTTATGTACATGTGATTTCTCAGTTTTTTTATTTTTAATAAATTTGCAAAAACCTCAAGTAAACTTTTTTCACGTTGTCATTATGGGGTGTTGTGTGTAGAATTCTGACGAAAAAAATGAATTTAATCCATTTTGGAATAAGGCTGTAACATAACAAAATGTGGAAAAAGTGATGCGCTGTGAATACTTTCCGGATGCACTGTATGTAAGGTGAAAAAGGTAAAACTCACTGGGAGAAAATCCAGGAGCATGCTGGGGGACCAATATCTCTGAGCTGGCCTGTGAATATCTGGGAATTCTTCACTAGGGGTTGGAAGAAGTTACTGTGGATTGGGTGACCTGATCCAAACAGCTCAGTAAGTTATTACCCCGAACCTTCATCAGGTTAAGTGGAATAAAAAGGATGATGATAATGATGTATGACAAAAAAGCAACACATGCAAAAATTATCAGGATTGAACACCTGCTTTTGCAATTATCAAAAACCTCTGTTTTTGTTACATGTCTATATACAGGTAAACTAATACATTTAATAAAATACTTCTGTAACCAGCTGGTGACAAGCCTCACTCCCACCTTATTCCATTCTGAATATGTTCTCTTGTAAAAAGTGCAATTATACAAGCTCGGTAGCACTGTACCAAGAAAGAAAAAAAAATGGATGGATGAAATATCCATACTGTTGCACAAGAAAATATTTGTATTTATCCTAAACAAAATTATGATTAACACACATTATTAACACACTTGAAGTGGTGTTAAAGTTCATAATTAAAGATCTTATTTTCATTCACACACTTGATGTTTTATCAAATCTAACTATAAGTACACGTGTTAGCAGCCCTGTGATGAATATAACATTTAAAAAGAAACTGAAATTAAACTAAACTAAAACAATCAAATACACGATAGTAAATGGAATTCCCGAGGTTTTCTAAAATATGGTATCATTTCTGTTTATTATGCATAAGATGTTGTAAGCATTTAACAGTGGAAGAGTAAGTTCAAAACATGAAAAAAAAAAAAAACAATTACTAACAAAAAATGTAATCTATTTTTATACTCAGTATGACTGTACAAAAAAACAAAAATGTAAAGTTACTTACTGTATGACTTATGAAAGAACAAAACTCTAAAATAAATTGTATACCAATATTGAGCAAAATATACAGTAGAAGATCAGCCCGGTTACAGACAGACACACAGACTGGCAATGTCCAGAGCACACATGTTTATTTCAATGCACTAACCCCAATAAACTCAGTCCTTTCTTCTGCCACCTCCACTCCTCACTCGTAAGCTCCGTATTACTTCTCCCGACTCAGGCTCCCCAAGTGGAGTGAGGCGGCCTCCTTTATACTGCACCCAGAAGTGCTCCAGGTGCTTCCTAATTAACATCCGGCATCTCTTCCGGGTGTGGCAGAAGTGCTGCATGCCCAGACTCTGGAGCTGTCCAGGTGCCCCCTGGTGGTGGTCACGGACCCCTGCCGGGTTGAGCTTCTAAGCTCCAATTCCATGGCCTCGATGTAAACTAAGGGGGCTGCCCTCTCGTGTCCCGAGGAAGGTACTGCTGGTAATATGTCCATTCCCCTGGTCTTCTCTTCAAAAGGGTGTCCCATCCGGGGAAGATCCCCGGCCGTCCATCACAATACATACACTGTATGTGTTTACTCTGAATGTGGCTTTGTGTCCATTCCATTCATGTGTGAAACCCACGATGATCTGGTACTTCATCCAGAAAGGGAAACCTAGATAGTTTGTTCCTTAGGGGTGCACAAAATGTAACAACTTTTCATAATTTCAATTTGTTATTTTGAGAAAGGGATTGACATTGACATATTGGGCTGAATGGCCCATTGTCAAAAGTTGTTCTTACTGTATATTCTTATTTAGTCTGACAGCCTTGCCCTTTTTTCATGAGGAGTTTCCTCCAACGTCCAAAAACTCCACCTAAATCCACTCCCCCTTTAAATCTTCATAAGATTACTTAAATAAAATTAATTAATTACTTACACTTGTGTTGAACATGACAATATGTACCCTACCTAGACTTCTTAAAAAAAAAAAAAAAATCTGCTGACTAGTAAGTACATGATTTCCAAAGGTCATGATATACCACTGCGGTGGGTTGGCACCCTGCCCGGGATTGGATTCCTGCCTTGTGCCCTGTGTTGGCTGGGATTGGCTCCAGCAGACCCCCGTGACCCTATGTTCGGATTCAGCGGGTTGGGAAATGGATGGATGGATGGATGATATACCAGCAAAGCTCCGAAAGAGCTGCAAGTAGGAGTTTGTGTCAACTCTGGTAATTAAAAGCAATTAGCATAAAACATATCAAAAGGCAACAAAAAATAAAATTGACATGAAAAATATCTAGTAGAGGTGTGTTAAATGTGAGACAACAGACATTTAGGTAAGAAAAAGTATCCTTATCATCAAATTATGAAATCTTATGAAGATAAAAAAAATTAACATCAATGCACCGCACAAGATTATCTACCATGACTTTCCACAAGGATCAAATCAACAAGCTACATGAAACAGGGATTTAGTGAATGACTTGCAGATTGGTACAAAATTAGATTAAACACAAAAGGGTAAGGAAATGTTCCTGTATTAGGAGATATCAAAAGTAGCATCAATGACTGATCAGTGAGGGATCAGCTGGTCCGTCTGATTTTTATTAATGAATGACAGTATCACACAATATACAGTACAGGCCAAAAGTTTGGACACACCTCCTCATTCAATGTGTTTTCTTTATTTTCATGACCATTTACAGCACTCCATCACTCTCCTTCTTGGTCAAATAGCCCTTACACAGTCTGGAGGTGTGTTTGGGGTCATTGTCCTGTTGAAAAATAAATGATCGTCCAACTAACCTGACTTCTGCACAACACAACTGCTGGTCCCAACCCCATTGATAAAGCAAGAAATTCCACTAAATAACCCTGATAAGGCACACCTGTGAAGTGAAAACCATTTCAGGTGACTACCTGTTGAAGCTCATCGAGAGAATGCCAAGAGTGTGCAAAGCAGTAATCAGAGCAAAGGGTGGCTATTTTGAAGAAACTAGAATATAAAATATGTTTTCAGTTATTTCACCTTTTTTTGTTAAGTACATAACTCCACATGTGTTCATTCATAGTTTTGATGCCTTCAGTCATGAAAATAAAGAAAACACATTGAATGAGGAGGTGTGTCCAAACTTTTGGCCTGTACTGTATATGTGCAGACAATGCTAAATTAGCTATTACTTTGAAGCAGTTGCATTTTTGGCCTGAAAATTATGGAGGAGTTACATGGAGAGAGAGTGAGACAGAGATACAGTAGGAGAGAGATTATCAAACACTAACAGAGCAGCACTTATGAAACCCGCTCTTCTGCTTAAATCAATTAGCCTGGGTACATGACCACCATTAATCTCCAGAAGGATCCTGGCTTGAATAGGCTCGCTGACTTGGGGAAAGTGAGTGCAGATGGTGTTTCCTATGACCCTAAGTGAGTGGTGCGAGGCACAGCTTGCACTGTGAATGTTCAAGCAGGACAAAAGGAAGGATCTACCAACATATTGTCATATAGTATAACCACCAAAGGATAGCATTATAAGATATGTTAATATCATGCTCAAAACCAAAAGCAGAAGTGCTAATGGATATTCATGAATTTCCAATTTTTACTCAATGGACAAAGTGCTACACTTGAGTATATATTAGTAATCAATGTGATTCATGATAATGATGATGACTACACCAAAATAGTGAGATGTACATGTTCATGTACACTTTAAATTGTGTCATAAAAACAAAATTGTGGGTTGCTTAAAACAGCTCTATCATTCAAGCACTAAGGTGAAACTGTAAAGTTCAGCAAAGTTATGTCTCGAAAACTACAGGTGCAAGGGCTTGCCCAAGCAACCTGAAACCAGGCCTAAAGAAAATTCCACATGCTCCAAAAATAAATATTTTTCTAGATAAGAAATTGTATTGAACATATCAGGAACAGTTAGAAATAAATTGCTTAAAGTGACTAAGAGGAGTTTTCTATAAATGTTTTAGCAGTATGTTCATTGTTGAGGTCATTTATTTTTATTTAATTTTTGCCAAAACAGTGTC
The DNA here is from genome assembly GCA_026402145.1 of Polypterus bichir lapradei. Taxonomy (NCBI): domain Eukaryota; kingdom Metazoa; phylum Chordata; class Cladistia; order Polypteriformes; family Polypteridae; genus Polypterus; species Polypterus bichir. The sequence goes on along the minus strand of JANRMT010062791.1, from coordinate 124,423,861 downwards.
ATCTTCTGGGAGACTGGTGGATGGTGTCCCACCTGCCCTTAAAACAATGTTTCTCAACCTTTCTGGTGTCATAGCCCACTTTTCCCCCCATGTAAGTGTTTTAGCAAACCACCTATGGGAATCAAGTGCTCTACTCATAGTTTTTCCTATTTCTGAAACATTATCACCTGTCCCCCTTGTTGAATCAAGCACAATTGTCAGAGCAGGTTAGTAATTCACGACCGCCAGCGGCAGCTCACCACTGAAAAGTGGGGCACCCAGTGGTTAAATAACATTGCTTTAAAGGATAAGTTTGGTATTTTTCAAGTCAAATCATCTTTATAAGGCCAGTTGCTCAAGCTTTAGTAACACCTGTTAGCAGCTTGGGTATGGCAGTTCTTATACTGGTAATGGTGGTTGCAGGAAGGCAATTTTCAGTGTAGCACATCACCACTTTCTGGCACTATGATAAACAAGATAAGACAGAACTTGTTCTATTTCTTAAAAAAAAAAGAAAAGAAATTAGCTTACCAATGTTATCACTTATGAATTATTTACGCATATTAAACTTCAATTAAATGATGGCAAAGTAATGGAAAGGAAAAGTAAACCTGTAAAATATGTTTTGGGATTTTTCATTTTATTAGGTATGTTCAGGTTTTTGTTAAACCGGTTCTAATTAACTGCAATGGGCCAGCACCCTGCCTGGGGTTTTTTCATGCCTTGTGCCCTATGCTTGCTGGGACAGGCTCCAGTGCCCATCATGACCCTGATCTTGATAAAGCAGGTTAGAAAATGATGTGTCATGATTTTAATTAATTCTGATTTTTGGAACCTCTTCGTTTCACTCCTTCTATTTGTACTGGCAAGGGTCACAATGGCAGGACAAAGAGTTAAGCAGTCTTTGCCATTAGCAACAGTCTCCATGCATTTAGCTATGGAAGTCTTTTTATTTTTGCTACCTTGTATAGCAAATGGATGACAGCTGTTGTTCAGGAGCTGGTGGTAAGCTAATAATTAAAAGTTTATTGCCCTAAATATGTCTTTTGTCTCTATTCATTTCTAACACATTTAATTCAATCTAGAGTTGCAGGGGGTGGAGACTAATCTTTCAGTTAAGCCTTTTTTATCCTTTATATTTTATTACTGTGTCAAAAATGTTTCATTCAGGATAACCTCTTTAAGGCAGTGAATTAATTAAATGGACTTAATGATGCAGCAGTATACTGTGGTGACAATAAGCACATCCCTGGCGTACATCTGAAGGCAGAGTACACAGGTTCAGAAGGCTTTTAAGCTATGTAAGTTAAATCTGTTGTCCATCCATCCATCCATTATGCACCGCGAGGTCGGGTCGCGGGGGCAGAAGCCTAAGCAGGGAAGCCTAAACCTGTTGTATCATCTTTATATGTGTAAACTAGTCTAACTTAATAATTTGTGACAGCTGCCTGTCTGAAAGATTAGCTCGAGCAGCTCCTAGGGGCAGGATGGGAATGAAAGGCTGCAATGACTTGTGTAAGGGAAGGAAATTACATGCTATAGCCCAGACAGTCATAGAATGTGCCTAAGGAATTTTACAAGCAATTTATACACACACACACACACACACACACACACACACACACACACATATATATATACACACACAAGCTAATTAGGCAGTGACAGACAGAGGATGATTAGGGAGGATGAACGGACAGGGCCAGGACATCAGGATAAACACTCCTCTTTTCAAAAGATGCCCAGTGACCTTTAATGACTACAGAGAGTTAGGTCCTATGGCAATGGGACCCACAAACAAACCATAGGGTAAGTGCCCCCTGCTGGTCTCACCAATGCCTCTTCTAGCAGCAACCTAAACTTTTCCTAGATGGTCTCCCATTTAAGTACTGGCCAGGCCCAAACATGCTTAGTATCAGGTGGATGACCTGTTCTGAAGCACAGGTGGTATGGCTGCTTGTTACCATTGCAAATATAACACAACAGATATACAGTGCTCTCCATAATGTTTGGGACAAAGACGGTAGTCGTCTGTGACACATACACATCTGCCTCCTGAAGACGGTTATCTGTCAAACAGACATTTGGGGATTTTACTTTAGCATAGCGAGGATTCTTCTGTCATCAGCAGTGGAGGTCTTCCTTAGCTTACCAGTCCCATTGTGATTACTGAGCTTACCAATGTGTTCTTTCTTCTTAATGATACTCCACACAGCTGATTTAGGTAATCCTAAAGTTTTACTGATGTCTCTAATGATTGTTGTTTTTCAGCCTCATAATGGCTTCTTTGACTGTCATAGATTAGGTCTTGCCCTCATGTTGAACAATGGAAAATATAGACTCCAAATAGTAGAAGCAAGCCAAGCTATCTTAAAGAGCAATGAAACACACTTGAGGAATCACAAACACCTGTGACACCAATTGTCCCAAACATTATGGTGTCCTGGAATGGGGGTACCACGTAGAAAAAAGTGTTGTAATTTCTACAAAAAGTGTTACTGAAGTATGTGCAAATATTCTTAAATGAAAGTCTGCAAAGTGCACTTTATTTAATCACATCTGAATTGTTTGATTTGTAATTTTACACTGTGGAGCAGAGGGGTAAATCCAGGAAAAATGTATCTTTGTCGTAGACTTTATGGAGGGCACTGTAGATTTAAAGTGTACCTAAGTTGTATTTATTCCTAATCGTAAATAACTATCTGTTATAAGCTGAATTATGTGTACTCTACATGGGACAGCATTCACTATTTACTGCACACAGTAGAGGCTTGTCCACAAGCCAAGAATGCAAAGGACAATTTATATTGTTATTTACTTTTAACTTTTTAAAATTACGTTAAGTTTCTGTTTGCATGTAATATTTTATTTATACAAAAAAAAGTATACATAAAGGCACATGTTAAACATCAGGATGTTTTTAGAACTATGTTATCATTTTTATTTGCACTGTAATAAGCTATGTTTGTTTTGCACACAGAGTGGGGTGTTTCAGCTTTTGTGAAGTGAAATAACATCACAAGAAGGAGGAAATTCATTTGAATAAATTTTAGCAGAACAGTTTCACGCCAAAAAAAAAAGATCAAAAATATTTCATATTTCACATGGACAATCAGAAGCAGGGCATGAATACTTCACATCAGGGAGTGAGGCATAGCCTTTTCAAACAGCCACACAAATTGCACAACATTCATTTAAAGGACTATAACCTCATTATTGTCACAATTACATATTTGACATCACACATATTCTTTTTAAAATGCATGACAAGAAAACTGACCAGCATGCCAGTCAGACATCAAAAATGTGCAGGGATACTAAACTAGTATTCAACTCTTCATTCAGATTTGCATTTCAATAGTTTTGCCGATTTTATTTGATAAATAAAAAAAAGACAATTATATATTGCACAATTGTAGAATGACTGGACATTGCCACTGCAGCAACCAACACTGAAATACAAACAGACTAACAAGAAAATAAGGGAGGTTGGTTGGCTTTTGTTGTAATGGAGTTAATTAAAAGGACTCACTGTTATCACATTTCTGTAAACTGCACGAAAATACAGGAATTTTTATAAATAAACTTGCACTCAAAAATCACTGCATAAAGGATAAGATTTTGCATCCATTGTTCCAGCATTTAGAAACTTTTACAGAAGGTATCAAGATCTCCTATACTAATTCTCATTTTATATACTGTATACAGTATGTGATAGAGACACTGCATTTTAAGAATTTTCCAAACAGATATAATAGCACTAGACAAGGCAAACTTGAAAACAAAGAGGATAAAAGAAGATGGAAAAATCACAATAAAAGACCTGAAAACTACAAAATCTCAACCAATCTCCTCACCAAGTTCAAGCACTTCTGGCTTATGGTGTAATTCTAAGTTTTCCTTGTAGACAGAATCCAGCTCCTGGGGACAAGCTCATCCAATATCATGAATTCAGAAAATGAATGCAGGGATTAAGTTGTTAGAGTAAAACTACACTTCTGCCTGGCAAAAATTTGCTGAGTGTTTACTTTTAAAGAACATACATTAACTTTAAAGGACTTCTAATTACAGTTTTTAATGAAAGGCAAAAAAGCTTCCAGGCCATATTCTTGTACCGAGAGGAGTTCAGATAACAAAAGTGACATATGAGCGGCAATGCTGGAAGTCATGGATGTGTTAATTTGTTAATACAAATAATGCTAAAACAAACACCACCACCAAACAACAAAAATGAAAATAATACAACTGTTAAAGCCACACTAATTTACACCCACAATAAAAATATTCTTTTTTCTCACTACTTTAAATTCATTGATGAGCAGTGCACTTTGTAGTCAAATGCTCCATTTATGGTATACATGGATAATCCCCATATTCATAGCTGATCTCTACAGAAACCAAAGAATCTGCTTCTAGCAGTTTTTAAAAAATGGATTGGGCAGTTCAAGAGCTTCTTCTCCCTAAAGAACCACAGCATGTTAAAAGTTTCCATTTTAAAATGAGCCTTTTAGTTCATTGCTCTAATGTCGAGTTCATCTGAAATCCTTTGATTTTCTGTAGCCTCATTGTTCATGGACTAACTTAAGTGTGTAATAGAATGGTGGATTTTGGGCATCCACCAACCACAGATGGCAAGTTAATCCATTGATGAGGCATTTTCACCCACACATCAACATTCTCATAGAATGAAACAGCTTAGTGCCTCCAGTCAAAAACATTTGCAATGTTCACTCAAAAAGGAGGCCCAGCTGGCAGTCAAAGCAAACAAATAAGGCAACAAAACTCCACACAATAAAAACACATCACAAATAATTACTGTACAACAGGTTAATAATGCTGAAACATATTTAAATATTTGGCAAAACACTCAAACAAGCTTACAAAGAATTCTTGGATTGTTCATTCGAACAATGACTTAAAAATGGTACAGTTGAACAGTATTTTGTCAAGGGTGTCTAAAGCAGGACATGCTCCCAACCTGAGCAAACAGCACACCCTTTCTTTTATGCAAACATAGACTTGTTTATCCTTCACAGGCTCACCTTCAACTAAGTGATCACTTAATGCAGACTAACATTGCACAGGTGACCCGTTTTATAAAATACATGCAGAAAAATAAAAACTGTAAAACAATGCACCCTTTATTGTAGCTACATAATTTGTCTAAAATATGCAGTGTTTCCTGGGACAGACACTAGAGAAAAGTTCTGTAAAGGTGGACACCAAAAATATTACATTTATAGACACCTGGAAAGGGCCTCAGAAATTACATTGTTAAAGTGTAAGATTTTCAGATGATATGTAGCAATAAAACGATATGCACGACATGCAATGATAACCTTCAAAATTAACAACAATATGATACATTCATTACGGCAGCATGTTTGCTTAAAGACCAGTTTGAGGCTATCTTACCAGAAGCCAAAATTAAATCAGGTTAGGCACTAAAATTCTGAAGATAAAACAGTGGTGTAGGGTAAGTACTGCAAAAAGCACCCCATGTGTATTATGCAAATTACCAAAGCACATCCTTTTAATGTTTATGTATTTACGTCACCTGCTGTTGCTTTAGAAAACTTGATTTTTTTATTATTAATTTAGCAGACACCTTTATCTAACTTGACTTACAAAGAAAGTTATAATATAAGCAAGAATGATTTGAAGGTACTGGGGATATTTTGCAGACAGGCAGAAGCAGAAAAGAGAGACTTCTAGAGGAGACATATGGAAAGACCATTGAACTTGGACCTGGAACTATTGAGGAGCAGAACCATTCAGAGAACTGTAAATCAAGACAAGAGCTTTGACGTGGATCCATGAAGCAACAGAAACTCAGTGGAGAGACAAAAGCAGAGTAGTAGTAGGAGTTAAATGATGGACAAAGAACAACAGCTGAGTAGATAGATACATTCTGGAGGAGTTGAAGAGGTCTGATAGCAGCTGAAGGAAGCCCCGCAGGAGTCAGTTGCAATAATCTAGCCAAAAGAGCACCAGTGTCTGAAGAAGTTGCATGGCATAATTAGTGAGGAAGGGTTAACTCCTCTGAATGTAATAAACAAAGAAATGACGGGATTGGGTCACTGAAGAAATATATTCAATGAATTAAAGTGAGGAGTCCTGAATCATGCTAAGATTGTTAACTGTGACTGATGGTGAAAGGGTGACATCTTCAAGTGCAATATTTAGAAACAAACCTGAGAAGGTAGAATCAGGAGGCAAATGAATTGTGATATCTTACTTTGAAAGGTTACGTTTAAGGTGATGACCATTCATCCATGGCAAGGGGCAAAAAGATGGCTGGAGATTTGTGCTTAAACCTGTGGGTTGTAAGAGAGAAATAAGAGGAAGAGCTGTGTATCATCAGCATAGATGGCAGGAAAAGCCATGAGAAGAATTAACATTGCCTAAGGAATGAATGTAGAGAGAAAAGGAAAATGGACCCAACACTAATCCTTGAGGCATACCTGTGGAAAGTTTCTGGGGAAAAGACAAAGATTTAGACCAGGAGACACAAAAGTATCCATCACAGAGGTAGGACTTGAACTAGTCCAAAGAAAAGCCTCTGATTCCAAACTTATTGAGGGAAAAGATAAGTGGTTAACAGTATTGAAAGCTAATTAAAATAAGAACTTTGGATAGAGAAGCAGCTTGAGCAGATCTAAAAGCATTGCTGACTGAAAGCTGTGTGGTCTCAGTAGAGTGACCCTTGTAGAACTAATTTTTGTTATACATTCCCATGCATGTTTCAATGTAAAGGGTTTATGAGTTAAAAACATATTTTCAAATCAAATTGGCTCAGGAATTTACTGTGGCAGTAACAAGGTGAAAGAAACACAGCATTGGTGTGAAAACAGTTTACTGCAGACACAACAATACAGCTTAACTCTCCTGCATTCAGGAGAGTTGTTGCAAAAATAACTACAGTATATAGCTACTGTACATTTGCAAAGAACCTTGGGATGGTACTTACTATAGAAGGGCATTATCTATACTAATAAAAGGCATAGCCCTCACTGACTCACTGACTGACTGACTCACTCATCACTAATTGTCCAACTTCCCGTGTAGGTAGAAGGCTGAAATTTGGCAGGCTCATTCCTTACAGGTTACTTACAAAAGTTAAGCAGGTTTCATTTAGAAATTCTACGCGTAACGGCCATAACAGTCGACAATGTCCACCATGTTAAACTTTCTTATTTATGGCCCTATCTTCACGAAATTTGGTAGGCGGCTTCCCTGCGCTAACCGAAACCGATGTATGTACTTATTTCGGTGGTATGACGCCACTGTCGGCCGCCATATTGATCTTTCCAACGGTCTTTGTTACCTATGGGCCCATCTTCAAGAAATTTGGTACGCGGGCTCCCAACGCTAACTGAATCCTACTTACGTACATATATACGTCCATAGCCTGCAGCTCGGTCGCCCATCCCCACGCCTCCCACATTGTTGGCTGCCTGCCTGTATAAGGCCGTCCGTCGCTCCGGTCTCTTCATTCCCTTCCTTGCTTCGCCACGGTATTCACGTTTCCCAGCTGATAACTGCAGCCAACGGTCTTTGTTACCTATGGGCCCATCTTCAAGAAATTTGGTACGCGGGCTCCCAACGCTAACTGAATCCTACTTACGTACATATATACGTCCATAGCCTGCAGCTCGGTCGCCCATCCCCACGCCTCCCACATTGTTGGCTACCTGCCTGTATAAGGCCGTCCGTCGCTCCGGTCTCTTCATTCCCTTCCTTGCTTTGCCACGGTATTCACGTCTACCAGCTGATAACTGCAGCCTTTTTATTTAATCCACGGCTTCTCCGCTGTTTTATTGTTCGTTTATTGCGATTATAGTTATTGTATAGATATTTTAGACTTAGTTTACATTGTTCAGGTACCCATTTCCTTTATCGTTCCAACCGTACCCTCATTAACATGTCTATCGAGGTGATTACCATCGATCAAAGAACTGTTACTTACCGAGTGGTTTCCATGCCCGGAGATGGCACCTGCCTTTTCCATTCTCTGTATTACATATTGCATGACCATATCAGGCTCACTCTTGATATCCGGAGGAACTTTGTGTCTTATGTATTGAATGACTGGGACAGGTTCAAGGTGTGGAATGATGACGGTACAGGAGATAATTATACTACACAGGAGCACTATAAGAGTGAAATGCTTAAGCCCTTCACCTATGGTTCTGCATGTGAGTTGATGGCTGCCGCTGAATTGTTCGGTTGTCGCTTTCAAGTGTACCGAAATGGCCAAATATTTTACACCTTTGGACAACCGCCAATGCCTCTTAAACATCTTAGATTCACAGGTGACGATTTGAGTAGTGGACACTTTGATGTTTATGAATGTTTAAACTCTCAAAAGCTGGATGCGAAGTTATCGATGAAACCGGTTGTATGCTTACAACCGAATGTCACTTCAACACAAGTCCTGCAAATACTAACGTAATTTAAACAAACCATGAAACTCAAACCGATTATGGCAGCAGCAATCCAAGCTGTGAGATTTGAGGCTGTACGTTGCATGCTCAAGAGTAAGCTCAGCGCACAGCTTGGTCATATTACAACCGGAGGGCCGAGCTGACAACGTGGCATACAAAGAGATCCTTAACAAATAATTATTGATATATTTTCCCTCAGTTTAAAAAGGTTTACTTTTCTTCTTAATAAAAATTTTAAGGCAGTACTTCGCCGCTGCAAAGCGCGGGTATTTTGCTAGTACAAAATAAAGGCTATTTGAAGTTTTTTTTATGATAATGGAAATACCAGAACCCTCATCTTTGTACCTCATATACATATTTTGTCTACACTCGTTGATGAAGGTATGGAACAGGTGGACACATAGATCACTGGTAGCATAGTGACTTCACTTGATTTTCTTGCCTTTGGAACAGCCACTGCCTAGAGCTCCCCTTGTGTAGTCCCCAGTCCTTTTATCATGTGAAAGCTGCATAACAAGTTACTAAACCAGTTGTTCTCAATCTGTGGGGCAGGCCCCCCTAGGGGGGTGCAAAGTAACAAAAAGGGGGGCGCGAAGATGTGAAAAAAAGAAAACAAGAATCAAAAATATGAAAAAAAAAACATCTGTTGAAACCAAAACAAATTAATTTAAACTACATTCTGATACTAGAACAATAAATATAGAGTTAGATAAATGTCGCTAAAAGTTAAGTAGGTATAATAAAATATGCATCTACATTTTAAAAAAATGTTAGGGGGGGGTGCGATTAAAACTGTTATGAAAACTCGGGTCGCAAATACTTAAAGGTTGAGAAACGCTGCACTAAACAACAAACCATGCTGAAAAGAACCAGAGGCAAATGGGGGGTATAAAAAGGCAGGACTAGGGTCTGCCCATTCCCAGTAGGAGGCAGCTTAGTTCTGAATGTGTTCAGGCTTTCATTAATGAGTTTCATTATGCTATCACACAATTTTTGGCTTATATCTTATATGCAAGTGTAACAATCAGTGGGCTTAAAAGAATTAAAACAACAAATAATGTACAAAATATGCAGCTGAGACAAGACAAGAGACAAAAAATAGCATGCACATGCCACTAAACTTAAAATGGAATGTTATTATATTGTTATTATAAGGATTTGTTTTGCTCTTTGGGCCAGGGGTTTTACTATTCCCTTCTCCATTTCAGGATGTACTGTATAAGCTTGGCCTTGTTTTAATTGTGAAAGCCACAGGCTTGAATTTGCATTACTGAGCCAGGGTTACTTAATATTTCAAGACCTACATAGTGGTTTGAAGCTTTCTTTAAGCCCTGCATTCTGTCCTAACTCCAATGGAAGAGATACTATTTTAAAGAAAAGCACGAGGAAACACAACATAGTCAACACAAAGCAAGCTAGAATCAAAAACTGGGATATCAAGCCACACTTTCTTCAAGTTCAAAACAGAAAAACAAAATTCAAAGTCAAAATGTCATTGTCAAAAGTATGTTCCTCAAAAAGTGTTTTTTAAAAAAAAGAAATCAAAATGGCATCCAAAACACTGAAGTTTATTTTAAATAATATCAAATAATGTTCAAAAAATAAAACAAACCAGATAAACAGAACCTACACTTCCAAAACCCCTAAATGGTCACAAACAGCCAAATAAGATAAACCGAAGGCAAAGAAGAATTAAAAACAGGAACAGTTTATAAAATGTTCATAACACATTTAGTGATAAAAAGGTTGGGCGAACAGGTGCACTATGATGGACATGTAAGGAAACAGTCAAGGAAGAAATCCAAAATAAAAATAAAAAAAAGATATAGGTGGAAGTAGTCGCATGCAGAAGTACAATGATGCCCAAGGCTGTTACATATAGAAATATGGTATAAAATGACATAATATTCAATGGGCTGTTTTTTTCCCCCTTTTCATTCTTTTAGATTTTATAAGACACAAATCAATCAAGGACACAATCACTACTACATCTCATACATTTATTTTTCATTTCAGTTTCAAACCTTTCCTCAATTAACTCAGAGAGCTAAGTAAACAGATAATCCAATGTAACACACACTCTCATGCATATCTCGTACATTGAGACATCAAACAGGTTAACAGAGGCCCAAGTGAGTTTATTTTTGACAAAGTCTAAAAAAGCTTACGACTGTTCTTCGTAGAGGAAACTAATTTTTTTTTCTAATTTTAAGAGAGTCAGAGTTCTTCCAAATGATTAATACCGTGAGTAAGCAATGCAGTAGAACCGACTTTCATGACAGTTACTGTAAATAATGGTATTACAGCATTTAAAATAATTATGGATCCCTCTAAAAGTGTCTAACAAATGCGAAAAGGGGTTGTTGCTCTTATGCGAGAGGCTTGTAGTCAATGGGATCTCATGTGGCACTTTGGTCTGGGAGCTTCGTGATTAGTAGTATTACCTGCATAATTCACCAAGGGCACTTAAGTCTGCAGTACATAAAAAATATGGCTATTGTAAAACAGTCAAAGGAGTAATAATAGTTAAATATAAAAAAAAGTCACAGGAAGGTTAATTTGTATAAAGTGGACATATTCAAATTATTATCAGATGCCTCTTGCTGTATGCTAATCACCATCATACAGAACTTTATAGATTAACATTTCAAAATATTGCTGAAAACATATTTAATGAGGGAAGACAGCTTAAGCCCATACAATACCATTATATAAACCAACTGCAGCACATGCAGCCACTACTGTACAGTCCCATTAGTTCATTATTAGTGCATTATGCATGGGGAAAATTTACGCCTGCATGGTGCATGTTCCTCCATATACAGTATGTCTTAATGTTCCACTATATTTTAATTAGTGTGCAAAGAGCAAACATAGGAAAATGTCTATTTCATATCACTTGGTATAATTTCACCACGTGATCATTTAGGTTTACAATGAGAGAAAACAGACTTCATAATTGTTGTCTTCACAGTTTTGTGCTGTGATGTTGTTTGGAAATAATGCAAATTAATTAATTCATGTTTGAATTCATACAGTATTGATGATGGCTGTTACTTCAGTGAAGTATTTCAGCTGTGTATTTGTAAGCCACAAATAAGCGGTCAGGGCACATCAGTTCATATCGGACCTCAACAATATATATTTCTTTATCTTATGACATCAATCAGTCACATTTTATGTGGTTACAGCAAACACAGGCAGATTAGGTAGTACAAGAGACACCTCTGTGATTTGAATATTCCCCACCTAAGCTTTATACCATCGTGCTATCTTACAGTTTGTTGCTGGCTTACTGGGTGGGTCTTACACCACATATCCAAATCTTTCTTTTTAAACACTTAGGAGAAACATTTAACCTGGAAAAACAACATTCGAAACGTTTGAATTTAGTTAAGCTTAAAATGAGTCCTGATAGGCAAATAATCCAAGCTAAAGGGGAGTCTGCTTACCAAACAGCTGACACTGTCACACCCAGTGCAATTATTCCTCCTATTTGCCTAAGAACTGTCTTTTCCAGGGGTTTTAAACAAATGAGTGGTTATTCAGAAGTTACAGGACTTTAAAATATCATCTCAACTGGGTATGTCAGCTTTTCTCAGAATTAGATGATTCAGGCTTCAGAGTCTGTTTTTTTCCTTAACATCTGAACCCTCAAAGTGCTCACTGGATGCAACCACATGGAATCTCACTTTACAAATGTGAAACCCACGGCTACTGTAGGAAAAAGGGTACAGCCTTCACTTACCATTGGGAATTTAACAGAATTAGTTGACAGAGTTGTTGCTTTTAAAAACATCCTACAACAGCACTAAATCATTCATTTTTTGTCATTTTTAAGCAGGTTGCCATACACAAATTGGCCATAAAAACTGAAGGGGAATCAAACTGAAACACATCAAGGATGATAGAAGGCACTCTCAAATTATTTCCATACAAAGTAGAATGCTGAAGTGTTCAAAACTGCGTTTTTATTACAAATAAAGAAAACAAAAGGTGAGTTTAACAAAATGAGCAACAATTATTCACAAATTAAATGAAAACAATAAATCCTACAATCCTAAACTAGATGGTTAGCCTTCCTATTAGATGTGGTGGCTGGTCCCCTTTCCATCTCAGTACTACACCAGTATTCTTTTTCACTCAATTCCTGTACCAGTTTCGGAGATCCTCTGGATTATCTTATCTCACTGGTTGAATGCATGCCCACAACCCTTTCAGCTCTACGCTCACTGAACCTTTGACTGTAAAAGGATATTAATCGCCATCTTCGAATCACTTCTAGAACTCCTGGGGACATCCCACCAGAACTTCTCAGATTTCCTCACCTGTTCGGAGTCCTAGGCCATATTTAAATATTCAATTCAAAATTGAATTTTCTCTACTTCTGTGATCACTGAGGAGATCATATACAAAAAGTACCTTCATTTTAATCACATGCATCATCTACAGGATTATATTTTTATTCAAAAGAGATCAAATAGTACAAACAAAACACAAAAAAAAAACAAACGAAAAAACAAATTGTACTTATAGAAGGAGCTTCTGTTACGATGAGTGCCCTAATGTCAGGTATAAATGGAGAGGTGTCAAATAGTAATTTTACAACATTTCCTTGGAATAAACTGAAGGTATTTCTTTAGAAGCAGATCAGCTATTAAAGGTTTACTTTCAAGATTTGAAAAGCTCAATCATTGAAACTTAGTCATTCATGATGATTAACCTAAAATACACTTTTGTATCTTCCTTGTAACCGTGTAGATCTTGGGTTCGTTTCCCAGTTCCTCCCTGTGTGGATAGCGCTTTGAGTACTGAGAAAAGCGCTATATAAATGTAATGAATTATTATTATAATGAATTATTAATATAGGTGGGCACAGAAAATGAATGCATGAATGTAAAAATCACTGTTGTGGAATTTCATCTCTTTTGCAATTGCTTCTAATTTACTTTACTAAGCTCCTGCTCTCTTGACTGTACTCTGTAATGACTCTTACTGTAAAGGGACTCCTGGATTCAGGAAAGTTTTTGTCTGACTGGAAACAAAGCCATTTGTAGGTACCTGTATTATTTTCTTAATTTGACTGTAATAAGGCTGGAATTTGCAAAACTTTTTTTTTTTATACAAATATTTCCCCAAAATACAGGGGTTGGCAAAAGTAGGTTTACAGTTGTGAGTACGCAAAACACAAAGTTTAATCAGGTATTTTTTTATTAATTAAATGTATTATTCCTTTGTATTATTTGTCTTCTTATTATTATTGTTATTGGCAAGTAGATTACAAGAATGTGTAAATAATGAAGGCTGGAAATTTGAGCACTTATGGATATTGTACCTAAGTGCACTGTGCCATTCTTTTGAGTTAATAAACTTAAAAGATATTGAGTTAATGAAGATATTGTAATAATCATAACCTGCATGTCTTTTTCCACATGAACAACTGTAAACCTACTTTTGTCCACCCCTATATAATCCTGTGTACTGTGTTATATCCAAATTTTGATACTATGAAAACTTAAACTTGTGGAGCTTAAGAAGGTGCACAATATAACAAAAAGACTGAAACTGAAAATTGCTACATGGGCATCAGCAAGTAACCACCAATACCGCACTATGGCTTGTCAACATGACTTTGCATTTACTTACTATCACTAATTCATCATCATTATATAGAAGTTGCTCCAACATCCCTATGCAATATTTCTCTGTTTAGCCAGGTGACTTTTCTAAAGCTAGAGACACACACAGTATATGAGAGAAATATAAACTCGTCCTGCTTTAAGACCAACTTCCAGCTGCATGTCTGCCAAAGATACTGTCTCTGTCTTACCCACTTTACCAGACATTTTCTTTCTCTTATATTTGAATAAACTGAGGGTAGCTGACTAACCAGCTAACCTTGGTCTTCTCATGTTTTCTCTCAATAGGGGTCTTAGCGTCCTTTTGGATTTATTTTTATCACATTTGGCAGCATGAAGTTCTTTATTTTGTTGTCTTCTGCTGCCTCCTGGGTTTTAGGAAATACGTTTAAAAATATGTTACTTAATGCCAAGTAGTGTGGAAGACAGTAGGACTTAGAGACTTTCAAAACTAGACTTATTATTTATTTTAGAACTATCAAGGTCTGCCCTCGTCTAGATTGTTATAATACATTTGCATTATTTTTTAGTGCTGGGTCACTAAAAGGCATACAACTTATTAGTGGTCAGAGATGCTTGACCCTTGACTATGACAGAGAAAGACAGAGAGTGGCCAGAATAGCATGAAAAAAGACCTCAAGATCAGTTAGTGTGCTTATCATATCAAATTACCACAAGCTGGGGACGACAGGACTAGAAAAATAACTTAAGGGCAAATGTGAGGACTAACCAGAGGCCATTTCTCTCCAACCAATTAACAGCTGATAGGCTCTCTTGGTGATTTGGCCTTTTAAAGACAACTACAGACTCAGGACATATAGACACCAAAAATAAATAAATGAATAAAAACAGCAACCCTCAACATAAAAGATATGGCTTGGATAAAGAGAAATGCTGCTGTCAATAAAAGGCTTCTAGGTAGCTGTAACATGAGGATATATATCTATATATCCATCTATAACAAACTGAATGAGAATCAGTGTATGTGGCCATAATGCATATCCACAACACTGAACCTGCCACATTTTGCACAGATTCCACATTTGTACAAGAGAAGACCACAGGTTAAAATGTTTTCTATGTGATAGTATGTGATCACACCATGGACTATACACTGCATGTATATATCACACTGCATATTAAATATATATTAAGCAGAATGTTTTTTGTGAACTGCAGTGGGCTGGCGCCCTGCCCAGGGTTTGTTTCCTGCCTTGCCCCCTGTGTTGGCTGGAATTGGTTCCAGCTGACCCCCGTGACCCTGTGGTTGAGATATAGCGGGTTGGATAATGGATGGATGGATGTTTTTGTGATTGTGGCTGGTATGGAAATTAACACTGTTGAACCCATCTCCACCAAACTTTGCATAGAATGCCATTTATACAGAAGAACACCACTGGCTATGTTTTGTTCAAAGATTTAGTTGGTATCCCAGGTTTGGGTAGTGCCAGGGATCCCTGCTATTATACACATATACAGTAAATTACAGGGTGCTGTACTAGTGTGTTCAGCCCCTGGTGACAGCTCTAGATGCCTTGGTTTCAGTCCAATGCAAGTATGGAAGTTACACATTTATCTCATGTCCAAAATCTGTAATGAACTAAGTTCGTTCAGAAAATGTATGAATGGGTAGATGGATTAAATTATAACAAAAATCATTATGCACAATATGCAACACTGAATGTACATGTGAAATAATAATAAAATATGAAATTACAACAGCTTCTACCCCTCTACCCTTGACTCTGAACTCTGTGCTGCCTCCCTGCCCTCAAACCTGCCCCTTGTAGCTCATTTACATGCAGTACATTTGTAATGCTTGTGATTACTATTGATTTTTATTATTTGTTGTTATTTATTTATCACTACATATTCACTTAACTATTATATAGTTATTTATTTAGAGTAAAATTCTTTACCCATCGTCTCCTGTGTTTATTTATGTATATGATGCACTGTTACTGTAATTTTGTGCCATGGTATGCTGCAATGCTGTGTATGGATAGCGTGACAATAAAGCCACTTGACTAACAATTAAATCGAACACATTTTCTTTTTTTTTTTTTTCATTTTAACAGTGTTTGATCTATGAGGCTCAATTAGGATTATTAACGATTCATTCACTAAAGAGATTCTATTTCAGGAAAAATTATACTGTTGTGTAGTAAGGTGTCACACCATCATGTTTAAATGCCAAGAATAAAATATGCTATATGAGCACCTCACTGCTGAATTTTGGACAAATTGAATGCATTTATAATGGCCCTTTAACTAAATGTAGTATTTAACGGCTTGCTTTCCGTTTCGAAATACCATAGTTTGTAATTGTAAAATCCTGCACATTTCGTTGTTTATATGAATACTGTAGGTAAGAATCACTACTTTGTTTTTGGCGCTTTGAAATCTTATCTAACCAGGTGGTAACACTTCACGGTGACATGGCGATTTCTGGTGTTGCCCATTAAATCCTGCTCTCATAAGATGGTTATTAAACAGAGATTAAATTTACAGAAAAAAGTGTCAATTTTTCTACAATAATTTATTGCCGCGTAATCGACCGTTCAAATTGATCTCAAACCGCCTAACTGGCAGTGCCTACAGACTAAGTGGATTCCCGTTAATAATACGCAACCTTTTGTTCCAGCCTGTTCATTTGCGAGTTTCCGACCTTAGGCACCAACCCCTGACAAATGTGTCGATGGCTCGCAGCATTTCTATTCCAAAATGCACATAAGATAACACATCTCAGCTGCTTTCTATACTGTATATCCTTAATGAAGTTCAGATCGTAAAAGGCGCTATAAGCAGGAACGCAGCGCACAATTCTAGGCGTTGTCGCGTAACAGCTGTTTCAGGTATAGTGGAGCCGCCCCACCTGTCCTCCACTCTCCGACCTGAAAGTTGTATTTGCAGCAGTTGATAAGCTATTAAAGTAGTGACAATTCAACGCTCCACACAACGGAAGGAGCAGGGTAACTATGTCCCTTTGACTTAATTATAATAAAGGTCTGCGCTCACCTCTTTGCACACCGGCAGCTGCCTGCTCTGCCCTGCCACGCCGCCGCACAGCAAGACCACGCTGTTCAGATAAGCGAGAGCCCAATGGGAGAAGACCATGTTGCAGTCCGGTGAGCTGGCTGTGAGGATTACCCTGCTCGCGACTGTTTTATATACTCGCGCGACGCGGGGCAGAGGCAACAATGTACCTGCTCTCTTCGGAAAACTTCGATTCTTCTTTCCGAAAAGTAACGAAGCTGCTTTGGTTTGACGGGGTTGATGGGCGTATTTACGCCGACGGGTGTGGTCAAGAAGGGCAGGTGAATGAAGATAAGGGTCGCTGCTGTGGGCGTTTTCGGATGAAAATTAAGTGGAATCTATTCAAAGAGGTTAATAAAACAGGTGAGGAGCCTCCGGATCAATAATAATATTATTAGGAGCCGCGTGGAATGGTGTAACAAGGTTGGTGAAGCAGCGCGAGACGACGGGCTCCACGAGCGACATCGCCACCGAGACCACACAGCCGGAGCGGGTTAGGTTTGGGCAAGGCTTCACACGAATGATCCTGTAAAGAGAAGAGTCGGTCTGTCTGCCATTTCTTTGGCTAACGTGTTGATACATTAAGTGTTTTATACTGCAAAAGAGTTACACTGAAGAAGATGGAGACGCAGTCATCGTTGATCTGTTCTATCGCGGCTACACACGTATTGTATTGTATTAATACATACGATGGAACATCTGTTGACCTATCCTTCCATTTCAGGATAATGGATGTTAATAACAATTCGCACATATCCTTCATCTTTGGCACTTTCAGTGCTGGAAAGCCCTCATACAGGGCCTGATTGTAATGATGTGAAAAGCATGAGTCTTGGCGAGCCTGTTTCAGGAAGCCGACCTGCACCGGTGCAAGGCAACATCAGGCTGGACTCCAGCCGCTGGAGAAAAAGTCATGCATATTTTATAAAGGAGATACCAGAATGGTTCGGGAGCAGTTAGGTGATAATTCTGCTGTGTTCATAATTTGTATCATCTTTCCCACCAAACATTTTCAAACTAGTGATAGGCGATACTGCTGATTTTCTTTTTGATCCAATACCAGGTGCTACAGAGGCCAGTAATGTTGATACTGATACCAACACTGATGCAGCCAGAGTGTCGTCTTAATCTTATATAAAAACTTGGTGGACATCAAAAAGTCACATTTTAAAGACTTTGAATTGGTGCCAAAGTTTAGACATCTTTGCTTGTTTATTAACAGAAATTATTAAACATGTTTAGTTCTTGCAAACAATTTGTGAAACATCAACAAGTGTTAGCATTACATTTTTTCTCAACATGCAACAAGCATTGCATTCTTTGGCTCAAAAAATGTCGTTTTTATTTTTTACTGTAAAACGTGAAAAACACTAAAAGTATGCAGTCGGAAGTGTAAAAAGTATAATGATGCATATACTGAGTGAGCAGCACTTTCGGATTCACCAGGATCACTTCCGGTTTCACTGTCCATTTCAGTTTACTGCCTGAACACAGATTGGCTTCGTCATTACTGCTGATGAGAGGCTCCTCAACATCACTTCTTATCACTGTCAAGAGCATGAAGCACTTGGGCTACTGAAAAACGTTTTTTTACAAGACACCATTATTACTAGGCGCACCTACAGGTGAAAGGAAAAGATGCACCTATACTGTTGCCCAGGTAATGTTTGGGACTACCACTTTTAGCATTGTTTTAACAGCCCGAGTGACACTCTGGCCTAATGCTAGAGAATGGGCTGTAAAGATAATGTAGAACATAACTTTTTTTTATTTTACAAAATGGACATAATAAATATAGGAAGACTGAAAGTGTATTCTAAGTATGTACATTCATTAAGCTATAAATGTAATATATTCCCTTCTAAGAACATACATTGATTGTTTTCTATTCAGACAATTACAACAACCTTACATCAATTTACAATAATAGTGTTACCTGGGTACTTACCTGCCTTTCTGAAAGGCTTCTTTAAGAGTAAACTGCAGCCAGAGTATCTGTGCACTCTCTTCTGATCGCCTCGATTGTAACCCCTCATGTTCAGCAACGTGACTAACTTTTCATGAGTTTTACTACGTTTGTGCTGTTGCCGCAATAACATACGGCCTTCTGCCACGTATCACATTTTGCTTCATTATTGTTCACTCAGTGGAGTAAAATAACTCCAAACAACGCTTCTCTTTCTTTCTGCTATTTGCCTCACACACACAGTCTCACTGCTTTGGCTGGTGAACCACAGCACTGCCAGTGTGAACGCAGGGCAATCAAAGGTGTGGATGAAAGAGCAGCTCCCGTTTTACACAATATTTGACACATTTAACTTAATCATGCTCTCATTATTAAATGCATTTTAAAATAATTTCTAATAAACTTGCATATTATTGAAAATTTATAATATTGAAACTTTTAATATGAACATTGATGCTTAAATTAAAAGGGAAGGATCGTAAGCATCAATACTTTAGTATCCATCCACCCAGGAACCAGAAACTGAGAGGGAGCGGTACTAGCCACTGAACATAAGAACATATAAAATTTGACAAGCAAGAGGAGACCATTTAGCCCATCGAGTTCATTTGTTTAGGTAATATCTTAAGTTGTTCCAATGTCTCAAAGGTTGTCAAGATTTCTGCTTCATTTATATGTCTCAGTAGTTTCTTCCAGATTCCCACAGCTCTTTGCGTAAAGAAGTGCTTCGTGGTTTCAGTCCTAAATGCACTTCCCCCTAATTTTCACTGTTGTCCTCGGGTACATGATTTGCTAATAAGTTGAAAGAATTCTGCTGGATCTACATTATCAATGCCTTTGCTTTGAGTCTCTGCTCAAAACTAATCAAGTTTAATTCAATGAGTCTGTCAGAGTATGACATGGCCTAAAGTCCTGGGATGCCCGTAGTTGCTGTCTTCTGCACATCTTCAAGTGCTGCTATGTCTTTCATGTAGTGTTGTGACCAGAACTGCATGCAGTACTCCAGATGTGGTCTTGCTAGTGCATTATATAGTCTAAGTGTAACATCCTTTGGATTATACAGATAGATAGATACTTTATTAATCCCCAAGGGGAAATTCACATACTTCAGCAGCAGCATACTGATAAAAACAATATTAATTAAAGAGTGATAAAAATGTAGTGCAAGTTAAAAAATACAAGGTGGAGAGTGCAAGGCAGGTATAACAGTCAATAACATTGTATAGTATTAACATTTTTCTGGTGTTCAGTTGTAGGTGGTTTGAATCGGCCCATTTAACAAAGTCCTTGATTAAGTTCCTATACTCCTGATGCAGCCCACGATAGCAGTGTCGTCAGCGAACTTTTGCACGTGGCAGGACTCCGATTTGTATTGGAAGTCTGATGTATATAGGCTGAACAGGACCGGAGAAATCACATTCCCCTGCGGCGCTCCTGTGTTGCTGACCACAATGTCAGACCTGCAGTTCCCAAGACACACATACTGAGGTCTGTCTGTAAGATAGTCCACGATCCATGCCACCAGGTATGAATCTACTCCCATCTCCCAGCTTGTCCCTAAGGAGCAGAGGTTGGATGGTGTTGAAGGCGCTAGAGAAGACCAGGAAAATAATTCTTACAGCACCACTGCCTCTGTCCAAGTGGGAGAGGGATCGGTGTAACATATAGATGATGACATCCTCCGCTCCAACCTTCTCCTGGTATGTGAACTGCAAAGGGTTGAGGGCGTGACGGACCTGTGGCCTCAGGTGGTGAAGCAGCAGCCGCTCCATGGTCTTCATCACATGTGACGTCAGGATGACACATATTCAACAGTTTTTACGATATAAGCAATTTATTTGCCTTTTTAATACTGTAGCCTCTGCATATTGCTTAGATGATAAAGGTGATGTGTCAATATAAACCCCCAAATCTTTTTAGAGGTTGCGTCCTGTTGGACAGTGTATCCCATCTTATATTTATAATTGATGTTTGTTTTTCCTACGAGTAAAACTTTACACATTTCAGTGTTAAATTGCTTTTTCCAAATGTTCACCCAGGTCTGAAGTTTTTCAAGTCTTTGCAGTACTTTTGCTGCCTCTTTAGTGTCTGTCTTTCGTCTAATTTTAGTGTCTTCTGTGAATTTCACAAGTTTACTAACAGTAACAAAATCTGTATCATTAATATAAATTAGAAAAAGTAGCAGTCCAAGGAAAGACCCCTGAGGGACCTCACTGATGATGTCACTCCACATGGAGTATTCTTTTCTTTTCTGTACTCTTTGTTTCCTGCTGGTTAACTAGCTTGAAATCCAGTTTTGTAGGTTATCTCTGATGCCTGCAGCTTCTAGTTTCACTCTGCCACCGTGCCTGCAGCAAATATGTTAAATGAGGAATGATACTGATCCTGTAAACCTATACATGCATATACTGTATGCTAAATATTCCACTATGAAAAAACACCTTGCAGTTCCATCACAAGAATATATTTATATGAAAATGATTCCAAAACAAATTAATCAACTGGCCACCCATTCATTGAGTGGGGTTAATCTAATTTCAGGGTTACAAGGAGCTGGAGCCTCTTCTAGTAGAACAGGACACAAAGATGAAACTATTACTAGATGTAATGCCAGGCCATCAAGTGGCCATTTACACACCCTGTACCACATAAATGTCCTAAGGAAACAAACAGGCAATTTAGAACAAGATGCACTTATAGTACAGGAGGACACAATAGGGCTTAGAGAAATAAATGTTAATGAATGAATAGTTCATTTTAAATAGAATTAATATGAGTAATTCATTATTTGACAAGAAAGCTAATACAATGTACTTTACAGAATAATTCTTATTAAAGGGGAAAAATATGTCACATTCATAGTAGAAATAACCTGGGAAGCCTGATTAGAAATATGCAATGATAAAATAAAAAATAGAGAAAAAAAAGTAGTACAGTTTAAAGAAATCCACGTGCAGAATACATTTTAGTAAAGGTGAGTCTTCAGCCTTGATCTGAATGTTGGAAGAGAAGGAAAGAGGAAGGTCACTCAAAGATGATAGTACAGCACCACTTGAGAATAGGGAGGGAGCTGACTTCAGAAAGGTACAGTTACCACATTGGTTTGTGTTTCCAAAGTTTATAAATAAATAGCAATTTTTCGAAAATCATCATGGTAAGAACAGGGAGTCTGCACAGTGGAGTCATCTGGGAGTTTAATTGTTGCGAAATTAGGAAATATCAAAGATACTGTGATCTGGATAGGATTGGTTCTTTCCTTACCTCCCTCTGAACATCTGAATTAAAAACCGGGCCCTAAAAAAAAAAGAACAATCTGGCAACCTCCTTTAGCATTATGTTAACCCTGGAAAAACAAGCCAAAAGCGCTGAATTCTTTTCAGCAATGAAAATGTTATTATGTGTACCAGAAACATGTAAATATCAAATGTCAACATAATCGTACTGGGAAATGTACTGTATGTCTAGTGTGTCCGCTGCTGTATTGATGCAGATTTAGTATACATGCTTCGTATGATATGTTTTGAAAATGTCACCACTGCACATAGATACTGTTCAAGAAGATGTAAAAAGATTTTTTGTAATATTTTTTTCTGCTGCTTGTGCATGACAGGGTAGAATGACAGTGCCTGGTGCCCACATGATTAACACCACCCTTTGGGTTATTGCATGCTACTACGGCTTAGTGACGTCCACATTTTCCCTGACACAGACATTGACAGGAGGCAGATATCTTTCTTGTTATGACTTCCATTTGATCACAAAAAATGTGCCTTTTTGCCACACAGCTAATGCAATACGTTGTAGTTAGATGCGTTCATGTGACAAGAGTCTTATCATGGTAGTTCAGTAGTAAAGTGCCATATGCATCAGTTTCACTTTCCATGCCAACGTATGATGACCAATTCACATTGTCGTTACTATCGCTCGATTCAACTAATAATTCAGTTTGTTCTAAGATTTATGGCTTTTCATTTTCCATTGCATTTTTGGTTGAAGGCTCCTTCCCTCTCAAAAGTATTGATGAGTTACCACAAAGTGGCAGAATGCACAGAAATACTTGTCATTTTTTGCAGCATGATGCTATTTCTTCTAATGAATGACAGCAGAATGCTATTCCAAGAGTTTTTCAGACTAAACACTATAAAATGGATCATTATGTGTCTCCCCTGAGCCTGACTGTGGCTTAACCGTAATTAACTGTAATTAAATAGAATTCTGAGCCAGAGCCACACTCTGAGTTAACACCAAGGAGTTTAAGTGTTTTTATGAGAAAAACATTGAAAGAAGAATTTTTCAGTAATCTAGTTTTTCTATTTAGGAAGACAAGGAAAACATTTCTGTATCTAAGACTAACAGGTAAGGTCACTCTCTAGACACTATATACTAGATTAAGATTCTTTTAAGACGACAGTATACAAGCTTATATTATGCACTTTTTTGGTTCTTTGGTGTTCAATGTTTTCCCACTGAAGAGAAACCTTATAGTTTCAGGACTTCAAGTTATCCCAACATTGTTAAGAAGTAGGAGGCCTACAACTAATTGGTGGCATTCTAATAGAAGCCTGTAAAATAAAGAAACTCTCTTTTACCTTTGCTTTGCTAAAGAGCCTTTTATCACCCCAAGAGACAGAGAGCGAGTAAAAGAAGGGGAAAGGACATAAATAAAATAAGCCATACAATGGTGAGATGGTTCTTAGTCACTTCACTCCTCTTTGCCCTACATTAGCAAAATAATCAAGTTTTAGTCATTCGGTGCTAGAGTATATTACATGTAGCTTGGTTAATTGGCCAGTACATCCACAGTCAATCATGTATTGGACAAATTACCATCAATCACCCCAACACATGCGGGATGTGATAAAAGCATGGACAAGTTTCTCAGCGTTTGAAAAGGAGAGAACACGTGATATGTTTTGGAGGTGAAAGTAAGAAAGTTTCTTAATGTGATTTATGTGGGCGGAATAAGAAAGGGAGGAATCAAAAATGACATCAAGATTCTTTGCAGTAGAGGCAGGTCTGATGAGATGGACCAAGATGGACTGGGAAGGAGCTCATTTTTATTAAGTTGCACTTTAGTCTCAATTTGCAGGAGTTCAGTTTTGTTGCAATTTAAATTTAAAGAGTTCTGCTCCATCCAGGTTTTAATTTCACTGAGGCAAGCTGTGAACTAAGAAAACTCTGATGAAGTTCCACTTTTAACATTGAAATAGAGTTGAGTATCGTCTGCATAAAAATGATAACACAGTTCAAAGCTACGAATAATATGGCCAAGGGGAAGCATATAAATACAGAAAAGCAGAGTACTGAGGACAGACCCTGAGGAACTCCTTGTGTGACTGGCGCTGAGCTGGATCTGCTGTTGTAAAGACTAACAAACTCTTGCCTATCAGTCAGATAGGACTTGAACCACTGGAGGGCAGTGCCAGAGATACCCAGCATGTTCTCCAGTCTGGACAGTAGAATGTCATGTCTGACAGTGTCAAATGCTGCACTGAGGTCTAACAGAATCAATATGCTGGTTTGTCCAGAGTCTGCTGCCATAAGCAAATCATTGGTTACCCATAGCAGAGCAGTTTGACAGCTGTGCTGCACCCTGAAACCAGACTGAATGGGTTCCATCAAATTATTAGAAGTTAAGTAGTTGGTGAGTTGGGAAGCTACAACACACTCAAGAACTTTTGACAGAAAAGGTAAGTGGGAAATAGGCCGAAAACTGTTAAGATTGTCAGCATCAAGACCAGACTTTTTTAACACTGGAGTTACCGAAGCGATTTTAAAAGTGAGTGGCACAAAGCCAGTGTCAAGGGATGAGTTTATTATTATTGTAATAGTCGGGATTATGGCATGAAGGCAGGATTTAAGTAGTGTGGTGGGGATGGGGTCCCAGTACACAAGTAGTCAGCCTCATCTTACAAAGCAGGTCATTAACAAAAGCAGATGTGACTGGTGAGAACTTAGAGAAGGAGCTGGATGGGGTGGGAAAACAGGGAAAGATATAAACAGATGATGTATTTATGTTAGCTGAATTATTTATGTAGATCTTTAATTTTGTTACAGAAAAAGTGGTGAATTTCTCACAGACTTCAGTAGAAGAGGTAGTTGGGCCAGATGCAGGTTGTAGTAGTTTATTAACTACAGAGAACAAAAACCTTGGGTTATGGTGGCCACTTTCTATTATTCTCCCATAATGGGTGTTCTTGGCAGCAGTTAGTACATCCCTGTAAGCCCTTTGGTGGTCAGAGAAAACCTGGATGTGCATGATGAGGCCAGACTTACGTGACATTCTCTCAAGGCGTCGGCCAGCTGCTTTCATAGATCGCAATTCTGAATTATACCAAAGAGCTCAATGCTTAAAGGAAACCTCCTTATGTTTTAAAGGAGCGGTTTTATCTAATGCTGAATGAAGGGTTGTGTTATAGTGGTCAACAAGACTATCTAGTGTTGATGGAATAGGTGAAGACAGTAAAAAATCAGAAATGGATCCAGAAAGGATAGAGGGACAGATGTTTTTAAGGTTTCTGTAAGAAATTTGTCATTTACAGATAAGAGGAGGGAGAGGTAAAGAGACAGTGAAAAGTACTGCTTTATGGACAGAGAGTCCCAAATCAGTGCTATAAATGTTGGCAACAGATAGTCCAGATCGGGGTGCCCAAGACGTCGATCGCGATCGACCGGTAGATCGCAAAGGTAGTGCAGGTAGATCATGTTGCATTCAAAAAACATTTTTTTAAACGTTAGTCTATCATATATCCTCCCTATGGCATTTGCCACTCGATTGACATACAGGGCGGCCAGTCTGAGATCTCTTTTCTTCTAACACACTGGTCATCCCGCACGCATGATCAAACGTCCGAGCTACTGAAAAACTCCGGCTGTGATCTAGTTAGCCTTCCAATTTATATCGACTAAATAAGGGATTTTAAAAAAAAAATTGTTTGGGGAGGGTATGGGCTGGATGTGGAATTGGAAGATTAATTTTTTTCTCACAATGTCACAATTGAAGTGCATTTGTCTGATCTGTCAATCTATCATTGCTATTCCAAAGAAGGAAAATGTGGAATGGCACTTTCGAACTGTTCATAAAAACTACGAAACTGACTTCCTTGCAAAAAGTGATCTGAGAAAGAGAAAGGAGAGGGAACTAAAATCGCAGTTAATCGGACAGCCGTCATTTTTCACTTGGCTGAATTCAAAAGCAAAGGCAGATACACCGAAGCATCGTTCCAGGTGAGTCACTCGATCATTAAGCATAAGAAGTCCTTCCAAGAGCTACCTCCTTGACTGCATTATTCAGCTCTACTTATTTATGCGAGTCATCCTTTTCCCACATGAAGATTATTAAATGCAAATACTGTAGTGACCATAAATGTATTGAATTGTTATTGTTCCATAAAGGTTAATCAGTTCACCTCTGGGCCAGATATTCAGATCAGATCCAGTATATTACCACCAGAGTGAGTGTGAAAATCAACATGTTGTCTCAAGTTAAAACAGTCAAGTAAAGATAAAAATTAATTTCTCAGTTTAGATGTCGGGATGTCAATATGGATGTTGAAATCACCAAGAAGAATGACTCTCTGGGAAAAGGAACTTAAGTGGGTTAATAGTTCAGTCAGATCAGATAAGAAGGATGCATTGTATTTTGGAGGATGATAAAGAACAACAAGTAAGGCAGGACCTGATTCCATTATTAGTTTAAGAGCCAGACATTCGAAAGACAATGGACAGTCAATTGGGATTCTTTTGATGTTTAACTCCACTCTGACAATTACTGCAAGTCTTCCGCCTTGTCTTGAGCTACAAGGCTCTGTGAAGAAAGTGTAACCAGGTGGTGTCGCCTCTGTGAGGGACGTAAATTCATTTGGTTTTTGCCAAGTGTCCGTTAAACACAGCATATCAAGTTTGGTGTCAATGATGAAATCTGACAGCACCAATGCTTTGCCATTAAGAGATCTTGAATTAAACAATGCAATATAATTTGATGAGACTTCTTTTTGCACAGAGCCCTGACCGGAATTTATTTTTACATACTGTAAATTTGGCACACTGATACTTCTATTTCCAGGGCCATGAGTAGGATGGCGTATTCCTGAGCAAATGCTGCCTGTGATCTTTTCATTCGCAGCCTGGCAGTTGCAGCGACCTGACCCGCGATGTACATATTTCGGGCGCTGCAAAATACCAGTGTCTTTTAGGATATTCCCATCAGACCATTTGCTCTGGACAAACTGTTTAATATGAAGGAGCTTGTCACAAGAGTATTTTAGCGTGATATTGAGCAATACTTATCTGATAGCAGAGGAGAAGCAGCACAGCATAGCGGAGCCGGTGAGACAGGCGGGTGCAGTGGCGGCAATGAGCGGTGATAGCAAAGCAGCAGAAAGCATAGCAGGAGGAGGTAGCAGGATTTGGAGGTTCCAACATACAGCCACAAACAAGTAACGCTGGGTATTACAGGCATGATCACCCCAGAGCCACAAGCCAGGTGGGTGTGAACATCAGATCAGTTCTTAGTCATAAAGCACAATAAAATGAATCGAGAGCAGACCAGCGTAGCAACTATAATCAAGGAGACAGATCATCCTTGGCTCCTAGATCACCAGGTACAAAGAAATGTTTGTAGGTCTCGTCCCGTGACCCACAGATTCAGTTGTTCCCAGTCAAGGTAAACTCCATAAAGTCCGTAAAAATTCATCCAAATCCATACAATTCAATGAGACAGACAATCAAGGGATCCTTGTTAATCCATAGAGGATCCCAGGTGGCAGTGATGTAATGCAGAAAATTATGGAGCCCCATTAAGCAGAGTGGCTTGCCTAACAAGGGGCAAGTGACCAATCCAGACACCTCATTGAGGTCTCACGGACAGAGGTCTTCACCGGCTTTGACTTTGTTAACCAGAAAGACACACGAGAGAGGTGAGGAATGTAAAATATTGAAGAAGGCCCAGGATAGAGGGTGTTGTGAAGTTTCCTGTTCTGTTTAAAGGACACAAGAAGACTGCTTCAAAATATAGGGTGTCTTGCTTTGAGTGTCAACAGGGGGCACTACTGGAGAGACAGCCGTTTCCAAACACCAATGAGAACTGTGTGTTCAAAGTTCCCCCCCACCTCTGCAGATCAATGGCTGGGGAAATTCATCATCTAACTGTAGGTTGTCTGTTACAAGTGATGGGAGGTGCTGTGGGCAGTATGACTTACCTCTGCTGGTGATGCAGACTTTCCCCTTTGCTGGACTACTCGGTGTATCCACTAAAACTCACCTAGGGGTTGAAGCTGTGTGAACAGAGACATGGAAGGAACATGGGTTGGATAATGCTGTCTTACCCGGCTAGAAAGCCATAATGTAGAGAAAGTAAAATGGAAGAAGCAACCAAACCAGGATGACTAATGGTTCCTATCCCAGTTGGTGCAGTTGGCATGCAATGAATTGACTGTGACAGTTTATCCCCCAACATGGGAGGTGACGGTGCTTCTCCAGTACACTCCCTGTTTGGACACCCGTAGGGTAACTATGGGCCAGTAAGCTTAATGTTAATCACAAGTAACAACAACATTTATTTACAGAGCACAATTTCATATAAACAATGTAGCTCAAAGTGCTTTACAAGACGTCAAAGAGAAAGTTACATGAAAAGAAATAACAAATAAGATTTGGTGAGAATAATAATGAATAGGTAACAAAGAAAAAATAAATCTATACAATCGTATAAAACATAGACAGACAGACAGATTGATACTTTATTAATCCCAAAGGGAAATTCATTAATATATAATTAGTAGAAGGGTAGTGTCTTTATATACAGTGTAAATGACCGTGAAATCATTCCGCACATAGGGAATGTAACAACGTAAAATAACAGAAGTGTTGAAGAACAGTGAGGACTAACGCTATCTCTGAAACGGTGAACTTTAAATTTGTTGCACCCCTTGGTAAGCGGAGCGAGGTACGCAATTAATTGTATGTTGTTTCATTTGTTCATTTGTTCTGTTACTTTGTAGAATTGTATGTTTATATTTTTGTTTATAGTTTTCACAGTGCTCATGACTATATAACGACTACAATAAAGAGCCACAGTTTGAGACATAAATAAAGATAAACGCACCAGTCTGAGACTCTCTGCGTGTTGATTCTTTGAAACCACGGGCTGCTACATACAGTTTCATAATCTATAGTAAGTCTCTAAAGATGAGCCTGGTGATAAGGTCAAATGGTCGGGAAGACAGAAAAAACACAAAAAAATCCAGTTAGGCTGGTGAAAAAAAAAAAAAAAAAATCTGCAGGGGATCCAAGGCCAAAAGAACACCCAGCCCCCAATTGGGCATTGTACCTATATTAAAAGTTCTTAAGTCATTCCTCTTTGTTTCTATCCTTCATCTGAGAGGATTCAATGAAGTTAGTCTCATGGACAGCAGAGGCACTATTAGGTAAACTAAAGGAATCGAGTATCAAGGGAAAGATCAACCAGCACATGTCTGGAACATGTGTACTATGAAATAGTCAGTATGGATTCTGATGGGGAAAGTTGTGTTTCTCTACTATGCTACAATTGCGGAAGCAATAATAGCATACAATAAGATATGTGAGGAGCATATGATATTATTTATCTTGATTTTCAGAAGACTGAAGAAAAAGAAAATCCAAGCATATCTCTCCAGTTTTGATGTCACTACATTGGTTACCTGTGCCAGTTAGAATTGACTTTAAAATACTGCTTATGGTTTACAAGGGCTTAAATAATCTCGATCCATCCTATATTTCGGAATGTCTTTCACCTTACACTCCAACTCGTAACCTTAGATCTTCAAATGAGTGTCTGCTTATAATTCCAAGAGCTAAACTTAAAAGAAGTGGTAAGGCGGCCTTCTGCTGTTATGCACCTAAATTCTAGAATAGCTAACAGATCGAAATTCACCAGGCTAATATGGTGGAGCACTTCAAAAACTGCTAAAAACGTATAATTTTAACATGGCTTTCTCATAGCTTCATTTAGTATAACCCTTATATTCTGTATATGCATTTTATTATCATTTTTATCATGGTTCTGCAATCCGTACTAAACCCTACTTTTTTTGCTGTTCTTTTTCCAGTTTTCTGTGGTTACGATCTGCGCCACCACCACGTGATCAAGGCACCATGCAGTCCCTACATTGATGGATTGAAGGCCTGAGGTCCACTTGATCATCATCATCTAATTCTTCCACGTGAAGCCTGAAAACCATGAGGACTGAGTTAGATCATTTATATTAGGTAGAATACCCAGCTGGGTGGTCTCATGGCCTTGGAAACCCTGCAGATTTTGCTTTTTTCTCCAGCCCCCTGGAGTTTTTTTTTGTTTTGTTTTTTCTATCCTCCCTGGCCATCTGACCTTTTTCTTATTTTCTTTCTTCATCATGTAAAGCACTTTGAGCTACATCATTTGTATGAAAATGTGCTATATAAATACATGTTGTTGTTTTCACAAGGTACCAATCAATTTAAAATAATTGGAAACTCACGGTGCAGTGTGCAGATGCATGCAAAATTGGTTCAAACACAGGAAGCAAAGGGTAATGGTAAGAACTTTTTCAGAATTAGGTGATGTTAAAATGGTGTCCCTCACAGTTCAGGGCCCGGGTACTGCTCTTTTAAATATACATAAATAATCTAGACAAGAATATAACCAATAAGCTGGTTAAGTTTGCAGATGCTGTCAAACTAGGTGAAAAGGCAGGTAATGTAGAATCGAGTAAATTGTTACAGAGGCACTTGAATAGAGTACAGGCTTGGACAGGCCTATGGGATATGAATTTTAATGTAAGTCATCTTTAATTACACAATATTTCATTACCCAATGAAATTATTATTATTATTGTTATGCTTATTGAGTCATAGTGGACTTGTCACTATTTCCATTAAGACAGTGAGCAGAAGTGATCAAGAAGGCTAACAGAACGTTAGGTTATATATCACGACGTGTATAGCACAAGTCAAAGGAGGTTATGTTTTAAATATATAACATACTAGTGAGGCCTCACGTGGAGTACTGTGGTCAGTTTTGGTCTTCATATTACAAAAAAGACATAACAGCACTAGAGAAAGTCCTGAGGAGAGTGACTAGGGTGATTCCTGGACTGATTGATATGAGCTATGAACTAAGACTGAAGGAGCTGAATCTTTTCAGTTTAAGCAAATGAAGATTAAGAGGTAACATGATCCAAATGTTAAAATTATGCAGAAAATTAGTACGGTGGAGCCTATCTGTTACTTTAAAATACATTTTTCAATAAGAACATGGGGACATGGTTTGAAACTTATGACTAGATTTCATAAAAATGTTAGAAAGATTTCATTCACATTAAGACAACAGACACATGGAATAACATACCAAGCAGTGAGGTGGAAAGTTGTTCTTTAGTTGTTCTTTAGGGAATACAAATACCAACCTGGTGCTATTTTGGATAATCTAGACAAATAGGACGGTTGAGCTTGTCGGCTTTAATTGCCTGTGCTCATCCCAACTGCTGTAATTTTGGAGGATATGCCAGCAGCAGTAGTTGCTAAACAGTACTAGTCTATACAAGGCACACTCTTTCATACTGGGCTAACTTAACCTAACCTGTTTGGGATAAAGGAAGAAAATGAAATATCTGGCTGTTCATATGAAGAATTTTAAAACTGTACAAGACAAGACAATGACCAGGTGCAGAATTCATATCTATGATGTCTGATCTGTGATATACCATGCCACCCCTCTTGAATTTTAAATATGAAAAATCACTCCTTCTACTTAATGGAAGAACCAATAGAGCTGTAAAGATATGGATATCAACATGGAAGATAAGCCGCCATGCAAAATTAAATTTGTCATGTAAATACTGTAATTCATCCCACAATTGCAGCAATAAGTAACAGTGATTGGTTACTGACAATCCCTTGGTGTTTTGCTGCAGTTTCAGCACAGCTTATGGACACTTCAAAGAGAATCAGAAACAACTCGCAGAATTGCAGGAGATATCAGGTTAAATATGCAATTGTGAAACAGAAGTGTCAGAAATTATGCCAGTTAATCATCATTACCCATTCTGTGAGCAGCTGCCTCCTTAGAAAATGTAATCCTACAGCATCGTCCATTCAATTTGTTTATTTGAAAGGGAAAAATTCTCATTCAAGCAAACTGTCATATTTAAGGATACCCACCAGGACAACGGCATAATGATAGTAATTTTAGTTATATACTGTAGAACTTTTCATACATGAAATATAAAGCAAAGTGTTTCAGAAAAAGATTAAACACATAAATATAAAGGCATAATTAAATAATAAAGGAAGATCCATCTATCCATCAATTTATTTGATGCACATATTCAAGGCAGGGTCTTGGGACAACTGGGGCCTATCCCAACAATCATTAGGTGCCAGGCAGAAACAACACCCGAACAGGGTGCAAATCCATAAACACAAATATATGATAAAAGTTAAACTTATAAAATTATAAATTAAAGTTGACATATTAGAACTAATAAAATGTCATGCTAAAAATTAATAAAAGTCTGACAAAGCTCTTGTGGCAAGGAGTTCCATTGCTTAGAAGCATGAAAACAAAAGCACCCTCATCAGTTTTGTTATATTTTATCCTAGGAACATTTAAGAATCCTGGACAAGATGATGACAATGCAGTACATTTTCAGTGCTCTAAAAACGAAACAACAGACATTTAAGAGTTATCCTAAAATAAACTCTTTTCTAGCTACTGTGTTTTGCACCTTTTGGAGTTTAACTGGTGTGTTTGGTGGTAGTCCAGTAAACAGTGCATTACAGTAGTCTGTCCAAGAAATGAAAAATGGGTGGATCATCATCTTAGCATCTTGCACAGAAAAACAGGGCCTACAGTAAATCTTGAAATGTTCCTAAGGTGTAACATATTTAACATTAGATTTAAAACACAGGTCATAATCCAGGATTATAGCAAGATTCCTAACTTCAGGTGTAGTTTGTAAAGCTAGATTTACCAGTAGAGGTAATACTTTATCTCTCTGAATACTATAACCTAGAAGTTAAATTAAGATTCAAGATTTTTATTTGTCATATGCAAAATCATACAGATATACTGTAAATTGCAGGGAAATGTTTTTTTTCTTAGCAGATCCTAGATCATGCCTAAAAGAAAAAGCTAATACTAACCCATACCACAAACACAACATACAGTTGCAATAGCAGGAAAAAATCTAATAATGGTGTTAATTTAATGATCTGATGACAGAAAAAGTTCCTACAAAATCGTTCAGTCTGAGTTTTTAGGCTGCAGAATCATCTGCCTGACTTCAGCAGCTTCAACAGTTTATTTCTGGGAGGACTGGAGTTTCTGGATATCCCAAGAGATTTGACGAAGTATTACCTCATGTAGAGGAGGACGTGGAGTCCCAATGGTGCACTAAACCAAGCACACAACCCTCTAAAGAGATTTCCATACCCGGATAGTGCTGCTACCGTACAAAGCAGTGATACACTCAGTCTGGATATTCCCAAAGGCTGCAGAGTAAAAATTCTTTAGGATGGGGTCGGGGCCACCTAAATTTTATCAACTACCTAGGGTGGTAAAGTTTCTGTCTGCTGTTACTGATAACAGAGCCATACCCCATGAACTTCAGAAGAGGTCATCTACCTGAAGCGAAGTATGTTCGGGCCTGGCCAATATTTGGGTGGGAGATCATCTAGGAAAAGCTTGGGTTGCTGCCGGAACAGGTGTTGGCAAGGCCAGCAGGTGGTGCTTACCTTGTGGTCTGAACGTGGATCCCAGTGCCCCAGTGCAGTGATGGAGACACTGTGCTGTAAAAATTGCACTGTCCTTCAGATGAGCTGCTAAACTGAGGTCCTGACTCTCTGTGGTAATAAAAGATCCCTGAGCATCCTTCATAAACAGCAGGGTGTATCCCGATGTCGAGGTTGAATTGTCATCCATGGCCTAGTCATTCTGGCCCCCTAATCATCCCCTATCTCTAATTTGCTATCTGTCTCTCACCCTTTCACCACCTAATAGCTAATATGTGGTGTGCATACTAGTGCAAAAATGGCTGCTGTTGCATCATCCAGGTGGATAACGCACATTAGTAGTGGCTGAAGTGGCTCCCCACTCACTTTGAAAAGCACTTTGGGTAGTGAGAAAAGTGCTTTATAAATGTAAAGAAATATTATTATTATTATTATTATGTGTGTTCCATGTCAAGTTGTCAGCAAATATGAACTCCAAGGTACTCAAAACTGCTTACCCTCTCTATAGATGTACCATTGAAGACAAGGGGTTACGACCATCTCCTTGATCTTGCTGACATTCCGGTTTAAATGATTGGTATGACACCACTGCACAAGGTTGACCACTTCCTCCCCCAAGTTGTAGTCAATATCCACTGTGTCTGCAAACTTGACAAAGGAGTTGCTGCTGTACATAGCTGTGCAGTCATAGGAATAGATGGAATAAAACAAAGTATTAAGGACACATCTCTGAGGTGCTCCTCTATTGAGACTGAAACGATGCTGCTCACCCTCACCATTGTGGTCTTCTGTTAAGAAAAGCCAGGACCCAGTAGCAGATGGAAGTGCTGTATATCAGGTCATGAAGCTTAGCAGTCAGAATGTGGAGCAGTATAGTGTTGACTGCTGAGCTGTAATATTTGAACAACCCTAATCCTAACCCTCACTTGATGGTCTGGTGATTTAATATGACTTGCAGTACCTCTGTGATGGCATCTTTATAGTCACCTGATTCAAGTGATAAGCAAACTGCAGATGATCTATACTGCTGTGTATTGATGCACAAATACAGTTTTTTAACAAGCTTTTCAAAGCACTTCATCACTATAGATTTTAGGACGTTTACCATTGAGGCAGGAGAGGTTGCTGGACTTGGGAACAGGGTAAATGGCTAATTTATTTTTTTAATCAAATTGGGACAATACACTGAGCCAAGGAGTCATTGAAAACAAAAGTTAAAAAAAGGTACAGGGGGGTCTTTCCCAGTGCACAGCACTCATCCAGAAAGGCCAACCAGTCCTACTAATTTCCTGTTGTTCACTTTCCTCAGAGCCTTCCCAATATTATATTCAGAGAGACAAAATGGCCTCTCCACTACTGAGGTTTGCTGGTTAATGTTAGTATTAGTATTGCTAGCATCAAAACATGCAAAGAAGGCATTCAGTTCATCTGCCAGACCAGGATCAACCAATGTCACAACCTGACATTTGTCTCTATAGTCTGTTACATTGCAGAGCCATTGCCACATATCTCTGGAGTCACCAAGCTAGAACTGTGACTCCACTCTGCCTCTGTAGTGGCGCTTAGTGTTTTTCACCATTCTCAGATTATAAGACCCAGATTTGTACTCACCCATATCACCCAATGTGTTGTAAGTCCAAGCCTTCAATGCAGATCTATACAAATATATCTGTCTGTAATGCTATTGCTATTGATTTGGTGTGTAAAACATGCTGAATAAATACTCAACACTGTATGCAAGTTTTGTAAGGCTACAGAACTGAGATGGCTCAAACAGCTAAGCTAAGAAGACAGCTAAGAGGCTAAGAAGGCAATTAGATTTGGATGATTCTTTGAAAAGCTGCCCACAATGTCATGTGCTGCATTGGACTGGTAGTGAAAAGAGCCATGATGGTAGCTCCATACTGCTGGAAAAGACCAAAGGAAATAGTGACAATAATTAAAACAGGACAGAAGATATCCTGTCTGGGTATGAAATGCTATTCAAATTTATTTATCGAGATGTTCTTCTGATCTTCATTGGATCACAAAAGAAATTTCTATCAGCAGGCATAAGGTAGAAACCCAATCTGGATGAGGCTGCACTCTATAAATTGTGGTGCAGACAGACTTATACTGACACTAGGTCTGTTTAATGTGGACAGATCCTCTTTAGAATATAAGAGGAAGCGGACATCCTAGGAGAAATGTAACATCAACCAGTAGCATTTCTACATTTAGGACAAGTGAAGCAGTGCTCCCCATGTCCCAGTAGATGGTGCTATTATACAAAAAATAAATAAGTACTTATCGTGAAATGATTATAGCAAACTCAACTTAGTCATCAGACTTTTCCAATTTTTCATTATATGCTCAATGCAATTTCTTCTCTAGAAACATTTCTTTTTGAAGTGTGTGAAATTTTCCTGATGCACACTGCCTGCTTCTAGGTTGCTTGCACAGGCACTAGGATCTGGCAGTGTTCTTGGCATACCCTTGCTTATGTGTGCACATTTGCAGCCTCAGCTTTTCAATTCTTTCACAGGGGCTTTAAGCTTAGAACTCTATATAGAGATTTATTGGTTGATTTTTATGACACAAATTAAAGGATACATGAACTTCTTCCTCTTGCTATTTTGGAGTAGTCATCATTATCATGAATAGCATCAATTACCTATGTTCAGTATGATTTGCCACTTTGCTAAATGAACAAAAATGGGAATTTTGGTAATATTTATATACATTTATGGTTTCTGTATTGAGTGTTTGGTGCTTAACACTGAATACTACCCTTTGGTGGTTATGCTGTAAGACACTATGTTGATAGCTCTTCATTCTGCATGACTTTATTATTCAGCAAATATTTTATCATCACTAGTGTTGGTAGCCTAATATATTGTGAAACGTCACATCTCCCACTTGCTCTTTCACATGATCTGTCTTACATGGCACCTTCCATGCGGCTCTACCGCATATGATCTCATCTGCCTCATCCCCCAGCCTGGATGTTCATGTGTCTAGCTTCACCTCACTCTGCTCAGCTGTGAAAAGAGGCAGCACCATCTGTGCTCACTTTACATATCTTCATAGGCTGAGCCAATCCATGCCAGGGTCCCTTCCAAGATTGCCAGTGGACACATGCCAAGGCCAGTGGATTTAATTGGTGGAGCGAGTGTCATAAATTGTGCACTCTACATACTTGGTCATCTCTCTTTTTAGCACTCACTCACTCATACACACAAACACCCTCTGCACTTGTTTGCATCTCAGTTCGTTCTGACAGTGCCTGTCTCCCAAGGTGGGCCCCACCACAATATTCATGTCAAAAATACAACTGAAATGAATGTAAGAAATGCTACCCTTCCTGCAGAGCTCTATAGTCAGGAATCAAACCTCATGCCCAAGTTTTGTGAAGCAGAAACTCAGTGACACTAACTGATACTAATTCAAAAGTATAATCATACTATACATGCCAAATGATTTAAAATGCTGCTTTAAATAAAATAGCTATGTTAATTAAAGGCACTATATTCTCTTGGATCCCCAGAAATACCTAGAAGCAGAGACCACCCAATATATAGATACCAAAGCCCAGACTCTTCTAGTCAAGTGTTGCCAGGATGTACTATGAAAGGAACCAAGAAGAGAGCTGCCAGTTCTCTTCTGGATGACAAGCTGTACTTGCAACAAGAATAATCCTTGTTCTGGCAATTGGGGAAGATTCCTGCTAGCTAAAGGAACAGGATATGGGGCTATCAGACATTCTGGAGACCCTTTGGGGCTTATTACGCCCAAAGCACTTTTAAAGAAACAATAGGAATGAAACCTTAAAAGAGATTAACGTTCTGTAGTCCATAGGTGTCAAACTTAAGGGCTTTGGGCCAAATCCAACCCTTGGACATTTTCTTATGTAGCCCACTTTGTCAATATTCAAAACATGTTACACATGACCTGTAGTGATTGCAAGTTTTCTCAAAGACCCCCTTTAACATGTGTTTTATATATAGATTGTATCCATATATAAATCTGGTAGATTACGTTTACACTTGGCATTGACATTGCACCCCAAGTGACTGCTTGAATTTATCTATGGAGCAGAGCGTACCTCTACAAGTAGCCTGCAGTTAGGATTGGAACTGACCAACAAGACGAAACGGAAAGAAAGGGATGTGCCACACCGCCAAAATGAACTTAAACATTAAAGTATGATGGCGAAGATGTCTCATGAAGGAGATGGTAGCTCAAATTCACTCACTTTTTAGCGCTGCACAGGTTTCATTTCTGGACCTCCTTCTGTGGCTTACCTGACTACTGCCACAACCTTATGTGATTCTTCTGTGTCTTCCTCTGACTTGACCGTTTTTTGTGGATAGAAGATGTATTTGCATTTCCATTTGTATCAAGTGATATCGGTATTCGTTTCTGACCAACTTCATATAAAGCCTGTGTGGTCCATCTCCAGTATGTTGACATGTGTTTTTTTAATGTGGTCAAATGCCATCTGATCATGACGCACGTTAAGTTTTTTTTTTTTTTGGTATTTGGGTAATGCAGGCGTAAAAGGAAATACTTTGCTTTAGGGTCAAATTCGGCCCATTTGTGGATTGCTCACTCAGCATTATGTGCTGATGCCCAATGTTGACTTCAGTCCTGCAGTTGCTGGTATCTTTACTAAACTACTGCAGTGTTTAAGAAAGAAAAGATGAGAAAAAGGAAAGACAGTTTCAAGGAAGACATGAGGCAGAATATACATTTGTGATGAGCAGAGAAGTACCCGCAGGTCTTGTTTGTAAAGAAAATGTGGCAGCAATTGTTAGCTGGTATGTTCTGGCCTGCATTTTGTATAAAAAGTGTTATTATAAAAACGAGTTTGATGCCCCTGCCTTTACAGCACAGTTGTCTCTTCTACTTACGTGTCCTGGACTAATGTATAATGATTTTAAAAACAAGCAATAGGCAAAAGCTTTACTTATCCAATAATGGAAAAGAGGGTTAAAACAATGGATAGTTGAATAATGAGCACACAAATAGATAATCCTGTCACCCCATTGCACTTACATTCCATTTAGTTCCATATTACTGTGCAGAGTGGGTTTTCCTTCATGGTCTAAAGATATGCTGCTACGTTGATTTGTCTGCAGGAGATCTGAGAATATACAGAACTGTTTCTTTGAGATGAACTGGAATCTCATCTGGGGCAGATACAAGGACAGGCTCTGCATCCCCATGTACTTAGCTTGGACAAAGTGATAAGCGAAAAACAAAATGGTAGGTAATATGTTTAGCTGTTACTCAAAATATTCATTCATTTATGCATTTCCAATCCATCTTATCCAACCACAGAGTCACAGGGGCCTGCAGACAAAGGTTGTAGGACAGACTGGCAACTTCCATTTTACCAGGCTGGATCCCTAGTCTTTTCTTAGCAAATTGTTGCCATTCACTCTTATCACCAGCTAAAAGTCTCAGTTTGCCTGACTAGGCCTCCCTACAGCATCTGTAGCCTTATCTGATCTGTAACAGCCAGGGACATCTCTCTCTAAGGCAGGAAATGGACTCAAGTTCTGAACAAAGGACCGTAAACCCAGGATGAGTAAAATTGACAGACAGACCTTTGCACCAGTGGTCAACCAAGAGGATGTGCTTATGTGCACCCAAGAAGAGAATGACATGACCTTTATTCCTCCCTATAAAAGCCTTGTAATACCATAACTGATTATTCCTCTCTCACTACGCTACAGCTTGACCTGACCATAATTTGGCTACCTATAGCAAGAAACCATAGCTGATAGAGTGAGACTGCAACAGGAGTCAAAACAATCCCTTTACTCCAGAGGGCAACCATGCTGGACTGAAAACGTGAAATACTCATCTTTGTTGGAGTTTGGACGAGGTTGTCATTTGTCTGACCTTGCTGAGGGACAGTGAAGACAGAAACAAGAGAGTAAGACCATATGTATACCACACGTTCGCCTTGTTGATGACAGTCACTAACTGATCACCAGTTGACTTAGCAGGAGTAACTTTGTTAGCATCTGAGGACACTTTATGTCAAACACTCGAAGAAAAGACTGCAGTACTACCCACAATCAGAAGGTACAACCAAAGGCAAAGAAGGAGACCACTTGCTCAAGGAAAAGAAAGCATGCTGAAAAATCCTTCCACTTGTGTAGAGAAAGTTGACCAAGAATAGGAAACAAGAATCGCTCACCTCGAACCATAAGTATACTTTGATTCTGAGAACTAGTAACTGCAATTCAATAGACAGGACAAGGCCAGCTAATGTGCTATGATATCTCTGTACAATGCAACTATAGATAATAGTTCTGGCTATTATATGCTTCTAACTCTAAATCCAAAAAGAAGAGGCAAAGCAGCATCTCACACGTGTGCACAGTGAGACACAGACCTCAGTGTGGTGGGGGTGGTCCCCCACTACCAGGGCGAATGTTAGCCACTGTGAGAAAATGGATGCCACTTACTGGCCATAGAAACTTCATAACCAACCAGAGAAAATATCTAGCTGAACCTCATGAAGTGAAAATTCAGGATTCATAAGTCGTGTGCATTTTCCTATAAGAGAGGAAAGTCCTGTTTAAGCCAAGAGATAGAATTTGATAAATTATGTGCCTTTTCTACAAGAGAGAAAAAGTTCAACTAAGCTTTCATTATTTTATGTTTTGTGTTGTTTGTGTCTTTTGTCTGTATGTATTTCCATATTTTCTATTATCCTTATGTTAAAAATAAATTGTATTATTTTGCTTATTTCAACCAGCATGTCTCAGTTATTTGTGAAAGCAACTCTTCGGCTATGTTTCGAATCACAACATAGAAACAGAAACTGTTAACATAGACTTTCGCTGATTTATTAACCTTGTGCATAAATTGTACAGATCTTTTCATATTTCTGGTGTCCCGATTAGAACGTGAAATTGAGATTACACATCCCATTCACTGCATTAATTTGCCATCTTGGGGTGAGCATCTTATTAATCAATAAAAATCCTACAAGTTGAATATGCAGACTATATACAGTGTCTGGATTGGTTTTCAAATCAGTCCAATTGAACTGGTGGTGAGGCAGTACATTAACCTTAAATGTCCAGAAACATGATATTATGATATTCTCCATTTCTAAGAATGGGATTCATAAACTCTACTTCTCCTGTTATTAGTCATTTCCTAAAGAGATTTTCTCGCTCAGTAGCTAGGCTGAAGTGTTGAAAACACGAAAGAAGGTTGAAATTTCTACCCATAATTGTGTTTTTCTTTTCTTGATGCTTTGAACACTCTGACCACAATTCTGCATGAATAATTAAATCATGCCTGTATGGATGTCCAAATCCTGAATTGATTAAATTCTGAGAATTTCAGGTTAATTCTTCTCAGTACCCATCATGTAATCTGACAAGGTACTGAAGGAAAAGCTTATATTTCTTCCACTTTTTTCCAATAAGACACATAAATGAGAGAATAATGACTTTGGCTTGTCAGTCTAGTTCTTGAAAAATTGAAAAACATACCACCATTATTCAAACAATGTTGTAGATTATTTTATTTTCATCGTTTTAAAATCTGATGTGGCCAATACCTGCTTTTCTCCATGTTTACAACATGAGCACTGTATATGTACAGCAAATGCATTATCACTAAAGTTTATTTTTCACATTTTAATGTGCTTTAAATACACATTGTAGTAATTTAATAAAGGTAAAAAAAAATCTAAGAAAAGTTTCTTTGTTAATAGAGTTTAATTGCTGCTTTTGAAATTTTGAACTTTAAAAGCTCAATGCCGGAACTTTGGATTGAACTCAAAATTAGAAAAGTCTTTCTTTCAAAGTCCTAAATATGTGTGCTATACTTTAAGAACTTCTGTTGTTGGTGTGGAGCATGGGCTTTACAAATGTTGAACTTTATAGGTCTGAAGCTGAAAAGTTGCAATTCACCTAAAACTTATTTGTCTCATAGATCAGGGGTGTCAAACTCAAGGCCTGTGCGCCACATCCTAGCCTTGGACCTTTTAAATCTGTCCGACTTCAATATTCGAAACATTTTACATAGGGCCCACAATAACTGTTAGTTCTTTAAAAGACCACTGTAAGTTTAGGTTCATATAAACAGTACATTCTATCTTTAAATAACTTACATTTAAAACCTTCTATTAAAACCTAAGATGCATCTCCAGTGTCTGTTAGCACAATGCAATGACTAACCTGTAGTTAGAATGGAAACTGGCAACTCATAATGAATTACCCAATAAGAAAAAGTGAAAAGA
Source organism: Polypterus bichir lapradei (assembly GCA_026402145.1). NCBI lineage: Eukaryota > Metazoa > Chordata > Cladistia > Polypteriformes > Polypteridae > Polypterus > Polypterus bichir. Next base: position 124,381,789 of record JANRMT010062791.1, on the reverse strand, counting down.
AGCTGACATGCCACATTACCATGAAGAAGTGCAATGCTTTCTCATTATGCCAGAGATGTGACAGTCTCATTAACGAGATGTAGCTTGACACACTCTGCTGACTTTTTAAAGCTGCACAGATGTCAGAGCTGGCCACTCATCCCTGGCTTACCTCACTGCTGCCACCGCCCTCAAAGATTCCTTTGTCTTTTCCTCTGACTTGATTGTTGCCTGTGGATATAAAGCATATATGCATTTAAACTCCTGTCAAATGTGATTGCTATCCATTTCTAACCCAAATCTGAATGTGGTCTGTATGATCTATCACCCACACGTTTACACCCATTCATTTAATGTTGTCAGTCAAGAGCCATCCAGTCATGATACATGTCAATGCAGGTGTAAATAGATGTACCTTGCTTTAGCTACAAAATTGGTGGCCTGTGTTCCAACTGATGATTTCACTTGACTATATGCACTTAAGAATGACACCTACATGAGCTTTTTACAGGTGGTCTTCCAAACCTCAGGATGCAATGTACTTAGCTTCACAGAGGGGCTCTTCACAATGAACATCCTTGTTTCTTTACATTCCTCAGGTACAATTTCATGGTTTCCCTTTTAGTAAGTTTGTTCTTCATGTTATTTTCTATCTTAATTTGACATTGATGCAGATTTTGGATACATATATTTTTCATTCAGATTCTTCCTTTATTTTACAACCAAAATGCAATGCCATTAAAAGCAGCTTTAGAAAGATTGTTTCATTTGTCCATTATGAATGCAGAAATATTTCCCTGCATCAGATGAGGAATATGAATATTCCAAAGCTGGATTTGTGCCTAGCTAGTCAGCATGCGGGCAGCACGGTGGCGCAGTGGGTAGCGTTGCTGCCTCGCAGTTAGGAGACCTGGGTTCGCTTCCCAGGTTCCCCTTGCATGGAGTTTGCGTGTTCCTCCCGTGTCTGCGTGGGTTTACTCCGGTTTCCTCCCACAGTCCAAAGACATTCAGGTTAGGTGCATTGGCAATTCTAAATTGTCCCTATTGTGCGCTGTGGGTGTGTGTGTGCGTGCCCTGTGGTGGGCTGGCACCCTGCCAGGGGTTAGTTTCCTGCCTTGTGCCCTGTGTTGGCTGGGATTGGCTCCAGTAGACCCCTGTTACCCTGTAGTTAGGATATAGCAGGTTGGATAATGGATGGATGGATGGATGGTCAGCATGCACTTTACAACCCTGGTATTTCTTGAACTGTAAATTTAATATTATGTATATACACTCACCGGCCACTTTATTAGGTACACCTTGCTTGTACCGGGTTGGATCCCCTGTTGCCTTCTGAACTGCCATAATTCTTCATGGCATAGATTCAATTAGGTGCTGGAAACATTGTTCAAGGATCTGGTCCATATTGACGTGATGGCATCATGCAGTTGCTGCAGATTTGTTGGCTACACATCCATGATGTGAATCTCCAGTTTTACCATATCCCAAAGATGCTCTATTGGGTTCAAATCTGGGGCCTCATGTATAATGCCATGCGTAGAACTCGCACTATAACATGGCGTAAGCACAAAAGCCGAAATGTGCTTACGCACAGAAAAATCCAGATGCAGGAATCTGTGCGTACTCCAACTTCCACGTTCTTTCGCTACATAAATCCCGATCAGCGTGAAAAGTAACGCTCGTGCACGCGCTTTATGTAACGCCCCAGCTCCTCCCAGAATTACGCCTCTTTGAATATGCAAATGAATATAAATCGCCCTTAAGCTCAGCCTTCTGTAAAAAGGCAATGGGAAAAGCACGGGAGAAAATATAAGAATTTCAGCGAATAGCAAGTGGAGGCAAAGGAAAAACATACTATTTGTTCAAATAAACCGTGGTATAATCAACTAAAGGAGTGACATAGCGTGTTGGAGAAACTTGAAAGCTCACGTTCACAAAAATCGCACAGTGCCGGAAATAAAAAAGAAGTCACATATCAAAGCCGCCGTGAAAAGGCGAGTTGTAGCTCACTGTCTGAGTGTCATATGAAAGCTTATTAGGGTACAGAGAAAAAAAGGCACACAGTGGGGAAAAAGCACGAAATGTCAACTTCTATCTCGACATTTCCACTTTAATCACGTAGTTTATTTTGTCATTAAAGTAGAACATCATAAACTTCATCTTAAAATCGTTTAATTAACCAGTTTCTCAAATCACATCGTAATTAAAGTAGCACGTTAAATGCTTTGTTTTGTATTTGATCTTCTATGTGTGTGAATCACTACTTGATTCTTAAACCGGCTCTCTTCCTCCAACTGGACACAGAATCCATTACATTCGTGATATTACAGCTCTCTGAATAACTAAAATACTGAGATGTATACGTGATATCATTTTTATGATGATAGGAGTTAAAGCACGTTATTAAACATGAGTTTCACGGTGCAGTGATTGTGTGCGACCTTCGATGAAATAATTTATTGCAGCAGTACTCATGGGCGGCTCTAGGCTTGTGGTGGCACTGGGCAGAGGAAGAATCGGTGGCTCCTTCGCCCGCTAATGTCAGTAAGGTAGCTTATGCACGGTGGATGGCCACGTCCGTTGCAGACACTGCATAGCCGCCTCGTGCTCATGACACAAGCATTTAACTTTTGCCGAAGTTTGTCGCTGCGTTTTTAGCTGTGTTGTTATTTTCTCTTTCTGTTTTATATTCAATATATATTGGCGTAGCCGCCACTGCATTCCTTGCTTTTCTTTCCCCAAATACCCAATCACCACACAATCAGCTCTGTAATAGAAGTTAAGCCATCTGTAAGCTTAGAGCGCCGATTCTTCAAAACGTTTAAGGAACATTGAAATATCTTCGTAGTACATGTTTAATTATTCTATCCTTCACGACAGTCCCAGTGAAGAATATAGATTATTTAAATGAAGTTAAAGTTTTATCTGTATAATATAATAAACATATTTTGCTGCATTTCATCTTAAAAATGATATCGTCATCATATGTAGATACGCGCTTTATAAAGTGGCTCAGGTTGTGCAATATTATAACTGTAGTTCAAGTTTACAGTGAGGTAGTTCTACTTATAAGTACAGATAGTTCTACAAGGAGCACTTGATAGACTGATTGAGTGCATTTAGAGTTCTTGGGATGAAACTGTTTCTGAACCGCGAGGTCCGTACAGGAAAGGCTTTGAAACGTTTTGCTGTGGCTGAGACAGCATCTGCTTGAAGCTGTATACCGATAATTCTCTTTCTGATCAGCTACTGCTGTAATTCCCCACTCAGATACAGTGATATAAATACTCCGACTGGTGCAGTGAGAGTAATATGGAAAAAGATGATCCGCTGTGGCAACTCCTAACGGGAGCAGCTGAAAGAAGAAGAAGGTGCAGGGAGAGTAACAACGCTAAAGCAGTTATGGTATTTGGAATACTATGTCTATTCCCTGGACCATTATATTGTTACAGATTAATTACAATCAGATGCATTACACTAATAAACAATATGCGGTTAGTTTCAGTGTATTTATAAAGCCGCGTCAGGAAAATAAGGTGTAACCACACAGGAACAGTAGCACTGCTTTGACAACTGGGTGCCGCCAATCTGCAAAACCGAGCGGAGAACTTGCGTATGACACGGTATGACGTACCGTGGAAAAGTGCGTGGCTTTACGCCAAGTGTAGGTTTTATACATCGCGATTTGAACGTGGAAAAGTTTTTACGCAACATTTCTGTGTGTACGCACCGTTTATACATGAGGCCCCTGGTGACTGTGTACATGATATTTGCGTTAACAAGCAGTTGAACAGGTGTACCTAATATAGTGACCATTGAGTGTATATCATGTATATTATACTTGTTTAATATTACTTTGATAATTATTATTATTCTAATTCAGTATTAATGTAAATAATCTGTGAAAATAGTGAAAAATCAATCATACAATGTAGCAATCAAGTGTGTGAGTTATATGAATTAAATGTGTGTGTGGGTGCATGTATGTTTATATATATACTAGGGGATTCCCCCCTGCTCGCTTTGCTCGCCATTCCCCCAGGCCTGCGCTATGCACCAGCTACTTCTCGTCTCTGCCTCTCACGCTGTGAAGAGGGGGGCTGAACGCACCCCAAGGAGATGCGGTCGCTCCTCCCAAACCCCCTCTTAAACGGTGATACAATGGGAAACAAATAGAGTTTTTTTTACCTCCTCTTTGCTCAATCAGCTGCTGGCTTCCTTCTGCTGTTGTGCTGCGTCATCACACGGAGCTTTGAACATTTAAAAGCCTGTACAGCAGCTGTCCTACTCTTTTGTCTTTTACTTCCGGCCCCAGCTGTGGTTAAACCTCTTGGCACAAAGTCTCATCTCGCAGAATGTGAGTTCTTGATATTTCTTAGTTTATAATTTAAAAACCATTAATGTGTAGCATCCACTTGGATGAATGCAATGGCAGCGATTTTTGCTCCAGTATGCTCACCACACATTAGCTGTAAGGTGGTGAAGTGGTGAGGCAGAGAGCTAATTAAAGACAGGGGATGCTTAGCCATGGAGGGCAGTTTAGCATGGGCATGGAGATACACCCTACTGTTTATGTAGGATGCCCAGGGATCTTTCATAATCACCGAGAGTCAGGAACACAGTTTTACATCTCATCTGAAGGACAACACTTTTTTTACAGCACAGCATCCCCATCATTGCACTGAGGCATTGGGATCCACATTCAGAAAACAGGGTAAGCGCCCCCTGTTGGCCTCACTAACACCTCAATACTAAGTGTCATATCTAGAGGAAACCAGGCACTTATCATCACCGGTGCAATCAGACTCAAAAGGTGAAGTATTGTGGTGGTGTCATCATGCTGTGGGTTTTTTTTTTTTTTTTTTTTTTTTTTTTTTAAGGCAGTGACTGGGAGACTAGACAGGGTTCAAAGAAAGCTGAATGGAACAAAGTACAGAGGTGTCCTTAGTGAAAACCTGCTCTAGAGGGTTCTGGACCTCAGACTGGGTGAAAGAGTCACCTTACAACAAGACAATGACCCAAAGCACAAAGCAATGACAACACAGAAGTGGCTTATGGACAATTCTGTGAATGCAAGTGCCCCAACCAAAGCGAGACTTGACCCCAATCAAACATCTCTGGAGAGACCTAAAAATAACTGTCTACCAATATAGCAAAGGGGACAGGGTCTGAATAGTTGTGTCAATGTCATATTTCAGTTATTTATTTTTAATAAAGTAGGGGGCTTCGCCAACCCCCCTGGCTGCGCTAGCCAGCAACTTTGCATCTCTGCCACTCGCGTATGTGGATTTCACTTTCACCAAACAAAACTTTTAATTCTCGCGGATAAGCCTCTTCATTGGAAAGACACACTACTTTTCCCTGAAGGCAACAGGAATCAGACAATCTACAAGTCTCCATCTTAAAGTTTAAAGCCCAACAATATCAACATACTTCTGTCATATCACCTATGCCCATATATTCGATCTCTTTTAGCTTTTACCTTTTCGTCAATATCGTATTGAATTTTGATTTAGGGTTTGGAATTACATCATGACAATGCAACGTATAACTGCGCGTGAGTGAATATCATTTCTTTCTCTCTACATGAACTGTGTCTGACAATAGCATTCACACAAATGAGAAATAATTAAACTGTGTGTGTGGTTGTAAATGTTTTAGATGTAGGCAGGACTTTTCCAAATCTCTTTGCATAAAGTCTTGTCTGGTGGGGCTTGAAATTTTCTCTCATGGGATTTCACTTTCACCAAACAACATATCTTTTAATTCTTGCAGATACACCTCTTTATTGGGAAGAAACACTACTTTTCCCTGATGGCAACACGAATTAGACAATCTACAAGTCTCCAACTTAAAGTTTAAATCTGAACAATATATTTGATCTCTTTTCCCTGTTCCATTATTTAACAGAGTAATAATTTCCATTTGTTTGCGCCAATGCAATCTTTACTATTCATTTTTTGAGATTTTCAAATTTTTATACTTCCATTATCTCTAACCTGCTCTGCATGTGTATCGCGCCAACGTTTTTGAATTGTTTACGACGCTCTACTTTGTCATCTACTCTTTGTCTTTTGTTTCCAGCCCCGGGCATGGTTAAATCTCTTGGCACAAAGTCTCGTCTCACGGGACGTGAAAGCATCTCTCTGAGAAAATCACGTCTTGTCTCTCTTCCCAAATTACTTTAGCATAAGGCTGTAACATAACAAATGTGTAATAAAAGAAAGGGTCTGAATACTTTCTGAAGGCACTGCAAATATTTATATCTGTTCATAATCCAATTGAAAAAGCTGGCTATTTTTGTGACTTCTGACAGTCGCTAAAATTTGGTTGTGTATCCCTTGCGATTCAGAAATTGGCATATTAGAGTTAGGAATGGCTGATAATCTTGTTTGGCAGGAGCGTATGGAATGTCATTTGTGAAAATGAAATAAAAAGGTTATTATAAAATAACCACATGAAAAAGTGCAATGATATATAAACGAGGCATTACTGTACATTTTGAAAAACTGCAACTGTATAAATGATTGATTGATTGATAGACAGACAACAAAAAAAGTCTGAAGAGACCTTTTGAACAAAATAAGGTTGTTTTAAATAAAACCAGCACAAGTCAAATTAAAAATCCCAGTAATAAAACTGAATAAAAGGCTGAAGCAGCGTTTATAATAATTAGTACCAAATATTTTGTTGTGTTTTACATCTATTTTACAAGTTTTATTTATTTAATTCAGCTTTTAACAAAACATTGGCTGCATTTTGCTTAGAGATTGAACACTAATTTGATGCTGTAACAGTATAAGAGACAAAGCTATGTACTTTAATAATAAATGTCACTGTTTCAGTAGGTCTGTTTTGTATCTCTGTTTATTTGAACTCTTTTATACCATATGTTAAAATTACAGTACATGACCTGGGCAGCGTAGTTCTTAGCCCTGTTGCAGCACATAAACTATGGTTCAATTCTGTCACTTTCTTTGTGGATAGTAGGTCTTGCCATGCCGTGCACTTCAACCCTCGATGTGTTATGAAACCGAATGCATGGTCAGTATGACAGAACACACAATCTACAAATGCGATTTTTTAAGGATTAGCCTGAAATTAAAAGAATACTGACAACGATTGACTCCTTCCAACCATTTTCCAGAAAAAGTTGTGTCCAGTTTAGGGCCATCGTGGACATGCTCACTCCGATCATGTCCATTAATACCCGCTAATCAAAACAGGCGCTCGTTCTTAGGCGGTGTAAAAACATGTAGCATTCAGGAAAAAAATATGAACCGTATGCATTGACATCTGCGACCGACACGTCTTTATGCAACATCACAAGGCACATTATCGAGCAAACAATACTACAGGACGACACAGGCATGGGGGAACGGGTAAAATTCTTAATGTCTTGAAAAAGCATTACAAATTTCAGGCATTATTAATAATATATAATTAGGAATAGAATTTGGTGTTAATTATACTAGCTTCAGCATTATATCACAATTAAAAGAACAACAACGAAAGAACGTAAAGGTCGAGCGTTCTCACAAATAATCAAGGAGCGTGGCGTGAGATGTGACGTCATAGACATGTGAATTTCAATACTGTGCGGAGCGCCGTCTCCATTCGTCTCTAGGCAACGCGTAAACATCGCGAAGCAGGCAGCGAGTCCAGCGCGTGAAGGAATTGGCATTTTCTGTCTAAAACTTTTACAAAATGCCTTCAACTAGAGATCCTTTCCCTTTCCCAAAATATGAAAATGACGACAGTTTCATGGGAAGAGCAAAACGAGATAAGGTGGGTTTTTTTAAAAAACTGACAATCGCCTCGTGCCACCAGTTTATTTCAAGTATTCGAACCCGAGAACGCACAACTGATGAAAACCATGTATCATATATAAAAAAAATGAAGGGCACATCAAATTCCTTTCGCGAAGTACTGGTGCTGGATATTGTAGTCACTAAGTCGCGTGTCATCTTTAGTCTGTTTATTGGTTTTTCGACTGCACCGGTCTGACTCCACTTATTAAGTAAATAGTTGTCTTTCGCCAAACTTTCAATTTGCCTTTGTCATTGAATCGAAATGCACTCTGTTACCTTCTTTCTTTTACCAGGTGTAGAATTTAGATTAAGTAGAATTTGGATTAAGCCATTTAAAAATTTGATGGACAGATAGATGGGACAGTAAGGAGTAATGTTTGTACGCGGCAGTCTAAATTAGTATCAGGGGCGTTCAGAAGACACCATTTTGATATGGACAAATTACAGGCTATTTAAAATACTTTGTTTTATATTTCAGTACAGTATATTTGAATTTTTATTATTTAGTCTGTAGAAGTCTTGGTTTGTAGAAATGCTAGTTATGAAGAATTTTGCATTAACTCAAAAATGTGATTTCTAGCTTGAAATTCATTTTTCTGTTCTTTATTCCTCAGCTGGGCTGTCATTTCTCATTACTAGATTAACCTGCATGGCTTTTCTAAGAAATGTGTCCTACTGTTGCAATTATCATGTCTACAGAATTATTGATTTGTCCACATATAACACCAGCTGGAAATTGTTGGAGATTTCATATGCTAGAAAATATCGTATCTGAATTGGATTAAGTAGGTCTGAAAATGTCAGGTAATTCTAAACTGTCTGAGCAACTGTGAACAACATTCAAAAGCTGTGCTGGAAACTCATTCTATAGACCTATGGTTTCTACAACATTCCAGGCAGGACCTTCCAAACGTTACTGCGAGATGCTACAGAGTATGGCTGTAAGACCACCTAACATGAATTTTACAGTGCCATGGAGTATAATGAAACACCCTCCAGAATTCAGAAGTATCCAGCAACTAACTGGGTAGTCTGCATTTCTTGATACTGTATTTCTTTGGTGTTTTACAAAGTTGTGGTGTGGAAAAAAGTGATCATTGTCTTCTTCATATTAACAACTAGGGGACTCTGCCTTTTGCTCGCCAACCCCGGGAGGGCGCTACGCGCTAGCCACTTTGCGGATCTGCCGCTCGCGTATGGCGAAGCAGATGTACAATTTAAACAGATTGTTATTTTCATGGGAATGGTTACATATGCATGATAGAACTATTTTACATTGCAGCGAATAATTAACCATAGTAAAAATAGTAAGACATAATAAATTGAAAGAAAATTATGTTTCATGTTGTTAGAGGTATTCGTTGCGTTATACGTTTTCGTTTTGTCTGGCTTTGAAATTAACACGCAAATACTTTTTAAACTTACATTTTTACTGTAAAACTTAAGTAAAAACAATTTTTTGAATGAACTTTTTGTCAATATCGCATTGAATTTTGATTCCGTGTTTGGACTTACAGTACATTGTGACAACGCAACGTATAACTGCCTGTGAGTGAATATCATTTCTTTCTCTCTAATAAATAATCAGACTTTCCCTGTGATTTGTTAATTGTCATAGCAAAAGCTATTGTAACAGGAAACTTTAACCGTTTTAATACGGATGGCATATCAAGATCTTCTTTGGTGTCTAATGTTACCCGCTGAAGATGTACATTACCTTTCTTGTCGCCTGTTAAAATTTTACATGTCAGAATTGTTCGACAGCATAGTCTATTGATATCCATATAACCAATCTGCCGTGTAACCGATTGACAATTTTCACGTTAATTTGTTTGACTTCATTGTTTCTTGGTGCTAGAATAGCCCATGTACTCATTTTTTCTGTTGATAACCCTTCGGGATGAAATTCTTCATTAAGATTTAGACATAATAAGTCTTCTTTTATTGGGAACTTAAAGTGATGAAAACGTAAAAATGTATAAGAGCTGAGAGAGCAGGATCCGTGTCTGACAAAAGCATTCACAGGAATGACAGGGGAGAGGACCGTGGGCGTGGGCCGTTACCCTGAAATGGTTGAGAGGAGGGCTGGACTTAAAAAAAAAAAAAAAAAATCTCTTGGCAATAGTCTTGTCTTGTCTGGAGATTTTCTTTTATAATAGGGAGAGAGAGATATTTTCAAGGGTGAGTTTCAGCCAGTCTAATAGTCTACATATGTGTATTATTCAGATTTGAAACCTGGATTAAATTTTAATAGTCTCAATAAAACCTTTAAGTTCTTATAGGGGCTTTCTATACTAAATTATGTACCAAAGCACTCTACACGTACAGTCTTCTAGTACATCTCTTTCCATATGCTTACAATTTATAGCCTTATAGGGTCCTTATTGTCACTTGTGCAGAGTACAGCAATGTTTAAATTCAGCATACACCACAGTGCCAGGCTCAGTGAGTACACCTGCCTTACTTCAGATGCACGTGAAAGGGCTGGCTTATGATCTCACAGCATGAGAGGCCATACTCAACCTGTGCCTTTGATGACATTTTTTCCCTTTGATATGCTGCTGATTGACAATACTAAAATTGACATTCTGAGAATGTGGGCATGTCAATCAACTGCCATATCATCCCCCCGTGGTAAACCAACCTGTGACTTTTTGCTGCAGTGTGACTTTCGATGGGGGTCACACTACACATCAGTGATGGTTGTCAGACTGGAAACCCATCCATCCATGTTTTATCTAACTAGTCAGGCCAATATGATCTACTGGAAACCTTGCTATGTAACTGTTAAAATGCTGTCAGTTGTGATTTTCCAAAAATCAAAGTTAGAAACAAATAAAGATCTGTCCTACAAAGTAACATTTTCTTAAAATTGTGATCAACTTTAGTTTTAATTCACTTCAGTAGTACTAGGGTGTTGTACCGTGTTAGTCATTATGAACGTAGTGACAAGTCAAATAAAATGACACCTTTTATTGGCTAACTAAAAAGATTACAATATGCAAGCTTTTGAGACAACTCAGGCCCCTTCTTCAGGCATGTGAGTACATCTTGCCTGAAGAAGGGGTCTGAGTTGCCTTGAAAGCCTTCATATTATAATCGTTTTTTATTTTAATTCAATTCAGCTGATTTTTGTATAGCACTCTTTACTGAGTGTAGAAACAAGAGTGCTGTGACAAGTTCTCAGGTAAAATACAAACTTTACAATTTACTAGTTACATAAGGAGTGCAAATAAAATGCACAGATTTGTTTAAACAGACAGGAAAACAAAGTACTTTAAAACGGATTAACACAAATTGGGCCCAGCAATATCTGCCCATTAATTAATTGTTGAACTATGGCTAGCTGGTAAGAGAGGACTGAAAAACAAAAACCTCATAGTTATGGCTTTGAGCACAGCACTGACACTATAAAGTTCTTCAATGAATTTCTTTTTCTTTCAGGTTTCAGAGTTTTCTAAACCAACTCATCTAGCCCAGCAGGAGGACCCCTGGAATCGCCTAAACACCTCTGCCACGCTTTCAAGCTCTCGCAGGGAGGTCTACCACTTTGACCCTGAGGTATTAGGAGAGATGGTCTAGTAGGCATGTTGCTGTAGAGACAGAGAGCCACTTGTAAGAACAGTGTGAATGATTGAATGCTCACTATCTAATAAATGACTTGCGGGAGGCAAATCTGCTAAAATTTCCTTTAATAATGTGAGGGGCAAAGGCTGGGGTGTGTATCTGTGGAGGTCAAGGCCCTATGATGCAATATTGTGAGATTTAGGGTCATAGTTTAATCCCTGAAATAAGAGTCTGTTGCTTATCCAGTCCCTGGTTTGTTTGCCTCAGAAAAATGCAGAAATTTAAATTATGTTGTTACATAACAAAGATTCTAAATATTTGCTGCTTTTAATAATTTTATTCAGCTTTTATTTCTAAACATTTAACATTTAATGAAAAGTTTGAATGTTGTTAAATTGTTCCATATTGTAGGTGATTTTTGAGAATCATAGGATGAACTGAATATGAAATTTGTATTTTTGTTAATAGACTGCTACAGTATATGACCCATAGAGCACTTTGTCACAGGGTGCTGTGAAAAGTATAATTTAAGACAAATCTTGACTGGTTGCAATGTACGGTGACAAGGCCACATAAAAACCCGATACATCACATGGCACAGCAGCTAGTTTGGAAAATGACGCAAGTCCCTTTTAGATATGCCTTCTTGGAAGCCATACTACACGTTCTGATCAGAAATGAACATTTTGTTTGGTATTGTGCACAGTATGAGCATTTACTTGGCCATCATGCGACAGTGTAATCTATCAGTCATACCCTCCTAACAAAGCAAAAGTTTTCAAGTTGGAATTCCATTTGGGAGTCTGAGACGTTTCAATACTTCTAACCAGGTTTTGTATGCTACCAAAGGCCACAGTGAAATGTCTCTACATTAAAAGCCATTTCCTGCTATTAATAAAGCAATGTATTTAATCATATGCCTCTTTAAATCTCTCATCTTACCTGACAGGAAGCCCCCAGGAACCACCTAGCAGCAGGCAATGGCTTCTAATGTGGAGAGCAAAAACTTGTAACCACTTGAGGCCTTCTAGGATAAAGGCTAGAAATCTCTACCTCAGGTCAATAGATAAGCTTTTAGCTGAAACTTTGCATCCCTAGAAAGTTCCTATATACTGTATATTAGATGGTTCTCTAAAACCACCTTCTCTATCCATCTACATTTCCAATTATCCAATGTACAATATGGTGTAAAGCCTAGTCTGAACACATTGGGTAGAAGTCACTAAGCTACCATGGAAAGGGTGCCAGTCTATCACTGGGTACATTAATGGGCACACCCACAGTCACCCATACAGAGCCGATTTGGAGCTAACATACTGGCATTCATTTTTTTTTCCCCCTACAATCATTTGTGGGGGATTTGCATTAATTTCTAATTGTGGGCTTACATCTTAAGTGTAAATTAAAAATTAATTTGAAATGTTTTAGGAGTTAATTTGAAAACTTTATATTAATTCATGTTTATACATTAGGTGAGGTCATGCAATATGAAAGACACAATGTATGAATTTTATTTTTTAGCATGTGGCAAGGTATAAAACGTGAAGAGTGACATATCCTTTATTACTTGCTGAGCATGGCCATCCATTAAAAGTCTAACATGTGCACCGTGTTCTTTGAGTGAGAGGCTGAATTTATTTGAAAACTGAGAAAGGAGCTATCACTTAACATTTCCTTAGTTAATGAAGTCCCATTTACTGTCACAGGAAGATGCAGCCTGCACCGGCAGCATTGGATGCAAGACTGGAGACCACCTAAACAGGGCATCTGTCCCACACCCTCCACACTCACACATACTGGGTCAATTTCAAGTAGCCAGTCATTTTAAGCCACATATCTTTATCCATCAGAAGGACAATATGCAGACTTCAACAGACAGAAGAACCTATAAGGGCTAAGCACTACACCAGCTATGATTTACTCCTAATAAATAAATAAATGTAGGAGTCTTAGCAGCTTAGACGCTACAGGGCTTCACTGTGCACCTGGTAGGTTTTCATGGAACACTCTTAGGTCCGCACATGACAAATTAGGCTAGTAAGACAAAAATACTGACAATTATGAAAAAACAACTCTGTTTTGTAGAATACTCACTCCATCCCACAAGAGATAACTGAAGATTCTTATCCCAGGCCCAAAATCTCTGTAACTTAAAATTCAGCTCTGTCAAAAATTATTTTCAGGTGGAAGAAGTAATTTCATTGGAGAAAAAAATGGGACAATTTCATCATTTGATTGTGGAAGAATTGATAAGATGTTGTGTATTAATTGATAGACACATAGGAAAGGCACTTCTTGGCAAGACAGTTGATCCCGAGAGGATACTGCACTGTTGTAACAGCTGACCCACAACAGAATATGTTCAAGATGAAACAATAAGATACATTAAATAAAAGCTGTCAATAATCTAATTAGCGTGGTGCTGAAAGTACACCCCCACATTAAACAAAGTGTTTTGCAGAGCATGTGAGACATTGTTCAAAATACCCCTCAGTTTAACCAACACTCATCTATTTGCCTTTCCCTGCCTAGTCTAAGCTAGTGCCCAACACAGAGACAGCTTTTCTGCTTAATTTAAGTGTGTTGGGGTCCCCAGTTCTCAGGCTGTTGCCCATAACACTGCATCAAAAACCACACACTGATGGTGTATACACAGAAATGTAACTGAAGGATGCTATTTGTTCTACTTTCTCTTGATTTCTCAATCCAGCACATGTGAAATAAAAAGAAATATTAAACACACTTATATTCACTTGTGTAATCCTGTCAGTTATAGTAAGCCTCCTTGTAAACCTTTCAAACACTGATATTCTCAAATGCCACCAAGTCTTCTTTAAGATTTAGTAATGGTTGCTGCTTGGCTTGTAGCACACTTAGCCATTGCTGCCTCACACCTGCAGAAGACTGGTTAAATTCCCAGCCTAGTGCTCGTCGGTCTGTCTGGGTTTTCCTCCTCCATCTGAAAACCACTGAGGTTAAGTTAATCAGCGACCATAAACATGCCAATATGTGTGGCATTGTCAACTGGCACAACACCCAGAAATTGGGTGGATTGACGTTAACTGTCATTACCCCCACTTGAACAGTACATCATGAACCAGCATGTCAGTTGTTTGTATTTGGCTGCTTTACCATAGTGCTCCCTGTCATTTTCAAAGGCACTGTATAACACAGATTGACTTATTAAAGATGTTACCGCCAAATATTTTTCATCTGAAGAAATCAACCCAGGATAACAGAACTGAGCTTAGAGCTGAAATCACATTGTATAATCAAGAACAAGAGACACAAAAAGTTAGAACTCCCATTATTTAATGAGCTTCTTTGTCCAAGGATGTCAAAACACAGATCCTTAAGCAATATTGCTGTTCAAATTAAAATATATCTGACTGGACAACTAGATCCACCATCAATGTATTCAGGTAATTTTCATTATTTCTGTGTGCGTTATGACCACAGCCTCATAGATATTTTCCACCCGATTCCCGAGTGTTACTTTTTGTAAATTATTACAAAGCTGCAATTTCCTTCTGCTAGCTAAAACTGTTCACAAGCGCCCAGTCTGTTATTCTGCTAGACACGCCAAACAGAATACCACACTGCATTTTGCTATTAGGGAACTTCAATGATAGGACACAAAATGTGGCATATTTAGTAAAACCTGCATCCAGCTCAAACTCCTAGATCCTGTAATTCCCCAACACCTTGAGTTGTATGTAAGACATGGCCAATTCTCATCATAGTCAATCATCAGAAATACGTTATAGACTCTGGGCTCCCATAACCCTGACGAGTTAAGTAGGGTCAGATAATTTCTTCTTTGCAGGTTTTGCTATACCTATCAATCCATATGTGGCACGGTCCCAATAGTTTTTGATAGTTGAACCCAAATGACACTTGAAGGCATAAATACAAATGGCAACTCTCTTTTTTGGCTCCTAGGCACCCAGGGACAATTTGGATTTTGTTCTGAAGACGACATACAATCATCATGAGGAGTTTCTTAGAGATAAAAATCAGACTGTTATACAGAAGGAAACTGTTACTGAGGACCATGGGTGAGTTTAGAATAAAAATATTAAGATTAATTTAGCTGGTGTACATTTCTTTCTACTAGAAGAGATTTGGCACCATTCTAGTTTGCAATAGAATGTACTCAAACTGGTAAGTGTGCTTATGTTAGTTATTGGTTACAAGTGAGCAGCTATGTTAAGTTTTTGCTAAGATGCAATAATCCTATTACATGAAGCTATATTAAATTAAAACATTTACAAATATTTGAATGGTACAATATTACTATTAGATGCAAGGATCATGATGAAAGGGATTTTTCACAAAAAAAAAAATGTCTAACATTTTGCAAGTTCATCAATTGCATTGGATACATCCTTCAGATTAGATTAATTCATAAAAGCATATTTAAAAACAGAAGTGCTGTACAAAGAAGCATTCAAATAAGCACAATACCAATCATACAGAAGTGGATAAACAAAATAACCAATTAAAACATCCCCCACAATCCCAATTTCAGAGTATTCATACCTTCCCAGTTTCCATCCAAGCTTGGGTGTGTGCACAAATAGGTCCCATGATGGATGCACGTGGTGTCTCCATCCATTTCCCCAACTTGTTACTAGTGCCGCCATAATACACACTGGCCCAATTCACCCGTGAATTGGATTGAACATGTTTGAGAATGTATGGTTTTTATTACCCAAAATATATGTATCATTACAGGAGGATTTTGAAGAATCGTGTCAAAGAAGTTCCTCCTCCCACTGAAGCTGAAAAATATGCAACAAGGGTGTGGGTGAGCCCTGCAAAGCAATCTATTCACAACATTGGGGGAGCAATAGGTGAGTAGGAGCAGAACCCTGTAACGCTCATCCACCTGGAAATCAAGAGAATGCTTCGCTGCCAGATTTACTTATTTTTTGCTGATGCAAACTGAACGATACTAAGGCAGCAATACTGTTACACAACTCGTAGTAGCCAGCAACTGTAAAAATTACCTGTGAAAAAATACATAACCACCAGCAGGTATAGACATGGATCTACCTGAAAAATGTTTGTTTTTCTTTTCCAGAAAGTCATCACAGTGCTTCCACGAACAGAGGTTATTCAAGGAAACATGACGGAGGATTCTACTGCACCTAACAGTCCTGTATTTTTGTGGGTGGTCTTCTCACCATATAACAGAAATCAATGCAAGATGCCTCTAGCATTAATCCAGTTTTAAAAACATACAATGTAAACAAGCAATAGTCCCCTTTCACTATTAACATACCACTGAAAAAAAAACATTTAACTCCAGAATAACTGTTGAATTAGTTTTGTAATGAATACTGCATTCAAGAAGGAAATGTACAGATATACAATATTGTGAAACATTTAATAAAGCATTTCAAAATAAATCATGAAAAATTTAATAAAGCTCAATGGGAGGGACAATATCTACAAATAAACTGAGCAGGCAGTGTAAATAGCACATTAAACAAGTACATGTAGCAATAACGAAATTAAGCACAAAAATCCTGAAGAATCATCTGAAATGGCAGAAATGTTTAAATTTAAGTTTTATAACCTTTGGTTCCATACTATAATGGATGCCACACAAGGCCTGGGCCTTGTGTATAAAACCTTCCGTAGATTCCATTCTGAACCTTTGCTTATGCAAATAAACCACAAATGGTTTATGCACAAAAAAATCAATTTATAATACCATGCGTAAGCCCAGTTCCACACCAAGTTTCTTTATAAATCTCAGATGACCTAAACGCTGCCCACATATGCATCCACTCCCCATGACCCCTTCAGTAACCATATAGCTTAAACACAGTTTGAATATGCATGACCTAATTACTATATAAATATGCCCATGTTCCAGAGTGCCATCTACACCACAAATCACAGAACTAAGGGAAAAGGCAGAAAAAGAAACTTCTTTGAAAGCAAACTTCTGAGTATTATTGACCAAAGTGGAGAACTGCAAAAATAGTTTGCCAGTCTCTCTGCAGGGGTCACCAATAAAGTGGTGGGAACGTATGGGAGCTAGTGACAGGAGCAGTAAACGCTACAACATTAGAGCAGCACTGTTACTGAAATGAATACAGGATGGTCAGGAAAGAGTTTTTTTTTCTAATTACATTTGCCATGCAAACATCTTAGAATTGCCATAGCACTAAAGTCCTGAGTGACTGGGTCTGGGTCATCAACTAGACACAAGGCTGACCCAGTGATTTGTGAAACTGGCTGCCAAAAAGCTACAGCAGAACTGGTACTCCACAGGGGAACTTGCAAACCACTTCTTTACACGATTGTCATTTCATAAGAACAAAATAATATGGAAGATTTCAAAAAAGGTAGTACCATTGAAAACAATTATATAAAAGACTTGATTAAACTGAATAGTTATTAGTTTTTATTCATAAAGTGACATACTTGAGCCCAGACTCATTTAAAGTTTTGCCACCAAACAGAGCCAGTTGGCAGGACAATCAGATAATGCTCTGCCTGAACTGCCTTTGCTGTACCTTTTAGATTTGATTCTCAAAGTAAACTGCCCTGTAACTGTACAGATCTTTATACAAGTGTTGATAGGGAAAAAAGCTATACAGTATTCTTCATTAGTATGAAATACAGGACTTCCTGGGCCATGTGTGTGGAACCTCTCAGGAATGCTTTTGCAGGTTAGTGGCGTTTTGAAACTAGCAGCAGCAAGAAGTTTGAATAAGCTGCACAATGCTCTGAAACCTCTTTAATCCCATTGGGCATCATGAAAGGCAGAAGCCTGTTGAGACAGCACCAGGTACAAAGAGGAACCAGCACTAGACAGGTTTCCAGTTTTTCAGAATCCACACTGTTAATTGACCATCTAACCTGCATAAACAGTATTTTGGCTATCAAAAGAACCCAGAACTGGAGACTCGTTCACTCTTTGCTGCACCACCATGCTAATCAATATCTATATATCTATCTATCTATCTATACACATACATATACACACACACACACACATATATATTAAAAAAAAAAAAAACACACCCTCTGCAATCTGAAACAAGCTAAACTGACTGCTCTGACTTTTCCTGGTACTTAAACTTATGCCAGGTTCCCTTTACTTTGAAACTTAATACCGCAAGGTTATTTTGCAAGTGTTTGTTTCATTAATTCAATATGCGCTTTCAGTGTTAAGGTAATCACTTATAAAATGGATGAATGGACAAATTTCCATATATAGAGTAGAGTTGTTGGAACTGGAGTCTATACCAGCAAGCACAGGGCACAAATCCATGGGAGAGCAGAGATATAGATAGATAGGCAGACAGCAACAACTGCATAAGATGCAAATCACTTATTTATACTTTAACCAAATCAAGAGCATTATTCACATGAAGTCAAGGGGGTAAAAAGAAGTATTAGTGAAACTCAGAAACGCACAGTCCGACACAAAAGGAACTTCGGTGGAAAATGAAGCTTCCGATGCATAATTGACTTGCAAGCTGTAATCACGTCATGTGTTTCCATATATCCTTCAGATATTTGAGTTTTGAACGTCTTGGACTAGTACTGACTACGTAAGTCTACCGAGATGAAGTCCAACGTGACTTGGGCTGATGTAGTACTAGACGAATCGACTTTATAGGTCTGCAACCCCGTGTGAACCGACACATGTTAAACGGTGCGCAACTAAATTTAACAGAACCAATTAACCTTACAGAAGCTTATTCCTTGAAGAATATGAAGGTAGATTAGATTAGTAAAATAACTGATCAGTCCTGCAAGAGTCAGAAAAGTCGTGCGCGCGTCCAAGACACACCTTCGACTTTTTTTAAGCCAGCTTTTCAAATGATTACAGGCACTGTTGTGCACATACACAGAAAAGCAGAAATGTGTGGAGCGGGATATATGATGCAGCGGTGAAGAGCGTGTGCGTGTCCAAGTGGGCGCGATGGAACAAAAGCGGGAGCGGCCAGGAACGGGACAAACGAGCGCCACTTCATTGTCGGTCAAACTGAATCACTACAATTCACGAAAACCGTCACCTCACCAAAAACCATCACTAGCGCCATACGTTCAGCGGCTGTTACAGTAATACATCCAACTAGTCAGAACCTGGTTTGTCCGCAGGGACATTAATTTGTTCCGCATATTCTACAAGTGCGAGTTTTTTTTTTCCCCTTTAACCACAAAACGTCTTTTGAAAAAAGATCGACGTTCAGTTCCTTGAGCCATTACAAATAGGGATGGCTTTTTGGATACGCTTGCGTGTGCGCGATCTTGTAGAAAAGTGAACCTAAATAAGCAAAACGGTAAACAAAAGACAAGACGAGTACAATCAAGGTTTTGAACGTGAACAAGTAATAAATGAATAGCGCCGCGTATCGCAGAAAACTCCCAACTAGATCAGTTTACTTTTTACAAAGTTAGCTTTCATAAACGGACTCGTTTAATTCATTTGTATAGGATACAGCAACGCTTTGGCTTTAAAATTCTATTACCCTTGCAATCCCCCAGTTGAGTTTTACTCTGCCAAACCTTTCATCAACTAATCTATGGCTCCACTGTTCACATTTTTTAATTCGATCCGATGGGGCCGCTTTTTCGGCCTAGCGAGAACTACACACCACCGACCTAAACAGCTGGGGCTTCCCCAAAATCATGACCTCACTTTCCAGGCCGATCCACAATGGTCCAGACCATCCCGTTAATCTCCGTGCAATAATGAGCAAATTTTTTTTTTATTGAAATTACACAACATTCCATACAAATGCATTTTTTTTTTACAAAAACAGGATCTAAAACTAATCAACCCCCACCACAATAATGCGCAACTTTTAGCCCAACTCCCAACGAACCTCGTAGATAAGATTTAGCGCCGCATCACTCCCTTCAGTCCCAGTGGTTTCCTTTGATATTTTAACGATGGCGACTGCTAGCTTAGCCATCTCTGTTTGCGGCCAGGTCAGAATCGCCTCTATACTCACAGGTCGGCCCATTCCCCCGGAGTATATCACCCTGGGTTCATCACCGGCCTAGTATATCTGATCAATTCATCATGCCCGGTCCACAAGTGGATGTGCCTCTTTTACAGCAGCCGCCGTTCGCTCAACGCTGCTAAAACAGCTTGCTTGGCAGCCTCTTATCATCTCAGAGCCATGGTGAGGCTTTCTGGCTCCAATCAAATAAGATCACGGTGTAGATTTTTATATAAAAAAAACACACGCTCTCTTCCACACACGCTCACAAACACACTCACATTCTCTCTCACATACACGCGACCACTTCCTTCTGAATCGCAGGGCACGCGAATTTAAAGTTAAACGCAATGCATTCTGGGAACAGGGAAGGCACGCGTCCGTCATAAGTCGTGTTTGGTGCCCTCTATCGCACAGGCGGACATTACTCTGCATTAAAATTGTGAGTCAAAGCACACGAAGAGGACGTGAAAACTCCACAGAGAGAGTAAATGGGTTGGGATTTTAACCCAAACTTCTGCAATAGCGAGTCAACAGCGCTAACCCACCCGTCACCACAAAAAAAAAAAAAAATCAATTGCTGTCTCTTCAAATTAGATATACTAGGTTAATCTTTTCTGTAAATTTCTTATAGGAAGTCCATTATTGCAGATTTTGACTTTGGACTACAAGACGCGTATGTTTTCTAGAACATGTATGTTAGGTTATTTGGTGACTATAAACTGGCTGTGTAGGAGTACGAGTATGGGTGTGTATGTGTTTGCAATAAACTGGTTCTCGCACAGGGTTACTGGTACAGGCTCCCACTCCTGCAACCCTGAAAAGTAAAAGTAGGCATAATTGCCAGAAAGACACAGAGAGAAATTAGCATCTAATTTTTTAGCATCACAAGTTTATTTGTCAATAATGGATAGCATAGTGGAGAGTGCCATTGCATAACAGTGGCTTTAAGTTTTTCTCACGATATTGTGGTGCACCAGTGGGCCTGAGTTTTAACATTGCTTTATTAAAGAAAGTGCTATTACCATCTCATCGTTTTTGGGAGAAATAATTGTTTTCTCAACTTGATTGACATCGTAATAGCAGTTGATAGGGCCCTATTGGTATGTAGCCTATTCTAATTTTGATTGTAGAAAATGGGTTGCAAGTGAAGTGTTAACGCTTAATTGGAATTACCTGAATTCCTGCATTAATTACTCACAAAAGTGTGATATGTTTTAACCAAAGTAACCAAAAGCAATTGTTTTAAAACTAACAGCACAAACAATTGGATTTCCTCTCAACACTTAATATATTGTTTAAACTTTAATTCTCATAGCAAAATGCATTTTGAACCCTTGTATTCAGTAACTGGCAGAATCTGTTAGCAGCAGTAACCTCAAAAAAACATTTCCTGTAGTTGATGAACTGACTTACACCACAGTTTGTAGGATTTTTTTTTTTAGCATACTTTCTTACAAAACTGCTTCAGTTCATTTATATTTCTGGAATTCTTGCATTGCACACTGCACTTTTGTCATTACCTTTGCAGGGCATCCAGTACTATAAGAAACAGTGCTGGATTTCCTCCATTTGCAGATAAGTGTGCTGTGGATTGAGGACCACCTGGATATTTAAAACTGCTTTTGTGTCCTTATCCAGCTTTATGCATCTAAGGAATTCTTCATCTTCAAGTGTTCTGGTATTTCAAGATTTACACGACAAGATCTCCATCATGATTAACACTGTGATGCGACACGAACCCAACAACCTTTTGCTTTTCTCTGTTCCGTTCATTATAATTTGCAGTACTCCAGAGTATGTACTCTTTGTCATTAAAAGCAGAGTAACATAAGGCTATATTCTATCCCACATAATTCAGAGCAGGGTCTGTGAGAGTTTGGAGGGATGCTAATGCCTCAACTAACAAAGGGCTGAAGACAGGAACAAACCCTTCACAGGGCACTAGTCCTCCATTACAGGGCAAACACACATGCACACTAGGGACATTTTAGCATCGCCAATTCATATAACCGGCATGTGTTCAGGCAGTGGGAGGGAAAGCAGCACATGGTGGAAGCAGACACAGACACATGGAGAGCATGCAAACTCCATGCAGGGTGGACCTGGGATGTAAACCCTGGTTTCCTTACTGCGAGGCATTGCCCTAGCAGTGTAAAGGTAATGACAAATTGAGGATACACAAATGGATGGCATTTCTCAGTTGTCAGAAACATTTCAGAATAGGAACCAGCAAACATAGCAAATTCCAAAGGCCAGGTTTAGGAAATAAGGCAATAGTGAACAGACTTTTCGTTGAGCACTCTAGCATAGACTTTCTGAGAATGCTAAAGAAGTTCTCAATGTCAAAAAAGATGGCCTGATCTGCCAAAGCAAAGGCAATTTGCAATAGGCCTTCAGTGCAACACTGAAGAAATGTTCTATATACTGCACGCCAGTGAGGTTGAGTGCCTTCATAATCATAAATGCAGGATTGTTTTTTTACTAATTAAAGCAAAACTAGATTTTATTAACATGGATTTAAAATATAAAATTAGGTTAACTGTTAATTCTGATTGTGAGAATAGATGTGTGTATGTGTGAATGGACTGGAGCTCTATTCAAGGCTGATTTCTGGATTGCCCAGTGCTGCTGGGATAGGCACCACCCCCCTGGGAGTATTAAATGGATTAAGCAGGTATGAGAATATGATATTAAACAACAAAAATATCACTTGGAAAACACCTAGTAATGGCCATAAACATTCCAGCATCCAAATAATGACTTGTAATAATAAATAAATATCCAAGTAAGTGAAAAAGAAAGTAAAGAGCAAAATCATGAACTATAATCTCCCTTGCCAGTTTAATGTGATTAAAAAAAGTACCCACACGTGTCTGCATTATTCAGTAAAAAGATACAGACTAACTGTGATTTCATTACAGAACTTTTGTTTTGTAGGAAGTACAATTATAAAAGCAATTTCAAACTCTAATCCCATCCAAAGGCAGATATGTCTAGTTAGCAGTGTACAGGAGAACAGTTATGTGCCTAGTGTTGACATTTCATAATATCACAAATTATAGAAACTGCCACTGCAACATGAAGCTGATAGTAGTCCACAAGTTATTAAACTTCTCTTGATGGTAATCTTTCAAATAACCTCCCAGGACATTCCAGATAGGGCCATATGTAATTAAAGCCAAAGCAAAAAGAGTTAAATATTATCTTACTAACATGGATACTAAGAGGTGCAGTGTAAACCTGCGTAAAATAGCAGTAAAGTGACACACTTATGTACCAATAATAATCTTAGATTTGCATTTAGACATTTATAAATATGAAGTTGCTGAGGGCCAGGAATAGAGCTATTTCATGCTTTTAAAAGGCACCTAGGAAATATACGTCCAGGACTCCCTGATAAGGTCACAGTATCAAGACAGATGTATAGGGCTAATACAGCCAATGACACCCATTCAAGTTCTGCAGCTGCCTCATCTTTGTAAGGCAAAGAAAAGCTCAGGAGAATCAGTCCATTGCAATTCCAAGATATCCCCAGAAGTCCTCAATTTAAAATTGTCAACATCCTTACTAAAAAGGTGAAAACTA
This sequence comes from Polypterus bichir lapradei, assembly GCA_026402145.1. Taxonomy (NCBI): domain Eukaryota; kingdom Metazoa; phylum Chordata; class Cladistia; order Polypteriformes; family Polypteridae; genus Polypterus; species Polypterus bichir. The sequence goes on along the minus strand of JANRMT010062791.1, from coordinate 124,357,866 downwards.
GAAGCCTTGTTCAGATAATTTCAACACTTCGCTCACTCCCTCGGGAATATTGTGTGAAGTTCCATCGCTGGTAATTCCTATTGAAATTCTGAAAGCATAGCAAAAAGTCACACATTCTCCATAAAGCCCACCCCTCCTGTTTTTCGTACATTAACTTTTTTTTTATTAAATAATTCCAAGCCATGTTAAACAAGACATATATACACCCTGGCATAACTGACTAAAATAATGCAAAGCAACATATGTCTCTTATATATACTGTTTTCTGTAATTGTCCCACAGCAGCATTTTCACAAACGAGGTCTGTTGAATAGTGATACATTAGGGGTTTGCAGAACAAACTAAGGGGAAGGCTGCTACTAATCTAGCAAAATGGGCCATGTAAATTTTTCTTTTTTTCCCTCCAAAGCAAGCAAGTAACAAGCTTATTAAAATATCATAGCCACAAAACAGCTATGCTCTCATACTTCCACCAGACAAAAATGCTGGCTTTCTTCTTCGAAACATTTCAGAATTTACACTGTGCTCTTCTAAAAAAATCTCCAGTAATTTAACGGAAAAAAAAAAACCAAAAAAAAAAAACCAAAAAACACTAAACTCCCAAATTACATAAAATATAACAACATTACAAATAACATTATACCCTCCAGTTTGTGGATATGTAGGAATTTGTGGTCAGACAACTGTAGAGGGTCCAGAAGCAGCATACCAAAAAGGGAACATGAGACGACTCCTTTGTGATCTTGGTCACTTATGCCATCTTGGCTGAAAATATCCAGATTGCCTGGTATGTCTTTAAACAGTTCCAGAAAAGGATCATTTTATAAAAAGGACATAAAAAGCCATCACCATGCACGATAAAGCAACTGCAACATGAAGTCTTGTTCCTATTACAGCAGCTGAAAAAGAGAGAAACAGCAAATAAATCGAGTGCCATTCGTATATGACATATGTCAAGTTCCATGACTGCTAAAAATAAAGCCTGTCAAGACATGCTGTAAAATAAAGAGATCTGGTAAAGATAAAAGTAAAGCTTTGAATGTAGAACATACTTTATTTTTCCCTCTCTCTTTACATGCAATCTGTTTGTCTGTCTGTCTACACATTCACACAGTGTCTTGCTAAAGTTTCACCCCCCAGGTGTTTGTCCTGTTTTGATGCATTATAATCTGCAATAAAAATGGATTTTCATTTGGATTTCATGTAATGGGATTAAAAATATAATCTAAAATTGTTGAAATAAGTGGAGGAGTTCAAGTATCTCAGGGTCTTGTTCACGAGTGAGGGAAGAATGGAGCATGAGATCGACAGGTGGATTGGTGCGGCATCTGCAGTGATGCGGGTTACATGTGCATCGGTCTGTCGTGGTGAGAAAGGAGCTGAGCCGTAAGGCAAAGCTCTCAATTTACCAGTTGATCTACATTCCTACCCTCACCTACAGTCATGAGCTATGGGTAGTGACCGAAAGAACGAGATCACAAATACAAGCGGCTGAAATGAGTTTCCTCCACAGGGTGTCTGGGCTTTCCCTTAAAGATAGGGTGAGAAGCTCAGTCATCTGGGAGGGGCTCAGAGTAGAGCCGCTGCTCCTCCGCGACGAGAGGAGTCAGATGAGGTAGCTCGGGCATCTGATTAGGAAGCCTCCTGGATGCCTCCCTGGTGAGGTGTTCCGGGCACATCCAACCGGGAGGAGGCCCCGGGGAAGACGCAGGACACGCTGGAGGGACTATGTCTACCAGCTGGCCTGGGAACACCTTGGAATTCTCCCAGGAGAGCTAGAAGAAGTGGCCGGGGAGTTGGAAGTCTGGGCCTGTCTGCTCAAGCTGCTGCCCCCGCGACCTAACCTCAGATAAGTGGAAGAAGATGGATGGAATGAAAATAAAATACTGTGTGTGTGTGTGTATGTATATATATATATATATATACACAGTGGTGTGAAAAACTATTTGCCCCCTTCCTGATTTCTTATTCTTTTGCATGTTTGTCACACAAAATGTTTCTGATCATCAAACACATGTAACCATTAGTCAAATATAACACAAGTAAACACAAAATGCAGTTTTTAAATGATGGTTTTTATTATTTAGGGAGAAAAAAAATCCAAACCTACATGGCCCTGTGTGAAAAAGTAATTGCCCCCTGAACCTAATAACTGGTTGGGCCACCCTTAGCAGCAATAACTGCAATCAAGCGTTTGCGATAACTTGCAATGAGTCTTTTACAGCGCTCTGGAGGAATTTTGGCCCACTCATCTTTGCAGAATTGTTGTAATTCAGCTTTATTTGAGGGTTTTCTAGCATGAACCGCTTTTTTAAGGTCATGCCATAGCATCTCAATTGGATTCAGGTCAGGACTTTGACTAGGCCACTCCAAAGTCTTCATTTTGTTTTTCTTCAGCCATTCAGAGGTGGATTTGCTGGTGTGTTTTGGGTCATTGTCCTGTTGCAGCACCCAAGATCGCTTCAGCTTGAGTTGACGAACAGATGGCCGGACATTCTCCTTCAGGATTTTTTGGTAGACAGTAGAATTCATGGTTCCATCTATCACAGCAAGCCTTCCAGGTCCTGAAGCAGCAAAACAACCCCAGACCATCACACTACCACCACCATATTTTACTGTTGGTATGATGTTCTTTTTCTGAAATGCTGTGTTCCTTTTACGCCAGATGTAACGGGACATTTGCCTTCCAAAAAGTTCAACTTTTGTCTCATCAGTCCACAAGGTATTTTCCCAAAAGTCTTGGCAATCATTGAGATGTTTCTTAGCAAAATTGAGACGAGCCCTAATGTTCTTTTTGCTTAACAGTGGTTTGCGTCTTGGAAATCTGCCATGCAGGCCATTTTTGCCCAGTCTCTTTCTTATAGTGGAGTCGTGAACACTGACCTTAATTGAGGCAAGTGAGGCCTGCAGTTCTCTAGACGTTGTCCTGGGGTCTTTTGTGACCTCTCGGATGAGTCGTCTCTGCGCTCTTGGGGTAATTTTGGTCGGCCGGCCACTCCTGGGAAGGTTCACCACTGTTCCATGTTTTTGCCATTTGTGGATAATGGCTCTCACTGTGGTTC
>JANRMT010062791.1:124283538-124354404 GCA_026402145.1 Polypterus bichir lapradei | reverse complement strand
ATATAGGCTCACAACACAAAAAAGAGAAAAATCCAACCTTTAATTGATATATATTTATTCATTGGGAAAAAATCCCACATTAAGAAATACATTTTTTACATGAAATCATGTGTGCCACAATTATTGGCACCCCTAACAATTCCTATAAAATAAATGTAATTGAAGCATTTTTGTAATTTCTAGTTTAGTTTTTGAAGATGATCAGAGTAAATTGGAACTTTTAATTAGTTATTAATGACTTTGTGTCCCTGGGGTATAAATATGATGTGAAACAGAGTCCTATTGCTCTTAGCCACTCTTCAACATGGGAAAGACAAAAGAACATGCTGTTCAAGTAAGGCAGATGCGTTTCGACCTTCATAAGTCAGGTAATGGTTACAAGAAAATAGCTACTCGCCTAAACCTGCCTGTATCTACAGTCAGAGGAATAATAAAGAAGTGTAAAATAAAGGGAACTGGAAGAGTTGGAAGAGGATCCAAGTTTATCTTATCTTAGCACCACGCACAGTGAGGAGGATGGTAAGAGAAGTAAAAAATTCTCCCAAGCTCACTGTTAGAGAACTGCACCAAAGAGTGGTATCTTGGAGTCACAAAGTCTCCATGACAATCATAAGACGCTATCTCCACACCATCAAGCTGTTTGGGAGACATGCAAGGAAAAAGCTTTTTCTCACCTACAACCACAAACGCAAATGTCTGGAGTTTGCTAAGCGGTACTGGGGCTTCAACTGGGACCATGTGCTTTAGTCAGATGAGACTAAAATTCAGCTTTTTGGCAACAAACATTCTAAGTGGGTCTGGCGTGAATCCAGGAATGAGTATGCGGAAAAGCACCTCATGCCCACTGTAAAGTATGGTGGAAGATATGTGATGCTGTTTCTCTTCCAAAGGCCCTGGGAACTTTGTTAGGGTTCATGGAATCACAAACTGCTTGAAATACTACGACATTTTTAAACCAAAATCTGGTGGCCTCTGCCAGAAAGCTGAAAATGGGTCGTCATTGGGTCTTCCAGCAAGATAATGACCCTAAACATATGGCAACATCTACACAAAAATGGCTCAGCAGACACAAAATCAAGTTCCTCCCATGGCCATCTCAGTCCCCAGACCCCAACCACATTGGAAACCTGTGGGGTGAGCTGAAGAGAAAAGTGCATAAGAGAGGACCCAGGACTCTGGATGATCTAGAAAGATTGTGCAAAGAGGAAAGGTCAAAAATCCGTGTCTCTGTATTCTCCAACCTTGTGAAATGTTATAGGAGAAGATTAAGTGCCATCTTGTTGGCAAAAGGGGGTTGTACAAAATATTAACAGCAGGGGTGCCAATAATTGTGGCATACATGATTTCATATAAACAAATGTATCTCTTAATGTGGGATTGTTTTCCCAATGAATTAAAGTACTTCAATTAAAGGTTGGATTTTTCTCTTTTTTGTTGTGAGCCTATATTTTTGAGAAAAAAAGAATTTATTAGAAGCCTAAGAACAGATCTTAACCAGGGGTGCCAATAAGTAAAACCTGAAAAGTTTTGTGCGCATATGTGCTATGAAACCACTAAATAAGAGCTGGTCCAACCAATTAACTTCAGAAATCACATAATTAGCACCCCTGGGAATTACACTGAAAAAAATTAGAGAAATCAAACTTTTAATTGAAAAAATAATCCCTCATCAAGGAATGATTATTTTTAACAAAACCACATGTGCCACAATTATTGGCACCACTAGAAAAGCCTATAAACAAAGTGTAACTGAAGCATTTTTTCCATCTGTATCTTACTTTTGTGAGTCAATCAGAGGGTGTAGGAAATTATATGGAGTAAGCCATTATTTCCTGTGCCACTGGGTTATAAATATGAGGTGGCACATATGCCAACTTCCCACATTCATTCAAAACACGGGAAAGGTAAGAGAATATAAAATTTAAATGAGGGAAACGTGTATGTCAGGGAATTGCTATAAAAATTTACTCGCCTGAAAATGCCCATATCTATAGTTAAGGCAATAATAAACCATAAATTAACTGGGACCCTTCCTAACTTGCCAGCAAGAGGGCTTAAGTGCATTTTGCCACCACACACAGTGAGAAGCATGGTAAGAGAATTAAAAAAAATCCCCATGGATCATTGTTGGAAGAAATACAAGAAAATGCGTTATCTTGGGGTCTCCAGCTCACCAAAACTACCATCAGATGCCACCTCCACGCCAAAAGATTACTTGGAAGGCATGCCAAGAAAAGCCGTTCCTGTCTTTTAACCATAACTGTTAAGTGCTTAAAGTTTACTAAACTCTTCTGGATCTTTGATTAGAACCGTGTTCTACAGTCAAACAAACCAAAAACTGAGCTTTTTAGCAACAAACCACTCAAAGGTGGGTTTGGCATAAAATGAAGGATTGCTATACCGAAAATAACTAGATTCCCAAAGTCAGTTATGGTGGAGACACTGTGATGTTGTGGGGTTGTTTTTCTCTAAAGACCCTGGGAACCTTGTTAGATGTATATGGCATCATGGGCTCAATGAAATACCAGGAGATTCTAAAATGTAATTCTGGCTGACTCTACCAAATAACTAAAATTGGACATCATTGGATCTTACAGCAAGACAATGATCCAAAACATGTGTCCAACTCAACCCAAAAATGGTTAAAAAAAAAAAACACAGAAACAAGCTCTCCCTCACTGACAACCTGTTGGTTGAGCTGAAAAGGACAGGGCAGAAGAGAGGACCCTGAATGATCTGGATAGACTCTGTAAAAAGGAATGGTCTCAGATTGCCTACTTGATATTTTACAACCTTATAAATAGGTCTGCAGACAAACTATCAAGGAGTTAAAGAGATAGAATTGGGAACAGTTAATTTAGTAGCCAGGTCAAGTGAACTACTCTATGGGGAAGTCACTGTATAAATATTACCCAGGTAAAGAAGAGCATCATCTATATCAGGGGTCTCCAACTCCGGTCCTGGAGGGTCACAGTGGCTGCAGGTTTTTATTCTAACCCTTTTCTTAATTAGTGGCCAGTTTTTGCTCCTAATTAATTTCTTTTGAATTAATTTTATTTGAGTTACTCTTGAAGACTCCGACCCCTCAGTTGTTTCTTTTTCCTTAATTAGCAGTCAAAAAATAACAAGATGAGCCAAAACATGTGCAGTAAACTGCGTCCATCATACAATATCTGACAATAAAGAAAGGGGGAGGTCTCAGGTTGATCTGCTCAGATCCCCAAAACAGTTTAACAGCGCTCTCAGAAAAAAGAAAATCAACAATTTCAGAAATATTCCCTATTGCACAATGAGAGCAGCAACAAGCCATGGAATTAAAGAATGAGTTTAATTAACAACAAGAACCAGAGCCTAATTAAGCAACTGGTGGAGTTTGAGGCCCTGACTTAGTTGGTCTTCTGTTGGCTCACTCACTTCACATTTCATTTCTGTCTGGGTGCTGTTTAAGGAAAGAAATGAAGTAATTCAGAGGAACAATGAAGAAATTCAGGGGAACAAACCTTAAAAAACAAGTTAATTAAAATTAATTAAAAAAAAGTTAATTAGCAGCAAAACGGTGCAATAATTAAGGCTCGGAATGAAAAGCTGCAGCCACTGGGGCCCTCCAGGACCGGAGCTGGGAACCCCTGATCTACATAGAGATCTTCTACATGAGGAATAGTAATTCCATATGGGGGTCAACAGTTGATAGATAAGCATCATTGCCACAAATGATTCAATGGACAGACCTATAAGGGAATGAAAGTGGACAATCATGTCTGGCTACTTTTTCAAAGTCAAAAAGGTTAGAAACTCAAGAAATTGTCAGAACAACTGCTAAAAAGGGTGGATTAAACTAAGAAAAGATACATATCACAATCTGTTCACGAATGGCTATAAAATGGACAGTTTACATAATCAAAAGTCTTCTTAGCATGGAGTGTGAAAAGTGCTGCTGGATTACTAAGAGTGGAAACTAAGATAGCAAGTAGGCGACTCTCAACACTTAAGGAAGTTAGCCAGAGTGAAAAAAGTTTAGTCAGGATATATTATTCATTTATGAATAATTTTCTGCCGCCCACATTCAAGAACCTTGCCTAAAACTTTCGAATTGTTGCTAATGTGTGGGACAGGCCTGAAGCTCTGCAATAGTGCGGATGCACTGTTTTAGGAGTAGTATAATGACTGGGTATATTAGGAAAAGGATGTCAAGGATAGAGTTGCCAGGCAAGAGGAAAAGAGGAAGGCCTAAGAGAAGGTTTATGGATGTGGTGAGAGAGGACATGCAGGTGATGGGTGTAACAGAACAAAATGTAGAAGACAGGAAGATATGGAAAACGATAATCCACTGTGGCAACCCCTAACGGGAGCAGCAGAAACAGGAAGAAGAAGGTAATGACTGCCACACACCTTAGGAGATGTACATCTGGCCCTAGAGACTTTCCAGTACTTACTGAGTCCAAGGCCTCCTTAAGTTCTGATAAGATATTGAGGTATTTCAGGAAAGATACTACCATGAGGGGTGGGAAACACTTTAACATCAGGGAGAGAGAATTCTGATTAATAACTATATAGAGAACTATCTAAGAAAGGGGACCACAAACTCTCTTTGTTTTAAGAGACTGCACTCCTTTAATGTGGACAGCTACACTCTGTGCATTTTGTACAATTCTGCCATAGCCAGTACAATTTTCTATACTGTGGTGTGTTGGGCAGGAAATATCACTGCAAGAGAGGCCCCAGAATCAACACACTATTTAAAAAAGCAGGTTCAGTTATGGGACGCACTCATGATCCTCCAAAGGTAGTAGTGAAGGCGAGAATAAAATCAAAATTGATGGCCATTACAAACGATGCTGCACCTCTTCTCTCTGACACACCATCATTGAGTGTTTCCAGACAATAAATTATCCAGCAGAAGTATGTCAAGAAATGCTGCAGAGGCCATGACTGCTCTTTTTACCTTTAGCCAAGTCAGAAATTTTTCTTTCCTAATAGTAATTCCAGTATTGACTGTTGTTGTTTGTCATTTAATTTATTAGTGTTGCTTCTGTACAAAGTTAAATTTTCCCATTGGAACAAGTAAAGTGCTATCTATCACCACCAAAAACACATTAAACATTTTAAGTATGTATATTGCTGTACTGTACTTGCATAGCTTTATCTGGTTAACTCAACCAATCCCTATTCCATACATCTATAACATCATAATAGATTTTCAATATTTTTTCTCTTAAAATTAGAAAAAATTAATATATAACAGAATCCGGCTTTTTAAACATGGTCTTTGTTAACACTAACAATATGCTGCTTCTCACGTTGACACTGTGTGATTAAAAAAATCTTTTTATTAAGCAACCCCTGAAACTGGCAGAAAACAAAAAATAAAATGTATGTGGATGTAGATACACCAATATATAGTGCAACAACCATGAAACTGCTCTACTACTGAATATTTTTCTTATAAAATGGTTAAAGATTTCAGAAAATATCAGTAAGAAATCAATATCTTAAAGATTAGGTAGGGAGGTACAAATTCTATTTAACAGTTTAAGCTTGAACTTCCAGGCGGATATCTTTGACATGGCAAATTCACATTACGTTCTGGAAATTAAGCACTGGGCCTATTTTAGATAAAAAATTCTACAGTATATTCTCCTAGCTCAAAACACCACTGCAGGAGTAGAACAGATCAAGGGCGAGTTTCCTAAAAGCAAAGTGTAAGTGACACACACCTTTTTTCCCCCCCATGTTTACACATGGTAGAACGGTTTACAGTATATCATGCTTTTAACATGGCATTTCTTTTAATGACATACATACCCTTGTAGAACACACCCCAGACACCCTTCTTTTCCGATAAGAGCCAAGACTTCAGACGTGGCACTTTCCTGAAGTATGCACATGTACAGACAAAGAGCAGGCCAAAAACCAAGATGCCATCAAAGGAATACACTAGCAACAAGAATAGAAAAGAATAAAAACTGTGTTTTTTATTTTTCATTAACTATTCAAAGCATTCTAAACAATTCCTTTAATTGAAGAGTTCAGTAAAATCTGCATGGAGCAGGCAAGAACAATATGGGAATATTTAATACTGTAAAAGCTATATGACTAAAATGCCTTGCATTATACTGTTCTTCATTTTAAAATTATGAATTTTAGACCAAATATTTAACATTACATGGTCTCAATCATTAAAAGGCATATTAAGCTGTTCAAAACTTCCAATGCAGCAAGCACTTCAGTGCAGTCATAACCCCATATTTATTTTTGATTTACTTGAAGACAGAATATATTTGCATTTATTCATCTACCCACCCTCAGCCTAAACAACTCACCCAGTTCAAGGTTACATTAAGTCCATGCCCATCCCAGCTGTACTTGGCATAAGTCAGAAACCAGTTGTGTGCATATACATACATACATTCTCTCTCTCTCTCTCCTGCTCACTCATTCACACTAATACAAACGGCCGAACTAGAGGATCTAAATAACAAACTGCAAGTCTTCAGGATTTAGGACAGAAACTTGAATACCTACAGAAAAAACTCAAGGAATGGACGTAGACTGAATAACAGCATAGCACAACCCGAGATTCAAACTCAAAAGCCTTAAGAAGGATAATTTAAATGTTCATGTAAGCTAAGATGTCCAAGAGTGTTAACCTAGTATAAAAAGACCACTCTCAAGTCTGGAGGTGTGCTTTCATATGTATACATCATTTGTCAGTGAGCAACTATGAGAGAGATGGAGAGAGGGAGTGGGAAAACAGTGGTGTTCGTTGTCCCTGATTCTGTTTAAGTTAATTGTCACATGTACACTGTACACAGAAATTCTTATTTGCCGGTCTCCCACAAACTATTGACAGTAAAAAACACCAGCTGCAGAAAAAAAAAAAAAATGACAATGAATACAACAACATACATTGGAAACAAATTATACATTCATATTTGTTTATATGAGTGTCTGCGGAGTACCCTTAACTTTGTACTCTTCATTAGGCGTGATCATTTGAGAATGTTCTAGAATGTTTTAATATCTGTTCCAATACTCTCTTGGCCTGTCTTCACTATCCTCTGTAAAATCTCAGCAGATTTAATACTTGTCAAACTAAATCGTACATTAAATAAACTTCTGCTTTCAAAACGCCAATTTTCCAAATTGCCCTGCTTACCAGACAAATTAAGACGCTTAAATAATTAGGAAGCATACAAGTAATGAATATGAGCATATTTAGATTGCTGCATTTCTTAGTTTTGTGATGTTATAATATGAGTGTGATCAAGAAGAAAAGATAGGGCCACGTGCACTGTGCCTAGTGGTGAGATTGCATAATTATACGTTTAAAGGGGCTGTAGTAATATACTCCAAGCGGTAACCTGCAAATGCATACATTATCTAGATGAGACAGAACAGTCAGTGGAATGGTTATGGTAATACTCGAAAAACTAATGGATCTGAATGCTTAGGATTGCCATTAACTGTGCAAACCCTTCAACTGATTAATGCAAGAGCTAATAGAAGCGAGGCGTCTTATTTTTCTTGGACACTGGGATATCAGTGGCTTTACTGACATTAGTAAAAACAGATTGAACATTCGATGGTTAATGATGTCTATAATCACAATAGCTAAATAGTCTGTCTAAGTCTTGAGGATAATTAGTCATCCACTTTAGAGCTTTCTTTACATCAGCCAATGTGCTAGAGAGCCCAAAATCAACCAGTGAGTCCGTACTGATGGATCGTATTCGCAAAACTGAAAACAAAAGTAATAGCAATTTGATTCGTTCAAGAGAGCGACGAACGCGGAAGTAGTCCTGCTTTTTATCGTTTTACATTTTAGAACGATACGTTTTCCCTGACATGTTTGACATACATCGAAGATTATTCCGTGCAATGTTTTCTTTCCCCTCTGTTTAAAAAAAAATACGGGGTACATGCTTAATCTGCTAATCCTGACTCTCAAAACAGTGGGTTTCTACATGGTTTCCATCACTTAGGGTTTAAATTCTTGGTTCAGTCATTAAATTAATCCAGCCAATTTTACCAACTAAAAATGTAGTATTAACAACCATGCCTAATTGCCTACGCAACTAATATAAAATTCAGGGAAAAAAGTAGCAGTTCTTAAAACAAAGTACAAGAACATTTGTGGCGAAAGAATACATTCTCCCTTTAGAATCCCCAATTATTACAGTAAGGCTCTTTTGAAAAGTCTTACTTTAACATATTCGATTTTATCACTGTGCTCCTGTGTCACTATTTGCTACGGAGTACGCACTGATCCCCTTCAGCAATACTAAGAAACCCTGACTGGCCCAGTCAAGGCAAACTAGGGAGCCCGGCCTGCTGTTGACACCATCGCCACGTACGCGAAACCGCCCAGCACTTCCTTTCTCACAAAGAGTTGAGTAAAGCTGACTACCATCCCACTACACTGCACTTACCGTTAGTCATGTTGAATAGTTATAGTGCTACCTCCGACAAATTCTGTTTTCACGACACTGAGACGTATTCCATACCCATTTCGTCTCAGAATCTCTCTGTCAGCTGATAAACTGACAACAAGGCCTAAGCAATGGAGGACACGTGAGAGGAGCGCAAGTCGTGATCAGTAGCACGAAGAGCGATGCGCCCTTTGGTGACGTCACATCAGGCGGGCCTTGAACTGGTGACGTCTCAACAGATGAAGCAGGGCAAGGTACAGTATAAAGTTTTCTTATTACTGTCATTCTTCATCAGAGGGAGCTATAACGGTAACATTTTATTAGTAGGCAAATATGTCATGAAAACAGCCTTGTGCCATATATTTAAAATATATTAAAATGATGTTATTTCAAGGGATTTGAAAGGATTTGGTGCAGTTCAACAAATAGGCCTTAGTAAACTTTTTCAAAGAAGATTGTAATACAGATTAGGTCATTTTAAATTGTTATTTCATTACTAATAAAATATGTCTGCCTTTAGTGGTGGTGAAAGTTTTGACTTGCTGAAGGCTGCTATATGTGGCAATTGGGTAAAAATAAAAGTAATATCTATTTGTGTCTTTGCCAGTTCATCTTTAATGTTTTCTTTGTCCAATGCCAGTTACAATACAATTAAAATCGGTGAAGTCACTTATTGTATGTTGTCAGAGGTCTTTAGACTCCATAAGACCTTAGACAGTAAACTTATTTGACTACAGTGCTGTGGAGTTTAGATTTCTGAATATAGCATGTTTTTAATACTTCATTTCATTTGTACAAATCACTTAATGCACTGAAATATTATACAATATAGATTTTACATTTAGATGTTTTTGGCCACATATACACCCCCAGAGATATACAGTAAAATGCAGATCAGTGAGTCGCCTGTACTGTGCAATAAAATTAAAAAATATAAATTAAAAATAAATATTATATAGTAAAGATGTAAAATAAAAATGTTCAAGGAATTGTAATTGTGTAACAAATATTCACATTAGAGGTATAATAACTGTTAAATAATTATTAAATAATAAAACAAGTTAAATATCCATCCATCCATTATCCAACCCACTATATCCTAACTACAGGGTCACGAAGGTCTGCTGGAGCCAATCCCAGCCAACACAGGGCACAAGGCAGGAAACACCCTGGGCAGGGCGTCAGCCCACCGCAGGGCGTGCACAAACACACCACAAACACCCACACACCAAGCACACACTAGGGACAAATTAGAATCACCAATGCACCTAACCTACATGTCTTTGGACTGTGGGAGGAAACCGGCGTACCCGGAGGAAACCCACGCAGACACATGCAAACTCCATGCAGGGAGGACCCGGGAAGCGAACCTGGGTCTCCTAACTGAGAGGCAGCAGCACTAGCCACAGCGCCACCGTGCCACCCCAAGTTAAATATAAATTATAGATTGACTATTTTCACAGTTTTCAGGAATGCCTAAAAAGATGACCATTTGTTGTTTTTATTATTTGGGAAATTAAGCTCTTTCTCAATATTTCTTACTTGATTTGAGGTAACACAGGTGCCTGCCTGATCTTAACGCTTTAAACTGGCTGTAGAAAGGGTGAGAGGAGTCCTTGATCCTGGTTACCTCGATAATACACATTTTTGTATACATGTCTTATAGGGATGATAGTGATATCCCCATGATGCACCCAACCAAGCACACAACTCTGCAGTACTGTATGGTCCTTTATTATATCATTCCTATACCAAGCATTGAATCATCCTGCCAGTATGCTTTCAACGGACTCTTCAAGATTCTTTTTGACACGCTGAATTTCTTTATTTGTTTGAAATAATAAAGGTGCAGCCTACCAAAATCTCTCTGCATGTGGACCTTGTTAAGTCACTCCTGATGTTGAATCCCAGGTACTGGGCGGTCTCATGGTCTGGAATCCCTGCAGATTTAATTTTTTTCTCCAGCCGTCTGGAGTTTTTTTTTTTGTTTGTTTTTTCTGTCCTCCCTGGCCATCGGACCTTATTCTTATTCTATGTTAATTAATGTTGACTTATTTTATTTTCTTACTGTGTCTTCCATTTTTCTATTCTTCATTATGTAAAGCACTTTCAACTACATTTTTTGTATGAAAATGTGCTATATAAATAAATGTTATTGTTGTTGTTGTTGTTGTATATGAAACACTCAATCCTCTCCACTGTAGCACTGTTAATGAACAGAAGTATGTCCTCACTTGTATGCTTCTCATTCTTCCTGCTCAATTCCACTCCTTTGTTTTGCTGACATTGATAAGCAGACAGTTTACCTGACACCATAATGACAGGCCAGCCATTTCACCTAGGTAAGGCTTATCAGTCTTGTGGCTGATGTGGCCTACCACAGCTGTGTCGTCTACAAATTTTACAATGGTGTTTAAGCTGCACCTTGCTACACAATTTTATGTGAAGAGCTAATACAGTATAATATAATATAATGTAATTTTTCATAGATGTAGCAGCACAGTTGAACTGTGGCACAGAGGTTTATACTGCTGCCTTGTGAATCCAGTTCCCTGAGATTGAGTTACATGCTCAATTATTATGTGTGGTGTTTGCACGTTCTTCTAATGTCCACATGGATTTTTTTCAGACTACTCTGGTTTTCCTCCGAGATCCCCAAAGACAAGTTTTTAGTTTTATTTGACAACATGTGTTGGCTGTGTGTACATGTACATTTGTGCTTCAGTGGGCCCTGTGATGGACTAGTAACCCATCCTAGGATGATTCCAGCCTTGCTACTAATGCTGCCAGAATTGCAGCCCCACATCACCTTGAATTGGATTAATCAGGTTTAAGAATGTCATATTATTAATTAATAATTCCCCAGCAAACTTGGCACAATCCCATAAGTAATGCATGGAACCAACTATGATTTTAATGGCCACTGTAACTGGTTACATCACTTTCATTTCCTCAGTTTGAGACAATAAAGAATTCTTTGTTAAACTGCAGTTCAGTTTTGCCTGGTCAATGCAGGTACAATACATTTGGCAAATTGACTGACAAACTTGGCACAGACTTAGATACTGTAAGTGTGATACTGTACCCTCCATAATGTTTTGGACAAAGGCACATTTTCCTTTATTTACACCTCTGCTCCACAATTTGTAAAATTACATATCAAACAGTTCAGAAGTGATTAAAGTGCACATTGCAGACTGTAATTTAAGGGTAAGTATAAGTGTGTTTCTGTCTGTCAGACCTTTCTGTGTCTGTCAAAAACAGGTGGTAATAAAGTCCAAAAGGTGATACTGAAGTGCATTGCATTTGTCATTCCAGTAGATGGTGCTCTGCAAACATTAACACTGAGGTCTTTTTTGATTACTTTAGATTTCAGCCGTCTTAATAATAATAATACATTTTATTTATATAGTGCCTTTCCCATGCTCAAGGTGCTTCACAGAGTCTTAGAAAAAAAACAGCAGGGTATATGTAATACAAATATGTTATATATATTTTTCATCCAGTCTTACACATTAAATATGGCAGTGGTAGTGGTAGTTTGCCAGAGAATTTGCCTCAGGTACTTGCATTTGGCTGGTCAAAAGCCAATTTAGTAAAGAAATCTGTCTTGCCACAAAACTGAAAATTAAGGTAGCCCATTGTGATTAGCCCTTTTCAGATCCACTAAATATCTTTTTTTTGTTGTTCCATTCACGGGCATTTAAATGTGACAACTTTGGCAGCGATTTTGACCATTGTACCTGCATTAGACAAGGAAAAACTGAACAGCAATTTAATAAAGATACATGTTGTCTCAAACCTGTCAAAATTAAAATACCTCAACATAATGCAATACATTTGTACCTGTGCAGGGCCAAAAATGTGGATTTTTTTTTTCAAAAAATCGATTGATTTAATCTTGTTGTTAAAATACAATAAGTAAGTTATTTGCATCAGATGTGTGAATAAGTATCTGGCCACAATCAAATAGAAAGGAAGGAGTGAATAAGTAGCTAGCTGAATACAATGCTAACTATTCACCCTAGAGAATTTTACAGAGGAAGAGTGAAGTCTGCATCTCTGATTGACAGGCCAGTCTTATTTATCCCAAGACTGTCACTTCAATCCCTGAGGTATATCATAGCTTTGGTGGAGGGGTAAAGCCCAAAACTAAACAAATGTACACAAAAAACTGCATTTGGCCACTGTTTGTTAAATGTTTACAAATCTTGACCTCACAGGGGTTTTACCATATACAAAAAAAATCCAAAGCACAAGTAAAAGATAAGTTAAATATTCTTTTTGATAAACTATCTGTAATTTTTAAGTTGTTTTCTAAATACACATGTAAGTCCCAATCTCATGTTGGCCTGGTTGTAAGACAACAGTTTGTGTATTTGTATATTCAAGTGACATAACACAGATGTCTGGAGTAAGAATCATAAATTAATTTTGGCATAATTTTCTTCTACATCACATATAGTGATTAAAGCAGTGTACAAATACCAAATATAAGGACATTGGTAACTTTTTAATTGCTAGCATTTTATTTATGTTTTAAACTTTCAGATTTCATCATTATTAAATGTAATCTTTGTGACAGGAGGACACGGCAAGTGTTGTTGTTGTCCAGCAGCAGTAGTAAATAATGAGAAGGTGCTTAGACATATTGTCCTGTGTTTACACCAGCCTCCTGAGCACTACAGATCTCCAGTAACTTCACAACGGACAGCACTGCAAAGTGAAGATTCATAGCTGGCACCTGCCTGTCTGGTGACTCCACAAATCCTGTAAAGACAACATTGCTTTGTGGAGATTCACAGCTTCATTTATAATGCATATTGAAATGTATCCATTTTTAAATTATAAACTGTATTTTATTAGGCTTGTTAAATAGGCACTGTCACTCTGTTAACTAAATATACACGACAGGAATAAGGAAATAAAGTGTTTCATCAAGTATATTTGCTATTTGCAATGGCATATGAATGGAAATTACAGATGAATAAATTTCAGTTTAGGCTGGCAGGTTGATAAAATAAGATAATTGGTGAACTGTGCTTAACAGTTTTGACCGGTCACAGCCAGCATGCATTAAAAAAAAAGAAAAAGAAAACATTTAACAATGCATCTGAATGATTTCAGTCCTAAAAATGTAAAAGGCAAAATATTTACAGCTCAGGGAAACAGCTTTATGCCATTGCCAAATTGAGAGATTTCTGAATCACAATTTCTGCATGAACAGGTGGGCGAGAGCAAACAAGTGGGCAGGGCCAAACGTGATGCTTGAAGATTATGGGTGGTGTCAAATGTTTAACTCTATCTATATTTAGTCTCACCTCAGTCCACAGCCTGCAGCAAGGGGTATATGACCTTGCAAAGCTGGGCACAAGGTAGCATTGTTCACAAGGGTCTAGTCTTTGATTTATTTTTGATTGTTTTAAAAGATGTGTATAATGCACAGTTTTAAACTGAATAAGTATTTTAATATAAATGATGTGTACATTCACAATTGTAAAGTAAACTATAGTATATTTTGCACAGTTATTGTAGATAAAGTATGTAAATTATTGCTTTAAAATATTTAATCCATTATTGGCAGACTGATATAGGTTATATTCAACTTTCAATGATGTTCTAAACCTTTTTCAGTTTTCTTTTAAACTAATTTTAGTAGCCCATAAGGGACATATCACATAACCTCAACAATTAAACATATTCTTATACTTACTGTAATGTATTGCATAATATTTTGTTGTGGTTGATAGTAAATTGTTTATTTTGTTTTAAATAATGATGAAGCAGTAGTTAATGCTGGTGTTTCTCTGCTCCATGTGATCTGGTTTGAATCCCAGGCCGATCATTGTGTGGTATTAGCATGTTTTTCATATGTGTGGGCTTTCATTGGATGTATGTTTTTTTCACATCTCAAAAATGTCCATATTATGTTAATTGGTGACTGCATCTTAACTTGGTAAAATTATGGGTGCATGTATGAGTGTGCAACGTAATAGTCAGGCATGGCACACATGGCTTGCTGCTCCCTTTTGTGTTCCAGCTGTAGACTATCTGCTCAATATGATCGTGACTTAGAATAAGAGTCAGACAGTGGGTCACCAATCATCTTATTAATTATACCACTGGGATACCTCATGAAACCAATAGACACATACATGTTCAGAACATGTTACTTCCTTAGAAACAGTTTTCAGACTATAGGATACCAATAATCATTTCAAAAACATAACTTTCCCAAATGTGCAAAGTTGTGAAAGTTTACTTGGCCAGGACTCTACGGAAAACAGTTGCAATATTATAAATAAATAATTACATATTACATTACATATAAATAATTAAAATAATTCAAATATTACATATGCATCCTGTTGAGGGTTATCTAAGCAGCAGTGGGCATAGATCAAGAACTTTTTCTGGATAGGACATGGGTCCATTGCAAATTAAGGTACACAGTTGCTCATGCCAGAGAGAGAGAGACCAACCACAGGACGAATCACCTGGATTGGGACTCGAGTGCTGAGGGTGACACCTCATTACCACACCAGGACAATTTAAAATAACCAGTCTAGTAACAAAAGGTAGAAACCGTATGCCACAAGGATGCCAGTACAATATATGAATATAGGAACATGGAAAAAGTACCCGTGTTGTATTTACTTAAGTTCCCACTGGCAAAAATGTCAATCAAACCTCAAAATTAGTGAAGTTTCGCCATATGCTGGTGTGCTGCACTCTACATGCTTCTTGCGCCCTCCGAACAAGCGCCTTCTTTTACCAAGATAAAATGGCATTTGCTCCTAGTCTGTCAAAGTCATTTTTCTACTGCTAGATTGACAGATGCAGTCCTTCAAAACCTCTTTACCGTTACCCCCCGACATAACTCGTTCACCGCTGGTCGCCAGTCATCCCCGGGTTTGCGTCTCTAGTGCGCTGCCAATAGGGACGGAGCGCGGCTGTTTAGACAACATTTGTGGCAGCAAGGGAACTGAAACGGGCTGTCGGGGCATAAACAATGAGAAGTCAAGAAAAATTATATCTTTTATTGGGTACCTAAAATATAACAATATGCAAGCTTTCGAGGCAACTCAGGCCACTTCTTCATGCAGTTTGTAATCAAAAAGTAATTATAGTTATAACTACAAGGAAGCATACGACGATGACGATTTTGTATACGCCACTTCTAAATATACCTGGTTTAACACAAGCTTTGGGCAGCTTTTGAAGCTTTCGTTCACAACGAAAAGCAGATGTCATGTGTAG
Source organism: Polypterus bichir lapradei (assembly GCA_026402145.1). Taxonomy (NCBI): domain Eukaryota; kingdom Metazoa; phylum Chordata; class Cladistia; order Polypteriformes; family Polypteridae; genus Polypterus; species Polypterus bichir. The sequence goes on along the minus strand of JANRMT010062791.1, from coordinate 124,338,715 downwards.
ATGATCCCTTGCAGAATTTCAATCTCTTCATTATTGACTGGAGTTAGATGTACTGTAATTGTGACTGAGCTAAATATACATGCACAGAAGCCCTTGCAGTTTTAAAACAACATTCCAGGGTGGTCACTTTGGTCTGATGTCTTTCGTAACGAGTTCTTGGCATTCTTTGCACTTGTTGTACTCCAAATATCTGACGCTGAAGTGTACTGATCAGCAAAACCTTATGGGCCATGGATATGGAATATGAGTGAAAAACGATACAGTTTACTTGTGAGGTCATTGCATTTTGTTGATATCTTAACTGCCACTTCAGAAAGTAGTGGGAAATCTTTTCTGAAAGTAAAATCGCAACACTTCTCAACACTTTACATACACGAGCAGAATGTCTTTGTTGACAACCTGTAATCTACAGTTCTTTACTCAGTTGCTTGTATCACTCTTTACTGAACAGAGGGTAAAGTTTATTGTTAGAGAGACAAAAGTGCCCACAGTGTGAAAACTTGAGAAATACTAAACCTGCTGATATATTTTTTTTATTTTTTACTTTATTTTTGTGAATTTTTACATTTGTTTTCATATTTTCTTTGGTTTAATTAACAGCTAAATTTAATTGAAATATGAAAATAAGTGGTGCAACAATGATGTTTTTAAATATTTTTCTTCCCTCTCTCCTTATGTTTATCTGGCTCTTTCTATCTCAGTATTGATAGCTGAAAAAGAAGGCTCATTGGTTTTGATATTTAATGCGGATTACCGTGCTCTGATGTTTATCAAGTAAAATTTTAATCATTGGCATTGCGTACTCTGTCCCTCTCTGTTACTCATAATCGCAGATGTTGTTTTTGTGTGTTTTTCTTTTAAACTGCTTGCTGCTGTTATGTAGTGCCTCAAGTTTAGGCAACTCACAAACTTTGACATTACGTATTAGTTTTTCCGTGATTCCCTCCGAACCAATGGGGCTTCAAATAATGGTTTAAGCCCAGGACCCCAGTCTCCAAATCTTGCGCATATAGTGCTGTCTAGACATCATGGACATCACCAAGTTCTGTAGTTGTCAGAAACGTTTTAAGGAAAAGATTGCACATCCATCCTGAAGTTACTGTAATCCTTAAACAAGTATCAGCCATGAGGTTACTGGTCATATTTATAGGATGTCATAGAGGACTTTGCAGCCTAGAAGTTCAGGAAGGTAAAACAGTAAATGAAAAAATTCTCATTGTCACGTCAATCCTTACGTTTTGAATACATTTCAGTTGTGAAAGCTCTGAAATTATTGTGTTATGTTTAAGTGATATAATGTATAATGTACATAGCTACACAGTCTTTATTTTTACTTTCATATATCTTTAATTGTGTATTTGCCTTAAATCACCTATTATTATTATTATTATTATTATTATTATTATTATTACCCTGTATGCAATCTGCATATGTTTAGGTTGCCAGTTCTTTGATCTATTTTATTAAACAAAGGCATCTGTATTTTTACATCCATTGTTTGTGCATTTTTGCAGTATGGAATTTTTTGGGGGCGGGGGTTGCCAGAAGTGAACCTTAGGCTTCGATTGGCACGGCATGCGAAAGTTATATTGAAGTAAACACGGCACACGCGGCACAGAACTAAAATTGGGCAAATATGCTGGGAGGCAGTATTTTTAATCACCATGTCAAGCTACAACAATTACCTTTTAAATCAAAATAACTGTTTTAATTTCTATGATCATTCTTAGTAATAATAGCACAATTGATAACATTACCTTTCTGTTATCCCTAACATTGCTGAATTTGATTAATGACTTTTATGTAACATAATACCTTAAAATTATGGACATGAAGAGAAATGACAAAAGTAAAGCACAGACGTGTATTGTATGCCTTTAGTTTCTCTCTTGGTTTCACTTACAAGACACCCAGGAAGTTAGTGAGGTTTTCCGGCAAAGAACTGAAATGCTGTAAAGTAGATCAGCATCAAAACATTTGAGAAAAAAAGTGTATTTTTGATCTGATGATAGACAAGAGAAAACTCCAAGTTTTAATTAATTTCAGAATACATAGATGTAAAAAAATGGTTCAAAATAAGTAGCAGATAAGGAGGCTCAGCTTTCCAAAAGATAAAATCCATTACAATTTCTTCATACTTCTGAAAGTCCATTTTCTCATATTTCAGCATGTCCAGATGTGATGCTGTCCAAGAATGTGTTAGAGGAGCCCTTCTGCCTGATAATATCAGATTTCTGTTCTGCACTGTTAATGTGTTATGGCAATTTTTTCTCACCATGCAGCCACTAAATGGGTGCCCTATTTGTTTCCAAATTAGGCAAATGATCCTACAGCAGATATGAAACCTTAATTTTATGCACACTTGTAAACCTTCTATAAAAGTGAAATTGATTTAATTCAGGCCTTATGTAATGGCACACATATAAATGGGCAAAACATAAATGAAAAGGGCATCTGGCATTCAGTTCTCTGCCTAGTGTTTTCTGAAATTCACCTTTGACCAAGAATTTACATTTTGGTGCATTACTACTATCTCAAGTTTATTCTGTTAGTGCAGTGGTTCTCAACCTGTGGGGCAGGCCCCCCTAGGGGGGAGTGAAGTAACAAAAAGGGGGGCGCGAAGATGTGAAAAAAAGAAAACAAGAATCAAAAATCTGTTGAAACCAAAACAAATTAACTTAAACTACATTCTGATACTAGAACAATATAGAGTTAGATAAATGTTGATAAAAGTTAAGTAGGTATAATAAAATATGCATCTACATTTCAAAAAAATGTTAGGAGCAGCGCAATTAAAACTTTTATGAAAACTCGGGTCGCAAATACTTAAAGGTTGAGAAACGCTGTGATAGTGTCTTTTTCTTTCTCTGTTTGGTCTTTCACCTCTGTTTATATGTTATCCCTCTTAAGTGTCTGCACAGCCTTCATCAACTCTCGATCCTCTGGAGACCTCTTTTTTACAGGAATAGGGTTGGGTAGGGCAAGGGTAGTGGACACCATGGAGGCTATGATTTTTACTTTTTTTATGGTTCATTTTATTGTAAGTTTGGCAAATCCTTATTTTGCTATTTTTGTCCTCATTTTCTATTTGATTTTAAAAAAGAGTTAATCTCAGAAAGGAGTATACTATGTTTTAATAGTGTTTCTTCCATTGATGTAACCTCTATTATATTAGTTGGTAGATCATTACAGATTTTGGAGCTCCATAACTACAAACTCATCTTCCCACAGATATTTTATCTATTCTTGGAATTTTAAGGACTGTTTCTGGTAATCCCATTTTGTAGTATAGGCAATAAGAGTTTTAAGTTGAAATGACACCAACCAATTTATGACTTTATACTGGGTGTCAAATATGGAATTTTAAAATTCAGATTAAGATAAATCTGAGTCATGTCTATTTTTCTTTATTGTTGTGTTCATTAGTATTTCTAATATGTTGTACTGATCCAAGCCTATTACTGTTTTGGACTTAATTTTCCTTAGTGCCTTTTTGTTATGTGTTAATGTGACCATAATGGGGTTTTTCTGTGTTCCACTTAGGCAGGAATGTGGGAAAGGTTTGAATGGGTTATGTCTATTTCGGTCATACTGGTGGTTTCCTGTGTATGTGGCTAGAGATGGCCATGCTTTAATTATTTATTCTGTTCTTTCCTTTCTGTTTCTAGTTTCATACATTATTTAATTTTCTATCACCCATGTGGCTAACCTGGAACATTTGGGTCATCATTTAAAGGTTTAGAAATTGTGTATCCTATATTACCTATGGCAGAAAAGATAGCTATATTACTGCAGGTATCCAGATTTTTGAAATAACAAATGCTGTAACCACTTCTTTCTTTTCAGAATTATATAAATGCGGAGTGATCATTCTAGTACAACTTAATTTACACTTAGCATTGATTTTGTTATTTGCTGGCAGAGATAATTAAGAGAAGTACTTGCACTTGCTGTTATACTTACTAAGTTTTAAATTTCATGGACTTTCCTTTCATTTATGGTATTAATGCAGATTCATACATACATCCACTATTATATAAACGTCACTGTTTCCCATTCAGAATCATATCCAACATAGAACATGTTCATTATGCAAATTAATACATAAGTAAAATCTGGTTAATGAAAACTGTTTCATTTTCCATTCATTCAACTCTGCTATGCTCATTGAAACTTCAATTATTGTTTTTGCATAATACTGACTTTTTCAGTAAAAGCGTCCACAAACTGGATGGATATATTTTTATTAACCTTGACTATATATGATTCTCCTTTTGTGTGGATGAGTGTTAAATGACAAAGCTGCAGAATTGTTTTGAAGCCCACATCCTTAGTGACTATGCACCAATGTGTGGAAGACCATGAGCAAAAGTTATTAATTAGATTAAAATTAATTTCCTTGCTGCTCTAAACAGAGGAATTTGAATTTCACCAAAAATGGGTGGAATATTATACAGTGCTAGGCCTAGTATATCATCGGCTCTTAGACTTCTGAAAGGTGGGTATATTGCCTCTATTTTAGATATCCAAACCAAATCACAATTCCTGCCAGTAAACTTATTTTTAAAACAGGTTTATGCTGAGATTTATATGGTTTGTATGGTTTTCTGGGCTTCTGAATTCATTTCTGGGATTAGTTTTTTTCTGTTTCATTTTTATTTAGTTAAGATTTATTCATGCATTTTCCCAACACCATTTTGTTTGTTGTGGGCATGGCCATATTGTGATAGTTGCCAACTTATTACTAAGGAAAACAGACCAAAAGTGAGAGATGTGTAATGTCATCGTTGCAATTAAATAAAAATGAACATGTACACTTTTTGGTCATCCAATTTTACATAAAGATCATTTGAAGTTTGCAAGTGTGTGTTTTGTTTAGCATTCCTGGCTAAAAGACTTTTTGGCTCCAAATTATACTATGTATTTTGGGCTGCAAACAGATTGATTTGACTCTTTGTTTAACAAACTTGGCTTGGCCTTAAACTAATTTTTCATCATTTGGTTACTACTTAAATTCTATCTGATAAGTTCCATAGCAGAACAGGAACTCTCTTTCCAGGTCTTTCCATTCCAGCTGACTATTGTTAAATTTTATATTGTCACTAATTTCATTTAGCACCATGATAATCTCTCCACTCTCATCAAATACTGGTATGAGGTCATATTCTTCCTCTACTTTGTAATGTAAAAATACTTCCTATCACGTATTCTGCTTTAATCTATGACAGGCATAATGGGGGAATGTCATTACCTGAGTTTGAATTATTTCAGTAGGTATACTGTACACACTTGTTGGCAATTTTAACTTTAAGCCTCCCCGTTAACCCACCATCCTTGCTTAACAGTGAATGTAATTTGAGTCTCTCCTTCTTCCTCTTTCTTTTCCTTCACTGTCGTGATTTTGAAGCCATACATCCCCAATGTGTTCATCTTATTTCTTTTGCCATTTGTTCCGCCATGCTGGAAAACTGGAGTTGAACAAGACAAGACCAAAGTAATTCATTCTAGTAAGGGTTGTAACCAAAGTCTAAATATACTGAACTAGTAATCTGTCTACAAAAACTAAATATCAATGAGGAGAAATGTAAGAATATCTATATCTATAAAGAAATCACACAGACTAGCTGTTATGCCAGGCAAGAAGAGATGTTTAAAAATCTGACTTTGAACAGGACAAGAACTTTAATCAAATAACATATTGTAGTCGAAGACACAAAAGTTCCAGTAATCCTAAATATTAAAGCCAATATGTAAGCCTAATAAAAATGAATCACTCTATTCAGTAACTAGTAACACAAAATGCACAAGCACACCATTTAAGTTTGTTTCAGTATATTTTCCACAATCTTAGATATGGACTCTACTAGGAATTGGCTTGTAAAGCATTGCACTTTTGACATTATAAGAGCGTCACAACAGTAGAGACTCAAAAAGTGTGGTTATATTAAACACCAAACATAATAATAATTAAAATAAACTTTATTCCAGACATAACAAATATACAAAATAATAATTCCTGAATGTACAAAACCTGCGAAAAATTAAAAGAATGAAAAGAAAAATGTATTTAATTAGGAATAACTAGAAACAAATTCATATCATTAGACTAACTACCACTGTAAATGTTTTTTATTGTTAGTATCTGGAATCTTGGACAAGCAAAGAAGCACAACACAGATATAGCTACGACGGTGCTATCTCATATTAACTACAGGGGGTGAAGGCTATAGCATGACACAATAGGTGATACGTGTTATGTATGACCTGTGGTTGTTACATGGTAGAAACAGGGATGGAAACTATATACAGACACTACCTAGAATGGCAGTACCTACTCATAAGAAAAAGAAATGATGGCACACCCTGACAAATTTTGTTTTTAGGTATTTGAAAATTACCTTATATCATCGAATACATTAAAGATATGATTTATATGTTATCCAAAACCTTCATCAGAAAAATAAACCAAGAAAATACATGGATTAACCACAAATAAAAATTTGTTAGCATTCCCACTCTTCAAAACTATTCAGATATGGTGGCAGGTTCAAAGACACATGGGCTTCTACCTGGGTTGACAGCCCAACTGGTTCTATCAGGATATCAGCAGCCTGGAGACATTTTTCATAGTTCAGGGCTCAGGACATTCCTGTGGTTGAAGTCTAGATTACCTGTTACCACTTCTTTCATTGTTTACCTTCATTTAAGGTATTTCCATAAGATACAGAGTGTTCCACTATTTTCTCCTCTCCTTTTCCATCCTATCTTGTTTTTTAATTTCACTTGTTCTCTGTCTCAACATTTAGGGCCCATGTCTGAACTTTATACTACCTTGCATAAATTATAATCAGTATGCTGTCTTGCTACTCTAGTTAGTCTGGAAGTGTGGTCTGCTGCTCCCTCCTCTTTAACCTTGTAACAGTATTTTATCTTATTTTCCTCTAAAAACCCTAATCACCAGCATACCCAGTATAAGTTTGTATGAATCTGTATCTTATACTATGAAAGTGTTATGCCATACATTTGGTTACTCACCTCTACTGACAATTTTGCTTTTTAAATACCCCTGTTACTTCTTTCTTCATGTTTTGCTAGTTCCCTATTTCTCTCTTGTCTGATTTTTAGTCTCTGATGTTTTTTTTCTTCAGTCCTCTGTTGTCATTTCTTTCTCACTCTATATCTCTCTCCTCATTGACTGCTCTCCTCTCACTTTCATTTTTACTCTATACAGTAGTGGCTTATCTCTCTTGTAACCTCTGCCATCAAGGTGCCACTTCTCTTGCACTACAAATCACATAATTTGAACAAAGAATATGGATATGAAGGTCTTTACCTGAAATGTTTTAACCACAGAGTACTTTGATGGAAATGCTGGAATGGAAATCGAGCATTTGAAAGAGATTTGAAAAGTATGAAAGTCATTGTCACACTTTATAATTTTTTTTGTATTGCACTCTTCACTGAGTGAACAAACAGCTGCCTCTGATTTGCTCGTTTTAGTGTTGTTTTTGGAAAAAATGGTCAGCAGGTCACAAATTGGGACAAACTTTAACCAAAAACTTACAGAGTCTGCACATTTTATGGGACTGTTGAATTAATTTTACCTTACAAAATGTTAGGTTTCAGCCCAGGGTGCCTCCCCTGGCTGGTGTTCAGATTTCTTTTTTATGTTTATTTGCACATGTTTGATTCATTTGTTTGTGTTAATATTGACTCCGGCACAGACTTTACTATATAGAAACCAGGAGCGGGTAGGTGGACTGATGGCCGAGGTCTTCAGGACTCTGACTTTGTTTTTGTTTTTCTCTTTTACAATTTTAATCTCCTCCATTGTTAACTGGCCAAAGTTTGCCAGTCATTTAATGGACAAATTTTATTCGTTTCCATTTTAAGTTTGATAATTTTATATTTTGTTCTCTGTGTGTTCTAACAAATCTGTATTTATATGTGCACCAGTTCTGTATTTAGTAATTTGTATATTCTATACATTCACAGCATTCAGTACCTGCACTCAGTGAAGAGTGCAATACAAAGAAATTATAATGCATTGTAATATTTTTACTGTATTTATGTTAATTATTTTTTTGTGATAATTTATTTATTTTGTGCATTTAAATTGTATGTGTCTATGCTTGCTCTGTAATGTTCCATGTATTTTGTAGGTGGTTCCCCTTGTGGCGAGACCACCTGTCCATTTCTGTCAAGGGGCTACCCTCCACACTATAAAGTCTGAGGAGGCAGTACTTAGTGGTGCTGGTAAATGTTCTTCTGTGATTATTGCATTTTCCCCCTTGATTTGTATTTTTGTGACTTATTTGCCTTGGATTGCCTTCGTTTGTTAAGGCAACTCCTTCTGGGCCTTGTGCGCTATTCCTTATTTCAGAGCATTTTTGAAAAGAAATCTTATATTTATAAAGATTCTTTGCCCCTTTTTTGCTTCAGGCTGAAGCCACTTGTGTGGCTTTTTCAAACAGTTTATGGGACGTTTGTGCCTAAGAAATCCCCATTCATGACGCAAAAGAGCAGCTTTAACATTTAGAATGATTATTTGCTGATTCAAACATACAGTATGCCTTAAATAGAAGGCTTTTAGAAGTCAAGGATTAAAGATATGTTTTTAATTCATTTCTACCTTTAAGAAAATACATTTTTGAGCCAAGCATTATAATAAGAGATTCTTATTGTTATCTCTGTGACTCCAAGTTTACTGACTTTGATGTAAGCAGTTAACAGAAAATAAACATGTATATTCATTAGTAACAAGGCATTAGCTACTCCTCTGCTTGTCATATTTTATCACTGGTAAACTAAAGAGCTTTACCCAAGGTTTAACTCAGTATTTTAGTCAAAAGAAAATAAATGAACCTGTAATTCACAAACTTATTTCCTTGCTAGAAACACAAAACATGGCACCAGGAACAATTTATATGCATGAGCAAAATATTAAAACAAGTATAAGCATTCAAAATTGGCAGAAAACATCAGTCTGTGGAGTAAAAAAGTCCTGACCAATGCAAATCATCTGGCCAGTGTTATGATTGTTTTGAATCATACTTTACAACCAAAAAAGTTATGTGTCTGGCAAGAAAAAAAGGTTGTATTCCTTCTTCAGTTCTAAACTGTTTAGCAGTCATAAACAGGCAGGGGTTCATTAGGTGAAAAAGTCTGCTACCAAAGCCAAAATTAGTACCAAAATCAAAGTCAAAAAATGTTACCAAGTGTAACAAAAGAAAGTAACAAAATAAATATGAGCCAAATGTTAGGAATATACCCAAATACTTTGATACATGCTAAAACACAACTGTCACATTTTATAGCAGTGGCATTGAGATATATGATGGCAACTGTATATAATGTGTTGACACCAGGGACAAAAAGAGAGCAAAATGGAAGCCCCCATTACAAAATCAAAGCTGCATTAAACAACACTGAATTTTAGAGAAAATAAATATGTTGTGAAAAAATGCACAAGAATGTTACTGACCCTCGCAAAATCATGACACCTAGAGGCTAACCTACAGTATTGGACTTCAACCCTCATCCTTTGTCTCTGAATCACTAGAGCTTAACGAACTGAAAGCCACATGCTTTCAGGGCCGTCTTAACGCATGAACATGCTGGTCAGTTGCCTGGGGGCCCCACGATCATAGGGGCCCCATGCTAATCTATTTATGTTGTGACTTGCTGAGTGGTTGTGTAGGTAGGGGCCCCAGTGCACTGCTTTGCCCAGGGGTCTAAAATGCTGTTCAGACGGCCCTGCATGCATCGTCCCCACCTCCTGCATTACAGAGTGAACCCTAAAGAGAATGGCATGATTGTAGCTCCACCAACATTTGGCCAGCTTGCTTTCTGAGTTTAATCTGATAACAAGAAATGTTTGAATCAAAGATGAGCTGACGTGTCCACAAAGGCTTTTTTACATGAAAAGTTACATTAAATGACAAAGAGTGCACACTCCATCCAAAGTAAAATTCACCAAAGCAAAGACACACACAACTCCACACAGTACCAGGCGTCATCTGTGGTATTGTAAGACTGTTTATCTAGCCAAGATAAATTATAACTCTAGTATTGGAAGTAAGCAGTTAGCTGACAATCTGCTTCATCATTTTTGATTATTACTTTATAACAAGAACATGATTAATTGTGTCAGTTAAACGTCTGGTTTTTGCAAGATAGTAATTCATTCTGAGAGGCAAGTCTTATATCTTGGCCTAACAATTCAGTCCTGTTTCACCATGGACATACATTGCAAAAAAAGGGTGAGTTGACTGTAATGTCACTATAAAAATTCCAAAAGTAAAACGGTAAACAAAAAAAGCTTGTAAAATCAAGAGAACTTGGAAAACCTGTACACGAACAAAGGGCAACTAAGCTCTTCCGTGTTACATGCTTGTATGCCTCACATCCTGTCTTTTATGTTGATTTATAAGCAGTTATATTTCTGTACTCCTTATTTTTATTAACAAATTGTACAGTATAATTTTGTTTCTTAAAATAAGTGTAATTTAATTCAGTCCAGTTTATTTTTGTATCATGCTCTTCACTGGGTGCGAGAGCAGAGCGTTGGGTTAAAGTCACAGGTAATTATGAATACAAAATTTATAGAAAACTAATTAAATAATGAGTACATATAAAGACATAGATTTGTTTAAACAGGCAGGAAATGGTTAGAAACTGATCAAAATACAGTAAATGGACTGCAGCACTGTCTATCCATTTATTAGTTGTTGAACTATTAAACAATTTAAGTTTAATGGCCAGAAATGCAACCTAAGTAAGGAAAATAAATGTCTAATTGTTTGCCTTACCAAAGGGAATACCAATAAATAACTAATTGGTTTAACTGATTGGTTCAATCCTTCTCATCCATATGAATCCTACAATATTTTAATTTAAATAATTGGTTGCTTCCATTTAATAAATTTAGATACAAACAGCACGAAAGGTGTTATGTAATTACACATTACAAATGTGCATTATGTGCAAATGTGTACATTCAAATCATTATGGTTAAAAGAGCAGCAACCCCATCTATGTCTGTATAGCCCATGTTAACCACTTAAAAGTCAACCTTTTGATATAAATGACATAATAAACCAACTTTTTCCAGTACAAAGGCTCAGGGAGATGATGCGTGAACTGACACCCACCAAGGGGAGGAAAAGGGAAAGATCATTCCAGTGAGCACAGTCACACACACTAACACACTGGGTATCCAAACAGCCTAAAAGCTGGGGGACCTCCCAAGAGCAATAAAGCCACACTGTGTTTGTCACACAAAATAAATATTGACATCAGATTTTTATTACCACCCATTTCTGAAAATATATTGAGCCTTTACTTTATTTGTAAGACTTCATCAGTAGGTCAAATTACGGTTTTCTATGTCAGTTCTATTAGTTCTAGGCTGATCATTTACATTCCTATGCATTTCAATTAACATGAGTATAAGAAAAACACATACTGAAGACTCCTGCTGCAGTGACACTGGGTCAGTCCAGGTTTTCTTGACTTGTCAGTATCCTGCTAGATATAGCTTACTACACATTTAAGACTGCTGTTTGGTCCACATATTAGGAACCAAATAACCAGCTGATGAACATCCGCTGTTAAAAAAAAAAAGAAGAACAACAAATCACAGCTTGAACACCCCTGGCCTTAAATGCAATTCTGTGTGACCAGTGGTAATTCGTTGTCAGGCAGAATCGTATTATGTGATTATATCTTTTCAGTTTTGTATTGTAAACATCGTGCTTATGTAGCATTATTAATATGTTAAAGCAATAGTGACCGCAGTAAAGGGGATGCCTGAGAGTATTTTCTGTCAAAGTGTTTCTATATTCAAAAGGTGTAGGCTGAGGATTCAACTAAAAAAGACTACGTGGTGTAGTGGTTAGACTCCGAGAACAAGAAGACGCCACCCTAATAAGGAACTTAACCATCTGCATCGTCCAAATAGCCTCAGACAAATACATGCAAAACAAACTTTGGTGGCATAGATGTGTCACGTCAAATTGAACTGTACATAATGAGACATCCCGAACGCTATGCTATCGAAGAGTTCTCTGTCTAGAACTGGGGCTGTGCCGAATTCTTCATTGTAGTACTTAACGGAATTATGTCAATAAAAACATCGTAAAACAGCGCAATATTACCTATTAAAAAGTTTTCTAATTGTAAACTATGATGCTATATACGAATGAACTGTGAATATGGTTTTGAGAGATTCTTCATTCAGCAAAGTCCAATCTTGGTACACGTTTTATTTCTCAAAGATTCCAATATATTGCGCTATATCAAGGGGTATTCCTACATCCCGAAAACGTGGAAGCAATATCAATCCTTAACTCTAAAGTATCTTGGTGTGAGTGCATGTGACGGATTGATTATGACCGGAGGAGAAATGACACTCTGTCACTGCGCGGCCATGAACTGGAATGAACAAATTCAGCAGTGCAGAAATGGATAAATGTTATATCATTAGTTTTCACCCACCGTCCTATGGAGCATTTAAGGTTATTTAAACCCTTTAAAGGTAAATATTATATTGCCATAACTGCGTCAGTTTCGTGTAACTTGGCCTTTGTTGATGCTTATACAAATAAAATATCAATAAAAATATAAAAAAGGAAAACAACAGTAATTTTTAGACCTTATTCTCCAAGAGCCAACCAAAAGCAATTTAATGCAAATACTCATAGGCATTATTATTATTATTATTATTATTATTATTATTATTATTATTATTATTATTATTATTATTAATAATAATAATAATAATAATAATAATAATAATAATAATAAACAGACCTTGTAAATGTGAGTTTGAATGTGCCTTGTGATGGTCGGATATCCCATCCAAGATCAATTACAGTCTCGTGCTGTGCTGCCGGTAGCCTTTGGCAGTCCAGAAACCTGGATGGAAATATGTATTGTACTGTGCTACTATACTAATATGGAACTACTGGCGCTAATGTACCTAAATTAATTGAAATATTATTTAGTTAATTATTAGTTGCAATATTTTTGTATTACTATTTTTGTTATTATTATCGTAACAAATAGGTAGTAATAATATTTTAATGATTACATTTAAAATATATTAAAATTAATATTATTCAAAATAAATAATTGATAATTATTTTGAGTTTTTCCTGTACTGTATACTCATATTTTTTCAAATTATTATTATTAATTTATCCATCATAATGCATTGATAATTCCTATTATTATTGCTATTGTTATGTGTAGTACTAACAGTAACAGAGGAAATAATATTCTAATTATTATTTTGAGTTCTTCTTCTTTTAGTACTGCCTTTTTCAAATTATTGTTAATTATGCATTAATTATTATTAATAATAATACTTAATAATAATAATGATAAATATTATTCTCAGTAGTAGTACTAGTAACTCACAGAATATGTATCTTTTCAAATTATTAGTTTTGCCTTCTACTGTTACTAAGACTTGTTCCAATTATTTTTAATAATATTTTGAAGAATATTACTAGTACTATGTTTTAATAATAATAATTAATATTAATACAATAAGAAAAATACAAATATTGCTGCTGCCACTAATAGTAATATTACACATATAAATGCTCGTAAACTGTAGTGGCTGAAGAGAAGAGCAGTAATAAGATTGTCGCTATTTTCAAGTCCTAAGGTTATTGAACAGCTCCTCGTATTAACCAATACTCTATAGTACATTTTCTTGCATATATAAATACATTGTATTGTGGTGAAGTATGCAAATACGACTTGCATTATACTATTGTCATTGTTTATGAGAAAGCCCAAGCTGACTTACATTTTAAATATAATGGGTTACATTTCTTATGTTTTCTCCAATTGTAGCAGAAGACAGCTGAAGTGACTGTTCAGAGCCTTAACAACGAGGCAACACTCTCTGCCACGTTACACACTTAGTGTTTGTGAGTTTTTTCCAGGTATTCCAATCCTTCCCAACCCTGAACTGAATTTAGCCAGTTTAAGAATTTTTACAGTATGTTACTACAACTGTGTCTAATTATTATTTGTTCTAATAGATAACTTATGAATTCATATAATAATAATAATAATAATAATACACTTTTATATCAATGCATGTTATTAGGCATATATTATATATTAATATATTATAAGTTTGCACCTCAACTTGTCCTGTCATATTTAATATATACTAACTATATAAAGAATACAGTCTACTTTGCACATGCACAAGTTTAAACACGATAAAGCATCATTATGCATAATATGATTTTGCTGCATAAAAGCCTCTAAAACCACTTGCAACATCGTGTAACTGCTACAGATCAGCAAAGAATAGATACTGTATATGTGCCAATAGTAACATATATAATAGAATAATGACAAATTTAGAAGTATCTGCATCTTCCATTCAGCAGAAGTTGTAGTATTTTAATATTAGTTAAAAATATTCTGTGGCATGAGCAGAACTCAAAATGTATGTCATTAGTTAAAAATAAATTCAAAAATATATCAAACGGAAATTCTATAACAAGCCTTTTTCCTATTGTGGGGTGATAAATAAATTACCTTTCTATGAAAGTTGGTGTCTCCATGTGAGTCTTACTTACTTTTAAATTAAAAACATAAAGTGAACAGGGTTCAGTTTTTTCACAATTATGATTAATCCACAGTATACTATAGTATAATAAAGTATGGCATAGCATAGCATGGTATAGTATAGCATGGTATAGGAAACAATACCTGTAAAGTCCATGAATATGAGTCTCACCAGCAAGCACCAAAAGGTAGTACCCACTCACGCAAACACCCACATGGAGTCCGTTTACAATCTCAAAGATATCTAACATGCATTTCTTTAGAATATAGGAGGAAAACATCCATTAAATATATTTCCTAATATATCTTTCATTGTGGAAAGCAATATTCTACATTGCATATACAAAATTGTCAATAATTGATTCTTATAATTATATTTTCTTTTAAGCAATGCACTATTCTTAATTAACCACAATTTACAGCCAAGATAATATTTGTACAAACACAAGTTAACGTCCAGATATTTTTAATTCAGTGTGCATTTTAATTGTGGAGCAGTAACCATCTTAGATAATGTAAATACACAAATCAAGATTAAAATATTAATAAAAGTAGAGATCTGTTTCCAGATATTTCATTTTAATGTAATTCAGCAACAAACCTGGAGCTATACAACAAGTAACAGTCAGCTAAGCTTTATTTTTAGGATTGACCACACCAATCTTGTCTAAGTATTTTTGAAGTTTAAGGGTATGAGGAGCTGAAGAAAACAAATACAGTAGTCTGGTAATTTAAAGCCACAACTTTTTACACAGATAATTTCTGGACAAATTAGTGGGCTAAAGCCGTCTCATACTTCCTCATCATTTAAGAGTATATAATGTCGAGTCTGTTGACAACAACCAAAAGTATTGCCGTTATTAAGCTCATATGATATGTGGACACATCACACTTGAAGACACCAGTTAGTTTCTCACTTTAATTATAGGCTGTGACTTTATCTCACAGTTGACTCTGTGTTCACACATGAAAGGCAGTAAATATTTGCACAGTTACTTAGCATTAACATATACTAAGGCAGACACAGGCATTTGTGCTCCTGGATAAACCAAAGTAAAGCCTACGTACACTCACACTGGTGCACACCTTAAGCAAAATGCAAAAGCTGATATTTTTGTATCTACACATGATAAGCACGTAGTTCCTCCATGGTGAAATACAGACACAGTCTTACATACATTCAGTTCACATCTGCACCCACATGTCAAATAAATCATCCGTCCTTTTCTAAGAACACAGTTCTGAGCAGTGAGGCATAAACCAGCCTTGTACAGGGTGTAGGTCTCACTCATACAAACACACACTCTAGTATAGATTTAGAATCGCCAGGTCTTGGGAATGTGCAAGCAAATGTAGACATTGTGGTGTGGTAGGTAAGACACTAGAATTAAAACCTTAATTTGTGTGATACTGAACAAATCACCTAACATATCTGTACTCCATTTGTAAAAAGCATAAGAAGAGGGGCTTGCTATAGTGCAACTGGTAGTCACTCATTGTTATATAACACAAGCTCTTGTTACATAGCAGTAACTGATTAATCAATACACTGCAGCTAGTCATTATTATAAAGTGTCAGTGGTTGCTTTTAACACCACTTAACACCAAGCAAAAAACTTTTGTTAGAGTCTGGTTATAAAGAAGTACCTGACAAATAGATTCACTATATTAAAGTGTTATTGGTGTTTGACTCCGGTGTAGGTGTACTCTACTGTGGGTGGCTCATATTGTCAGGTGTTGTCATTAGTGATGTGTAAGTGTTTTTTGAGTTCTTGTTACATAACAATACCTTGATATACCCAGGTAACCCTTATTTAAAAGTGTTACTTTGGAAACAGTTACACTGTGGCCTGATTTTTTGAGGAGTTTCCTTACATCAAGACATCAGTTAGGTATACAATAAAACCAGAGCACACAAAAAAGCACACAGAAACACACAGGATGACCAGGCTCAGATTTAAAGCAGGAGTTTTCAAGTTCTACACCAATTTGTTGCCCTCAGATCATCCAATGAAGCTTTACATAAAAATACATGTCATCATGAACATTTATGAGAAAGAGCTCCCTGGAATCATTAGAAATATACTTTTAAGGGAAATCAAACAATCAATCTTTGTTTTATAAGTGTTTTAAACTGTCATTAAAAGTGACACTACAGATTAAAAATGATTACAACGTAGGACCAAACATACTGTATAAACTC
This sequence comes from Polypterus bichir lapradei, assembly GCA_026402145.1. NCBI lineage: Eukaryota > Metazoa > Chordata > Cladistia > Polypteriformes > Polypteridae > Polypterus > Polypterus bichir. The sequence goes on along the minus strand of JANRMT010062791.1, from coordinate 124,321,914 downwards.
AGCAGTTAACACAGAAAACAAATAACATGAAAATGGAGCACAGCAAATCTGTGACAAGCTTTAAACTGCAAGGACCAAAAGGAGTGGTGTAAAACAAACACAGCTGGGGTGTCAAACTACAATTGAAGGGCTAATAAACTGAGTAAATAAACAGCATACATGCAACAAAAGTATTGATGAGGCAGGACTGGGTCTTATGTTAATATTTATCAAGGATAATTCACATATTCAATGAATAATAATCATGCATCATTTATTGGGAACAACGATCCATCTGACTGTCCGCGTTGTAGCAGTTTTCCTTTAATTTTTACCGTCTATTTTGGTGATAACACACAGAGAGATAAGCAAAGGTAACACACTTAGTCCCAGGGAATACCCCTGTCATTTATACACTCACACACACATACCAAAACACACACACACACACACTTATCTGCTGACAAGATAACAGCTGAAATCTATATTTACATTTCCCTGTCACTTAATGCAACATTTTGCTAAATCTGCACAGAAATGGAAAGCCTAATTCAAGTATGTGCATACACACCATATTTTTCCTTCTTGCATGTTTTTTCTTTGAAAAGAAGTCAGAATGGGCCAAACTCTTCACTCTGCCATTCCGTGTTAAGATGCTGCAGGTGCCTGAAGTTAAAAAAAAAAAACTCTTTTCAAACACACTATTTCATTTTTTTTTAATAGTTTACTGTGTAATGTGTGTTTATTTTACTTTTCTATAGAGTCTCTAGCTGTTTGCCATAAAAGGCTCACTAGATCATATTATTTGTTGTTCTGCCATCCGGCCTTGCAAAAAAAAAAACAACTTGCAAAAATGCTGTGTGGTTTCTCCAATCATGTGATGCTCTACTCTGCAGTTTAAAAGGGGTGACATACCTGCTTCTTTGGCTAAATGTGCTCTCACGTCTTTAAATCTGATCACATTGTTCACCATTTGCCTGCATGGACACCACTGAGAAGCATACTACCTATCCTGTGTCAAACGACATCACCTCCGACTACTATGAGGAGCCTATTTACATAACTGATCTTTCTCATGAGGCATGTTATGATGAAGGCCTTCCATGGAAATCTGTTGTTATTCCTATTATTTACTTTTTTGTCTTTTTGCTGGGCTTCCTAGGAAACAGTTTTGTGATTGTTGTCATGAGTAGAAAACCAAGAAATAGGAGGTTGGTCGATATATTTGTCATCAACCTGGCAGTGGCTGACTTGATCTTTGTTGCAACGCTACCGTTTTGGGCAATTTCAGCTGCACAAGAGAACCACTGGATGTTCGGTATACATCTGTGTAAATTGAGCAGTTATATCATCTCAGTCAACCGTTACTCCAATATCTTTTTCCTAACTTGCATGAGTGTGGACCGTTACATGGCCATCGTCCGGATGCTGGACTCCACCTTTCTCAGGAGTACTAAATGCGTTCGCCTCATCTGTGGCATTATTTGGACTACATCTGTCATCTGTGGGATACCCACATTGTTCTACAAACACCTAGAGATGAATGAGAGTGGAGAAACGGTCCACTGTGTGGAAGCCACACTTGCTACTGGTTACTGTGAGATTACCTTGAGCTCTTTGTTCCTTGCATTCATTCTGCCAGTGTCTGTCATTCTCTTCTGCTATTGCTCCATCCTGGTGAAATTGCGTCAACACTTTCAACATCAAAGTATCCAGGCAAAGCTGAAGAGAAAGAACTCGCTCAAGATTGTCTTCACCATTATAATCATTTTCATCATATCATGGCTGCCATTCAACATCTTCAAGGCAATCCACATTTTGTCCATCTTTCAGAAGTTATCCTGTACAATGATGATTGTCTTGAATCAAGGCATCGTTTTATCTTCTTGCTTGGCTTTTATCAATAGCTGTGCCAATCCCATCATTTACATCTGCCTGGACCACCACTTCAGACACAGGGCAACTCATCTCTGTCTCAAACGGTTTGGGACATGGTTGCAACAGGGATCTCGGGCAAGTGCAGTTTTTTCTGGTACATCAACAGACAGCTTCTCTGGATACTCAACTGGAAGGACTCGCCTGGCATCGCTTGGTCAAGTCTCAACAGTTTCAGAGTATATTAATGGCAGCGGACAGTAGACACCGAATTTCATTTTACACAAATTAAAGCAAGTCATCATGATTTCTTGCAACCTCTGAAAGGCTAAAATTCTCCTTCAATAACATTAACCTAAACATCTTATAGCATTTGATTCTTTTTGTTGCACAAGTACTGAAATAGGAACTTAATGAAATGGAATTATCCAGCCAAAGAAATTCGCACCTTAAATGACCTAAGGACTTATAATTGTGTAGAACATTTATTAGAGTTCTCCTTTGGAAAACAGATGAGGTGCGATTGGGAAAGCCAATATTTTATTAAACTTCACAACCCACTTTCATTTTGACTGTAGTTGGCACACGGCTTTCAGCTACAGAAGCGATTAGTTCAAAACACGTGAAAAAATGCATTTTTTTGCAAGCCATAAGCAAGGTAGTTGAACAGATGAGGATTTTTTGCCAAATCACCTACTATCAGTGCAGGCTAAATGCTCGGTGACCTAAAATAATCTGGAATTTGCTTAATTTTATTTTTTCTTTGGGGTAATGAATTTTCACATATTTGCATTTCTTGCTAAGAATACTGAGGGAAGGATTGTGGGGCACAAAAGAAAAAGAAGCCATCTCTTCATTTGGGCTAAACTATTCCCTGATATTACAAAGAGTTACCTAAACTACTTTATTTCCGAGAACTCATTTTTGATCTTTGATCTGTACAATCAATAGAGGAATTAGTTGTCTACAGCAGTGATTTGGTATCCCACTGTTTACAACCCTCTGCTTATGTTTATTTAAGCCTGATCATTCTCAAATCCAAACTGAATTCTCAGCTGAGTTACATTACTCAGTTACATTTTCATACTTTGTCATACTGTAACGTAATTGGATTTTATGCTTCACTTAACTAAAAGGTTGGTTGCACTTTTCTGTAATATTGTATAATTGCATTTGTAATTTTATCATTATGTGCTTTATGGCTTTTTTGAATCTGTAGCTTCTTTTGCCTTTTCATTAATTGAGTTAAAGATTGTTCAGATGAAAGAAAAAAAATCACTTTGCTGTCCCAATGTAAGCTAGAGTATTTTTTAGTTTCTTTGTTACACCTTGCCTGATTAAGGGGCCTTAGCTGCCTCAAAAGCTTGCATTTGTAATCTATTTAGTTAGCCAATAAAAGGTGTCATTTCACCCTACTTTCTGCTGCATGAATCTATGGCTAACACGGTACAACACTCTACTGCTATTGATCTTCTTGCTTAACTAAAAATATTTTCTTTACCAAATACACTGTTTCCGTCCAAGTTTTTTTTTTTTTTTTTAGATAAAATTACCAAAAATGTTTGCAATGGAGGGCATTGTGGGACAGTGGTTTAAGCGGATGTTTTAAAGCTCTAGAGACTTGTATTTGTTTTCTTCTTTTTTACACTCTTTATTCTTGTTTTTGTTTGAAGGGAATGGTTAATGTTTTTGTTATACTACTTCTATATTTATTGAGTTTCTGAGATGAACTTCCCCTTGGGACACATAAAGTAATTATCTATCTATCTATCGGATCTGATGAGTTTCTATAAAAAGCCATATTTCCTCCTGAAGACAAATAACATTCTGTCTATCTACATAACAAATTTAGGATGAGCACAAGAATTCTGTGATGGCCAAAAACACCTGAAATCTTGAAATTAGTTTCAAAATCACAAGCAGTAGACTTGTCAGTTACTACAAGATGCAAAAATAATATATCATTATTTTAGTAATTTTTTTTTATGGAGAATGAGCCCTTCTTTGTGTGGAGATTATACTTCTGCATATAGTATGCGTACTTTAAAATCTGCCTCTGCTATGAAGAAGAAACTGCTCCTCTTATCCTGCTGAATATTTGATCACAATCTTCTGGTCTTTCTCCAGTTTTTAAATGTGAACTCCTTGTTATTCCTATAACCTTTCCTTGTTTTAATGGCTTCTTATTCAAGAAATAAGCTCATGTGCACCAATCATTTGAAACCATTGATTAACAAATCTGCGGTGGGCTGGCACCCTGCCCGGGGTTTGTTTCCTGCCTTGCGCCCTGTATTGGCTGGGATTGGCTCCAGCAGACCCCCGTGACCCTGTAGTTAGGATACAGTGTGTTGGATAATGGATGGATGATTAACAAATGTTATTAGAGCTGCACCTTTACAAAAGAAGAGAGCATCCTGTTAACCTCACTACCTCAAGTAGTAGGAAATTTAATGTGCTTCTGTGAAGACATTTGCTTCCAGTAAGGAGTGCCTTTAATTGCTACCCTTCCACTCACTTTCAGCCTCAACATCATTACATTTGTGGCTCAATTGTCCAAAAATACAGTAATGGTGGCATGGTGGTGTGGTGGTTTGTGCTGCCGCCTCCTGAATCCAGTGTCCTGTATTGAAATCTCACATCTAATGGTTGTCTGTGTAGAGTTTGCACAGTCTCCCCATGTGCTTGTGAGTTTTCCTTCCACATCCCTATGGAGGTTAGTTTAATTGGCAACCCCAGTCTGGCTGAGTGCATGAATGTCTTCTGCAATTCACTGGTATCTTGCCCAGGGTTAGTTTCTGCTTTATACCCAGTGGGATAAGCGAGTTTTAAAATTTTATGCTGTATTATAATCACTGCCGGTGCTAGGTTATTTTGCACCTTAGACCATGCTTATTACAGTAGCGCGCCCACCGACTTTTGGTAGCTAACCTGTGCGGCTGGATTTTTGCCCACCTTATGATCTGCACCCTAGGCGACTGCCTAATTCACCTTAATGGTGGCACCAGTCCTGGTTACAATTACAGAAAAATGCCAACTCCACCTGCAGTGCAACAGCATCTGCTGTTGTTCACAGAATTACAAGTTCTCTGTAAGTAAACTAACTAAGCTGCTTACTTCAATAGGCAATGATAATTTTACCCATTCCTTAAGGCATTAGCTCTAACAGGAATCCTACTTTTAAAAAGGCAATTCAACTTTCAATTTTAACTCACCAATTACTGCGTCTCTCCTCAGTCTTGAAGACAAGTTCAAATGAGCTGCAATTGTATTGTTGCTTTACAAAAATGGAGTAAAATATAGCTGACTTTACTTAAAAGAAGAAAAGATACGTTTGTGGCAAGGGGGGATGTACTTGTAACGAGTACTGAGGCGTGAGAAAATGTGTAGGAAGGCTTTCACTTGGCCTGGCCTCACATTTCCATGAATAAAGTTCATGGCTTATTTAGACTAAAAAACCCTAAATGAATCAGAAATCTTACTTCAAGCTACATAAGGAGATGAATCATCTAGTTTCACACCACGTTTTGATTTCATATTAGAATGAGTATATAGGCATGTGAAAATATTTACTCTAATAAAGTAAGCCCGAGCTTAATATTGAGTCAAAAGCAAGGTTTTATTGTAGACGGAGTGGGGTAAGTTAAGTGTGTTATGAACAGTTTTCATTTTTCAAAACGAGCACTGCAGCTGGCAGTAAAATAAATATTAAAGTCATATTTATTGTTACTATTTACTTAATATTTATTTTATATAAGTACAACTTTAACAATATTCATGTGATTATCTTTACTATAAATGTGGCACCTTGTAAAGTTTAACAACCCATCCTGTAATTCCATTTTAACATATCTGTAGCAAGCAGCGGAAAAACACTGTAGTTAGTGTTGCTGTCTCCCAGGTCCAGTGTCATGGGTTTTATTTCTGAATCTTGTGTTTGTGTGGTTTGACCCCCCACATCTCCAAAGATGTACAGCTTAGGTTAACTGGTGATTGGCCCCTGTGGTTTGGGTGAGTGTTTGTGAGTGGGGCCTATGATGACTGGCAACCTGTCCAGGGCTTTTCCTCCCTAAGCTCAGTGCTGCCAGTTAAAGTCCCTCATTGTCAGAACAAGAGTCTGTAGTAGCACATGAATGTGGAGAGGTTTTTTTGTCTGTCACTGAGTTTCTTGGTGCTTCAGTTGAGTCTAGCTAGCTGTTTTTGGAGGAGAATTATACAACAACAGCATGTATTTATATAGCACATTTTCTTACAAAAGATGTAGCTCAAAGTGCTTTACAGGATGAAGAAAGAGAAAAAAGACAAAATACAGAAATAAAATTAGGCAATACTAATTAATATAGAATAAAAGTAAGGTCCAATGGCCAGGAAGACAGAAAAAATTTAAAAAAAACTCCTGATGGCCGGAGAAAAAAAAACTAAATCTGCAGGGGTTCCAGGCCATGAGACCGCCAAGCCCCCTCTAGGCATTCTAACTAACATAAATGACCTCAATCAGTCCTCATGGTTTTCAGGCTCCACGTGGAAGAATTAGATGATGATGGTCATGTGGACCTCTAGCCTTCAGTCCATCAATGTAGGGACTGCACGGTGCTTTGATCGGGTGGTGACACAGATCCCAACCACAGAAAACAGGAAAAAGAACAGTAGAGAAAGTAAGGGTTAGTACAGATTTCAGAGGCACCAAGAATGATAATGATAATTAAATACATATTCAGAATATGAGGGTTAAACTAAAATGAAGCTATGAGAAAGCAATTTTAAAATAATGAGTTTTTAGCTGTTTTTAAAAGTGCTTCACCATATTAGCCTGGTGAATTTTTATAAGTAAGCTTCTATTGGTATAACTGAATTTCTTCCAACAAGACAGTATTGAGATGTTAAGCCACTGTGCCAAACAGACAGCAGTAGCATGCTATGTTAGCTGCCACATGTTATTACATAGTCAAATAATATTTATAACATATTCCCAAGAAATGATACAATTCCGTATATGTACCTTCTTGTCTCTCTCACCCCTTCTTTCTCTGAATAAGCAGTATATTGCACTTTTTTCTTATTATGTGAAAAGGTATGAACCTGGCCTTGACCTCTAATAATATTTTTTAGCTTCTCTCTGGGTGTGTAGTTTTGTTTCACACCTCAGATAGCAACTTATTATTCACATTGCAAGCTGAAATACTTATATTTGGGAGTATATATACAAGTAAGATCTATGTGTCAATGTAGATTTATAGGGGCATTAATGTTATGTGCACAGAGTACAGTAAAATTCTTGTGTATGTGCCAATCAACATGACACATGTCGCCACTCTCCTGTGTGACAACTGAGACCTCTGCCATCTTTACTAAACTAACTTGTGATTACTGCAAATCTATTGCATATGTATATATATATATATACAGTATATATACAGTATATATATATATATATATATATATATATATATATATATATATAATCATTTAAAGTATAATCTATAGTTACCTGTTAATTATTATATTTGCTGCATGCTGTTCCACTGTAATCTATCCATTGACTAAACATGGATGGCCCCATTTATGTATTTCACAGTACAGTTACACATGAAACACTTAAAATAATAGAGTTGGCATGTTTTTGTTGGGTAGTACAATTTCATGTGTGTTCTGTTTATCCTTCTATCTTTGTGAATTAAATAGAGGACTGATTTGTAAGGCCTCCTCTTTACATCTCATCCTTGTGTGATTACTATTGTTACTAAATATTGCATGTTTGACACTAAATTGAATGGAACCAGTAAAATATGATAAAAGAACTTTGTCTTTGGACTAATAAAAAAACCCTTTATTTTAACACCTACATCACACTTACACATATAATATATATTCATTTGACCACAAAATATATAAAACTGGAAATTCACAAGCAAGTTTGATCGAGAACCATGAAGTTTGAAATAGCAAGAACCAAAATCAGTGTAAAATCAGGCAACAAAATCATGCTACTTTAAGTAATCTATTAAAAGGAATTGGACAAAGACATCATGATCAGGTTTTATTTTGTATCGCACCTTACATAATCAACAATTAGTAATATTAAAGTCTATTTTTATTTTATATGATACGTTTACTGCGGTGGGCTGGCACCCTGCCCGGGGTTTGTTTCCTGCCTTGCGCCCAGTGTTGGCTGGGATTGGCTCCAGCAGACCCCTGTGAACCTGTAGTTAAGATATAGCGGGTTGGATAATGGATGGATGGATGATACGTTTAATAAACACTATAATAAGCACAAAATTAAAGTAGAATATGATGGCACAGTGGCTGCAAGCAGCAGTGAAGTTTAATCAATATTTAATACATTATTTAATTGTGTGTATTTAATAAGCTTGCATTAATATAAATTAATTCTTATGAAGTATTATTCTTTTATGCATAATTATTATTATTTTAATTGCATTTCCTTTTATATGTTATAAATTCTTGATGTTTGTTCTCTCCATTATACTGTTAAAAAAAGTAATTTTTTGGCTCAGCCAGGAGAAAAGCAAAATTCTTTGTTTCCAGAGATTTGTAGCAAAAGGTGAGTGAAGCTCCTGGTTAGAGAATGACTAGTTTATCGTATCAAAACAATTTTATGTTAAAGTTACAAAAAGGGGTTCCAAACCCTGGCACTTGAAGAGTCCTGATGCGCTGAAGTATCACAACTGTTGATCTGCTTAAACCTGGTGTGCCCACCCAAAACTTTCCACCCTCCACACTCTGCACACTCTAACAGCACTTGGAGAAGATGCCAGCTGGAGCACTGAGAGCACCTCAGCTAAAAGACAAAGAGAGAGAAAGAGAGCAAGTCTCCTAACCACAGCATCAGCATTTATCCTACTACATTTTCAGATGAGTTTTTTCAGCAGAGCCTGACATAGGTTCTATGCAGAGTGATTATTCAGTCTAAACAAAATATAAAATGATTATTTTCATCATATTTGTGTTGTTATCTTGCATCTGTTGTTCCTTTAATGCAGTAGTGTAAGCAGAACTACATTTCCACAATGCTTTTGATGAGCTAATCGTTCTCTGCGAGACAACTGCATTATTCCTGGGACTGAATGCCTGAATGTTTTTTACATGTTGTTCTCCCCTTTTCCTCCATATAGTCTGGTTTTCCACCCACATTCCTCAAGACAGGTGTGTTTGGTTGAATAGAGATTCCAACCTGACTCTGTGGAATTGGCCTAAGGCCCTCTCCCGGTTCTGTTTTCTACTTTGTGCTCCACTAGTAACAAAATGGCAGTACCTTGTAATAGACAACGTAATGCACAATTGACAACAAACATTACAGAAAACAATGAGGGCATGTGTACAAAAATGAAAAATGTGCAGTTTAGAAATGTAATATTCAAAATTCATCAGAACAGTGGGTACCATTCAAAGTCCTTGTGGTTTTAGTTATTCATGGCACTTACTGGTTCGTTGTAAAAAAAATGTCTCTGAGCCTAGTGGTCTGTGCAATGATGCAGCATACCAACTATAAGACCACAGAAGTTGAGAACAGTTTGTGTGGTTGTAATCTCCTGTTTATGGTTCAGCGTTTATTTGAGCAGCAGATGTGTCATTTTCAGTTTGAATTTAATGTTCTGAGCTTAAGGCAGGTCTCTACAGATCTGTAATCCAAGGAACCTGAAGCTGTCAAAACAATGTCCACTGATGATTTGTCGATAACCTTATTTGGATCGGATGCCCTTTTGTTTCCTGATGTCTACAATGATTTTATTTTGTCTTTTGGATATTAATGTTACCACCCTTTTTGTATGCAGCCATCTGATAATTTTTGTGTTGCCCAGCTAATATGGTGTGATTGGCTAGTTAGTAAGTGTATTCAATAAAGTAATCGACTACAAAGCCTTGAGCAGTTGAAGTGGGGGGTGTGAGAGGTTCCTGTGTTAAAATCTATGTGAGTATCATCCTCAGTAAGATGTTCACTATGCAGCTACAGTGTCATGAAATGTGGGAGATGAGAGATTAGCAAAGCTTAACACTATTTTGACATAGCAGAATAACAAACACTGAGCTGTAATGGAGAGAAGGCATTGTTTTCATCAAAAATCAGTTCTGTAGAACACAGAAAGAAAATAAAGTATCCAGAGAAAACTTACGCAGGCAAGTGGATTAAATGCAGATTCCGTTCAGAACACTGCCCAAGCCATTCTTTGTCAAAAGAAATGCTACAATCAATAAATAGCATCTTAATTCTGGTGGGCGTCTTGTCTATGTACAGGGTCAGAGACTCGGTGTCAACCACTGGCCTCATAGTGAATTCAGAGCTGATGGTAATGTCATAAGCGCCTTAAGTCATTATGAAACTCACTTTTCTCATTTTCAAATACAGTTTTCTTTTTGTTCAGTCTTTATTTCACTGAACACTGTGGGAAAGTGTCTAAAGGCCTTATCTGTATATCACTAAGACTGCTTTCATTAAAATTCCTTTTTAAAACTATTTTCACTAAAACTTAAAATCCATATTTCAATGAACACTGTGGGAAAATGTCTAAAGACCTAAGCAGTATAATTTTTTCTTTGCTTTAATAAGCATAATAAATTGCATTTTTGACAGTTAAAATGTAGCATCTGAACTACAGTTTTTTTTCCCCACAGAAGTATTAATATCACAAAACATCATTTTTGGAGTAGAACAAAGGATACACTGTTTCCTTTTTTATATTTAGAGAACTATTAACTTCTCAAAAATACAATACTGTAGTTAAAGTTTTGCTTAGTTGTATATATTTTGATTTTTCTTTTCGAAATTTAAAAGTCTTTTAAAGTAAGCGTCCTTGATCTATCATTCAAATACTTTTAAGTGAGCTCCATCAATAATAAATAAACGTGTTGTGATGGTGTATGCACGTGTGCTTTCAGATGGCCTGCCATTTTGTTCTGGATTGATTCCTAACTTGCATCCAATAATGCCTGAATATTCTCTGGTTCCCTGCAATGTGTAGTGAAATAAGCGATTTCATAAACTAGATGGATAGATGGCTGGGTATCTGCCAGGCTATGGAATGGCCTTCCATTATGGACTGACTCTTGCCTTCAGACCTGATAGGATTGGCTCTCATCCTATGACACAGTATTAAAAAATGGTTTTAAAATAATCAAACGGATCATTTCTATTATGTATATATATATAGCTCCCACCTGTAAAAAAAAGGCACACTGCCTACGAATACCCAAATCACTAAAACTTTATTACCAACAAATATCAAGAAGTGAAAAACACGTGTGGGCAAACTAACTTTTTTCTATAATGTTACTCAAATTTCAATCAAATCCGTCAAGGCATTTTTGAGATTTTGGGTTATTTACTTTTTCTTATTGTGGTTGGTTTACGCTTGAATATTGATATATCAAAATGTCTTTTAATAGTGAATGCATTTCAGAAATGTATATATTAATGTATACAGTAGCCATCCACATGGTATCCTACTTTTTCATATTTTTTACCAGACATATTATTAGCTTCTGTGCCCTAAAGAAGGTCATGCATATCATCAGGAATGGACTTAGGGGAGGGGGATCCTGGGCTTGGATCATTGTTTTTGGTCCCACCAAGCTGTTTTGAGAGAACCACAGAAAGACTAATATGAAATGTCAAAGCTTAGGCATTGCTGGAGTAGCCAATATACAAGTGCGCAAGTAGTGCAAAAGTATGATATAGGTGTATGAATTGTCACAAAAAAAACAGCATCTAATGGAAGGACAGAGGAAGGGCTGCTTCCAGGAGCCATGTAATTCCCCTGTCCATAGGGTGGCAAAATCCCCCTGGTGGAACTCCCATGTGTAACCCTTCAGGGAACATTGGGAGATGTGCAGTAGTCCTGGGAGGCAGCCCTGTTGGGGTTCTGTCAGTGGGAGCTGCTGGGAAACACTGCCCCTACTTTGAGGGACATCCACCTGGCCTAGAAATGCTTCTGATGTGCAATGCTTTGACCAAGGAAGTACTCTTGTGTCTAGCCTAAATTACACCATCTCATCTGCACCGGAGTGTCAGAGTCTGGTGCAGATGAGATGGTGTAATGGAGATGGAAGGTGATCAATTGTATGTTATTATTGTGCTGGACTGATTTAACCCTGTAAGGAAATTATTATATATTAAACAACCATTCATTTTACCTAAAATTCTGTTTTTCGTCTGGTGTTTGGGGCTCAGGGCTTCACCCTGGTGGCATCTATTTATCAATAGATAGATAGATAGATAGATAGATAGATAGGACTTTATTTGTCCCCATGGGGAAATTTGGCTTTTTTACTGAAGCCAATAAATAAATAATAAATAGGTAGATAGGTAAATATACAGTACATACACACTTTGGTCTGAACACACACCAGAATGAGTATAAAGCAAGAAAATTACAAAGAAAAGTTCTGACTTGGCTGTCACATTCTCAGTGAAGCATTACGCAGACTTGTTGGTATAAAAGAGCCCTGTAGCGTATATATAGAGAGACAGAGAAAGAGAGTATGTGATGTCAAAGCTTAAAATTATACCAGCCATCAGAGCTCCATCAACCTGTCTAGCAGCATTAATATAATTTTGAAAAACAAAGAGCTTTTTTTTTTTGTACATCTTTATTAATTTCTGGGCCCCTGTAGCTGCAGCTCACTTCAGCCTGTGCATAAATCCAGCCGTGCAAATCATCATTGAAGTAAACTGCAAAGCTGGCCATGAGAAATTACCCACAAGTGATTCAAGGAGTTCAGAAGGTTGCAGAGTGACTCAGAGCGAGAGATGACTTGTGAGAAGACTGAGTCTTGGGCGGAGGAGTTTTGGAGAGCACCGATTGCAGTTGGTACACGCTGTGGTTAGAAAACATCTAATTTCCCTTGAATGGTGTGCGTTTTGCTTGAGTACTGATTACTCTTTAACTGTGATTTTGGTTTCAGGTCTTCAGTCGCAAACTAAAATTGCGAGAGCGGAAAACACATAATGTATTAAGAGGCATCAGTGAGAAAAGAGAAGTTAATGACCTGATGATGGCAATTATTTCCATTACCTTTAAAGCTATATAATCCATGCTTTATAAGGAGCTCTTGTGGATGACACCCATTGCTACAACACAGGTAAAAATGTACTACTGCCATGGTGTTCTACAATGGAATTTCAACAGTACTCTTTTCTTAATAAGCAATACAGAGCAAATCATGAAAAAACACATTAAATCCTTACATCAGGACCTCAAGATGCATCGCTGACACCTGGAATAATGCACCACATGGACTCAGAGGGCCTCCCATCAGCACGAACTGGAAGAAACCAAGTTTCACCCAGCCACATAATGTTTTCCCAGCTCTTCAGCTCCCAGTGTTTTGTGGTTGTCTTTGCTGCATCTCTTCTGTCACGGACAGGAATGAAATACAGTATATTCTCCCAGACCTATCTAACCATTCATTCTGATGTGTCTGTTTATTTGCGTCAGTTGTTCTCTGGTTGCTGGACTGTGGTGGTGGCACAGTGGTTAGCACTGCTGGGTCATCACTAAAGAAACTGGGTTCAGTTCCAGGCCTGCACATTAGGTGCAAAATTTCATTATATCATCTCCACAGCATTGCTCGTCTCTGTCCATTTTTGTTCTTTAATGATGCTCAAACTCTGGTTCATTGTTTCATAATGTCTCGTATTGTTTACTGTAATTCCCTCTTCATTGGCCTCCCTGCAAAAACTATATACAGAGGCTACAGTACATTCAGAACTCCGCAGCCAGAATCCTCACCCACACAAAGTGTTCTGCTCACATCTCCCCTGTTCTCTGCCAACTTCACTGGTTACCTGTTCCATCAACGATTACATTCAAGATTCTGCTTCTCACTTTCAAAGCCCTACATAACCTTGCCCCACTCTACCTCACTCAGCTCCATACACTCCTTGTTGCTCTTTCAGGTCCATACATAGTAATCTCCTTACTCTCCCATGCACCAGACTCTCCACCCTGGTTCTTCAGTGGTCTGGCCCCTTAACTCTGGAACTCTCTTCCTCAGTCTCTCCGAGGTTGCTCCTCTTTTTCCACCTTTAAATCTCAGCTCAAAACTTTCCCCTTTGACAAACTTTGGTCTCCTGTGTGATCTCTTTTTTTTCTTCTCCTCCCCATCTATACTGTATGTAAAGCGACCTTTCATTTGTGAAAGGCGCCCTAAAAATGCAATTTATATTATTATTTATTATTGCTCACTGTGTAGCCTATATTTGTCCCCTCCATTTTCTACATATGCACTGTCAAACACGTGCGCTTAGGAGGCAGCCAACAAGCCCTCAGGTGAGTGATGTTACAAGAGATAAGGGGTTGATTGTATAGGGTGGTCCAGCTCTAATTATGCAATTTTCATTATGCTATAACTTATTAACTTTATTGCATAGAAAATCACCCGAAAAATCCCAGACCATAGAGAAATATGCGAACTGATGACAAGAAGAATTGTCTTAGTGCCGAACTGTAATCGTCCCCGCATAAATCAAAGTCATCCAGACGATCTGGATCTGCATAATTAGATCTGGACCACCCTGTATGTACTAATGTCTCTCTCCATCAATAGAACTAAAGAAGAGGAATAATAATTTACCTTCAGTACTTCCAGTCACCCAAAATGGCTACCATTCCACAATCCCGGTTCCATATTCCAGAGATGATGTCACTTCCGGCTCACCTGAGATGATGTCACTTCCGGCTCCGCCTCACAACGGCACTTCCGGCCTGCCATGGCAATGTCATTCTGGCCTGGCATGATGACGTTACATCCAGTCCCACAATAATGACATCATTTCTGTCAACCAGCTTTTGATGTAATTTCCTGTTATCTCATTTCCTGCCACCATTTTGTTATAAAAACACCTTGTTTTCACTGCTCAATATCATATGCTTTGGTTTTTTGATCCATTTTGCGTTATTTTTTGCATATTATCCATGGACATCATGCAGGGTCATTCCCCAACTCTTTTTGAGACTTCCTGAGTCATGTGTTCTATCACAACACTCTTAAAAATAAAGGTGCCAGAGTTGTTCTATAGAGTGATGCTGTAGTTGAACCATTTTCAGTTCCCAAAAGACCCATCTGCATGAAGGTTCCAGAAAGACCCTTTATTTATTTGGATTTATAGCAGGCATTATACATTAATAAACCATGAATAGATGGTAACAGGTTTGAGAAATACCATAAGGCAGGGGTACTCGATCCCTGTCCTGGAGGGCCGCAGTGGCTGCAGGTTTTTGCTCCAACCCAATTGCTTAATAAGAAGCACTTATTGCTCAAGTAACACTTCTGCTTCACTTTATTTGTCTTGTTTGTTAAGATTTTGAATGCTTATTGCTTGTTTTAGTCTTAAACAGCTGTATTCTTGGTTTTTAATTGCTTAAATTAGCAATAAGATACAAATGACAAAAGAGACCAGCATTTCTCCACTTAGCTTGTTACCATTTACACCTGTGTGTATTTATCATGCACTATTGGGTTTAATTAAATACTTGGAAAGAGAAGAGAAAAAAGTGAAGGACTGAGAATTACTCCTCCATTTCGGATGGTATCCTTAGAAAGGGGAAGAACATCCAGGATCTGAGAATTACCTGACATAGCAGAGTTAAAGCACTAACAAGCAACCAGGTTAGAACAAAAAGCTGCAGCCACTGCGGCCCTCCAGGACTGTGATTGAGGACCCCATCATTATAATGTCATGATTTGAAAAGGGCCTTTGCTTACAGTAACATCGGCAAAGTTCTTAGTCTGTTAGTGTCCTGCTAGGTAGCCTACCTTAAAGATTTCAGTTTTTTCTACGTATAAGAAAGTTTTTCGAAGACAAAGAAACAACTTCTTATTCAAAGAACTCTTCCCAGAATGAAATGGTGCTTTGTCAAGCAATAGATGTACAAGGAACCACACAAATCAGTAAAGAACCATAAAGTGTAATTAAAAAAGCAGTATTTTTATGAATGTGCTCTGGTTGTTGTTGTCATCATTTATAGGGTCATTATTGTCATGTGTACAGAGTACACTGAAATTCTAACTTGCATGTGCTAATCAACATGCAACACGTCATCACACTCCTGCTCCACGGGTAGGGAGTAGTAATTTTAATAAGCACACCAGCAGTTCTAACAAGATTATATTACATGAAAGTAATGTTTTTCAGCCTTGATTTCAGTTCTCAGAGTGATAGGTCATCTCATGCAAAGGCATTTAGGTTCCTGAGGTTTTTCTGCCATTTTGTTCATACAGAGGTATTATGCAATCTTGTAACTGTCTGAAGACCTGTTTCTCATGACTGCAAGTGTATATTCTAAAGTTTCAGTGTTAATGAGCGCTGCACTTAAAGGAAACAGTGCCATTCAAGTCTTTATACTGCAGTTGAGTGCTTCTAGGACCCTGGATGGGGCTTGATATTTAGGCTGGGGTGTGGTGGATCAGACAAAACATTAAAAAAGTAAAAATAAATCACTTTCCTGAGCCACAACTGTACTGTTGCATATTTACATCATATCTCAAGGCAAAAATACCCTAAATTATTCAAAACATAACCTTACAATATAAAGTAAGCCTCACTTACATTAACAAATTTAAAATTTTGAAATTGTAAGAAATACTCAAATACCATTAGCAACATTTTTATGATAAAATACTTTGTTTTTTTGAGTTTGTTTACTTACTGTAATTGTGGCAAAGTGAGTGCTTCCTTATTTTTTTTAACAAGTCAGAGAATGTACACATGAAGTATGATTTGGGTGTGTTTGAGGATTGTATTAAACATCTTAACCAAAGAGATAAATATCTAAGTTTTGTTTAATAAACAAAACATTTTCTAAGCAGGGCGTGTGTGACTGTGTGTTTGTACAGATGGCACATTCAGGAATAGGCTGCAGTTAGCACCTTCTGCCATCTCAATAGCTTGTACTGACTACTGAAGATCTGCCGACAGGAGAAGCCGTCAGATGAATTAAAGAGAAAAATGCTGTATACAAAGGATACAATTTTAAATAGCCTCTCACGTGCTAAATATGAAACAGTAAAATCACCCATAATTGAAATTGAACAGAATGCTACTCTGTTTCAGAAGTGTGGCTCAAACCAATACTTAAAGTGGGTATTTGCATTTCTAAAGGCAGGCACAAAATAATAGCAATAAAAAGTTTCCAATATAAAAGCAAATTAAGTCAAGGTTAAAAGAACTATTTTAATACAGTTTTGTTTAAATTAAACAATTAGTGCTGACAATGTAATTAATTAGGTACGAGATTAAAGAGATGGTTCATAACAAGATGTTAGTGCCACCATGAGCAGACTCTTTACAGATCTTTACTTAGAAGCCACACCAGTGTTAGCCAAATAACAGTACAAAAATCAAAACCAGAGAATTAATCCATTAAACATTCTGAACAAATGTATATCATAACATATAGTAATCAAATATTATATTGATTGAATTCTATGCTTATTAATAATTATTACACACTTTACACCAGAATTGAGTATCACCAGGCAGACAAAACACGTACATACAGTATAAGCAGTACATAACACCACAGTGGGTAGCCATAAACCGGACTCCATCCCTTCCCTTGAGCTCCCTCTAAACATTTTCTCATATTACCTCAGCTTGAACATGGGATTTTTGTGCTTTCTTTAAATGGTCCATCTTCAAGGCCCCAGATAACCTCCAGGTCACACATCAGGCCTGGATGCTTGCTCCTGTCTATGACAGCTTTTATGACATCGCTCTCTCTCTCAACTTTTTTGGGAGATACAGAGAAGAATCAACATCAATTTACATGAAAAGAAAAAAAAAGTTTTGGAGGGAAAATTTAGGAATTAGTTGACAGTTCATGATGTGAAAGCTGACTACTTATTAACTCAGCCAACAGAAGTTTGAGGGGCTTTGTACAGGCTATGCAATATAACTGATACTAACTAGTATGCAAAGTTCAGGATAAACAGGGACACTCATATTCTGTTGTAAAAATGCATATCTTGGAGCTACGGTGGTAAGGCTGTTTCTCACTGCAGCCTCACAGATCCAGCGTTCTTGGCTCCAGCCAAGTACCCAGTTGTTGTTTGCGTGGAGTCTGTTTGTTATCTCTGAATGCAGGCCATTCTGTGTGTATTAAGGTTCTCACCGCTCCCATCTACTGTATGTATTGGACAATAACATACTCACTGTAAGTTGCTCCCATAAGGGTGTGAGTGTGAAATGGCAACCAGTCTGGTATTAGTTTCTGTCTTGCTTATTTTTGCTTTGCGCCCTCCCCCACCATAACCTATTGTCTATGTGGGGAACGAAAACTTTAGATTCGTCACAAATCTTGAGCTCCGTTTTTTGATGGATCTCGATGTTTTTGGGTCCCTTGATGCCAAAAACATTGATATCTCAATGATGGGTGTGTCTGTCTGTGTGTGTGTGTCACAGTTTCCTGAGGAAGGTCTAGAGCTAAAAACGACCTAACAGAAAAATACAAAACTTAAAACTTAAGCCTGTTATGAGATGACGATGTGCTGATTAGTTTTTGAGCCAAATCGTGTAAGAGAAAGAGGCATTCTAGAGTGGGGGACTACAACACGTCACCCGCGAGCTACCGGTAGCTTGCAAACCCTTTCCAAGTAGTTCACCAAAGGGTTAATGAATCCTACATAAATTTGAAAACTTGATTAGTCAAATTAGGGGTGGGCGATCTTTCCAAAAAATCATATCACGATCCTTTTAACACAAAATCATGATCCACAATCTGAACTGCAATCTATCTTTTCAATGTGGCATACACTTAAGAGAATGTCCAGACTCAAACTCATCAAGACCTAAGTAACACTTTATTTTAAATATCAAACAAAGTTGAATTCAATTGTTCTCTCGTTCTCCGCCCCTCAGCCTACTGCGTATTTCTCGGATTTGCACAAATAAATCAATACCACAAGTGAACTATGATACATAGCGAAATGAGAGAAGTCGCAAAATCAACCGGAATGTTCAAGCAAGTTATAGAAAAAGACCCGATCTAAATCCATTAAGTAGTTCTCTCGTGAAAAGCGGACAGACATACAGACAGACAGACATTGGATTTGATATACCTGTACAGGATGGGCCATTTATATGGATACACCTTAATAAAATGGTAATGGTTGGTGATATTAACTTCCTGTTTGTGGCACATTAGTATATGTGAGGGGGGAAACTTTTCAAGATGGGTGGTGACCATGGTGGCCATTTTGAAGTCGGCCATTTTGGATCCAACTTTTGTTCTTTCAATAGGAAGAGGGTCATGTGACACATCAAACTTATTGGAAATTTCACAAGAAAAACAATGGTGTGCTTGGTTTTAACGTAACTTTATTCTTTCATGAGTTATTTACAAGTTTCTGACCACTTATAAAATGTGTTCAATGTGCTGCCCATTGTGTTTGTGTTAACAAACAAAACCACCGCTATTGGTCTGACACTAACCCACATTGGATAGATCCCTCCAAGACTGTTGGAACAAAAAAATTGATGGTATGGTGTGGTATATGGAGTACAAAGATAGTGGGGCCATTCTTCATCAATGGAAACCTCAAGGCCACTGGATATGCGAAATTGCTACATGATGATGTGTTTCCCTCTTTATGCACTGAAGCTGGCACGTTCCCTGAGTTTTTCCAGCAAGATGGTGCACCACCACATTATGGGTGTCAGGTCCGAGCATTCCTAGATGAACAGTTTCCTGGAAAGTGGATTGGTCGTCGTGGGCCAGTTGAATGGCCCCCAAGGTCTCCCGATCTGACCCCCTTAGACTTTTATCTTTGGGGTCATCTGAAGGCAATTGTCTATGCTGTGAAGATACGAGATGTGCAGCACCTGAAACTACGGATACTGGAAGCCTGTGCTAGCATTTCTCCTGCGGTGTTGCGATCAGTGTGTGAAGAGTGGAAGAAGAGGGTTGCATTGACAATCCAACACAATGGGCAGCACATTGAACACATTTTACACATTGAACACATTTTATAAGTGGTCAGAAACTTGTAAATAACTCATGAAAGAATAAAGTTACGTTAGAACCAAGCACACCATTGTTTTTCTTGTGAAATTCCCAATAAGTTTGATGTGTCACATGACCCTCTTCCTATTGAAAAAACAAAAGTTGGATCCAAAATGGCCGACTTCAAAATGGCCACCATGGTCACCACCCATCTTGAAGTTTCCCCCCTCACATATACTAATGTGTCACAAACAGGAAGTTAATATCACCAACCATTCCCATTTTATTAAGGTGTATCCATATAAATGGCCCACACTGTATTATATATTAGTAAACCTTCGAAATAATGTGCACTTAAAGTCTCAACAGCATTCTCAGCATTTCTGGAGCTTAGTAGAACCAGATAACTATAAGAATCTTCACCAAGCAGCTCTGAAAATGTCTGCTTTGTTTGGGTCTAGATACCTCTGTGAGTCTGACAAGAATGTCATGAAATCAAAGTTCAGAACAAGACTGACAGACAAACATTTAAATGACTCCATAAGAATGAACCTGAGTGGCTCCACTCCACCATAAACCCCTTTTGTTGACTCAATGCAGTGCCAGTCATCTAACTAACTAATAAACACATCACACATGCAACTGGACATGTGAATACTCTTGTGAAGTGAAAGAGTGACATGTAACAAAATGACAAATGAAGAAGTAATATCTGTGTATTTGTAATTGCAGGGTTTTGTTTTGACAGCATTCATGATTTAATTCAATAGTGTGAGATACAATAGAAAATGCATACAGACATACAAAATGCACTTTTAGGTGAACTAAATTCACTGGTCTACAAAAAAAATATTTTTTGTTTGCTACTGGGATCTTCAGAGAACCTCTTTATTAAGTTTTTTACACTGGTTCCATATATGAAATCGGAATTAAGCTAGCACGTCAGGTTTTTGAAATACACATCATTGACGTTTTGACACTTTTGAATATCAATATAATATATCAACATGATATCTGGAGTTTGGATTTTGTCCCACCAAAATTGTTTTGATGTGTTTTTTCTGAAAACAAACCAGAAGACGATACCAGAGACATGTTAAAGCATATTTATATCAATTTACCTCAATATAAAAGTGAGGTCAGCGTGCCCAAAAATGTTGAAGGCACTCGCTTTTGTGCTTGTACTGCACATTTGTCTCTCTTTGCAAGAACCAACAGTAGTGTCCCATCAGGCTCGGAGTGAATTTTCCCCGATATCAGTTTTTTGTATCACCTTTATATCTTGGTGAAATCTTTCTCCATGCTCATCTCTTACATCGCTTAGATTTGGTGGAAAAAAGTCGAGATGAGAATGTAAAAAATGCATCTTCAGTGACATTCTGGCTCCCATAAGCTGATACGCTTTCAGCAGATTCTCCACAAGCTCAGCATTATTCTCTGCTCTGTGACTGCCAAGAAAATTCTGGACAACCCGCACAAATGCTTCCCATGCTGTTGATTCAGTTGGCTTCAGTTTCCTCTTGAACTCCTCGTCAAGCATCAGTTCACGGATTTCAGGAACAACAAAAACACCTTCCTTAATTTTGGCTTCACTTTTCTCAAGACCAAACTTATTTCTTAAATGCATTGCCGTTTCTGCCCATCGCCTTGACAGCATTTTCAAAGTAATGGTGAATCGAACCAACGAAATGTCCTGAAATGCAATGTTATTTTTAACAGTAAAACCTCTTCCTACTGCACCGTCATGTCTGAGTTGTGTCATTTTGCTTTAGAGTCATATAAGTCCTGGTAATCAGTAACACATTTTTTTCTGCTAATTAAAAATTAGTAACTTAAAAAAACAATTTATAATGACAAGGTAAACAGCTCACAGCTGTTAGTAATGTGTGGCCAATTCTTTTATCTCAATGGCATCCCTAGCGGAATTACCGGTATTTATCAAAATGGTTATCTGCCTTTACTGTCCGGTCACCCTAGTTGAAAGACCTGGAACATCATAACTAAAAAACGGGACGTGCTGGACGAAAATGGTTTTCAGATTTGGAGTCAGCAAGTGAAACCTGTTAAAGTAAAGGTGAAAGACTCCCAGTAGCAAAATGCTTGTTGACCAGTGATATTTTTTTGTGATGTTTTAATGCAAAATGTGAGCTGTGGACACCAAAATTTTGTAAATGTTCAGGCAAAACAAGCTTATTCAGTTTGTTTGGGTTGAAATAAGGTATGAGAATAAAAGAAAACATGAGTAGCTCTCGGCCATTTTCATTTTGTAAAAGTAGCTCTTAGGGGAAAAAAGGTTGGAGACCCCTGGTCTAGAGCTAAAAACAGCTGTACAGAAAAATACCAAACTCAAAACTTAAGCCTGTTATGAGATGACGATGTGCTGATTAGTTTTTGAGCCAAATCATGTAAGAGAAAGAGACATTCTAGAGAGACCCTTAAATACCGTAATTCTGCAATTCATTTTGAATTTTTCTTGTCTATTGCCATCGTATATTATGATCAGAAAGATCAGCATCAGAGCGTTAAATAATTACTGAAATATTATAGAATAGTTTGAATAACTTGGTTCCTAGGGCACAAAGCCTACTGATGCTCTTGTCCAAATTTTTTTTGGGGCTGGGAGTATGCACTGATAGCTCTTTGACGCACCTACCACACACTGAACTGCTAGCTTCCAATACAGTAATGCTGATTTAAAGCTTAAGTTAAGTTTAAAGCTTTTATGCTGAATGGCTAATGGCGTATCAATATTCAGACATACCTGTTATAAAAATATGTCTGTCATATGTTTAATGGAAGACATACACGCTCACTCCTAATTAATAAATCAAGCCTTCTGATGACAGCTTACATTAAAGGCAGGTAGTGTGGTGTAGTGGTTAGGAATCCTGAGGTTATGGGTTCAAATCCTATTACTGACACAGTGTGATGACAAGCAAATCATTTCACCTTTCTGTGCTCCCACTGGGAGATCAAAAAAAAAAAAAGAATTGTAACTGGATTTGGATCTTAATGTAGTAAGTCACCTTGAATAAAGGCATCAGCCAAATAATTTTAAAAAGCTATTATACAGTTGTCTAATAACTTTTCCAGTTGCAACCTGCTACCACCTTCTGAAGTGGCTCTGCAGTTCCCACACTGCCTGCAGCCTTTGTATAGAAACTGTTTTTGAAGTTCTGCATTCACCCTGCCCTGTTGTTTTAACACATTTTTACATTGGCGTGAGAGAAACCGTGGTGTACATCAGCGTTCTCATATCTCAGTGTGCTGCAGCAAAGCACTGACTGAAGTTTATATCATCAGCCATGTCCTGGTGCTGACATTAACGACAGCAGCCTTCTGAAAGTCGCAAACTGCAGCTGCATGGAATTCTCTACAGGAGCAGCTTCTATTGGGTGTTTGCTTTGGCTATTCAAGTGGCTCAGCTTTAGTTTGTTAGTGAAGATGGGAGAGCCAAGGGTGCTTACTCAACACTAAAGTGCCAGGAAGGCTAGTGAGAGACACACTGCCCAACGAGTGGAGCTGTGAAGCTGACAGGCAGGCACTTCTCACACTGCTTATCACAACGCTTCATCTTTATCTCTTTTTGAGTCTCTCAACGCCCATGACTGATTCTGAAAAAGCTTAAAGGTGAAAAAAAAGGTGCTAATAAACACAAAACCCACTGAAACTTTCTTTCATGTGCCGCACATAAGCTCTGCCTCTTTATCATTGCCATTATATAATTATATTTGGGTTCATTTTTTTGTATTTCCCCATTTATGCTATGATAGACGTCCAGGGACTTTGCCCCACCGGGACAATGGGAGAAGGGAAGGACCGGGAGAGGGGCAGTGTCTTCCCCGGAACACAAGAGGGCAGCATCCCTGGATTATATGTGGGCCATAGAGCTTGGAAGCTCAACCCTGTGGGGGGACGTGGCGCTGGGACAGCTCCGGAGTCTGGGCATGCAGCAATTTCGTCACACTCGGAAGTGCTGCCGGATGTTAATTGGGGAGCACCTGGAGCACTTCCGGATGCTATATGAAAGATGCCGCCTCACTCCACTCAGGGAGCCAGAGTTGGGTGGCAGTGGACAGAGCTTGCAGGGGAGGAGTGGAGGCGGCAGAAGAAAGAAGGACTGCGTATTGTGTTTGTGCTGTTTGAAAAAGGGAGAATAAACGTGTGTGACATCGTAAGCCTCAGTGTGTGTCTGTGTCCGGGTGGATCTTTCAGAATGCATCTTTTTAATTTCCTATTATTTTAATGGGTCTCATTTTAAATTAAACATTATAGATATTTAGCTATCAATCTATTTTTAGAATCTACTACTCAGGTTATAGAAGCTCAGGGAGCTGGAAGTCCATCCTAGACTCTTGGGATACAAAGTGGGGACCAAGACAGGAAAGGGTACTGGTGTGGTGCAACACTGAGAAACGTCACAATGTCATTTGCCTTTGTCTGATCTGTCTTATCAGAGAGGCCCAATACAGCATCTGTGAAACTTCAGCTGTTTCAGTATGGAGGGGATTGAAGATGCCAAGCCTTATGCCACCATATTGGAAAAAGAGGTCAATGCCACTCTGCTTTTCACAGTTTTGGACTGTAAATAGATAAGACATCAGGAACACTGAGCAGGGGTGCTGCACATGAAACGAAGACCTAATGTAGAGCTTTTTTACACATATATGGTCAGATGTGAGGAATAATCGATAATCAGTACATTTATTGCTTTGAGTTGTGAGGTTAACTGCTTTTTACACATATTGTATATTCTTGACTGCATATGTGTATAAATGTACATGTTTGGCATAGAACTGAAAGCATGCCAGTTGAAGTCAGATGGTAAACGTGATGAAGACCTAAGGGAGTTAAACGATAAGATAATAAAAAGAAGCAGGGACTTTCCAAAAACCTAAGAAGCTGGAAATTTCCAGCAAAACATTCTTCTTATTACACGTTCGGGAAGTGTTGTGGTTACAAGAGAAAACAGGATGGTTATTTATCAGCTGTTAACAGTAATTAGATAAGTAAGTAAATACAGTAAATTATAAAATTAGTTCTGTATACATAACATTAATGGCATGGAGGTTGATTTAGTGAAAGTAAAACATCAGTAAAAATATACAAAGTAACAATATTCTCAGACCTGTTTATTTAAATCTAGGGATGTGGGAGGCCATCGAGAATAAGGAGTAAAGCAGCGTCACCTCATACATTCACACTCACACTTACGGGATCAAGAAAAAACAGAAGCTGTCTTGCAACCAGTTTAACATAAGCAAACCTAGACGTTCATCAGATTATTAACCCTAAATGGTTTACCAGAAAGAAGAAATTATGTTAAGGTTTAGCCAGGATACCCTCCATGGCTTTAGTCTCTATACATCTTTGTTTATTGTTTAGTTTGTGATTTATTTTGGAAGATTTGTTAATATAATATCATCGTTAAATTATTTTCTTTAGCATTTCTAGTATGTTTTATATTCACCCATTTCATTTTCTGTCTTTTGTCTGGTTCCACCCTGCCAACTCTTCCAGGGTGATACTGAGGTGTTCCCAGGCTAGCTGAGAAATTTAATTGCTCCAGCATGTCCTGGGTCTGCCCTAAGGTCTCCTCCTGGTTGGACATGTCTTTTTTTTTTAAAAATTATTTTATTAATTTTATTGCAATCCATACAAAGCAATCAAGTTTTTACAATAAGAAAAATTAAGTTAAGAACAGATCGATCCCCACCCTTGAGAGAGAGAGAGAGCAAGCCAAATGGCGTAAAAATTTTACGGCTTTTAAAACATACCTAAATTAATAAATTCTCTGTGCTTCATGAACTTATTTTAAAATATTACTGATTAGATCCTTCCATGTTTTGAAAAAAGTCTGTACGGATCCTCTAACTGAGTATTTGATTTTTTCCAATTTCAAATAATATAACACATCGGTATCCCACTGACTTAAGAGGAGAGTTTGGGTTCTTCCAGTTTATCAGAATAAGTCTGCGTGCCAAAAGTGTAGTGAATGCAATCACAATTTGTTTGTCTTTCTCCACTTTAAACCCATCTGGAAGAACCCCAAACACAGCTGTTAATGGGTTAGGAGGGATTGTGAGTTTAAGGCGGTCTGAGAGGTAATTAAAAATTTTTGTCCAGAATAATGTTAATTTGGTGCAGGCCCAGAACATGTGACCCAGTGAGGCTGGGACTTGGTTGCAGCGTTCGCAGGTTGGATCATGCCCTGGAAACATTTTGGAGAGTTTTAGTCGAGACAGATGTGCTCGATAAACAATTTTAAGTTGTATAATTGTATGCTTTGCGCATATGGAGCTCGAGTGAATTCTCTGCATTGCTACTTTCCACTCCTTTTCTGATATATTAATTGAGAGATCTTTTTCCCAGTGATCTCTTGGATCTTTGAAAGGGAGGGATTGTAAAATGATTTTATATATTGTAGAGATGGAGTCTAAGTCCTTGAGATTGAGCAATATTTTTTCCAGCATGGATGAGGGTGCAAGATGAGGAAAATCTGGAAGGTTCTGTTTAACAAAGTTCCTGATTTGAAGATAGTGAAAGAAATGTGTACTTGGAATGTTAAATTTGGAATGTAATTGTTCATAGGATGCAAAGACATTGTCTATATAAAGATCTCTAAGCAAGTTAATTCCAAATTTTTTCCAGATATTAAAAACTGCATATGTTTGTGAAGGTTGAAAGAGGTGGTTCTCTTGCAGGGGTGCCACAGATAGAAGCTTCTCCGTCTTAAAATGCTTTCTACATTGGTTCCAGATTCTAAGTGAGTGGAGCACAATTGGGTTATTTGTATATTGCTGATAACGTGTATTTACTGGAGCACAGAGCAGGGAATACAAAGAAGTACTGTAGGATTTTACTTCTATTGCGGTCCATGCCGGTGTATGTTCTTCTATTTGTGTCCAGGTTCTTATCGCCTGTATATTTGCTGCCCAGTAATAAAACTGGAAGTTAGGTAGAGCCATACCGCCTTCTGCCTTTTGTCTTTGTAGGGTCACTCAAACGTCTGGTTGGACATGTCTGAAACACCTCCCCAGAGAGGCATCCTAATCAGATGCCCAAACAACTTTAAATTAATCTTTTTCCATGTGGAGGAGCAGATGCCCTACTTTCAGCTCCTCCTGAAAGTTTGCACTCCTGACTCTTCCTCTAAGACTGAGCCTAGACACAATGTGAAGGAAGCCAAGAACTGCTGCTTGGATCCACAATCAAGTTCTTTAAATCGCAACCAAAAACCATGACCGTGAGGCCAGGGACACAGATTGACCATTAAATCTAGGGTGCTACTTTCAACTCAGCTCTCTCTTCACCACGACTGACTGGTACAACGTCTGTATAACTGCAGATGCAGCTCCGATTCACCTTTCGATCTCCCATTCCCTTCTTACCTCGCTCGTGAAAAGAACCTGCTGTCATAAAAGAATATCTTTGTGAGTTAACATTGAGAAGAATTGAGGACTAGTTTGGTGTGATAGGCCAGAAAAGACAGTAAATACATCATTGGTCATATTAGCATGGAATTTCTTGAAAACACCTTCTTACTGTATTTACTGGACTTTGACAGAAAATAATTTTGTCAGAAATAATAAAAAGTATACTCCATGAAACATCCAGCTTATTAGATCATTCCTGCTGTATATGGTGGTTTATAACCATCAGATCTTTGTTGGCTTACTCCGAATCTCATCAATTCAACATTGGTTATATACATTTACTCGCTTTAGAATCTTGTAATGGAATCCGTGCACAAAATGATCAGGGCCCACCCTTGCCTGGCCAGAAAAACCTTTAACAACAACAACCTGAACTGCCAACTCCATAGAAGGGCTCCTGGCCTGTCTAGGCCTCAGGCTTATAAAGTTCCAATAACTTTTAAAGGCCTCAAAATTGATCAAAATACTCCTCAAGGAAAAGAAAGCAATTAAAATACTTTGGCTTGAGAATCAAGTACACAAAGAATCTTTATAAGATACAAATTGTATTCATATAAACAAAAGAAGAACAAAACTAACCAACAAATGCACAGATATGGTAAAAGGATTTGCCTAAAAGGCAATCCAAGGATAGCAAGTCCATATTTGTAAAACAAAAGGGAAATCAAAGAAGAAAAAGCAATAAGTCAAAAAGCCAGTAAATCAATACTCACAGTAAATGAAGCACACTTAAACCGCAATGAGCCACTGGAGGATCTGCTCTCAGCTCCTAAAGATAAAGCCAGCGGTGACATCAGGGTGGTTCCGCCTCTTGGGGTTCCACCCACAAAACACAGGGAAGATAAGAGAACATAACAGAATACATGGATACTAAATAATACACTAACAAAACAATACTGACAAAAAATAAATAATTTCAATAAAAATATAAAAAATAATCTATTAAAGTTAAACACAGAATATACGAGAAATAAAAGCAAAGACAAACAAAAGGCAGGGCGCAAACCCAGGCTGTAACATAACAGAGATGGACTGGCATCACATCCTGGGTAGGCTCCGGCTCTGTGCCTCTTGTTTCATGGCTTGACAATGGTTCCTTGTCTTCTTGTAAAAGACTAAATGATAGATGGATGGATGGAAGGTTAGATAAAACATAAATGTAGAAAGTTACCGATTAATAGTTTGAACTTAGCTTTAAATGATGCTGCACTGCTTGGCTCCCAATCACATTTGCTTTCAAGTGTGCACCTTTACTTTTTCATCTCCTGCCACATCCCAAAGGTGTGCATGTCAAGCTGGCAGGCAGGTTTTACCAGTTCTGATGTGAATATCCTCCTGCAGAGTGTGCCACCATGACCAGAGTCATGTCTAGGGTGAAAATGACAACTTAGGCTCAATCCACTTCAGATTTATAAAGGTTTGGCCAAAACATCGATGGTGTTTGCTGTCTTAAAAAAATCTCAGCACAAATTAGTCCATCAATATTAAGACTGTAAACGAGAGCTCTGAGGTGTCATTCTGACAGCATCTGCAGGCTCTGGTATAGTGAAGGTTTTGCTAAATATATTCAGACCCAGAAGTGTTTTCACATGGAATTACAGATTTTGTTCAAGTCCATTTACAGAAGACTTGCATTCTAAAGACCATTTTAAAAGAAAAATGAGCTGATGGCAAAAGCTTAAGTTTACAGTATTCAACTACTGTCACTTTTTCTGAATAAAAACTCTGCTTGGTGTCTATTTTTAGTGTACATAGACAGAGATATCTTGTCTGGCTTTATTCTTCTTTTTCAAATATTTGACAATAGTTATTATAAAAGTACTGCAGTTTAATGTGGAAAAATGCAAAGTGCTACACATGGGAAACAGGAATATCAATTTTAAATGAAAGATGGGAGACACTGTTCTAAAGGAAGCAACCTTGGAAAAGGATTTATGGAAAAGGGGTTTATGTTAACACATGATTTTCATCATCTAAGCAGTGTACAGAACAGATTAGAAAGGCAAATGAATGTTAAGTTATATCATGTTTACACAAAGAATGATAGACACTTGGAATAAGCTACCAAGTAGTGTGGTAGACAGTAAGACGTTAGGGACTTTCAAAACTCGACTTGATTACTTTAGAAGTAATGAAAACTGTTAAATATAAATCGATGAACATTATGCTCACACTATATAATGCACTAGTAAGACCACATCTGGAGTACTGTATGCAGCTCTGGTCACCCCTGTACAAGAAAGACATAGCAGCACTTGAAGCTGAGCAGAGGAGAGCAACCAAGTGCATGCCAGGACTTAAGGACACGTCCTACTCTGACAGGCTTGGAGAATTAAATCTGTTTATTCTCGAGCAAAGGAGACCGCATAGGGACACATAATCCAGGTATTTAAAATCCTCAAAGGTATTGTTAAAGTAGATCCAGCAACATTCTTTTACTTTAAGTGTGAATCACGGACTCAAGGCCAGCAGTGGAAATTAAGGGGAAGTGCATTTAAAACTGGTGCTAGGAAGCACTTTTTTATGCAAAGACTTCTGGGACTCAGGAACAAACTACTGAGACATGTAGTTAAAGCAGAAACCTTGATAACCTTTAAGAAGAATCTGGATGAGAAACTGTGACAGCTTCGCCATTAGCTAAACAAATGAGCCTGAAGGCCTGAACTGTCTCCGCTCATTTGTCTAATTTATGTTTTTATGTTCTAGCCACTTACTAGCAATTAATGTGAATGAACGACTACTCTTTAAGAAACTGTGATGTATATTGTCTGCTAATTCTAAAGTATAACTTGTACTTTCAAGAAAGATTTCTGCAACTGTCTGTTAACAAGAGAAATCCTACATTTTGCAACCCACAAATGCCATCCAAGGTCGTGGGGTGGTGGTGCCCATTCCAGCAGCCTTGATCAAAGGGCAATAACTCAACTTGGATAGAACATCAGAAAAATAAGATAAGTAATAACTTCAGACCCTCTTAATACAATTCAGGGTCACAGTGGAGCAGAAGCTGTCCTAGAAGTTTTGAACTCAAGGCGGGAGCAAACTCTGAATGAGACGTAAGCCAATGACAAGGCTTACTCATACGCACGCCTACAATGGGCCAAGAGTCAGCAGCCACCTTTTCTGTGGGGATGTGGATTACACGCTGACAATGACTGGGCAAGAGATTTGAATCCAGGATGTTGGATGAGTATTAACTAAAGTAACAGCATTCTGCCTGATAAGAAAATATTTCTTTAAATGAAAAGAAAATAATGAGCAAGAGGAAACACTTTGTATAGGGCGGTCCAGATCTTATTATGCAATTTTCATTACGCTATAACTTATTAAGTTTATTACATAGAAAATCACCCATAAAATCCTGGACCATCAAGAAGTGTGCGAACTGACAACATGAAGAATCGTCTTCGCGCCGAACTGGAATCGTCCCAGCATAGACCAAAGTCATCCAGACGATCTGGATCTGCATAATTAGATCTGGACCACCCTGTACTGTAGGATATGGGATATAGGGCTGTGATCCATTCATCATCTATACCCAGTCATCTTACAAAACCGAACTAGACTGTAGAATTGGAAAAAATGGGCAATGTAACTGTTAAAGAGTTCATAATGATGATAAGTTCTTCAAATCAAATTGTATTTATTACATACAGTTACACAAAGTGCAGTGTTACATTTATAGGTCTGATCACAATCTGATCAATCATTTTGGTGGTTACCTACCAGGTAACGCTTATGGTTGATTGTCCAATTGGCAAACATCTGCCACACCCTGTCAGTTATGAGACACAAATCATAGACATGCCATATTGTACCTGTCAAATAATACAAAGAGTACACGACGCCTGTTTCACCCTAATTGGAGCTCATCTGTGGTACGCACCTTTGTTTCCCCTTGCAGGGATCGAACCAAAGATATTAGCACCTCTGACGATGCACCACAGTAGCTGGTTCGCTTACTTGACAGGGTAAAGATTGGAGTATTACATCTATAAGTCTGATTGCAATCTGATTATATGGGTGGGAAGCAAAGGTGCATACACCTGATGAGCCCCAATTAGGGTGAAACACGTCAAATAATACACAGAGTACACGACACAAGTACTGTATGACAGTATAGTATGTAGTGAAATGCATTGCTGCTAAACTTCAAGACTCAGCATTAGAAGAATATAAAAAGACAATAAATAGTAAAGATTCAGTTTTATAAGTATCAATAAATATCAATATGTACAATAACAGCATTAAATGAGTATTATAAATCTATATGGGTTTATATATTGACGCGATCCAGTGACCTGAGACGAAGACTGGACTCCTTTGGTGCTGTGTCTCTTCAGAGAATCCTTGGGTGAATGAGCGGTTGCTCACGCAGTCCTGAATGAGGTACATTACCTGCATTGTGAGGGAGCATCCGTTACGGCACTACGGCCATGTGGCACCTTTCCCTGTGGGTGATCCAGCTCATAAGATCCTCATTGTTGGAGACCCGAGTGACTGGACCTGGCCAAGGGGACGCCCACGTAACACCTGGCTGCGTCAGATAGAAGGTCATTTCCGGAGGGTGGGACTGGACCGTGCGTCTGCCTGGGGCGTTGCAAACCGGGATCCTGAGTAGTTTTGTCGTGTAGTGGGTGCGGCAACGCACTGTACCAGTGCATGCTCCCCAACTTGACTTGACATGATAGTAAATAACTTGATACAGGAGAATTAACAATAGTGCATCGTGTAGCTCTACTCACTGTCCGGATTTAGGATGTGGATGGACTTTGCAGAGAAACTCTTCTCAGTCTCTTTGCAGTGGTCATCAGACAGTGGTGACATTTTCTAGAGAAGAGATCATTGTTGGAATGGCTCTTACCTCTGATAATTTTCTGTTCCCTGGTCTGACATGGCTTGGTTTCCAAGAAGTTTGAGCTTGCACACCCAGTGTGGCCTTTTGGTCAGTGTAAAGACAGTGTGCTCAGGATGGGTCTCCTCTAGGAATTTGCTAATATCACATATTTACTGTACAAATGAGGATTTGCATCTCTGTGTGGAGCTTGCACGTTCTGTCTGTGTTGTTATGATGTTTTTTTTTCCAGTTTTTCCAATTTTTCTCCCACTTCCCAAAGGTGTGAATGACAAGTTACTTGGTCGCGCTCAGCTGGCCTGCTGCAAGTGTGCACATGAGTGTGCTGTATGATGAACCACCGCCACATTCAGGGTTGGTCCCCACCATACTTCCAAGCTTCATGGAATGCTGAAATGGATATGCATGTTAAAAAAAAGAACAATAATTATGAAAGGCACATTATGAGGTCTTCATTAGAGCCAGTTAGGAGAAAATATTACATATTCTATCACAGAGACTGAGCATACAGAAGGAGGCTGCTTTACTGCTTTATTGTTATAAAACTATTAAGGTCAACATTTTCCCTCTCAGACACCGACTGCCATGTAGGAGGGAAGAAGCGTTGGTGCCAAACAATAGGCAGAGGAAAGTCCCAACTCTCAGTTGACAGCCAGTGCCAGTACAGTCAGTTGGCACATCGCTGAACTGTTACGAAATTGAATAAACAATGGCTTGCACAAAACATATGAAAAACAGCTATGCATGTTGTGAAACACTTGAGTGACTCTTTTTATGTTATTCTGCCTTTTTTTTTTTTTTTTTTTTTTTTTAGTAATTAACCGTAATACAGTTTATCAGGAGATACTCCTAGGGAAGCAGACAAAGGTGTGAAAAACTGTCAAAAATATAGGCCAGCCAAAAAAACTAACAACTAAAATGCAAACAGTCCCTCATTAGTCTCCTCAGAGGGACCCTCGAAGGCTTCAGTGGCTGCAGGTTCCTATTTCAGATTTTTTTTTTGTTATTAGTAACATTAGCTTTAGTTTGCTTCCTTGTTAAAGAATGAGAACGCTGCAGGACAAAGTGGGCATTGGTCCATTTTATTTGGATTTCAATGACACATAAGACTTTAACAACAATGCAGAAAATCAGCCACCAGCTGCATTTCAGAATGAAGGATCCTGTGGCTTTACCAACATTTGGTCAACTTGTTTACAGACTTGTTTACAACTTATTTCACTTGATATTAAAAGTGTTGCTCAAGGATGAGCTGACATGTCTGTGGAAAGGTGCCTGAAAGGACAGTTAATTCTAAGATTTGTAAGCCCAGGCTGAACTTTTCTCACTCTGATTGTCAAAATAACACACCTCTAAGCAGGCACCAGATAAGTAACTGGAAGGGCCCATGACCCAATCAAGAGACTACACCTTTGTTTAAAACTAGGTGCTTGCATCTACATTTATTTATGTGGAAGATACCAAGGGAACTTGCGACATCAGAGGTTCAACTGGTTACATTTTTTTTTTGGTTTTCCAATTAGAGCACAGGCCGGTCAAGTGACTTGCTTAGGGCCACACAAAGTCAGAAGCAAGATCTGAACCCACAACCTCAGGGTTTAAAGTCCAAAGCCTTAACCACTGCACCACACTTGCCTGCCTGCTTCTCGTCTGTCTCTTTGGAGCAGGATGCTATTCTCCACAAGACCTTGGAGTTGGTCATACTGAAGTAGCTCTAACATCCTCTCCTCCATACTTAAGTTTGTTACCCGTGCCTGAGCCCTGTGGGGAAAAGAAACTACACTTCAAGAGGGGAATTTCAGAGCCGGAATAATTTACGCTTTTCTGTATGAGTAGGAAGAAGACATGGCACAGAGCCTCAAAGAAAACTGAGGAAGACAACACCACACCATGGAGAAAATGCAACACTTGATCTCAGAACACACTCTTTACTCGTGCCAAGAGAAATTAGAACCCTCTGTGGCTAGTAAACAGCCAGCCACCAACACGCTTGGTCATTTTTGTTTATTTCATTATAACAAGGTCATGATTAACTGTGTCAGGTAATCTAACTTTTACAGGTTTTTAATTCATCTGGAGACAAAAGTCTTGTGGTGCGGCCTAACAGTTTAGCCCACTCTCACCCATGGATGGTGCATGGACTGTGACATGACGCCAAAATTCCAAAAGGTAAATGAAAAAGTGTTTACAAGTGAAGAAACTTCAGAAAACCTGTAAACCAAGAAAGAGTGGCCAGCATCTTCTGTGTTATATGCTTGTCAGTCTCGTGTCCTGGATTTTATTTTATATTTATAAGCAATTTTCACATCTCTATAATACTTGCAATGGTCAGTAAATTGCTTTTATTCTGTTTCTTAAATAATGTGCTTCTATTATCTTGCTGCAGGTCTAATGGCCAGATACTTCACCTATGGAGAAAGGTAAGGAAAGTAAAGGAATGGCTTTACTGAAATGTCTAATTAACTAGTATTGTTGCTAAAGACAAAAGAGATAATTGATTGATCGACCAGCATCAACCATTTCTTCTTATCTGCACTATTCCTACAACCCTTATTTCTTTTGAACTTAAAGAGCTGCCTGTGCTGTCACAGAACCATCATGGAGCCAATCTCACGCTCTCACTAGAACAGAACTGAAATATTCAGTGGAGGAGTGTGAGGTGCTAGCACGCACGTGAGAGCTACCATTTGATCGACCTTTCGTGCTACAAACTGACCATTAGGTGCTCATTAACTTGCTCTCAGTATGTGTCACCAGCCGCAGACTATTGAGATTATACCGTGGACATGAGCACTTCTTTACTTGCCCATTCATTGCAAGGTGTTAGTAGTCACTTAAACCAAGCACTGCATGAGTCTTGTTTATACATATATGTTGTACTTTATGTATGACTAGCTGTCCCCCACATAGTAGTGAAACATGACAAACTTTTAAAATCAATAAAAAAAGAAAATGTAATAATTTCTATTGAAAAGAATTTGTATTGATAGCTTTCGTATCCACTCCAATGTTAAGTGTTGCCACCGTATCTGATCATGTTCAGCACTGATGGGAGAGCATCCCTCACGTGGGGAGAAAAGCATGTGTCCATGATATCTCTGCCAATGAGCAGGTACCCTCTAAAACACACGTAGCTGCTCTCTCTCAAAAACGTTACTCTTTAACAATCTCTAGATAATAATGTCTGCTGAACAAACAGGTATTGCTAGCGAAGCGGAGACACGCTACGCTCCGACACGTGGTGAGAGGTAGAGCGACTCAAATGGAGGCTGGCACATGAGTGAGGAGGGCTCCCTACTCTTGAGGTCCCACCTTACCCGCCCCTCAGTCTGCAGCCTGTCTCTTGGATTCGTGCAAATAAATCGGTGCTGCAACCGAACTATGATACTTAGTGCGTAGAGACAAGTCGCAAAATCAACCAGAATGTTCAATAAAATTATAGAAAAAAAAAAACAATCTATATCTGTTAAGTAGTTAAAGCAGACAG
The DNA here is from genome assembly GCA_026402145.1 of Polypterus bichir lapradei. Taxonomy (NCBI): domain Eukaryota; kingdom Metazoa; phylum Chordata; class Cladistia; order Polypteriformes; family Polypteridae; genus Polypterus; species Polypterus bichir. Next base: position 124,286,325 of record JANRMT010062791.1, on the reverse strand, counting down.
ACAGACGTTGGATTTTACATATAGAGAGATGTTAATGTTGTCTGTTGGAGATGTGCAGGTAAAAATTTCATTGTGCTTTTTTGTGTTTTTTTTTCTTTCCAATCCATTTTTTTGTTGAAGAGAATAAATAAAAAACAAAAAGAAACGGGACCTGTGCAAAAAGATATAGGCAGCTTGCCGTGGTATTGGTCCTCACTCCCCACATCCTGACCTGTGGGGAAAATTATTATACAGAAGCAAGATAAAGGACTCTAAAAAAGCCTGCAAGACAAATCAAATAGAACATCAGTCCATAGGCAGACCAAGAAAGACAAGACAACGGGAGGATCAGCTTCAGTTGTCACCAACCACCAGACATCCATCCACCCACAAGATTGTCAACCGAAAGCCATTTCCTGAAGCTGGGGCCAGGCAATCTAATGATCTGCAACGGCGAACACACAAAAAGAATCAGATTATAGATAGAAAGGATTGCAAATATCAACCAAGTTAGTAAGTGGGGCTTTCCAACAAGAAGTCAGTGCCAACATAGTGGTCATGGTACCCAGAGAAGAAAAAAAAAAAAAAACGCCTGTGCTGGTTAGATCTAAAGAAAGTGTGGAAGGAAAATGGAAGTTGAAAGAGGGATTTGGACAGAGAGGATAAATAACAGACAGCTTGAGACAAAACAACATCAGGAAGTAACAGAGAGAGAAAGACAATCCCAAAATGTGTGGAGGAAAGTTCAGGGAACATTTAGGGAGTTCAACTGACCAAGAGGCCGCTTTGGGGGGTTTGGGGGGCAGTCAGTGAACAAACCCACCAAAAAAAGTGTACAAGGGCTAAGATACTGTATAAATGATCTGGATCTAAATGGTGTTAACAGCTAAAAGAGACAAAGCCACAAAGGAACGGAGATGGGGCATCCATCGATACACAAAGTTTCATTGTGAAAAATGGAGGAATGTAAGGGTCAATTGCATCTTTGCTGGTGCCAGGTCTCTGAGTTTGAAAAAAGAGGCTTCAATCTTAAAGGGATACTTTGAAGTGGTGGTCAAGAAAATGTTTTAACCTCATGTTTTCATGCAGAAAGGTGAAAAAAAAGAAGTTTAGGATATATTAGACACCAGTAGCGACCAACGCTGTATGATGGCAAATTGTAGGAAAAAGGCTCGTGGAAAAAACAGACAAAAATCTCACATTACTTGTGTTACATAATCTACATCTGTTATACAGACACTGACTCTGTTGGCATGCTGCATGCTCGCAATACACAGGAAATGTGAAACTGTGTTGGAAAGTCATTATGGATTCATGTAATTTGTCATCCCTTGCAATTCTGAGTCGTGTAATCTGACATCTTCAAGGCAATGAGATCAGCAGCTAGAGTAATCAAGCAGGACATTTTGACATCTCCTCTGACTAGAGCTCGTGTAATACACTGCTGGCTTTAGTCAGTCAGGGACATGTTGTTTTGTACATATACATGCATAACAAGAAGGATGGGTCCCCTTGAAAAGATCTGCATGAGGAAAGGCGCCTGGTCTCACAGAATGGAATGTATTGTGAGAGGGACGGACCTTGAGTGGTACGAGCGTCACTGAGAAGTTGTATACAGGACATGGTGTAGGGCCTCATTACATACATTGGCAGTGTAAGTACAAATGAAGGCCTGGGGCCTCTCACAGACCTTTATGCAAAAAGACGAATGGGGCCAGGAGCAGAATATGTGACAAAGTGGAAGGGGCCTGAAAAGTGTGACAGAGAGCATCTCACCGAGGAGAGATTCTAGAAGGAGGATTACATAGAAAGAGCAAAGGAATTGAGAATGAAAAGAAATGATAAGGCCTCCTCGATACACCTGTATAGCCAAATGGCTGGGGACAATCAGAGAGTGATGGGACATGGCAGACTAATCTACGTAATTAGAGAGATATTGTTCATTTCGTGTAGCTGGAGTACAGTGAGAGTCCTGTACAGAGAGGTGTGCATGAGTAGAGTGTTGGGTCTTCAGGACGAGATTCTAGTGTGGAACACACTGTGGTGTTTTCATGTCAAGGGCCGTACCCCATAATAAAAACAGTTTCCATCACCAGTTTAATTCCTGCAGTTAATAAAAGGGCCCCAAAACTTATACCCAAAGGCAGTAACCCCAGAACGTGAAGGCAGTTCAGCACAAAGCGTATGAGAGAGACGCAGATGCACAGGTAGCCTTAAGGAAGTGGAGCCGAGCCAATGCACCTGGCAGCCTGCCTTCAGAATATGTGGGACGGCTTGGGGAGTTAAAGCCCTCAGAGGAAACCCACAGATTTCAGTGATTTATGACTTGACACCTTTATCTTTGTATCTAAATCACGCTGTTTTTAGGTTTCATTTCAATTTCAAAGCTTTGCCTGCAACAGTAAAAGCACCTTTGAACAGAACAGAAAGGGCCTCACGGGGGCAAGCGTATAGGAAAAGGAAAGCCACAAAGTTGAAGAACGTCTCATCAATATGTCTGAAGTAATTGTGAGGACTGCTTTGAACTGATGGCCTCATTTTCAAAAAGAAAAAACCTGTCGCTTCGCAAATTAATCCAGTCCTCCTCCTCTTCCTTAAAAGTCCACCCCAGCCCTTTTCCCTCATGGCTCAGCCTGCTGGACAAAACTAGAACTTGGCCTCCTTGGTTGGTTCCACTACATGGCTAAGCCATATGAACTGCTATCCAGAAGAACAGGCCCTCCAAAATCCCTAGGTCTAATGCTGTTTTCCATTTGGACTGGGAAGTCTTATTTTCCAAGTTTATAGTTGGAATTTTCAACTGGAACA
>JANRMT010062791.1:124237425-124283528 GCA_026402145.1 Polypterus bichir lapradei | reverse complement strand
ATAGATAGATAGATAGATAGATAGATAGATAGATAGATAGATAGATACTTTATTAATCCCAAGGGGAAATTCACATACTCCAGCAGCAGTATACTGATACAAAGAAACAATATTAAATTAAATAGTAATAAAAATGAAAAAAGTTAGCATTTACTCCCCCGGGTGGAATTGAAGAGTCGCATAGTGTGGGGGAGGAACGATCTCCTCAGTCTGTCAGTGGAGCAGGACAGTGACAAAAGTCTGTCACTGAAGCTACTCCTCTGCCTGGAGATGACACTGTTCAGTTGATGCACTGGATTATTCATGATTGACAGGAGTTTGCTTAATGCCCGTCGCTCTGCCACAGATGTTAAACTGTCCAACTTTACTCCTACAATAGAGCCTGCCTTCTTAACAAGTTTGCCCAGGCGTGAGGCGTCTTTCATCTTTATGCTGCCTCCCCAGCACACCACCGCGTAGAAGAGGGCACTCGCCACAACCGTGTGGTAGAACATCTGCAGCATCTTACTGCAGATGTTGAAGGATGCCAACCTTCTCAGAAAGTATAGTCTGCTCTGACCTTTCTTACATAGAGCATCAGTATTGGCAGTCCAGTCCAATTTGTCATCCAGCTGCACTCCCAGATATTTATAGGTCTGCACCCTCTGCACACAGTCACCTCTGATGATCACAGGGTCCATGAGGGGCCTGGGCCTCCTAAAATCCACCACCAGCTCCTTGGCTTTGCTGGTGTTAAGATGTAAGTGGTTTGAGTCGCACCATTTAACAAAGTCTTTGATTAGCTTCCTGTACTCCTCCTCCTGCCCACTCCTGATGCAGCCCACAATAGCAGTGTCATCAGCGAACTTTTGCACGTGACAGGACTCTGAGTCATATTGGAAGTCTGATGTATATAGATTGAACAGGACCGGAGAAAGTACAGTCCCCTGCGGCACCCCTGTATTGCTGAACACAATGTCAGACCTGCAGTTCCCAAGACGCACATATTGAGGTCTGTCTGTAAGAGAGTCCACAATCCATGCCACCAGGTGTGAGTCTACTCCCATCTCAGTCAGCTTGTCTCTAAGGAGCAGAGGTTGGATGGTGTTGAAGGCGCTAGAGAAGTCCAGAAACATAATTCTTATAGCATCACTGCCTCTGTCCAGGTGGGAGAGGGATCGGTGTAGCATATAGATGATGGCATCCTCCGCTCCCACCTTCTCCTGGTATGCGAACTGCAGAGGGTCGAGGGCGTGGCGGACCTGTGACCTCAGGTGGTGAAGCAGCAGCCGCTCCATGGTCTTCATCAGATGTGACGTCAGAGCAACAGGCCGGAAGTCATTCAGCTCACTAGGACGTGATACCTTTGGGACAGGGGTGATACAAGATGTTTTCCAAAGCCTTGGGACTCTCCCCTGTTCCAGGCTCAGGTTGAAGATGCGCTGTAGAGGACTCCCCATATCCAGCGCACAGGCCTTCAGCAGTCGTGGCAATACACCATCTGGACCCGCTGCTTTGCTGGCACAAAGTCTTTTCAGCTCTCTGCTCACATGGGCTGCTGTAATTGTGGGTGGGGATGTCTCACCTATGCTGGTATCAGCAGAAGGATGATTGGAGGATGCAGTACTCCGAGGTGAGAGTGGGTTAGGGTGATCAAACCTATTAAAGAAGTTGTTCATTTGGTTTGCTCTCTCCACGTCTGTCTCGATGGCGGCACCCCGCTTCGAGCTGCAGCCAGTGATAATCTTCATCCCATCCCACACTTCCTTCATGCTGTTGTTCTGCAACTTCTGCTCCAGCTTTCTCCTGTACTGCTCTTTCGCCGTCCTGAGTTGGACTCGGAGTTCCTTCTGCACGCGCTTGAGCTCATGCTGATCACCACCTTTAAAAGCCCTTTTAGGCCCTTGATGTCACTTGTAACCCATGGCTTGTTGTTAGCATAGCAGCGTACTGTTCTTACTGAACAATGTCCATACAGAAGTTGATGTAATCAGTTGTGCATTCAACAGCCTCTTCAATGTTCTTACTATGTGACCCCAGCAGTATATCCCAGTCTGTAGTTCCAAAGCAGTCTCTCAGAGCCTGATCTATCTCAGGGGACCACTTCCTGAATGAGCGTGTGGTTGTAGGTAGCGCCCTCACTCTTGGTTTGTATTGAGGCTGAAGCAGAACCAGGTTATGATCTGCTTTCCCAAGTGCAGGCAGCGGGGTGGCGCTGTATGCGTCTTTAACGTTTGCATACAGTAGGTCGATAGTCCTGTTTCCCCTGGTGTTACAATCCACATACTGGGAGAAGGCAGGTAATGTTTTGTCCAGCGTTACATGGTTAAAGTCTCCAGAGATTAGTACAAGTGCCTCTGGGTGCTGCGTTTGTAACTTAGCAACTGCGGAATGGATGATGTCACTCGCTATCTCTGCGTTTGCTTGAGGGGGGATGTAAACAATGACAACAATCACGTGTCCAAACTCTCTGGGCAAGTAATAGGGACGCAGACTTACGGCCAACAGTTCGATGTCCCTGCAGCAATTGGAGATTTTAACGTTTACATGTCCTGAGTTGCACCACTTTGTATTGACATAGAGAGCGAGTCCTCCTCCTTTCTTCTTCCCGCAGGTACTTGCGTCTCTGTCCGCTCTAACTGTGCTAAACCCAGGTAGCTCCACGTTAGCATCTGGGATGGTAGTTGTTAGCCACGTTTCACTAAAACACAGCAAGCTGCATTCTCTGTAGGTTCTGACATTTTTCACCAGTACAGCCAGTTCGTCAATCTTATTTGGTAGTGAGTTCACAGAAGGCACCGACGGTTTATAATGCCATTTTCTCTCAAGTTGTCTCGATTTAATCTTATCTTTTATCTTTGCGCCGGCTCGGCTGCCCCGATATCGTCTTCTTACCTCGTCAGGTAAATAAGGAACCACACCAGCATGTGCATTTCACCCCCACAAGTCAGATTTCCTACTCAGAAACTCAGGGCTTTTCTGCCAAGTCAGAGTTTTTCCAACTTCAGATTATGACATCAATCCAAAATGGCGATATACAACTCGAATGTTAGCGAAAGTTGTAGTATTATACCATTTCTTAACACTCTTGTCTATTTGTGTCTCATTAAATCAGGCGTACACACAGTGCACTCCAATCTCTATCTGTGGACATGTTGCTTGGACATGCAAAATACTGCGTAATGCGTTGTTATCAATCGGTATTTATTCCAATGGAGCACGCATAACAGAGGTCTTCCTGGAGGCGTCCGTATTGTTTTTCTGAATGCTTTATTGGAACCTGATCAACCCGGTTGTGATATCAATCCTAGCTCCGACTTCTGAGGTAAATGGAACGCAGCATAACATTTCAAGCAGTGGCGTCAATGGGGTTGCTGTCATCCAGTGCGGTAACCAAGGCCGGGTTAAGATCGCCCTCATGCCCCTGAGAGACTTGATGAATACAGCTCCTTAACAGAGAGTTGATCAGACCCTAAACAATGTAGCGCAGACATGCGGCTGTTCAGTAACTCACACTGTTAATGGCATGTGAACACCTCAGCATTGAATCGAGTGGGGAGGGAGTCCCCCTTTGGTGATTTCAGCCTGAAACACTGCACACACATTTTATATAAAGTCATTTGAGTGTCACCCTCTCTGATGGTGATGGAGTCTCCGGGTGCGGTCAACACCCCCCTAGTGATGCCACCGACTCCAAGCCCTGCTTTGTCACATCGTTCATTGGGAAAGCCTCTTTTTTTGCTGTTCACAAGGGAATCTTTTTTTGCAAACTGGGACACCTTTTTAGAAATTTTGTTTTGTGCCAAATATATTTTTTTCCATTACCGTGCTGTAGATCAATCGAGAGTCCAGACCACAAGGAATGCTTCTACGTCTGGATTTTGTATTAATGATTTTGTTTGGGATAACTAAAATTAAATGACAAAAATATTTTTAAGTGCATCAGATGTCATTTTGTAGCTTCAGCACTTTGTTACTGGGTTGCTTGGGCACACGGTATTGTAGTTAGAGGTTACCTCCCAGGAGGCACTATGAACCTCATCACAGTGCTCTGGCTTTATAGCCTAGCTGAGCAAACAGTACAATGTCCGAAATTACGGATTAACACCTCAATCAATGAATTAGTCTTGTGCTCATACTGTTAATAACTTACAACATTTATATTTTTCAGTTTGGTTAATTGTTTTAGCAACTTGGATCTGAAGAAAACTCAGCCTTCGATAGGCGATGTTTCACAGTTTACCTTCAGCTTTTCAAGCAGTTTTGCACTCTGCTTTTAGATAATGACATTTTACTGATCTTGGTTATTCCATCACACCTGCATCTCCTGGGTCATTTAATATCATTTTTCAGTTGCTCCATAATTTCAGCTGGACGGGGTCTATGCTGCAGTCCAGCCGAGCCTTTTTTGGCACTCATGACAAGCATAACATCTTTACTGCCTGCTCAAGACAAAACTGCCACACACCATATCCCTCTATTATAAAAAAAAACTCGGGGAGGCAGACTAGGAAGACAAGACGTGATCTTCTCGGAAGACAATTTGAAGTCTTACGAGAGACACTTTAACTTGCTCCCAGCTCTTAAAACAATGACAAGTGACAAGTAAAACACTCAGCTCGCCAGCAGTAGAAAGCCAGCAGATGATCCGACCGCTTCTCCTTGCGTGCGTTCAGCCACCGTAACCCCCCTCTTCACAACGTGAGCGGCAGAGACACAAAGTGGCAAAAAGGACAGCGGCAGTACAGGCTTTAAAATGATCAGGCAGCAAGACAGGCAGAACAGGCAGCTCGCCAGCAGCAGAAAGACAGCAGATGATTCGATGGCATCTCCTTAGCATGCGTTCAGCCGCCCCCCCTTCACAACACGAGCAGCGTTATACATCCTGCGAGAAAGAGATTTAACCACACCCGGGGCAGGAAATAAAGGACAAGTATTTTTTTTTTACAACATCACGCGAGACAAGGCAGTGAGCCATCATTTAAAACAACTGCACGGACATCTAACCTAGCAGTTGTTGGATTGCTTTTGGCAGACATGCATCCTGTGCTCTCAGCTCTTAAAACAACAACAAGCAACAAGTAAAATACTCAGCTCGCCAGCAGTAGAAAGCCAGCAGATGATCTGACCGCTTCTCCTTGCATGTGTTCAACCACCCTAACCCCCCTCTTCACAACGAGAGCGGCAGAGACGTGAAGTGGCAAAAAGGACTGCGGCCGTACAGGCTTTAAAATGATCAGGCAGCGAGACAAGCAGAACAGGCAGCTCGCCAGCGGCAGAAAGACAGTAGATGATCCGATGGCATCTCCTTAGTGTGTGTTTAGCCGCACCCCTTTCACAACGCAAGCAGTGTTATACGTCCTGTGAGAAAGAGATGTAACCATGCCCGGGGCCGGAAGCAAAGGGCAAGTATTGTTTTTACAAAAGTTTTTAAAGTAAAAGTGAAAATAATGCATATGTAACAATTCCCATGAAAATAACAATCTCTTTAAATTGTATATCTGGTAAACCAAACACGGGGGTGGGCAAGCGAAGCGAGCAGGGGGTAGAGCCCCCTAGTATTTAAAAAAAAATGGGCATGCCATGCTGCTTAATTGTTTGCTGTTGTCAAAGATGAATGCATTCCTGAATGTGCTAACAGAGGGCTTGCTGGAGAGTTGCAGGATGTTTACAACAATTAAAGAAGCCAACTTCTTTTTAAAGGATAAGACTGGCATTTTTCAAGTTAAAGTTATTTCTTCACCATCCTGGTATATATTAGTTTATCACTTGAAACTGCATTCTAAAATGAAATATATTTAAAAAAATAATTACCCCACTCTTGCATTTCATGATGGAGCTTATGGATACTGGGGTCCTACTATAAAGAAAAGCCTTAAAACTTACATAATACATCCATTTTTCAAGCCAAAAATGTAATTGATTACTGAAGTACATCTTGGGTTTACACACATATTATAAAACAGCACATCCGTGTTGTAAAAAGTATCCAAGGTAAGAAAGGAAAAAGCAAACTATTATTGTTATATGCAGTCCTTTTTAAAAGGTGACCAGCTCACTTCACAAGCCACCATGTTTAGCTTGAAACATAATCACCAAACACAGTTATAGACATTGTTGAATGTTGATTCGCAGATGTGAATTGTGGCCACTGTTCTGTAGACAACTAGACAACAGTAAATGGAAAAGGCACACTTACGATTGCTTATATTCTTTCACTACACAAGCACTTATCCCTTTAATAGAGATTTATCTATCTATCTAATCTAATTCACAGAAAAGTGGCCTGCTGCCACTGGTTTGGTAAAGCATGCATGTGCTTCAGTGAGAGACGACACACACTTACAATACAATCAAGTGCCAAGGAATGAACAGACAATACAGGTATTCATCCATCTTCGTAACTCGCTTATCCAAAGCAATGGTGATGGAGTAGCTGGAGCTGATCCCAAAAAGCACTGGATAAAAAGTAGGAACAACTCCTGGATGGGGTACCCACATACACACAGGCCAATTTACAACCCTAATTCAAGCCAATTAAATTTAGGGGAAGTTTAGTAAATTTAATAAAAATGTTTTAGCATGGACAGAGTGATAACGCAAAGCTGTCATCCCTGCCTAACAGCACCTGGGTCTTCATGGAGTTTGCACATTCTCCCCATGTATTTATGGATTGATTGGCATCAGTAATTTATTAACTCTAAAATGTAGTCCTTGGTTTTTTTATTACTATATATTCAGCAAGACCAACTTATCATGTATTAAAAAATTCAATCCTTCAGTCTGCTCTGGTCGCAAATTTCTAATATTTTGTAGTCTACGTTTTTTTTTTTTTCTTTTTATTGTGCTTGTGTAATCAAGCCATGGAAAAGGTGGTTTGACTTGTTCAAAAAATGAAGGCTTTTATTAAAAGTACAATACAGTGTAATCAGCTCTGTTTAGATGTATTCTTATTTGTACAAAATACAATGAAACGCCTTTCAGTAGGCTGCCACTTAGCATACATCTTGCTCTATAAGGGATGTGGTTTGGCATTGGGTTGTCATAACTCCACTGACTACAGCAGCTGCAAACACAAAAGTAAGAAAGAAATGTATCCTTACCTCGAGAAAACAGGACCGGTGGATCTGCGATCAAAGGACTATTTTTAGTTTCCTTCCATTTTTAGAAGAATGCCTCATAAATGCGGAGGAGTGTTTTCTTAAATTGAAAACTTAGCTGCTTCAAGGTGGAAATACTAGTTTTAAGGTTCTCTCCTTTATGTTTGGACCCTGGTACCCTACAGCGCATTGTAAACTGCAAGAACTAATAAGGCATTTATAAAATTTATAAAAAGCACTTCAATTTAGAACACAGTTTCAAGTAGCAAGTTCATCTATACCATGATTCTGAAGAAGTAACTTAAACTTAAAGAAAACTTAGACAGGACTTGCCATTTAATTATATGCCATTGCTGTTGTTGTGAAAATGCAACACAATCATGGTGAAAAGAGTGAAAGAAGACCCACAGGGCCTTCACTGCCCTGCTTAGAGATAGGCCTCGCCATGGACAGCCTGACTCCAAAATCAACAGGCAGGCTTTATTTAGGCTACACAGACCCACCATGAAGTTCAGAAAGTTCAAAGTACAAAAATATGATTTACATGTTCAAAATACACAACATACCCTTTAAAAGTGGGGATATACTTTTAATCTCTGGCTTGAGAGACATGATAAATAAGGAATCTTTGTAAAATAATGAATTGATTTTAAATAAGAAAATGATACACGAAAAGAAACAAGAATAACAGAAATAAGGGAAAAAAGTAAAGTCTTGGTATCCTAAAAAGACAACCCAAGGCTAGCAAGTCCAAATCAAGATCCAAAGAATGAATCCAAAAAACAAGGCAAACAATAAATAAATAAAAACCCAGGAAGTACTTACACAATGAAAAACACTCCACAACTTTTCGATGAACTTGTGCAGGCACCATCTCCTCCATCTGAATATAAAGGCAGGGGGTATCCCAACCGCAGTGACATCATGGTGGCCCTGCATCTTGTGACTCCACCCACAAAATACAAGGCATGATACACAAACCACAAATAATATTTCAGTAAAACAATATTAACAAAATGACCATAACAACCAAAATCACATGAAAAGCAATAATTCAAAATGGCAAAAATGTACATAAGTCAGGAAAAAACTAAAAGCCAGGCTTGCCCTCAGCTCTAACACAGTAGGCCTCACCACCTCAGGCAGCCTGACCCCAAAATCAAAAGGTGGGCCCAGAAATGAGGCTAACTAAGGCTTATAAAGTTTTAAAAAATATTTATATCAGAGAGAGAGAGGTTAGGAATATGTGCTGATACAGCGCATTGCTGCACCCACCACATGACAAACCAACGCAGGGTCCCAGATTAGGACCCAAGCGCAGCCAGTGATGGGTGACACCTCAGCACCACAGTAGTTCAGATGCAATTGAACAGTGTGAGGTTTTTTTATGGTGGGTGGAGTGGTAATTCTGCCACCAACCTCCAAGTGTTTCCCTGCTGGTTGGAGGGCCTTCATGCAGGGATGGATGCAGATTAACGTCATACCCAGGACAGATTATATCAGTCATGCCAGCAAAGCAGCGGGTCCAGATGGAGTATCGCCACAACTGCTGAAGGCCTGTGCGCAGGAACTGGGGAGTCTTCTACAGCGCATCTTCAACCTGAGCCTGGAACAGGGGAGAGTCCCGAGGCTTTGGAAAACATCTTGTATCACCCCAGTCCCAAAGGTATCACATCCGAGTGAGCTGAATGACTTCCGGCCTGTCGTCACATGTGATGAAGACCGTGGAGCGGCTGCTGCTTCACCACCTGAGGCCACAGGTTCGCCGCGCCCTCGATCCTCTGCAGTTCGCATACCAGGAGAAGGTGGGAGTGGAGGATGCCATCATCTATATGCTACACCGATCCCTCTCCCACTTGGACAGAGGCAGTGGTGCTGTTAGAATTATGTTTCTGGACTTCTCTAGCGCCTTCAACACCATCCAACCTCTGCTCCTTAGGGACAAGCTGACAGAGATGGGAGTAGATTCATACCTAGTGGCATGGATCGTGGACTGTCTTACAAACAGACCTCAGTATGTGCGTCTCGGGAACTGCAGGTCTGACATTGTGGCCAGCAACACAGGAGCGCCGCAGGGGACTGTACTTTCTCCGGTCCTGTTCAGCTTATATACATCGGACCTCCAATACGATTCGGAGTCCTGCCACGTGCAAAAGTTTGCTGATGACACTGCTATCGTGGGCTGCATCAGGAGTGGGCAGGAGGAGGAGTATAGGAAGCTAATCAAAGACTTTGTTAAATGGTGTGACTCAAACCACTTACACCTGAACACCAGCAAGACCAAGGAATTGGTGATGGATTTTAGGAGGCCCAGGCCCCTCCTGGACCCCGTGATTATCAGAGGTGACTGTGTGCAGAGAGTGCTGACCTATAAATACCTGGGAGTGCAGCTGGATGATAAATTGGTCTGGACTGCCGATACTGATGCTCTGTGTAAGTAAGGTCAGAGCCGACTAGACTTCCTTAGAAGGCTGGCGTCCTTCAACATCTGCAAGAAGATACTGCAGATGTTCTACTAGACGGTTGTGGTGAGTGCCCTCTTCTACGTGGTGGTGTGCTGGGGAAGCAGCATAAAGAAGAAGGACACCTCACGCCTGGACAAACTGGTGAGGAAGGCAGGCTCTATTGTCAGGGCCGGATTTAGACTTGATAAGGCCCTAAGCTATTTGAGACATGGGGCCCTTTATAAGTCCAGATATGCTGTAGTATATTTAAGTATATATGACAATTGCTCACTCGGACAATTTGTTTTGGGGGCCCCCAAGAAGGCGGGGGCCCTAAGCTAAAGCTTGTGTAGCTTATACGTAAATCCTGCACTGTCTATTGTAGGCATGGAGCTGGACAGTTTGACATCAGTGGCAGAGCAGCAGGCGCTGAGCAGGCTCCTGTCAATCATGGAGAATCCACTGTATCCACTAAACAGTATCATCTCCAGAAAGCGGAGCAGCTTCAGCGACAGACTGAAGAGATCGTTTCTCCCCCACACTATGCGACTCTTCAATTCCACCCGGGGGGGTAAACGTTAACATTATTCAAAGTTATTGTCTGTTTTTACATGCATTTTTATTACTCTTTAATTTAATATTTTTTTGTATCAGTATGCTGCTGCTGCTGGATTATGTGAATTTCCCCTTGGGATTAATAAAGTATCTATCTATCTATCTATCTATCTACAAATATCCAAAGGAAAGAGGTAAAGACATGAAAACTTCTGGCCATGCTCAATGGAAGTTTCTTAAATAATTGAAAATGTATGAACAAAATCCACAAGAGGAAAACATTTACTTAGTTGATGCCTTTGTCTTGCAATATCTGAGCTATAATTGGTTACGTTTATTTTGGTTTTCTAATTTGATCACAGGCAGGTGAAGCAACATGCTTGTGGTCATACAGTGCCAGCAGCAGGATTTAAACCCACCACCTCACGGCTTCAGATTTAAAGCCTTAAGCACTATGCCACACAAAAGACAGGGAAAGACACAGGACAAAACATACGAGGAAACAAATCCAGTAATAGCAAGATCAGAATCAGTACCTTTCATGACAGAAGGGTCAAAATCAGAAATCCAAAAACAGAAGCATAGAATGACAAGCAGGAGTCAAAGGACAAAAGCACAATGGCAAAGTTCCCTTAAACACTAGGCTGGGGTCAGGGATCAGATTTATACAGTTTGCGTTCACACAAAAAGAGGCCTGAATTGTTGGTCTAATTCAGTAATGGAACAGGAATTGTGTGATTTCTGCGTGACGGTCTTTGTAATGTAGGCTCCAAATCAGCACACAACTCTGAAAGGCCGGCCCTAGGAAGTCTGATTGACTCCTAACTCAATCATAGTCATGAAAAAGAACACACATACCATTAACGATATTTACTGTAAAAGACAGAAAATGTTGCTTTTAAGTTTGTGTATTTGAATTATGCCAAAACAATCACCTTCATAATTTAATAAAATATACGTGTAGATTAACATGCTGTTGCAACTTAGTCAACAGATTTGAAAATTGGAGTGTGTTCTGTTATTTAACTGCTTCATCAAAGGTACAGATATCACATTTTTGTTTTGTTAAATATTTTGCAACAGGAGTATGAGTGACGTGCGATGCAGAGTTGCTCAACCGAGAATGCCACGGATTGTACAGACAGGCATAAGCGTCGAGCACCCGCACACTCCTGTTGAATCACTTGTGCTGACTACCGAGGATCTGTTTGCTGTCAAGAACGGCTGTCAGGTGTGTATACTGATAGACAAAACATTCAAGATGAAATAACCCCTCTCAGGCTAAATCTGAAGCAGTGAAGTCACCTGTAATTAAAATTACTCAGTGTCTGTTTTAATGATTGGCGCCGTGCAAGTGTGAGTTGCTTTGGGCAGGACATATTGTAGCATTCGTCGATTCACCCATTCATCCACACTCCAAATCAGTTCATCCAGGGCGGGGGCGGCTATAGCCTATCCCAGTAAGCAATGAGCACAGGCAGGGACAACCCCTGGACGGGGCGCCAGCCCATCGCACGAACACACACACACACAACACACACACTAATTCATCTAACCTGCATGTCTTTACTCTTCGGGGGGGGGGGGGGCTTTGTTTCAGTTTCTTTCCACAGTCCAAACTCCACACAGGAGAGCACCGGAGACGTGACCCCCCTGACTCTTTACTAAGTGGTGACACTACATCATCATGCACCTAATTTATTGATTAACGTATTTACATTAGACTGCAGCCTTAAAATTAAGGAAAAAAATGCCCTATTGTAGTAACATATTGCATCCATTGGGGATCATGCAGCCCCCCAGCCACTCCTTAAATACCGACAAATGTCAATAATACCTTAAGTTCACATTCACTGAGTGTTTGGTGTTCTCTAGCAGTTTCAAAGGAAAGACATCAGCCAGGAGCATGGCCAAATGTGGGTCATGAATATTCAAATAGGCATCTTTTAAGCCATATATGGTTGCTGGTGGGAGGTGACAAGTAGTGGCTAAAAGCGTGTTTGTGAGCACATACTGTAGTTATACGTTCATTTCAATTTTAGCATAGAATCTAAGCAAAGTTTTACACAAGAGGCCCCTGGTCTCTAGCTGCATGCTCAGTTGACTTTGCCTCCTTTGGCTCTACATGAAGGGGACAAGGCAGATAAAAAAGTACCATTAACACAATCCTCTTTAATAAAAGCCCTGTGTGCGTCCAGGTGTCCGTGTGTGTCTTCTGGTGAAGTGCGCATGCGCGGGGTCACACGGCACGTGTTCAGTCTCTTCCTGTGCATTCCCTGTGCAGACACATACATAGAATCATGAGAGACAGACACGCACACACAGGCGCGTGCACGACAGACACACGCACACACACAGACGCCCACGCGACAGAAACACACACACACAGGCGCACGCGGGACGTGCACACACACACAGGCGCACGCGGGACGCACGCACACACACACACACACACACACAGGCGCACGCGGGACGCACGCACACACACACACACAGGCGCGCGCGGGACGCACACACACACACAGGCGCGCGCGGGACGCACACACACACAGGCGCGCACGGGACGCACACACACACACACACACACACACACACAAGTGTGCGCGTGCATTGTTGCAGTGTTACTTTTCTTGGTTGTTTATTAATTTTTCAACTGTTCATTTTTTTCCCTGTGCTTAAAACTCATTAAAAAAGGTGTTTTTAGCGAGCGGGTTGTAAGGCTACAGTGCAAACTCTTCCAGTCTTAGTTTTCTCAGTTGTTCAAAGTTTTCTTAGTGTTATTCAATGTTTTTACATTTAGTTTACTATTACGCTGTGCATTCAGTGGTATAATTAACTATATATGTGCTTAAAAACGTAAAAAAATATATATTTACATACAGTTTATACGGTCTGGAATGGATTCATTGTATTTACATACAATCCTATGGGGGGAAATTACTTCGGTTCAAAACCAAATTGGGTTACAACCAGAGTTTTGGAATGAATTATGGTCATGAGCCGAGGTTCCACTGTATTACTGTCATACAAAATTACAGGCATTTTACTGAAATACAAACCAGTATTACTGAGAGAGAAAACTAAAGGCACACAATAAAGTGACACATATTACAGCCACATACAAGGTCCCTTGCCATTTAATATAGACTGTTCCTACTAATGTTTATGCATTACTGTTCTAGCGCCCGTTATTGTAACGGGCTTAATGTCTAGTTCTACAATAATTAGTAAATGTCACAATATTGATACTATGAAGACAAAACAAAACCAAAAACACAATTAACTGCAAAATATACCAAATATTTATGTTGTATATTTACAAAATAAAACTCAAAAACAGGAAAAAAATAAACCAACTTTAAAATGCAAGAGAACATACATGAGTCAGAGTTGATACCCTGCTGGTGACCTGACAGGCATTTCTCAGCTCTCAGTGGCATCACTAATTCTCGTTTTCATATTTCTTAGATTTGTGATGATTACAAAAATAGCCAGGAATTATTAATTTGAGAGAAGGCTGCCCACAACTGTGAGGTGTAATGGGATGATGTGAAAGGTCAAATGAAAACAGAGGGTGATGGAGGTGAGGGTGACCAGACGTGGATGGCAGAGTCGGTCACGACAGCTATGGGAGGCTGGTGATCTTGTAGCCATGGTAGAAAGCAAAGTGGAATCAAATGAGAAGAAACAGCAGGTATGGATTTGGAAGGCCTGAAGCATTGATGTGATACTGATGCCTTTTTTCGCATATTTTTGTCGTTGTAGTAGTTTTTTTTATTATTAGGATTAAGTTTTTATTTTTTCCCGCATCTTGTTTGTCTTTGCTTATGTGAGTCTTTTTGGAAGCGTCAAATAACTGTGATCATCTTATTTCTGGCATCACAGATGTGATGATATAAATATAGTGATGTCATCAGCTCAAATTATTCCCTCATTGGATAAAATGTCCTTTGTAAAGACCTTTAGTGTGGTCAGTTTGAATGCAAGCAGGCCCCAGTGTTAGGTTTGGTTTCGACTTTCACTTCTCATTGCGTCCTTTTGTTCTTGGTTGCCAGTTTCCATCGATTTCCCAGTTCTGACCTTTTGCCTGTCCCGACTTCATTACTGCTCAATTTACATCTCCCACCTCCTTCTTCTCCTCACAATAATCCTCGGCAGGCCGTGGTTTAACAATAAAGGGAAGGTGATGTGGATTGGCAGAGACTCTCCTCACCTCTCCTAGGTGTTTGAAGTTGGTGAGCACAACCTTGACGTGAGAAGCTGGTTGTGTAAACTTGGGAAAGCCCGTCTGTTCGTCCTTCAAGAACGTCCGAATGAGAGTTCCTGATCTGTACGCAAGGTTAGCTAAAGCAGGTCCTGCTTGAGGGAGAAGGAACAAAACTAAATATGAATGACAGTGGACAGCCACATGTGCCTCATTGATCTGAGCATCAAGACTGAACCCCAACCATGCGGCCAGAGGCTCAACAGTGCAGGCATGTGGTCCAATTTAATGGCGCACTGTTGACATTGTTGACAATCAAACAGTTTATTCACAGTAACAAGAGAACCCACTTAAAAATGAGCACTTCCAGCAGGAGTATTCCATGCTACAAGTTTAGGAAAACCCGTGAACGGTTTAGGAACAAGAGAAGGAATTCAAGCCTCCACACTCAGTATTTGAGATAGAAGAAGCTATCCAGAGTAGAAGGACCATCTCCGCCAACTCTCACTCAGTACGTCTGTACCACACTTCTGCTAACTTGCTGAGTACATAGCCCAGCAATTTCAGACAGCAAATGGGGGGACATCTGATCATGGTGGTGGACTACACAGTGCCAATAATGGAAATGGAGAGGTTGTTATACAGTCAGGTCAATATGTATTTGGACTGTGACACAATTTTCATAATCTTAAATTAATGTCTACACTTCAATCACATCTCAATTGCTTTGTTTCAAATCCATTGTGGTGGTGTACAGAGATACAATTATGAAAATTGTGTCACTGTCCAATAACTTATGGACCTGATTGTAGAAAGGAGGTGAAGCGTGTAACTTCTACGATGCAAGGGAGCAAGATGTGACCTGTGAAGGTAAAACATTGAAGAGAGATACAAAAGAGCAAAAGGACAGTCAGCAGGCAGATATTCAGAACTTCATGTGTGGTTGAGCTTAAGGATGAGTTAAGGAGGAGAGAAGTCACCACACCCAATGGATCCCAAGACAAATGTTTCTCCTACTATTCAACTTTGATCCAGGATGTCCTTCTCTAGCTCAAGTGTAAAGTTGTCTGTCATCTTCAGGAACCATCGGAGTTCCTCCTTTTGCAAGATTTAGATGTGAAATTAGCAGACTGGCCACAAGAGGGAAGCAGAGCGTTCTGTGAAAAGGAAATCCTCCAAGAGGACTTTGGTAGTTCGACTGCATGCGTCACAACTGGATGAGTGACAAAAAATGCAAATGTGATCTTTAAGGGCACTGATCAGCACGGCAAACTCGCAGGTCCCAAGATCAAAGCAGGAGGCAGTCATCACCTCTGGGAGTTTGTGTCCCACCGCTCAACGATGCCCTGGCTAAGTTAATGGGGACCTCTGAATGGGAGTGAAGTGCCCTCTGCCAAGGATTGGCACACCCTGCAGTGTTGGCTCCTGTCCTGCAACTGATGTTGCCAGGATAGGATTGTGAGAAGCCATAGCTCAAAAGTGGCTGAAGTACAAAAAGAATATAAAATGTGTCCATAAAAAGTTTAAGAAGTTTTCACATTTTTTGTTATACAACATACAATCACAGTGGCTATAATTTGCCTTTGACAAGGCTCTTTAATATTAATGTGCAAATTGGTATACATTATGAATATAAAACATAAGACGACTGATCACACGAGTATTTGTCCCCTTTAATATGACGCATCTAAATTACCACTGGAGCAGCCAATTAGTTTTAGAAGTCCCAAGATGATTTCATTGGAGATGACGTGTCAGAGGGGGTCAGTTGTGTGTTGTTCAAAGCACCTTATCTGGAAGGTCCAACTTGTAGTGAGTCAGTCTGCGAGAAGGTGACTGAAAAGCACAAGTCAGGGAACTGAATAGGCCTTGAAGGTAAACCAGTCATTAAGAACTGAAAATCTGTCTAGAGGAAGCCATTCACAAAATGGGAGCGATCATGCAAGACGGCGAGGAAGTGAGGGAGGTTACCAGAAGATCTATGGCGGAGTTACAAGCTACAGTTGCAAAGATTGGAGAGGCTGTGCAGATGTGACGGTGCAGGTTAGCTCCATGCTCCCACCCTTGTTTGGTACCGTCAATACCGTAAACGACGTGAGCCTAGCAGGTGAGGACACATACACTACGTCCAGACTAGGGCTGGGTGCATAAAGTGCTCAGTGCTTTTATTCAAAACCAAAGAAGACAGTGTTCAGAATTGTAGTGCAGCTAATGTTCATTCGATAAACAAAGTGCCATTGGGGGTTAAAAACAGTCAATAAATATTCCACAAGATTAAAAACCATGCAAGGAGCTGTCCTCTAAAATCCCCAAGCCCTGGTGCATCTCTTTAAAAACTGTCATCTCTATTCAGATCTTGCAGCTTGGCAAGATGTCATTCAATAGGTGCAGACAACCTTACTGATCCTGCTTGTGTCCCCGACCCCACTGCCCATCCCTTCTTTGACTCCTGCGGCCTTTCCCTGCCCTCGTAGGGGAGGCCCCTTTTCAGTGCCAGCCACTCTCTCCATCCCCCGGGACTTCATTCCCAATCCGCCTGCTTCCTTTCCGTCACACTGGCTCTCTCGCGTCCCTGCCCTTCTCATTTCTTTTTTTGTTAACCTTCATCCTTCGTCTGTCTCACCTTTCATCTCCACCTCTGCTACGCACGCCCCTGTTTATCGCCCTGCCTAACTGGATGCAGGTGCGACACACCGCTCCACCCGAGGCACAATTGAGGCGCCCGACTGATCTGCCGATCTCCGCACGTGGCAAGTATCCAAGTATCCCATTTAAGCACCGAGTGAAATGCGCTCGCACACAACCACACAACCACACCCGATTCTGAGCCTGCATGCTACGCAGCACAAAAATGATTTCTTTAAAGAGTCTCCCAGCGCCACGAACTGCTCATCACAACAGACAACAACTGTCATCCAGGAGCTTCACCAGTCACAGCATTATGGGGGAACGGTCAAGAGAAAAAACGGCCATGACATTTTGGCTGGAGTTTACCAGAAGGCCCAGGGGAGACTCTGAAGTCCACTGAAAGAGGGCTCAGCGGCCTGAAGAGACCAAAATTGAACTTTGTTATTGATCAGACCGAGTGCCATTTTGGTGTAAAACTGGGGGGTCCAACTTCAGTCCTGGTGGACCGCAGAGGCTGCAGATTTTCATTCTAACCATCTTAATTAGTGGTCTGCTCTTGATGGCGGTCTTAGAAAAAAACAGCTGAAAGAAACAGATAAATTATGTGCCTCTCAAGAACAAACTGAGAGGTGTGAAAAAGAGGCATTTAGTCTTCTCTAAACTGCTGAAACATTAAAGTACGGGTGTCCAACTCCGGTGGCTGCAGGTTTTCATTCTAACCATCTTCTTCATTACTGGCCAGTTTTTTGCTGCTGATTAACTTCTTTTCTTAGTTTTAATTAACTTGACTCAAGCCCCTTTGTCATATTTTTCCTTAATTAGCAGCCAAACAATAATGAGACACAAAACAAGCCGTCACATGACCAGCTCACTTGTGCCCGTCACACAATATCTTTATATATAATACGCTACCGTGGCTGTCCGTTTGTCTGTCCAGGATTTTAAATCGCCTGTAGCTCGCAAACCATTTGAACTATTGACCTGAAATTTGGTACACATATACTATGTGACGTCTGCTATCCACTTGCAGGGTGATGATTGACCTCCAAGGTTATTCCTCTTTTTATTTTATTGTAGAATCAACTCTCGTCAGCATCTAGCAGTGTGGCCATGCAGCACATGCGTACGGGCATCGTTCTCATTCCCTACCACCTTCGCCGTCACTTCCCCTACGTCTTCATATCTTCAATCATTCTTGAGGCAGCTCGAAGTGCCTGCATAAGTGAAAAATTAAAGAAAACATACTAAGTAATTGCAACACAAAACACTGACTTAATCAGTTTTAACGCAAAAAGATGCTGACTAAAGAAGAGAAGCAGCAGGCCGCTAGGGTGGAGAAAAGACGAGCTGCTCAGGAAGCAGCAAGCGCATCAACCTCTGAGCAAACGAATGCTAAACGTACAGAGAAGGAGGATGAAAACTAGGAATGCTCAAGTCAAGTGTAACGTTCAGTGCGCAGTCACTGGTCTGAAAATAAAGAAAGGTGATGGTCTTTGTAAGGCTGATCTCTCGGGTCACTAAAACATCTTGATGGTGGTCTTAGAAAAAAAACAGAAAATCAGTCTATTGTGGCAGAAGGAGAGCGGCAACAAGTCATAATATTCAATAACAGCTTTAATTAACAGCAAGAATTGGCTTCTTATTAAGAAACAGGTTGGAGTGAAATTAGCTGGAGTTTGACGTTCCCATTTAGCTGGCTCGTTTCATGTCTCATTTCTGTTTGGCTGCCATTTAATGAAGAAACAAATCAATTCAGAGGACTGAATCCTTAAAAACGGGGCTATTAAAATGAAGGGAAAAGGAGTTAATTAGCAGTGTAAACTGCTCACCGATTAGGAAAACAGTCAGAATGAAAACCTGTAGCCACTGCGGCCCTCCAGGACCGGAGTCGGACACCCCTGGTGAAAAACAAACTCTGCACATCATCAAAAACACACCATCCCCGCCATGAAGCCTGGCTTTGGCAGCTTCATGCTTGTGTGGATTCCTCCCTGCATCAGGCTCTGGAAGACCTGGGAGGGTAAAATGGGTGCAGCAAAACAGAGGGACATCCAGGAGGAAAACCTGAGGAAGTTTGTAAGGGAGAAGATCTGGTTTTGAGTAAGACAATGCCACAAAGCATAAAGCCAAAGCTGCACAGCAATGTTAATGAACGCCCTGAAGTAGAAAGAGCAGAGTCCACACCTGAGAATCTTCTGGCTGCACTGATCCCTCGCAATCCCCACGCAGTCTAAACAGAGAGGAATGAATGGGGGAAAAATGTCCAGATGTGCAAAGCTGATCGAAACGTGGGCTGCCAAAGGTGCACCTACTGTACTGCATGCGGACTACTACGTGATCAGTTATTTTCTGTTTTAGATTTGTAACAAACTTGGATCAGTCTTTTGAAATTTGTTTTCATTTTGACACCTAATCCTACTTTTCAATGGATTGGAGGCAAAAAGCCAAATTGTTGTAAATTCTGTGTGATTCAGTGCTGTAAAACATGAAGTCCAAAGGGCTGACCCCTTTTTATAGGTGCTGTATACTCGCTAATCAGGCTGCCAGACGGTGGACTGTACTCTGAACCCCTGACGATGATGGCTCTATAAACCTGTATGACGGCAGGATTTACATCAGTTCATTATCATTTTGACACTAAATAGTCTTTTTTTTCCTGATGATCCAGTCAAAATGGCTAATTAAATCCACTGGAGAATCAACTTTGTAAAGCGATAAAACATGAAAATGTTGCACCTTCTACAGGCCACATACTGTACTTTTAAGCAGCACAGTCTTTGTCCAGGTCAGCCATGGCACCCATTTTTTATTTTTTATTCACATTACATTCTTAATCAGAAAGCTGAAAATGGAGCTTGTCACTTCGATGGCTAATTCTTGCCCAGTGTCTCTTCTATGTGGACACCTACAGAAGTTTGTACCTGTCAAATGTTCTCTTTGTGTTTGCGTCTCCAAAGACTTCATGGAAACCGTTCATGGAGGCAAGTGGAGCCTCATTTCATGTCTATTTAGTGAAATTCACAGAATGAGCCATTAGAAGCCGAGTAAGTTTACAATGTTATGAAAGTGCAGTGACAAGAACTAAAATGGCACCTGAGTCAAGTAACGTGGGTTTAAAATTAAAAAAGAGCCCTCATCACAACCTCGACAACGCAGTCACATAACCAGCAACACAATGTCACAAAAATAATGAAAGACAAGACGGTGAAAGGCTTAAGTTCACTTCAGATCTTAAAACACAACTGAATTGAACCCAATAGAATGCAGAAAGACACGCAGAGAACTGCATGTGCGAGGTAACCCAGAAGACGCAGGGGGTAATTCAAAGCAGAAGTCAGTCAGTGAGGAAATGGACTCCACCTGCACGCAGCTTGTGAGGTCAGAAAGCATCCATCTAGTAGGCAGCACTGGGCGGACTGTGCTTATCACATTAAACGAATGAGGAGAGAATTATACAATCACGGTGGGTGTCTTTAAATAAAAACTAAACTCGGAATATTCTCAGATCTGCTCAACTCAGTTTAGGGTCACAGGGGACTGAGGCATACAACCCAGAAACACAGAGAGTAAGTAAGGCATCATAACCTATCATGCCCACCCACAAATCACCAAATCAACCTAACTGAACACCTTCAGGGATGTGCAAGAAAACCTATGTAGATAACCACGAACATTTGTGTTCACAGGATTACAACAGCACTAACTACTGCACCTCTCGGCTGTTCACATTACACATCACAATTCAGAAATACTGTGTTCAATATTAATATTCCTAATGAAGGTAAAGACAAAGAAGTATTAATCACAGAAGCAGTCTGGGTAGTATAGAGAGCTGCGAGGAACCAGAAGCGATCTACCTGCTATAAAATATGAAGGAGTAGCTTGTCCTTTGTGTCAGGTTTCAAGTCTTAGCCTAGAAGTGCAAACTGATGGAAGGTGCAATCCACACTGAAAAGGAAAGAAATGGAAAATCTACACTAGGAATCTGAAAAGAAACCGTGCCACCTTGAATCATCTAAGAGTAACATATTAATGAAGGAACTGCAGGCATGGTGACCCTTAGGGACGAGGACGAAGGGACCCTGCAGTACACTTTACTGTCACACGTACACAGTGCAAGTCTCCTGTAAAGAGTGCAGGCAAATGAAGTGGCATCTGCAACAAACCACAAAACACTCCTTGTGACAAATGTTTTATTACAAGATTTTAAACACAATATTAGTATATTACTTCCATGTAAATCAGCAGCAAAAAGGTTATACAAAACAAACATGTACAACAAATAATTTAATATATTAAAAATACATACACAGCTCTGATCAAACAGTTTTACAAGTTAATTGCAGAAGGCAGATAAAACTATAAAAGCATCTGCAGAATTGACAGCAGCAGCAACTACTCAAGGAGCTCGGCTACCGGGGCTTGACAAACATGGGAGGACGACAGGGCTCGAAAGCGAATGTGTAACAGTATGGTTTGGCTGCAGTTTTACAACGGAGACCGAGGCAAAGACGAACTGACATCTAAAGCTACACACCTTGTAAGCACACTTGTGGAAGAACACCAGACACTGTCCAAAGTCTGCCAAGTCACTTAAAGGAGTACTTCCACCCAGAGAACCATGTGGTTTGTACTGATGGCCGAGAAAACATTTTGAGGTCATGTTTTCATGAGATAAACTTTGATAGAAAAGGGGACTACGGTGACCAACACAAACAATACCAAAAAGTCCATGAAGAAGAAGAAGAAAAAAAATCAACCATTACTCGTGTTGCATAATCCACATATGAAGTTATAATGCCACGTGCTCACAACATCCCAAACACGTGCATTTACTAAAATATTGTTAAAGTAGACATTAAGACCGTTACAATAATGGGCGCTAGAACAGTAGTGCATAAACATTAGTAGGACCAGTCTATATTAAATGGCAAGGGACCTTGACCTCATTCTGTTTCTTGTCTTAATTTTTTTTGTCAAAAATATTTTTGCAAGAAGCCTAAAGTAAAATAATAATAAAAATAAAATAGAAACGTATATGACAATACATTAAGTATAATTAATATTGCCTTAGTGTAAAACTTTGTAACAATCTGTAATACACAATATCTGAAGAAGATATTTAGGAAACATTTTCTATTTTTTTTACCTCATGAAATGTTTCTATACAATTTCATTATAGACAACATTTCTTGTAAATATTCTGTCTGAGTTTGGCAACAGCTTGCCTTGTTCAGAAATCTCTACAACCTTGACAACATCTGGAAAACTTCTAACTCTTGATAATGCAACATATAACTGACCGTGGCTGAATACTGGTTCTGGCAAGTAAATGCCAACTTTTTCTAAGGTTTGCTCTTCTGAGTCGTTCTCTTTTAGCGTTTTTCTGACGGTCATTTTCTTTTTCTTCAATCGATCTATTTGCTCGTATTTTTCTTTGTCTTTCAGCCTTTCTTTTGTTGATGTTTACTTGTTGAGCTGACCGTTCTTCCAGGAGATGTTGCTTATATAGGATTTGATTGACTGTGTCTTTTGTCCTACTTGACGTGTTCTTTTTTTTTTGGGTGGCATATTGTTAGTAGATACGTCCATAATATTTTCTCTTACAGTAATACTGGCTTGTATGTGGCTGTAATATGCGTCACTGTATTGTGTGTCTAATTTTCTCTCGCAGTAATACTGGTTTGTATTTCCGTAAAATGTCTGTAATTTTCTCTGACAGTAATACTAGCTTTGTTGTACGTAATATGACGTTAATTTTCTGACACAACATTGGGCAATCAGCAGAGTGTCCCCAGCAACTGATGTAATGTGTGGCGTGTAGCTGATAATCATGCCCGTGGCGTCTCCCCAGCAAGTACTGTGCAGTTCCCCAGCAAGTATTTTAATCTGTGTTGGCGTGGAGCTTAGTATTGCATGTGTGGCGTCTCCCCTGCAACAGATTTTATGTGCGTGGCCGCGACTACCCAATCAGCACTCTTCCCAGCAATAGTATCCTTTATTTCTTATCATGCGCGGCTGTGGCAAGGCCATTCACTGTGTGCCCAGCTTCCAGTGTGTGTGTGTCCACGGTGCCAGGCGCATGGATGGGGCACGGTGCGGCCCCGCGCATGCGCACTTCACCAGAAGACACGCACACGGACACCTGGACGCACACAGGGGTTTTATTAAAGAGGATAAGTCATTTCCATAAAATGATCTTGTGCATGAAAATGTAAAGCGCTCAGAGCACTTGAAGTGAAAACCCACCTCCCGGCCTCATTCATTGGTCAGGAGGCCAGCCCAGTAACAGCTCATTTGTTGCCCAACACTGCACTTTGTGCGATATCAACAAAAAATGTGCACTGAGAGACATGAAAAAGTAAAGATTAAAACATGTCGGGAAGAGAATGTGCCTCGGAGTTGTGCCTTTCCAAGCTGAAGGACGACTCCACCATGCAGTTTCACAGACTGCCACTAAATAACCTAAATCTGAATGCAAATGTACTGGAGACAGGGCTAGAATTCAAATGCCTGGTTGCATTTGTGATATTGTTCGCTGTTGTTTGTCTCCATTCTGAATAACATCTTGAGTTAGCAATTTTTCCCTCCCCTCATTAGAAACTACATGAGGTAAGTAACAGATTAAAAATAATAATATATACACACACACATACATCTATACACACATATATGGGTGGAGTATTCCTTTACAATGGACAGAGAGGTCAGTCTGCTCTTAGTGGTTACATAATATTGTCAAAAAGACTTCAGTCTATTTTAATATGACATGATTACATCTTTTTGTTTAAATGTAATAATATTGTATAATTTGTGCCTGCTGTATCACAGGACCAGATACTTCATATTGTATTGTAGGTAATTAAAAGAGAATGATGGTAGAGCACTATTAAGTCATAAAATCTTTATAAAGGAGAATGCAACAATTACACCCAAACAGAAACATACCAAATATGTGCCCTCTTTTAAGATGTGCGTGTTAATGCAAGTATTGGCAAAGGAAAAAAAGTCAATAAACGCCACTCATAAAATTGGAGAAAAATGTTCAAGTAGTATTAACAGCTGGTGGAAGGTGCTCTTCAAGAATATAATGCAGTAAAAGCAAGAGGAGTTAGTAAATAAACCCCTGATAAACATTAGAACCCACATTTGTGTTCATGTGGTGGAGTTGATGACATGAAAAGCAGTACAAGTGGAATGAGAGTTAATAAAACGAGGATAGCTGGAGGTGACAATCAAAGGTGGGGTTTATTTGGACCTCTGGTGCTTATTTCCTCATGATGCCTGTCCAAAGGAAATGTTTTTGATGTCACTTAGAGCGAATACAGTGTGCTCTCAGCAGAATTTATTGAAGTTTATTGTGAAAGCAGACACTGACCCAAGTGACATCCTGGCTACCTATGTAGAGGTTAAGACAGGCAATACAACACATTATTTTTTCTAATACATTTTCTGAATATTAATTAATCTTGACAGGAACTTAGACTATCACTGTTTCTTTAAGAATTTTTTCATAAATACACTGCACTTTGCCTTTCTCAGAGGGGAAAAAAAAACAACATCAACCCAAACTAGCATCACATCCTCTTGGTTTAAAAGGCCAAAGAATTTGTCAAAATCTTCAGTATTTAAGAATGTTGCAGAAAATATGGCCTTTTACTGTTTCTTATTGTAGATTTGCTAGAAACTATTTTAATCTCTGAACTGTCAAAAAAAAATATTAGTCCATATCTTATATACATAGTTCAGTAGAAATATGTTGATAGCTATCTACCGTTGGAGATGAATCCTAAAGACATGTTCAGCTACTGGTTAGTAATGTTTAATTAAATTCTTACTTGTGAGCACAATGAGTTCCATGTTTCTTGACTCATATTTCTAGCTGCTGTGTGTTATTCATTTCTGTCTGTTCTCCAGACCCAGTTTACTATCATGGGCTCATAGGTACTCCAGTCTAGCATGGCAGCACTGGGCACAAGCTCTGGATGGGATGGCATCCGATTAAGAGGTGCTTCATTTGATCATAGCAGGTCACTTTAGAGTCACCGATTAGCCTAACAGGCATATTTTTGGAGTAAAAATACCACATGAAATCTACCAAGACACTGACCTCCCAGTGAGAGACAGCAGCACTAATTCTGTGACACCACATTTCCTCTTTTGTAACCTACTAGCAGTTTTTAAGGTTTTGCCATTTTAATCTTTTCTCAATAATAAAGGAGTTTCCTTTCCTTGCTGTCTCTTTACAAATACTGCACTTTAACAATGATAGTTAAATATTAAATTCTGGAACACCTACTTATGAATAATCATTCCATCCATACTGTTATTTTATGGAATGGATAAATGACACAAATTGAAACAGATATATTAAACAATAAACATTGCTTTATTTACTTGGAGCGCTCTCCATTTGAAGAGGAAAAAACATACTGTAGTTCTTAGTTATTTGGAAGGCTTTAAAACATATTGTAATGAGCTTAGCCACCCCTTAATGGGCTGAGCAACTAACAAGTCAATTCTTTTCTTGAAATCACTAGGCCATGCCACCTGACCCTTTAAAACCATATTAAATGCGTTTTAGACATTAGGCTGTAAACCACAATACTGTGAGCTAATTTCTATCCACCAGCTCTGTGGGGGATGCTGAAAAGCTACCACGCAGCAAGCCAGTCCTCGTGCTACAGAAACATCCGAAGGGCTGTACCATTGTGTTATTTGGGTTACTCATGACCAAAATGAGTAAGTAAATAAATAAATAAATAGGCAGATGGGTATAGATATCCCATAGCTACAGTATATATTATTACACAATGTGGAAACAAAAAACAGCATTGTGACTACATAATGAAAATCCAAGTTTTTAAATATTTTTTTTTTCTTTTCTTCCATAGAAACATAGAAATGAACCAGTGCTACTATAATATCTCTATAAACACAATAAATTCATTATTACAAAAATCAGCACATGAATCTTAAGGTCACTTCAATACATGTAAGACATCTTCCTGGACAGTATTAAATAGGTACCAAGAAATCACAGTTGCTTGGATGTTAAGGGTTGTGAAAATGTAAATTTCACAGTTCAATTGAGTTTTGCCTAGGATTCAAATCAGTATTACCTCAGAGCATTCAGATGAAAATGTATTTAGACATGGATTACCTGCAGTATTTTCAAAATCAGGTTTTGAGGAGTTAATTCAATGAAAGTACCAGCAAAACATTTTAAAAGTGTGTAAAGCAATTATGCATAAAATACCTCTCTACTTTTCAATCTTGGTCTTTTAGATTCTTGTCATGAAAAAACCCCAAAAACTGTTCTATATCTTAAATCTAAATGTAAAAAATTACAATTATGTGACAAACATCTACTCAGTTCTTAGAGATGGTTGCCTTTTACAAAGTGAATATAAAAATAAATTTACTAGCAACACTTGGTGTTCAGAAATTCACTTAAGGTCATTGGATTTTAATATAAAATAACCATTTTAAACTGAATTAGTTTACAGCCCCATGTTTGCCTGGAAAAGCATTCCAAAGCAAATGGAGAATCACATTGCAAGCAGATATGATTTCCATCCAAACTTCTAATCAAAAGAAAATGATCGATTTAATTTAAACTTCCTCTCTATTCATTCTCACAAAATAGCAAATGTGTCTTTTGTTAATTTGGACTTTATATATTATTGCAAAAGGATGTAAACTAAACTAAAAAAGCATTCCATATGATACTGCTACTCTTCCCTCCAATCACTTATTTTGCTTGTTTAATAACTTTAGTATATTTATTGTAGAATGTTGTAAGTGCAAATAAAAATACTGTGCCTAAGGGCAGCTGATTTCTTTTTAAGTTAGTTATTTATGTATTACCTTCTTATACATCAACGCCTACATAAAAACAGTTGTTTATCATATGTATGTTGCTATCAAAATATTAACAAAGAAACAGATACAAAATCTTGCAGATAAGGTCAAACAAATATACCTACTGCAGGTAAACTGTACAATTTACAAAGTCTCTTGCAAAGTATTAAATTCCAGTACTGAACTTAATTGAACAATTTTAGTTAGACAGATTAAAATATCTAAGAAAAGGTTTCGTATTTCCACCAGGATATCAAGGGGAATTTTTAATGCTTAATATCTGAAAATACTGATCTGTAAAAAAAATAAATCCTATTATATGACTTTTTGTCATATTGTACTGCAACACTTTAAGGCAAATAGAACATGAAATGCATTATAAAAAAAGAAATGGAATTAAGAAATTGGTGGCCTATCCCAGCAGCAAAATATGAAAGCAGTGACAAAAATTGAATAAAGTGCCAATCTATGATGTGACACTGTCACACATACATGTCCCTTTAGGATATGGAAGGCAAATGAAGGAAAATATTTCACATTTAGAAAATTAAGGAGTGGATTACTAGACATTAAATTGGGAATCTGTCAAGAGTATGATAATCGACATATGCATACTTAATGTGCATGAAGGAAAACAGGTTAGTGATCCATGGTTTTTAAGTTGGATTAAATGATTAAGTCCCACCCACTTCCCATGGTGTGAGTGGAATGATCATACTCCAGACTTTTGTCCTGTATGGCTTCAGGGTGGGTAAACACATCTGTAAATGGAGTGAATTTTACCCACACGCAGCAGTTTGTCATGTCCTAGAAAATGTTACTTCCTGAAGTTTTCAGTTTAATAATAATCACTGAAAATGAAAATCTTCTTGGGTTTTGTCATATGTCAGGGTTAAATACAACACCAACAGATCTACCCTCTCAAAGCACAGTAAATTCTATTTTAACTGCTGCCATACTATAACAATTTTCTAACTTGCCCTCAACCCCCACTACATTTTTGTACCGTCCCAAAAAGAAGAATGAGAAGTGTAGTGCACAGCCACAAAGACATCATTTCTTCCCACTTCAGATGCGCCAAACTGTCCTAATGATTTGGCCTGGCCTGCCAGGTTGTTCGTGCAGCTGTAGTTCAAGTGCTGTATGATGTGTCACTAAGCAATGATCAACGCTGGAACCATCATCTGTTATATCCATCACAAATAGCTACATTTCCATGTTATTGCAAAGTTTTTTGCTCAAACATCTATTCAAGTTGTGGTGATCAAGAAAATTAAGGATAGCAAAAGTTTCTTCCTTTAATTTGAGATCTCCAGCCTAAACAGTAAACAATGAAAGTACTGAATTTACAGAATGATGCCAGACAACATGACCCAGGGAGAAATCCACCACATCCACCTTTTGCTACACCTGACTGACAATTTCAGCGTCTTCTTCCTCATACCACTGGATTGGTGTGCCATCTGGGGCTCTGTGCAAGATTAATCTCTGTGGAATCTGCAACAAAAGAAAAATCAGAATTGTTAAGCATCACCAGCTTGTACAGGTTTGACAAGAGAAACCTAGTGCATTATTGTAAAGTACATTGTTCACCTAGTAAAAATAAACGAGAAAACAAACTGCACTAAAATCATTTTACTAAATTACATAATGTCAGCTACCTCTTGCACAAACCATTCCTTACTGTTAAGCATCTGGTAGATGGTATCAAAGTATCAAAACCCAGAAAAGGAGGTTAAAAAAACGTTCAGCCTCCCCAAGAGGGACGTGTCACAAATATGCAGGGCATTTCAACTGTGTGACTAGTCTTCCAAAAGTGGTTCCATCATATTTTATACTTTACAATATATGCAATATAGTTGGTGCTAAAGACGACAAATAAGTTTTATGACAGTTAAAAACATTTTTGGTCAAATATTAAATCTTGGTTATCATTCTTTAACAGAATTTGAATGGTAAGTAAAGTAGGTGCCACCACCTCTGTTGAATAGACTCCAATAAGAGAACTGAGGTAAATAGAGGATTTGCTTTTTTTTTTTTTAATATAAGTAAGCTTAAGAAAAATGAGTTTGAAAGGGAACTGAACTAAAAGTGACTGGTAAAACCTACTCTGTGGTACGTGGTAATATACTCCATTACAAAGATGGCTGCTACAGCCTCCAAGTCCAAAGTGGTGTTAACACTACACAAAAGGCTGGCTTAAAATTAAAAAAAAAAAAAAAAAAAATCAATCATGTACGCAAATCTCCTGTACTTCCCAAACTTTGACTGCAGATGAGGAGATGGGCTTTAGTACTAAAAGATGTTTAGTACAGGACTGCAAACTACACTGAAATGGGCGTTTCTTTGCTTTCAATCTTGCAAGTAGTACAGTTATTATAATGCTTGTGGCTATTAATTTAAAAATGTGTTTGAAAAAAACATGTGCCATGACAACCTGGCTCAGTTGATTACTGCCTATTAGATAATTACTTATTATGCAAGACAGCTGCTGCAACATTTTGTTTAGCTGTTTAAAATGAATTTTTGGAAATACTGAGAGATGGACACAAATGGATAATGTTAAAGAATCTCCTTGGCAATGATGCATTTACAGTTATTGGTTTAAAATACTTCACATTGTTTCTGTAAAACAAAGAAATGAATCCACTAGTCAACTGTCATAATCACCAAGTGGCATAAAGAATTATTCATTACATTTATATTTAATTTATTTGGCTGACGTCTTTATTCAAGGCTACTTACAACATTTATGATACAACTGGTTACATTTCTTTTGGTTTTTCCACTTTGTGACTTGCTCATCGTCACACAGCATCAGTAGCAGGATTTGAACCTAGGATTAACTTTAGCCTTTGAAAAATCAAGAGTGAGCAAGTTGGGATTTTTATTTTAAACCAGCAACCATGACCCTGTATTACTTTAACCAGATTTAAAATACATTTTTACCCTTAAAAATTAAGATCTGAAACACACTTTAAAACCAAACCTTTTAACTAGGATATTTTGTAAAGTCAAATAAAATTTTACTTTTAAGAGATTACAATTTGAACAACTGTGTTCCTCACAAAGAAAAGTTAAAGAACTCAAGCATGACTGGGTGCATATCCTTTTGAAGTGCCATCAATTAATTCACTCTGAAATCACAGAACGACTGCCGAAACTCCCGCTAAACAAACATCTCCAGCTGCTATGCAGTCAACCAGCCTGTGGCTAAATGAGAAACAAACAGAACAAGGGAGGCATGAAGCGGTAAGTCACTGCTGTGACCTCAAAGCGAGTCACTTGCACCACTCACTTAATGGGTCACTGATAGG
Organism: Polypterus bichir lapradei; assembly: GCA_026402145.1. Classification (NCBI taxonomy): domain Eukaryota; kingdom Metazoa; phylum Chordata; class Cladistia; order Polypteriformes; family Polypteridae; genus Polypterus; species Polypterus bichir. The sequence continues at coordinate 124,253,437 of JANRMT010062791.1, read as the reverse complement.
CCAGCAGCAAAGCCAACCAGTCCACTGACGTGTTTATTCCCTATAAAGTGTTGGTCCCCAATCAGAGGCAAATGTTGAAAGATGTCTACCATGTCAAATTTGGAGTTTACACCCACATGAGACTTTGATTAATGTCTTAGTTAACTTTATCGCATAATAAAGGAGGTGGTAGAAAGCTACTTCCTTATTTATTCATTCATTCTTCAATAAAGCACTGCATTTCAATTCAGTCTTTTAAAAATCATACTTTTCTCTACTTCCTGTCCTATTGCTTTATTCATGGTGACAGAAGTTTATAACTACATACAAAAAACAGCCTAGGGAAGGATCTGAGAAATATTAGATAATCCACCTTTTTAAAAAAAAAAAAAAAAAAGTTCCACTTTTATTTGAAATACATGGAGAAATAAAAACTAGAAACCTGTACACATGTCCAACTATGACCAAGCTGCTATGATAAAACCAGCATTAACATCTAGTCATACACTTAGTGTACTTAATCTAATTTTAGGGAGTCCCTTAGTAACAAAGGACAATATATAGATCAGAACTTTGAATACAGACTCCAGAAAATGTTTATTTTACATCTGAGACAATAAAATATTGACATTAAAAAGGAATATGGCTAGATATACAGTAGAAGTTTGGACAGCTGAAATGGAGGATTGCAATATTAAGTGAGAAATGCAACTGAATGCTTAGAACACAACAGCTATGGGGGAAAAGCAGAATAAACACAACCAGTGCCACAAACAAAATTTATACAGTTATAATAAAAAAAATTAGAAAATTTCCGATGAGAAAGGGTAGTGTGGCCCAGCAAAGCTCACCAATCATATCCACCTAATTTCTCTTACGTTTTGAAGAACCCTAAAGTCCTGCTCTTTATCACACTCTTTTATAGAATTTCATGTGTTGTTTAGTTCTTTGTGAAGAAAAACTCATGATATTTGCACAAAATTTACCTTAAAGATATTCTCAACTTTGTCCCTTTCTCTTGCTGAACTCAGTTTTTTTTTTTTTTTTCTTTATTTCGCCTTATACAATTTCTCGTATTAGGAATTTGCTAGTTTTCACATACCCTTTGGGGTCAGAGCGCAGGGTCAGCCATTGCACAGCGTCCCTGGAGCAATTTAAAGTTAAGGGCCTTGCTCAAGGGCCCAGCAGAGTAGGATCTCTTTTGGCAGTGACAGGATTTCGAACCGGCAACCTACGGGATACCAGTGCAGAGATCCTTAGCCTCAGAGCCACCACTCCGCCCTTAAAATTAGGGTTTAAAGTAATATCTTGGATGCACTGCGCCAGGTCTTTCATAATTTTAAAAATTCCAATTGTGTTACCTCTCAGTCTGTTTGTTTAAACTGGAAAGGCTCTGCTACTTCAGTCTCTCCATATAGCTCATGCCTTTCAGTCCTTGAATTGGCCTAACTGCTGTTCTCCAGACTATCCTAGTGTTGCTGTTTATTTTGGTACACTGCAGACCAAAACTGTACACAGTACTCAAGATTAACCTCACCAGTTCATTATGATGTGTAAGCATAACATCCTTCAAATTACAATCTACACAATGTACAATATAAAACTTTGTTAGCCTTTTTAATGGCCTCTGTACACTGTTTGGAAGTTGATAATGACTAGTCCAACATGACTCCCAGGACCTTCTCTAGAGAGAACTTTACATGCCCCAAGAAGAAAGTGTGGCTTTTTTACAAATCTCTTTAAATTACATTTTATATATTTATAGCATACATACGCAAACACATGCACACACATTTTATATATATATATATATACCTGGAGCCATCACCTAACTAAGCTCAAAGCTTGATTTAGTCTCCTTAATTAACCAACTCTTACCATGTTCTGAGATGCTAATCTCTTAGCTGTCAAGGTCACAATATCCTATTCTAAAAGTACCATAAGTCTTAAGAGCATTGAAGGTTTATTTTTACCCTTGCCTATAAGACTCCAGAACTATACACTCCTAAACTGAAGTATTTTCCCTGAGTTTCTCTTAATTATAATTCACTGCTGAATTGTATCCTTCAGTATGCAATTTTGTTATAGTTCACAATTTACCATGAATTAACACCTTAATTTCCTACAGTTCTTAAAGCAATTCCCTTTTCTGAAGAGAATGAAATTGTCACTTTGTGCAACAATGGTAGCTAGTAACCCCTTCAACTCTCTAGTCGTAGTACAGTATATATTTGTTGTTAGAGAAATGGTGAAAACTTTATATTAAAAAAAAAAAAACAAAAAAAAAAAAAAAACACACACCCCACAAGAATATTGCAGAGCACCATGCTTCACACCTAAATATAATACAATTTCTCTTACCACCTGGTAAAGTGCAACAGAATGTGAGGTTATGGTAATGTATTATATTTAGGTGTGAAGCATGGTGCTCTGCAATATTCTTGTGGGGTGTGTGTTTTTTTTTTTTTTTGTTTTTTTTTTAATGATCGTTATTCATGCTAGTGTCTCCATCGTAAAATGAAAAATGAAGTTCCACTGTTTCCATAGTATTTTATACAAATAAGAGACAGCCTCAACCCTCATGGTAAGAACACAATAAGTGACTGCAGCCGCCACACCTTTGGAAGTTTCTATGACTACTGGAATGATGCCAGCAAGATTAGCAAAACCGAAACATATCTGTCACATTATACTACTCTGGGTTCACCACAGGGTTATAAGATGTGCACTTCAAGCTGAGACTAGCAGTCCCTTTCTTCCTAGCAGATGCGAGCCTCTGCTTGTTTGAATTGCGTGTCCCTGCCCAAATGCCTGAAAGGTAAAAACAAAAGGACTACGCACAGACAAGAAGAACCTTGCAAGTCATAACAGAGGTATACATAACCCCTGAACTGGGAGCTGCTGATGGGGTGTTTGTTCAGGCAGAGCCAGACAGGCAGTAACTTTTAAAGATTAGAGTTTTTCCTGACAGAGAGAGAGAAAAAAGCAGAGGGAAAAAGGAAAATAGAGACAAGTCACAAGAGTAGGGGAAAGAGAGACTTGGAAATAATTAACATACTGTAATGCTCATAAACCCAGTGGCGTAGCGTAGTGGGGGCGGCCCACCCCGGGCGGCACAGAATTACTATATATTTTAGTCTTTTAAACTAAAACACCTAAAAAAGGGGGCGGCGAAATTTTCCTCCGCCCCGGGGGACTGACACCCACGCTACGCCACTGCATAAACCCATTAACCAATTCAGGATCCCAGGGTAGGACCCATCTTAACATCAGTAGACATAAAGGCAGGAAACAGCCACTAGTCCAATACAGGGGTCACTCACAATAGGATTAGTTTAGAGACAACACATAACCTAACCTGTACATCTTTACTCTTTAGGTATGGTGGAGTAGGAAACCCCAAACAGGAACAGGGAGAATGTTCAAACTCTAGGAATACTGAACAAATGAAAACGTTCACAAAAAAAAAAAAAAAAAAAAAAAAAAAAAATATAAGCAAAAAAATTTCTTCGAATGAATTGTGTCTACCTTCACTACTGGACAGGGGTGGGATGAAAAAGTAAAATGAGGAAATAAGGATATCATCTTGCGGTTTTCTGATTTTGACCCGCTACAGATAATTACTTTAGCTTTAAGGGTAAGCGGCACCTTTAATAAAAAGAAAAGGGAACTTAAATCTGGTTAGCAGACGCTTTTGGTTTGCCTTCCATGAAAGAAATGCTTCATTTACAGTGAAAAGTGCTGCTTTTTCTGCTAAATCAGGAAAGAATTACTGTGTGAAAACTTACGTTTCCACATATGCCAATTGTTCAGACTCACTCAGATTAGATGGAGACAATAAGTGAATCACAATATTCATCTCCTACGATATATTCCAAAAGGAACTTGCTCAAAAACACACATAATTGGATATTTATTTGGATGTTTTATAGATAATTCTGTGTTAAGCTTGTACAAGAAAGAACTTAGTGTGGAGGTCAGAAGATGCATAGTGGTATAATAAGACACCCTGGAGAATTCATTATACTTTCTCGCACAGCGTGGTCAATATTATGTATTAAGTATGAGCCACTATATGGGCGGCACAGTGGTGCATTGGTAGCAGTGCTGCCACAAAGTAAGGAGACCTGGGTTCTCTTCCTGAGTCCTCCCAGCGTGGAGTTGGCATGTTCTCCCCGTGTCTATGTGGGTTTCCTCCGGGTGCTCCGGTTTTCTCCCACAGTCCAAAGATATGCAGGTTAGGTGTATTGGTGATCCTAAATTGTCACTAGTGTGTGGGTGTTTGTGCGTGTGCCCTGCAGTGGGCTGGCGCCCTGCCCGAGGTTTGTTCCTGCCTTGTGCCCTGTGCTGGCTCCAACAGAACCTGTGTTAAGATAGATCGGGTTGGAAAATGACTGACTGACTGCTTTCAAAAGCGACTTCTGTTTTCCCCACTCTTCTTTTAAGCAAACATTTGGGCCTTCTCACATCTCATCAGAAGAAGGCTGCCAGTTTTTGAGGATCATTGGTTTCTTTGCGATCTCCCTTAAAGAGAGATTTTTGTTCAGATGTTTAGTTTTAGATACCTTACATGCAGACTTGAATTTATGGACATCAGCAGGTTGGATGATGACTGACTGACTTTTTTTAGCTTCTTCATAACATCCATCCATCCTCTTCGGCTTATCCAAGTTCGGGTCACGGGGGCAGCAGCTTGAGCAGAGATGCCCAGACTTCCCTCTCCCCGGCCACTTCTTCTAGCTCTTCTGGGGGAATCCCAAGGCGTTCCCAGGCCAGCTGGGAGACAGTCTCTTCAGCATGTCCTGGGTCTTCCCCAGGGCCTCCTCCCAGTTAGACGTGCCTGGAACACCTCACCAGAAAGGCATCCAGGAAGCATCCTGATCAGATGCCCTAGCCACCTCATCTGGCTCCTCTTGATGCGGAGGAGCAGCAGCTCTACTCTGAGCCCCTCCCGGATGACTGAGCTTCTCACCCTGTCTTTAAGGGAAAGCCCAGACACCCTGCAGTGGAAACTCAATTCAGCCGCTTGTATTCGCAATCTCGTTCTTTCGTTCACTACCCATAGCTCATGACCATAGGTGAGGGTAGGAACGTAGATCGACTGCTAAATTGAGAGCTCTGCCTTACGGCTCACCACGACAGACCGATGCAAAGCCCGCATCACTGCGGACACCACTAATCTGCCTTTCGATATCACGCTCCATTCTTCCCTCACTTGTGAACAAGACCACAAGATACTTGAACTCCTCCACTTGGGGCAGGATCTCGCTCCCAACCCTAAAAGGGCACTCCACCCTTTTCTGGCCGAGAACCATGGTCTCGGATTTGGAGGTGCTGAATCCCATCCCAGTTGCTTCACACTCAGCCACGAACCGATCCAGAGGGAGCTGAAGGTCACAGCCTGATGAAGCAAACAGGACAACATCATCTGCAAAAAGCAGTGACCAATCCTGAGTCCACCAAACCAGACCCCTTCAACGCCCTGGCTGTGCCTAGAAATTCTGTCCATAAAAATGATGAATCGGTGACAAAGGGCAGCCCTGGCGGAGTCCAACTCTCACTGGAAATGGGTTCGACTTACTGGCAGCAATGCGGACCAAGCTCTGACACCGATTGTACAGGGACTGAACAGCCCTTATCAGGGGGTCTGGTACCCCATACTCTTGCAGTACCCCCCACAGGATTCCCAGAGGGACACGGTCAAATGCCTTTTCCAAGTCCACAAAACACATGTAGACTGGTTGGGCAAACTCCCATGCACCCTCCAGGACTCTGCTAAGGGTGTAGAGCTGGTCCACTGTTCGGGGACCAGGACGAAAACCACACTGATCCTCCTGAATCCGAGGTTCAACTATCTGACGGACCCTCCTCTCCAGGACCCCCAAATAGACTTTTCCAGGAAGGCCGAGGAGTGTGATCCTTCTATAGTTGGAACACATCCTCCGGTCCCCCTTCTTAAAGAAGGGGACCACCACCCTGGTCTGCCAATCCAGAGGCACTGTCCCCGATGTCCATGCAATGTTGCAGAGGCGTGTCAACCAAGACAGTCCTACAACATCCAGAGCCTTGAGGAACTCCGGGCATATCTCATCCACCCCTGGGGCCCTGCCACCAAGGAGTTTTTTGACCACCTTAGTGACCTCAGTCCCAGAGATGGGGGAGCCCACCTCCGAGTCCCCAGGCTCTGCTTCCTCATTGGAAGGCATGTTAGTGGGATTGAGGTCTTCGAAGTACTCCCCCCACCGACCCACAAAGTCCAGACTCGAGGTCAGCAGCAAACCATCCCCACCATACACAGTGAGACTGCACTGCTTCCCCCTCCTGAGACGCCGGACGGTGGACCAGAATCTCCTCGAAGCCGTCCAAAAGTCGTTCTCCATGGCCTCCTCAAACTCCTCCCACACCCGAGTTTTTGCCTCAGCAACCACTGAAGCCACATTCTGCTTGGCCTGCCGGTACCTATTAGCTGCCTCCAGAGTCCCACAGGACAAAAGGGTCCTGTAGGACTCCTTCTACAGCATCCCTCACTGCCGGTGTCCACCAACGGGTTCGGGGATTACCGCCACGACAGGCACCGACCACCTTACGGCCACAGCTCTGGTCAGCCACCTCAACATTAGAGGCACGGAACATCGACCATGTCCCAAGGGAGTCCGAATGGGCCAAGTTCTGCCGGAGGTGGAAGTTGAAGCTACTTCTGACAGGGGTCCCTGCCTCACAATGCGTTTGGGCCTACCAGGCCTGACCGGCATCCTCCCCAACCATCGAAGCCTACTCACCACCAGGTGGCGATCAGTTGGCAGCTCCGCCCTTCTCTTCACCCGAGTGTCCAAGACATGTGGCCGCAGGTCCGATGACACGACCACAAAGTTGATCATCGAACTGAGGCCTAGGGTGTCCTGGTGCCAAGTGCGCATATGAACACCCCTATGCTTGAACATGGTGTTCGTTATGGACAATCCGTGACGTGCACTGAAGTCCAATAACAAAACACTGCTCGAGTGCAGATCGGGGGGGCCATTCCTCCCAATCACGCCCTTCCAGGTCTCACTGTCATTGCCCACGTGAACATTGAAGTCTCCCAGCAGTACGAGGGAGTCCCCAGAAGGTATGCCCTCTAGCACCCCCTCCAGGGACTCCAAACTGCTGTTCGGCACATATGCACAAACAACAGTTAGGACCTTTCCCCCCCACCCAAAGGTGGAGGGAGGCTACTACCCTCTCGTCCACCAGAGTAAACCCCAATGAACAGGCTCCAAGTCGGGGAGCAATAAGTATGCCCACACCCACTCGGCACCTCTCACCGGGGGCAACTCCAGAGTGGTAGAGAGTCCAGCCCCTCTCCAGGAGATTAGTTCCAGAGTACAAGCTGTGTGTCGAGGTGAGCCCGACTATATCTAGCCGGAACCTCTCAAACTTGCGCACTAGCTCTGGCTCCATCCCCTTCAGAGAGGTGACATTCCATGTCCCAAGAGCCAACTTCTGTAGCAAAGGATCGGACCGCCAAGGTCCCTGCCTTCGTCCACCACCCAACTCACACTGCACCTGACCTCCTTGGTCCCTCCCATAGGTGGTGAGCCCATGGGAAGGGGGACCCACATTGCCTCTTTGGGCTGTTCTTCATAACAGGTATTAAGACTCCTTCTACAGGTATTGGTAAAGCTTTGGATTTTTTATCCCCCTAGTTGGAACTGGAAACTTCCAATAATCATACCTGTAAGTTGTTAGGCATTTTACTAAATGGCCATTTATGATGCTGAGATGTACTGTACATAATCTGATCTCATGAGAAACAGCATAATTTGCACACAAGTGAATTTTCTGCACCTTTTTGGATTCTTCTAAAGACAGTTAGTCACACCAGATTCTATTTGGGTGTGTCAAAACATAATATAGTGAGCAAGAACTTAAGCAATTAGTCATTTTCTGTTAGTTAAAAAGCTTGTCAGTAAGGGTTTCCTGCAACAATATCAATTAAATGATAAATATATTTAAGATTCCATCCATCCATCAATTAACCCACTATATCCTAATACAGGGTCACGGGGGGCTGGGATTGGCTCCAGCAGACAACACAGGGCACAAGGAAGGAATAAACCCTGGGCAGGGCGCCAGCCCACCACAGGGCTATATTTAGATTTACTTTTGTTAAATAATAAAATGTGAAGTCCACAGAGGTGGAATAAATAGTTGATAGCCACAACAGTTATGAATAAAAGTGTTAAAGAGCAGTTGGCTTAGGGTTTGATGAGACAGATTTGAGGCAATGAAACATGCTAGCTGTTGAGAACGGGATATTTCATTTATGTATTGTACAAAACAACCAAATTTCTTGAAACAGTAATACTTGGTACATTAAACAATGATAGCCATTTGCTGCTGCAAAATTTAAAAAGTGAAAATGTGCTTAAATATAAAGATATTTTCTAGTTCATAAAATAGACCGGTTTTGAAAGCATTGCGATTTTGATATGTTCATTGTGGCACACAGCTCTAAGTACCAGATACCCATGTAGCTATCTCAGTGAGCCTAACACCTTGATGTCTGCAAATGTCCTTCACCTCTGATTAATAAAAGCTACATTTATCACAGAATAACTTCTCACTATACCTACACCTTTGCAAAATTATACCAGTGACCACTATACCACTCTTGGAATCAATCCTAAAAGAAGACCGAGCCTGGCTTCTGTATTCCACATATTGATTTATTCTGCAGCCGAAAGTTTTATCATCATTAAAATAACCTTACAGGAGGAATCAAACCAATCACTCTAAATGTCAGATTCTGAAGCATTCTATGAAGCTTTTCTCACCTCAGTGATAATGTGTAAAATGTCTTCCTGTACGACGTATCAAAAACACTAAGCAGTTTCACAATACAACTTCCAAAGTCTTGTCATAATGTATTACATTTACTAAAACTTCAAGCTAGGACACCAAAACTATTAAGATATTTGTATAATATATTAACTAAGTTGTGTGAAATGCTAGAGACAAATTTTTCATACAGGTTATTACTTTCAGTTACAGCAATACCAATAACCAGAATGAATGAATTAATTTTCAGACCCAAAGTAGGTGTACTTACAGTTTGGTGGGTGTAAGTGATGCTATGTCCATATTTCAACAGGGTCAGCTTTCTCCTGCACACACTGAATAATGTTTGCCATGCTTTTCTTATTTCAATGCCCTATTTCTTCATTTAAGTTGTACCTTATGCTTGCAGACAGTACTTCAGTTTGTCTTTGAGGTTTCATATTTAATGGTCCTCTTTAGCAGCCAAAAAACTTACATCTGCTGGGGTGTCACTGATCAGTATATTGTTTAACACATACAAGGGTTATCAAACTTAATCTCCATGGGCCAAATCCATCCCTTGGACCTTTTTAATGCGACCCACATCATCTATATTCAAAATGTTTTACACACAGCTTCTGATGACAGTTTTCTCAAAAACTGCCTTTAGTATGCGTTACATATATAGATTCTATCGATAAATCACATTTACACTTGGCATTCAAATGCCTCTCTGGTGTTTATGCAAAGTACAACACACTACGACCACTAACCTGTAGCTAGAATGAAAACAGGCTGCTTAACATGACCCAACAAGAAAAAGTTAAAAGAAAGTGATACGCTACACTGTGTTTTAACAAGATGCTAAAGAAGTGACCATCTCATAAATGAAATGCTACCGTGATTTCACAAGTGCCACTTTAAAGCTTCGCAGGGGTCAATGCTAGCTACCAATCCTTCCACTGCTTACCTTACTGTGCATACCACCCTACACAATTCTACTGTCTCCTCCTTTACTTGATTGTCCTATGTGGATAAAAAAATGCATTTCATTTTCACTTGTGTTAAATGAATATTGTCTGTGTGCTCCATCACCAGCACATTTACAAAACGTCTGTTTTTTTTTGTTTTGTTTTTTAAAACAAGGTGCACCTCATTTGCTTGAAATTAGATATGTCATCAGTCAATCTTTATAGCATAAACTTTTTAAATGAGCTTGAAATAATTATGAGCCACTCTGCAATGTTTGTAAATTAAAGGGTTTATATATCAATATACTGTAGAGTTTCAAGTGCCTTACTGCAGTATATCAGCACAGAAAATTTATATTTTTAGGTCCAGGTTTTGTTTTATATAATAAATAAATACTGTATATTATTGAGGAGTAAACCATAGTACCTGATGCTGATGAGAATGGTACGTTGGACGTCTGGTTAATGGAGACTCATGTCCTGGTGCACTCCTTAGCTTAATAGCGCCTTGACGATCTAGTGAGTGGGGACGCCGGTTCCTGAACCTTGATCTCTCATGCCATGATTTCAGTTCTTCTGATACCAAATCTCTAGCCAAAACTCTAGCCCCATTCTGAGGGTATTCCCGCAAAGAAGGCGTTCGGCCCAGTCTGACATGAGTGGGAATTGCCCTTGGCATTCCCTGTGGCATCCTTTCTTCCTCATAATAAGCATCACCATATAAATGCTGATCCCAGGATGGTGAAGGTGTTCTGGCCTTTGTGTACAGTCGTTCTTGGGGGAATGAATTATCACAGTCACCCTGAAATGCATTTAAGCAGCCTTCCCCATAGTTATATGGTCTAAGAAAATTTGGAGAAGACTGATTCTGCCTATTCCTGTAAAAAAATGGTACTTTTTGGCCGTTGTTCAGTACAGGGGGTCCAGGATAAGGTGGTGGAGATGGTTTGCAGAATTCAGGCAAAGCTTCCCGGCAGGGAGAGCTAGTGTATGATGGAACAGAGTGTTCAGAATTGCTATCCTCCGAGCTGGAATAGTAGATAGGGTTTGACATTGTAACTCTTGGCAGTGGAGAGGAGTATTCTGGGGAAGTTACAGTGTAATTTGTGGGGCGCCTCCTAGGCAATCGGCTACGTCCTCTCAGCTCTGAACAATCTTGTGAATGATCAGCATTGGTCAGCCTATAAGGGAACACAAAAAACAGTAGCTGAAAAAGGGGGACAGAAGAGATTAATGCTGAAGAAAAAGTAGCTTATCTGTTTAAAACTGAAAAAAAGCAAAATAATCTGCAAATCAGTACATAACCTGTGTACACAAAATGATCCAGAGCAAGTCACAACTTGTCTGTAGTCAACAAATAATAATTTCAGGAAAGAACTGGGTGATACTGTGAAATATTTCAGGATTGTGGTGGTCATAACAGGACCTATGTGGTATATACTGTAGTGTAATTATCAGGCATTCTTAAATAAATTCAAAACACATAAAAGTGAGGTCTTACCCTAGAACAGATTGGACAGCCATAATGTCCCAAAGTTTTCTGGGATTAATATAGTATGTTTTTATGGTCCTTACCGCATTGACTGGCTGTGTCCCCTGCGACCTTGTAGTTCTGGAGTGGACGGTGCACTCGTTGAGCCGATCTGCTGCAGGGACAAATTCTTGAAAGGAGTCAAGGGAAGTGCAACTGATAGTTCATGCTGGCCTTCCACTGGTGTAAGCACTGGAGTCAAGCAAGGACTGCTATAAAATGAATGATCACAGAAAAATTTAGAACAAAGAAATATTCAAGATTCAAAACAATGGCTCAAGATATTGGCTGCTACACAGTATATTACTATAAAACCTGAAATGTAAAATATTATGAGGAAGCTTAGATTCTAACAATAAGACATACACAAAATACAACTTTATATTACTGAAATTCTGTCCTGCTTACTGAATTACTAGTTCATTTAAAAAAAGGCCGTCATAAAACATGCGTTAAGATTCAGAAATAAAAAATATAATGGCATGCTATACTTCTGGAGTGGCAACCTAAGGGGAAAAAAGGGGTATATTCATCTTATCCATTAACTTTCCCAACAGTTCAGATAAAACTGCAGTAAAACTGCTGTCTCATAAAAATCACACATTTATATGCAGTCAAATAGTGTATTTCTTCTGACATTTGCTAGATTTCCACACATATGAAAGAATCTGTCTTCAGGGGCTTATGATCCAAGTCTTAAAACTCTAGACGCATCATCTCCTCATACAAAATACATAATACTATTTAATGAAATTATTTGAAGGTAGAGATACATTTAAACAGTGGTAGCAAACACAAGAATGAATTGCTTTTCTGTAGATTTTACAGCACTTCAGAAAGGAATATTAATAAAACAATCAATCATTTTTAGGTAATGTTTGTGTGCATGCGGTCTTATGCTTGCTCCATAAGAAGCATGAACATTAGGTTGCATCACACCACCTGCCGTCCACCTCAGATAACAGAATCATGCCTTTTTTCAGTAATCACACACATACACATGTTTTCTTTTAATCAAAGGAATACAAAGGTGATGTATTTCTTCTTGCTGATAAAAGAGTTAAGAGCTTGAAATGAATAAATCATCTTCTACTTGCAAATGGTGGAAATATAAACAGTGTATGTTAGAATTAATAAGCAACCCTAACACAGAATATCTGGTAAAAATGTAAAATAGGTAAGATCAATTATTAAAACAAAATATATACAGCCCAATACAGAGAAATACCTGACTAAATGCCTAAATCTGTACTTATTCTCTGCTATGGTTTATTCTTTCTGCTCTTCATGCAAGACAAGCGTTATGATGTAAAGGCAACAAACTAAAAAGGGGCAACATCATTTTTTAGGCCAGGGTTTAGGTCTAGGATGAAGAGATCTTGCTTTTAAACATTAAGATTTGAGTTACCTGGTCTGACTGCTCGCTGTAGATGATGAAGCCTTCTTTGTCTTCTGGTAGGGCTGGTCAAGGCTGGACTCATGCCAGGCAGTGTTCTGGATGGGGGCACGCTCGTACTGTGAAGGACAGTATAAACCCTGTTTGAGCCCTTCAAGTGTCTGAGGGGGATGTGGAGTGGGAACTGGTGAGCTGTAGCGAGGCACTGGACACATAGGAGAATTGTTTCTGGAACCAGGAATGTGACTAGATGGATGCCCTTCATCTGAAAAACACGAAAGAGACTTGTAATTATTTAATGACTAGCAAAATACCCACGCTTTGCAACGGCGAAGTACTGCATTAAAATTTTTATTAAGAAGAAAATTAAACCTTTTTAAACTGAGGGAAAATATGCCAATAATTATTTGTTAAGGATCTCTTTGTATACCACATTGTCAGTTCGGCCCTCTGGTTGTAATATGACCAAGCTGTGCGCTGAGCTTACTCTTGAGCATGCAACGTACAGTTGGCCATGTGAAAAGTAATCTTGTTTCAAATCTCACAGCTTGGATTGCTGCTGTCACAATCGGTTTGAGTTTCATGGTTTGTTTCAATTACGACAGTATTTGCAGGACTTGTGTTGAAGTGAAATTTGGCATCTGTCAAGCGTTGTAAGCATAAAACGGGTTTCATCGATAACTTCACATCCAGCTTTTGAGAGTTTAAACATTCATAAACATCAAAGTGTCCACTACTGAAATCGTCACCTGTGAATCTTAGATGTTTAAGAGGCATTGGCGGTTGTCGAAAGGTGTAAAATATTTGGCCATTTCGGTACACTTGAAAGCGACAACCGAACAATTCAGCGGCAGCCACCAACTCACATGCAGAACCATAGGTGAAGGGCTTAAGCATTTCACTCTTATAGTGTTCCTGTGTAGTATAATTATCTCCTGTACCGTCATCAGTCCACACCTTGATCCTGTCCCAGTCATTCAATACATAAGACACAATGTTCCTCCGGATATCAAGAGTGAGCCTGATATGGCCGTGCAATATGTAACAAAGAGAATGGAAAAGGTAGGTGCCATCTCCAGGCATGGAAACCACTCATTAAGTGACAGTTCTTTGATTGATGGTGATCACCTCGATAGACATGGTGATGGGGGTACGGTTGGAATGATAAAGGAAATGGGCACCTCAGCAATGTAAAGTAAGTCTAAAATACCTACACAATAACTATAATCATAATAAATGAACAATAAAACAGCAGAGAAGCCGTGGTTTAAATAAAAAGGCTGTAGTTAGCAGGGAGACGTGAATCCCGTGGCAAAACAAGGAAGGGAATACAGAGACCGGAGCGACGGACGGCCTTATATAGGCAGGCAGCCAACAACGTGGGAGGCGTTGGGATGGGGGACCCAACGCTGCCTCACACGGTGACCGAGCTGCAGGCTTTGGACATATAAATGTACGTAAGTAGGATTCAGTTAGCGTTGGGAACCTGTGTACCAAATTTCTTGAAGATGGGCCCATAAGTAACAAAGACTGTTGAAAAGTTCAGTAGAATTTCGAAATGAAACCGGCTTAACTTTTGTAAGTAAGCTGTAAGGAATGAGCCTGCCAAATTTCAGCCTTCTACCTACACGGGAAGTTGGAGAATTAGTGACGTTGGAAAGTTCAATATGGCGGCTGACAGTGGCGTCATACCAACGAAATAAGTACGTACATCGGTTTTGGTTACCGCAGGGAAGCCACCTACCAAATTTCGTGAAGATGGGGCCATAAATAAGAAAGTTCAACATGGCGGATGTTGTCAACCGTTATCGACCATTACGTGTAGAATTTCGAAATGAAACCTGCTTAAATTTTGTAAGTAAGCTGTAAGGAATAAGCCTGCCAAATTTCAGCCTTCCACCTACACGGGAAGTTGGAGAATGAGTGATGAGTGAGTGAGTGAGTGAGGGCTTTGCCTTTTATTAGTATAGATAAAACATACAAATAAGAGTTTTTATACTTGGCGTGTATTTTTTATTTTCACAGTATCTATCAAAGTAAACATGATTGAGCTCATTAGCAGTATAAATGTTAGGTGCAACCATCACCTTCTTTTCAAATTTAAAAGAGGAAGGGGGGAAAAAAAAAAAAAAAAAAGAAGAAAACCTTGATGTACCAAAGCTTCCAATAATCACTAAATGCTAACCTGAACATTAATTTTTCTCAGAGAATTTAATGCAAGGTCCATGTCTTATCCTTATATATAATTTGATATATCCGTATGTATGGTGTTCGCGTCAATACCTCGACTCAATACAAGTTAGAACCATGCAATGGGACTCTGCCTCTGTAGTTAGACCATCAAGTGACATACGCGGACGCAGTATTGCATGATTGGCTAAGAATGTTCGAATGCTTTAGTGACGCCGCTGGACAGCCGAGTATAGTAAGTCGGTGTTGTTCGATCAGATAACAGTAAGTTCGGTTGGTTTTTGGAACGTTGGTTTGGTGGGGCGTACTTTCCAGGACTAACATCGTCAACTGACTTAAACCCTTCGACCGCTCCGGAACCGCAAGTAATTTAGAACGTATTGCCATTTGCTTGGTACGACGAAATCTATCTTTGGACAGTTCGGTTTTGGAATCCGTCCTTCTGACCTCTAATGGCAAACTGAGAAATGACGGCTGGGTATTAACAACGGTCATTGTTTAAATTTTAGCCAATCTCAGATATAAAATGACCACGGCAACATAATTATTACTCCGACTCTGATTACAGTCATAAAATACGGTTTGTTTCGAAAATTTGTTTGCCAGAAAAAAATCAAATGAGGTGCGCCGAAGAGCTAAATTCATGTCTCGCAGCCCCATTTAAATAGGAAGTTCTTTATTACATCGGCCATAAAGGTCTATTTTAAGCACAAATCAGTGCCATGATAACAAAATCATTTCAAGGACTTAAAAAAACAAATAATTCTTTGCAGAGGAAGTATGGATTTCACAAACGTAGAATTTGTAGCCCGATTCGATCAGGCTCCCAGTCGCTAGTATATATAAGAACGCCTAAAATCCATTTTACCTTTCTTAACATAACTGATAACTCAGTACGAAGAGCTAGCAAGCTTCCATCTTAAGTTTTTTTTGTTATCTATACTAATCAACGGCAAAGCCCTCACTGACTGACTGACTGACTGATCACTAATTCTCCAACTTCCCGTGTAGGTAGAAGGCTGAAATTTGGCAGGCTTATTCCTTACAGCTTCCTTACAAAAGTTGGGCAGGTTTCATTTCGAAATTCTACACGTAATGGTCATAACTGGAAGCTGTTTTTCTCCATTTACTGTAATGGAGATGAGC
>JANRMT010062791.1:124158083-124232425 GCA_026402145.1 Polypterus bichir lapradei | reverse complement strand
AGACATATTAAAATATGTAAGAACATCTAATTCCCATAACTGGGACAGCTACCCTTTTCCTTCCATTGTTTTCAGCAATAAAACTAAACAAATTCTGCAAAACTGCCAGATTTACAGTGCAAACAAAACAATTAAACCTACCAAGGTTTCATTTATAATGCTACCTGAGCACATCAGGGTGTAGGTTCAAAGAAACTAGGTTTCCCATCTGACCATTCATTAAAGACACTGCCTTACTTATACAAACAACAATACAAAACTATGGACAATAATATGGACAATAAGGTCAGTCCAACTTCAATGAAGTAGTGGATGTCAAAAGGAAGAAAGGTTAGGTATATCACTATGAATATTGTGTAAATATCCACAAGACTGAAATTTGAAAAGAACACAAACTACCGAGAAGACTTCATAATATCAAATTCTATTTTTTTCTGAACCAATGAAAGTTAAACATCCACATTACACTTTTTCCCCTCCATAATCACTATTAAAAGTATTCTGAAATTAACATAATTAGGTATGTTTTTCGGCACATTACTTTCATTAAATTCAACAAATCTGTCACGGGCAGAACCTTAAAACACAATAAGAGTAATGGACTAGAAGATAATGGCAACAAAAATACAATGAATGCACTTTTGCATTCGTGTTCAGGACTGCAAAATTCCAATCACAATTATATTGTACACTTGTAAAATTTAGGAAAGCTGCTTAAATGACTTTTAAAACAGCTTTAAACAAAATACTTTGTTTCAGACTTAAAAAAAGTTTTATTCTATTAATGGCTTCTCTTAATATGTAACCATATTTTTCTATAACCACTTGTACATACTGTAATATTTTTTTAAAAAACACAAGTTAGGTATGTATTCAGCAGATGAAATGGTTATTAGTACCTTACATGTGCATACACATTTTAGAATCATCTAAGTAGAGTTAATTATGCAATTAAAAATTCCTTTAAAAGCACGACTCTAGTATAAACAAGCTCATTAGATAGTTACTCTGTTCCTCCCCATATTCTAGAGCTGGCGTGCTGCTTCTTGAAAGAAAATGTCCAAAAATGTTTAAAAAACAAAATGGTGCTTTTTTTTTTTTTTTTTGCAAAGACAGTTCCATAAGAGACTTAACAGAAGCTCACCTTCCTCAAGAATGGCCACATCTGACAAAGAGCTGTCATCAGATATATTAGTACCTAAGGTTTGAGAGAGAAAAAAAAAAAAATATATTCCTTTATAAATTAAATGGTACAAACATTACCCACGAAGGATGTACAGTAAATAGAAACATCTACAGAGGTGAAGTCTGAAGACACACATTATTGTCAATTAAAATGGTTATGAAGCATTTGATTTTTTTTGTTTGTCATTCTTGAGCCTCACCAAGATTCCCTTTTCTGTTTTTCTCCCACCACCCAGGCAGACATTGCTCTGTTTCACACATTAAATATAGTACAAAACTTTTATTTTTAAGTTTCATAAACCTTGAAAACAGTAGCAATTAGTCTATTTAAAGTTGATCACACATTTATTGATCCCTTTATACTTCCTCTGCTTTAGACAACTAGCTCTTTTTTAAGTTAGATTTCAGTAATGACTTTTATATGTTACTGAAGATGCATCATTTCTCAGTCAGAAGGTCCTCCTCTTAAATGCTACTTGCAAACCACCAGAAATGAAGGGTTTTTAAAAAGTGTTAACAGAAGGACTGTTTTTTGGATTCTTTTAGACTACTTATTTACGT
Source organism: Polypterus bichir lapradei (assembly GCA_026402145.1). Taxonomy (NCBI): domain Eukaryota; kingdom Metazoa; phylum Chordata; class Cladistia; order Polypteriformes; family Polypteridae; genus Polypterus; species Polypterus bichir. The sequence continues at coordinate 124,230,679 of JANRMT010062791.1, read as the reverse complement.
TGGTTTTGGAAAAGATGGTTTTCTGCAGACAGTCTTAGCATTGCAGAATCACAGTTCAAGAGGCCAAGTTCCAAATTCAGCAGCATGACCCCTGCCTATGTGGAGTTTACAACTGATCTGTGTTATTTTAAACTGGCACAATACAATTAAATATGAAAGAATGTGCTGGTGATGAACTAGCATCTCATCAAAGATTATTTCCTTCCTCACACTGATGCTAATGGCACATATTCTGGAATGAAGGAATGGTTTCATTAAATTTTAGTTATCTGGAATCCCTGGATGTTAATCAATCATTTTCAAAATAATATGAATCTTCATGAATGTACATTGTTACATCTTGGTAAAAGGCCACATAAAAAAACTCTACATTTCCAAACGTTCTGGAGAAACCGATACAATGAACAAAGATGTCCTCATTCAAACCTGCTAAATGGAGAGGCATCTTGCTCCCAAACACTAAGACAAGAACTTAATTTATCAATAAAAATGCAGACCTGAAAACAGTAACGCCAGCTGAGTGAGTCAAGTAATAACTAGACTGAAATTGCACCATTTCATCAGGAGTTTAAAAAACCACACACGTCACATGAATGAGCATTTTGACTGCCATTTTTAACAGATGTTTAATTTATTCTGTCCAGAAATGAAAACTGAACTGTTAACTTATGTATTACTTCTACTTATAGCAAGAATCATTTATTTATTATTTAAATTGCTAACAGATATTTTAGACAATAAATACATCTCTTTTCAGCTTACACATATTTGTCCTATGGAAGCTGTACTAAAACAAACCCTGGTGTTACTACTACAGCATTTCTTGTTGAATAGAACAAATAATACATTCAAGGATGGTTTGTCACCTTGGAAGTGCCAAAATAAAATTTTTTGTGCATATTGCAACCATTTTTTTTAAAATACATTTTATGACAATGTGCATAGTAGCAAAAACATAATAAAGAATAGTAGGCTAATCAAACTGACTACATTGTCCAAAATTTCTAAAATTACTTTTTATACCTACACATCTCATTTACAATGAAATTCTATTTGCTACAAAAAGGAAATGAAAGGGTGATGGGGTAGAGAGAAAATCTACTTAAATTAGACAACAGCTGAATTCATACGAATTGCCTAGATACGTGCGATGATTTGATTTTTAATCTTAAAAAAATTAATTAAAAAAAAAATTTTACTGCACCAAATCTACTCATGTCAGACTATAGTTTCTTATTATTGATAGATGACAACACAGTCTTTGTTTGCATAACATTTTACATGTTAGTCAGTTTTAGTTTTTTAGGTGTGTTTGCAAATAATGCGAGAAGCATCTATTGCAATATTCATGTTTGTCAGTTCAATTCGTCCATCCACAACAAACAACTCAGCCCAATAATGTCGAAATGTGGAATTCTTATTCTTCAAAGAAATTTGATGAATTTTCATTAAGATATCTCAAACTAATCACGCTGTACAAAGTTATGAAAAGTACTGGAGAATTTGTAAATTCACCTCCCTTAAAACAGTGAAATGTTCTACACAACTACGAATGAGTGCACTATTTCAATTTAACCTTAACAGCAGTTGCATAAACGTGTATATTTTGCTCATTTATTTGTCTGTCAACCGACAATCATATGATGCAAGCTACAATGGGGAGAGCATATCCAGCATGCAAGGATCTCACATTGCATCTTAGAAATGGAAATGCAATTGATCTGCTGACAGAAGACAGGACCATGCTGGCCACGAATAGAAAGGACAGTGCAGGATTACAGTTACTCAGTGCCGATTACTTAGCAGTATAACAATCAACAAACTGAGCGCTCATTACAGTTTATCTGTACCTGAAGAGGTGCTTATGCTTCTGTGCACTTTCAGACTGAAATTAAAAACCTTAAAATTGTCATCTTTTGAACTCCCATTATAAGCTGAACCAGTTAATTTCCAACTTCTTATTTATATAATTTTAAAAAAATTACTGTGTGTTAATTAGTATTAATAGCAAAATGGGGGGCTTTGTTCAGTGACTTTTCTTCTTTTAATAGGGTAATACTGATTTTATGCTAGTATTGGTCATTGTGTATTAATAGTTAGTTTCAATTGCTAATTACTGGACACTACTCTATTGGATATAGTTTCAAAAACTTATGTTTAAGAAATTGAATAACAGTTAGTCAGAGACCCTTTACCACTAACATACATAAAATCAATGCCATTTTCACATCACTTGATCCTGTTTGTGTTCCATTATTAACTTCATTTTAAAGTGCTTTTATAAAGCATGTATCAAACAGAATCTACTAACACATGTAATTACATTCAATTATCACTATTACTTTTGAATATGATTTATTGTTACAAAATTATATGACAACCAAATAATGTAATAACTGGATGAAAAAATAGAAAATGACAGTTGCAGAATGCATCTAAATGTTAAAGTTAGAAAGTTTACTTGTGGTGTATTTTAGCATGATTAAGATTTCAGTCTAGTTCAACCAAAAGTTATCAGTAAATACAGACATAATGACAACAGAGCTGCTTGTCATACAAGTACAATTTCCAAAGGGGACATTATTTTATCAGTGTCTCCAGTACGAAAATGTTTATATTTTATAAATTCTTCTTGTGAAGCATCTTCCCTTCTCATAACATATGTGTTGCTTCTCAAAATTATAGCAAAGCAGTGCAACTGCATCATCCACTAAGTCACTGTACCTTCTATTGTTCACAGGAAATTCCAGGTCAAAATTATAGGAAACACCTCAGACTACTCTTCCAGTGCAAGTAGTTTTAAGTAGTTTAAATCAGGCAAACTATGTTTAGAATAGATATTTCTAAATTTTTAATGATCAAAATTCATTAATTCACAAAAAACAGCTGAAGCAAGTACAAATTTAATTGACTGGCTATTTAAGATTGTAGCTATGTTTGCCTACCTTCAGAAAGCTTGTCTGCCATTAGAAGTGGTGTACAGCCCTCTTTCAGTCGATACTCATTCACAGCCTGCTGCAGGTCCTTTAACTTTTTCTCTTCTCTTTTACATTGGTTAATTCGATTCTTTTTAATCTGTTTGCTTATATTCTCCTCCAGGGACAGTCGCCGGGCAGCTTCATAAATCTGACGCTGCAGAGCAAGGTCAGCTTCCAAAGAGCTTAGTACAGGATCCTGCAAGTGGCCAGAGCAGAAATAAATATTCATGAGTATCATTCTGTCCCGTTTTTGTAACTATTAATTACAAATAAATGAATTTAACAAATTGAAAAATGCTTTGTCAGTTTATCTGAAAATCTGTTTTACTCTAGTGCATGGGTCTCCAATGCCAGTCCTGGAGCACTACTGTGGCTAAAGGTTTTCATTCTATCCTTTTACTTAATTAGGGACCAGTTTTTGCTGCTAATTACCTCATTTGCCTTAATTTTAAATTGACTTACTAATTAAGATCAGACTACTTTTTTTCCCCTTAATTAGAACCCAAACAATAATGGGATACAAAACAAGCCAACAAGTGACCAGCTAACCTGTGTCCATCATACAAAATCTGAAAAATATAGAAAGGTGAAGGTCTCGGTAATGATAATCTGCACAGGTCCACAAAACATTTTGAAGGTTTTCTTGAAGAAAAGAAAATCAACAGTTTACTGTGACAGAATGAGAGCACCAACAGGCCAAGGAACTAAATAACGGGGTTAATTAGCAACAAAAACTAGCTTCTAATTAAGAAATTGGTTGGAGTGAAATTGGTCAGAGTTTGAGACCCCTACTTAACAGGTCATCTGTTAGTTCACTTCACATCTCACTTCTGTCTGGGTGCCATTTAACGAAATAAAATGAAGCAATTCAGATGACTGAGTCTTAAAATAATTTAATTTCAATGAAGGGAAAAATTCAATTAGTAGCAAAAAAATGGGTCACTATTTAAGATAAGGTTGGAATGAAAACAAGAAGCCACAGTAGTGCTGGAAAGCTGGAGTTGGAGTCTCCTGCTCTAGCAGGATACTACTTATAAAACCCAATAATAAAGTATGATGATCAACAACATCACTTTACTAGAGTCTAGTTACTTTAGATATTATTCAACCTGTAGCTTTCTGTTCTTCTACCATAATACTAGCTTCAATTTAATGCAATATTCTACTTTAAATATGGCTACAAAGCGCATGATTATTAGTTGTCATACTTAATACAATAGTAGCATAGTTGCCTAGTTCCATGTTCAAAAGTAAAATTCAAAGACAGTTTTTGGATCTGAGCAGATCACATGGGTAAATAAGTGTTCTCATATGAATAACTTATGCTGATGTAAAAAAAAGTGTTACAATATGCCACTTAAGAGCAAAACAGTGCAACCTTAGACAAAATACATTATTTTTTCAGGGTTAATTTGGAGTCATTCAAGCTACTAGTCAAATCTTTGTTATGTGGAGGATGCAAGAGCAAACAAACAAATCCATGTAAGCACATGGAGAATGTGAAAAGTTCTCATGAGCTGGACAGGATTCAAATCCTAGACACTGTGATACCATCAGCACTAACCTTTGTGCAGTCGAATTCTTCTTTCTTGAGCATTAAATGGCATTATAAATAAATCTATAGGGTGGTGGTATGGTTTTTTGAAAAAAAATAAATACTTCTTGCAAAAATACTACACCAATAACAGCATACATGGCAGACTGCAAACATAGGAAACTTGCCTCATAGAAACATGCATTAACCACTGGCCACTATGAAGGAGATAAAATGTCATTACCTCTCCTCCACGTTTAATGCTGTGCTCATCCAGTTTAAAAGCTGCACCTATTCTACGCCTGATGGTTGGTGGTTTTTCTCCTGGTTCTAGTGGAAAGTCCTTGGGAAGTTTTCCAGTCAACTCCTGTTAATAAAAAGAAACTGTCTTACCCTGCAACTTTAGATCATTTACATCATTTGAACATATCTGATGAATAAATACAAAAAACAATTATCCAGTCACATAACTCTTTAGTCATTCCCATTCCAAACTAAGAGTTATTTCCTTATTGTACTCTCTCACAACAAAAACCCACCTCTAAATGTTAAACCACTGCAAGGAATAAAAGAGAGAGAAAACACATCATGTAGGAAAAAAGAAAGAATTGCAAAGGGGAATTTCTTCTTTACAAATACTGCATTTAAGTCTTCAGCAGAACAGGTTATTTTTTTTTCAAAAACAATTGCCAAGGGAAGGATGGGAAAAAGCTTTTTCAATTTCACAATATAAATCAGCATGCTATACTTGCAAGTTCTGCAGAATCAAAAGATACCAAAATTCATATAGCAAACACTCTATTTACAAGGAGGACAAAAAGGACAGAGAATACACAAAGGCAGGAAGGAAAAAAAATTAAATAGAGAACTGTAATTCTCCAAAAACTGTAATTAAAAGGTTAATTTGCATAATCTCAATACACGTTATTCTTGCACGATATTAGCAGTGACCTTGACTGAAAGATTGTACTCACAGCCTCTCGCACACACAAATTCTTTAGCTCCATTAAGCATGCTTTTAGCTTCTCTTCTAGTGCTACTTGCCGCAGCTTTACTGCTTTAGTGATAGCAGTCAAGTCTTTCATCGGGGACAATGGGCTATCTGGGCCTGAATCAAAGTAAAAATTCAGTAAATAATTCATAAAATAGATACATTGACAAAAAAAAAAGTAAAAATGTTTACATCCGAATATTTTGAAAGCATTACTACAACCACAGTAAGTTACAATAATCATAGTTAAAACTTGTCTAACTACCTTATGTCATCTAATCAAAGCAAGCTGGGTTCATTTTTAATGACTGTCAAACCACATACTTTGACAAGAAATGGAGGTAAGGATCGGAGAGTATTCATAAAAATAGTCTGAAGTAATATTTTTTCCAACCAATTCATTAACATATACATCAATATTGATAGTGATCACTATTACAGAAAAAATAACCAGAAAAATTACTGAAACACTAACTCAGTCAACATTGGCACATTAACATTAAACACTGTTAAAAGATAATTTTTGTTGTTCTTTCCATACATTTGGTAGTGTGTCCTAGTAGTAAAAATTAGATGTAAAGACTAGTATACAAAGCAATTATGTTCTTTTTTTGACAGGTCTTTTGTGATCATTATATTGTTCATAAGAAGTTACTAATACCTTCAGTTGCTTAAGCCTCTCAAAAATGGATATAGTGTAGACATGTGGCAGAAAGACTGCAAAAAGCATCATTAATTGTTTATTCAATGAGAAAACTATAAACCAGTTTTTTAATTTTTATCTAAAAGGATAAGGATTACCTCATATCACCCTTCAAAGCAGCAGAATACAAAATTGTGGCCCACTAAACAGCAACACAAGATAAAATTGACCCCTATAAATTTGGCATTAAGTTAATTTATTCCATGTGCTTAACTATAAAACCTGAAATCGAAACACACATTTTACTTTACTTTGATTCTTACCTGCATTTCAATTTTCAACTACTAAAGGTTTGATAAAAAAAAGTAAAAAAAGTAAAATTCCCAAACAATCAAAGGCATTTAATTATATGAATGCTCAATTCATTAGTATTTTTATAAAAGTTACAATAACTCAACACAGATGTCAATATAAATTTTTAAAATATGGGACTGTTGAGAAATAAAAATAGAAGCAAACAAAGTTAACATTTTGTGCTTCTAAATTCTATATTTAATGATTGATATTAACCTACAAGCTGCTACATGAATTTAAAATAACATTTTGTAAGGCTCAGGGGGCTTCTTTAACCACAGAACAGTGTCACTTTGTTCAAAACCCTCTCTCAGATATATCCTATTTTCCCTGTTTTTCAATTGGTATAAGAGCTGGTTACTCTACAGTAGTGGAGTGTGAATAACCTCATTAAGAGTTTACTGACAGCTAAATATAGATTACTTGCCTGGACCATTATGTAATCAAATAAGCCACTGAATTGTTATTATAGCCTGGATCATTTTATTATCCCAATAAATTCTTTGTAACATCATATCAATATGGGGCAGCACAGTGGCACAGAGGTGTTGCTGCTGCCTCACAACAGGAGGCCAGGGATCACTTCACATGTCATCTTTGTGTAGAAGTTGCAAGTTCTCCCTATGTTCATGTGGGTTTCCTTCAGTTTTCTCCCCAGTCCAAAGACAAACAGATTGGGTGGATTGGCAACGTTAAACTGGCCCTAGTTTGTGTGTGCATGTATGTCTCTCTGTATTCAACCTGTGATGGACTGGTACCCTGTCCTGGGATTGTTCCTGCCTTGAGTCCTGTGCTTGGTAGAATAGGCTTCAGCCCGCAGCAACATTGCTCAGGTTAAAGTGATTTTTGAAAATGGATGGTTAGATAAATTTCAGTGTGTGCTGGAGTAACAAAACAGACAAACTGCCCCCTTAAGGTTTGACTATTATATTTATTAGTATATCCTTATAATACTCAGTTGTATTTAGCAAAAAAACATAACTGATAGTTAATGACATAAATGATGCATCTGCACTGATGAGATGAAACTTTTGTGCTTCAGTTCAGGAGAAGTTAGAAATATTTAGTGGGTGTTTAAAATACTTCCATTTATACAAACATACTTAATAGCTTAGCTTCCTTACCATATAGTATGTGCACTATGATCTTCAGATACAGACCTGCTTAAAGCTACAAGGATAAAACATAGCTTTTACCTAGGGGCCTACAAACTCTGGAATGATGTACCTGTCATTATTAGGGTGGCTTATCAGTCTGGGTCTCAGCATTAAAATAAAGGCGAACGACTCATATTTTAAGTTTAGCATAATGTTGTTAGAGCCTATTTGGAGAAAGCTTGTCAACAATGCACCAGCTGATAAAATGGAAACACTGTTTGATTTTTGTGGTATTTTACTAAAGTATTTATTATTTTATTACAGCAATGGGCATGGTACACTGTTTGCTATGAGATATCATGCTGACTGATATGCAGGATTTAAAATATGGAAGTAGAAAATCACTTTCTCTGTTGTAATTTATACTGTAAAAATATTTTGAAAATATATTCTAAAATATTTAATGCTCAACTATAACAAATATATGTGCTGTATAGTATATCTACTAATATATTCTAGATATTCAGTGGGACCTTCCTCCCTTTAGAAAATGGACTGACAGCCTACTGGTGCTTTGAACTTGTTTGCATGTGGTGACATAACTGAGGAAGTTTACTAGCATTTTAATAACTAAACAAAAGTAATTTACTTTTTTAAAAATATTTAACTAGGTTAATGAGTTTATTACAGACCCACAAATATATTGCAATTTATTGCAATTTTATTTTTTACAAAAATAATTTATTGCAACAATATACATGCATTGCTGAATGCCTATGCTCTAGACTCCTCCAGAATTTACTCAAACCCCAACTTCATCTCCAGCCACAATCAGCACTGTACATATTCTAATTTACAGCAGATCTTATTAGCCTAAATTTTAATGCAAGGTACAAGTTGTATGTAGTCTATAAAAAACTAGTAAACAGACATGTCCATAATACAAAGTTGAAAGTTTGCCCCCAGCACTGATAAGAAATTACAAAATTGCCCCCTTGAACTAAAGGTTTTCAATAAGATTATCATCTTAATTTTGCACACCAATAAAACTCTCTTTTATAGTTATTAATCAGCTTAAAGCAGCACAGGAACAACTACATGGACAAATGCTATGTTGCGACTGCCTCTCGTTAATTTTAATCATATATATTTAATTGTCATTAAGAGATTATGCTGGTTATAAAGCCACTTATTTCTACTTACTTTATCATGCACTAAATACTTAGTTACATTTCAGCATAAACAGGAAGATGGATGTACTGTTTAAATACATAATATAGTAGCTAACTGACATGTCTCATTTAATAAAAGACCACCATTATGAAATACAAAACAAAGCCAAATCATGTAAGAAAGTATTATGCAGTTTTATGGAAAACCTTAATCTACTGGCAGCAAACTGGGTATGCTTGCAAGTAAAAGTTTTTTCTACCCATTTTCTCACTGCACCATTTATTCTCAGTCTTTTGCTTGAAACACCAACATTCATTAATTCAGTGGAATGTTTTGTCCTGCAGGCTCCCTTAATTTGCACAACATCTTACATGTAAATAAACTCAATGACATGTAATACAAAGCATAAACCTATAACATCTATGTAAAAGAGGAAAAGACCTGTTTAAGTTCTTAATTCAGCATTACAAAAGAAGAATGTTCTCTCACCAGACTGCAGAATGATCCCACTGTCTGTGTCACTGGTTTCTTCTTTGCCCTCCATGGTGAGAAAAGGACTGAAAAAGTCACTTCTGACTTAAGAGGCAAGAGGCTACAGACCTGCAAAAAGAAGATACACATTTTTCCTCTCTCCTACACAAGAACGCCAGAGTGCTCAGCCTGACAAAATGGCTCTGAGGCTAAGGATCTGCGCTGGTATCCCGAAGGTTGCCGGTTTGAATCCCTGTCACTGCCAAAAGAGATCCTACTCTGCTGGGCCCTTGAACAAGGCCCTTAGCCTTCAATTGATCCAGGGGCGCTGTACAATGGCTGACCCTGTGCTCTGACCCCAGAGGGTATGAGAAAAAACCAAGTAATTTCCTTCGGATTAATAAAGTATAATAAAAAAAAAAAAAAAATGATATATATATATTATATACACACACACATACATACACACGTCTTTATACATCCAAGAAAGCCAAAGAAAATTATCAAGTTGTAAAAAGAGTCTTATCTAAAAAACACACCCTTTATACATAAAACTACTGGAGTGTCACACTTTTGAACAACAAATGCAAAACTGAAAACAAAAACCTTAATGTATCTTTAAAATTTATGCTTACCAAAATGCCACAACACCCTTTTGTACTAATTAGTTCTCTCAAAAAATTTAATACTTAACATTTATAAAAAAAAAAACAAAAAACAACACCACACACACACACACACACACATATATATATATAATCAAGGTTTGCTCAACGCAAACACCCTGGGCTAGTTGATGATGTCAGAAATATTCATTTACGACTTGGTATCTCTGCTGAATCATTCTGTTGTTAGGTTACACAAACTTTTGGTTAAGTGCGTACATGTCTGTACTATTTCCTTGGGACCATCTGGTACATGAACAAATGCAAGATCATCCACTACAAATAGAAGGATGTGAAAGTTTCCCAAGGTTTTAAAAGATTATCTTTACTGGGCAAAGTTTGTCTAATCAACAACAGAAAAGGAGGACACACCCTAGAGCAATAACAGGACAATACTAAGCAGTTATGGCAAATAAATAAATAAAAATTGTAAGCATTTCTTCTTCAGCATGAAACAAAAGTTCAACACTGTGGTTGGGACAAAATGTGTTCCTTGGTATGTACTGGTGGGGAGTTATAATGAGTATAAAAAGGACAATATATTGGAGATTAATGAGAAGGCAATCATTTTCAAAGTAAATTACATCCAGACACCTATCAAATAACAAGTACCACCTGAAACCAAGCAGAAACGCAACACATTTAGAAGGACATAATACTGGTTTCACATCTGGTCAGACAGATCAGCATTCCCATTTTAAAATCTTAGGGTACATGTGGTGCTGTGTCTTTTATTCTCATGAAATACTTGCAGGCTCACCAACAGATGTTAAATATTCTGATGTTTTTAGCCACAGGAGGTCAGTTATATTCACAAAGCACAATATTATAGATATTTGTGTAAGAAACAAATACTCCACCAAACAGCAGATATTTTGACCATCTAGGTCATGTGACTTGAATATACTAAGGGAAACACTGAAATCTGCAATGAAATTTGTAGGATTTAAAATGATGTGCATAAAAAGGCATGCGACGAATATACTCTTGTCTACTATGTAATTTTAATCACTTTCAGTGAATAATGGTCTTGCAATGACATTTTCTAAGCCGTTTTTCTTAGCATGCTTAATGCAAATCTTGGAGGAGTGGGGCTGGAGCCTATCTCAGCTAGCACAGGGCACAAGGCAGGAAAAAAACCTGGACAGGGAGCCAATCCATTATATGTATAACACACAAACACACACCAAACACACATACTAGGGCCAATTTAGCATCGCTAATTCACCTAAAATGTAGGAATTTGGACAGTGGGAGCAACCTGGAGCTACTGAAAGAACACACAAACACCATGCAGGAAAGGACCCCAAATGCAAATCCTGGTCTTTGTAGCAAGGCAGCAGCACTAATATTGTGCCACTTAAAATGAAAATCTCTTCTGTTTTCATTTTATAGGAAATCAACAAGGCACAAATACTGCTGCTGACTTAATGTTACTTATTTGTAGACCAAATTGATTCTGAATATTTCAGTAATAAAACTCGAAGCTCTCAATTTAATTTTCTAATTAAACAATGAAATTGCGAAAGACAGAAACTTCTGACATCAAACAACACCTCACTTCCGACCCTCAATTCCTTAATGTGGTTAATGAAGAATGCATGGGGAATAAAACAAAAAAAAAAAATAGTGGTGAGGCATGTACGTTGCTGCCACCAAAACAGTTCTAGAACATGTTGCCCAACTTAATTACACACTACTTGCTCTGCTTGAACACTCACCTCTTGCTTTCTCACCAACATCAAATGCTACCTAAGGAAAGAGTCGCAGTCAAGCAAGCATTTTAATAAAGTTAATACCTGTAATTGTTCCAATAGGGGCTGACACCAAGATGTATTACTATTAGTTGTTGTTGCCATTGTAACATCTAAATAATAACAATACAAAACTGGATAGCTTTACAGAAAAGGTCTGCTAAAGAGATTTTTAAACAATTGAAATCAGGTTATCTAAAGCTATGGCCACACTACTAATATTTTCAGTTACAAATACAGACCTTAGTTTTTGTTTTTACCTTCCAAAAACTGAGATATATGAAAAACACTCTCCAATGCTGTATACTCCTAAAAACGCTAGCTTGGCATTGCAACGTGGATGCGTAAAAACAGATTTTGGAAAAAGCAGATTCTACTTGCACTCTAGTGTGTTCAGGCTTATTACAAAGCCCTTCCCTGATTGGATCCTTCTTTTTACATCCTAAATAATGTAAAAACATTAATATGGACAGAGAAGCTTTTAGTTTAAAAATATCTTTAATTGAAAATGGAGTAGTGTGGATGTAGCCTCCCTGTAAAACAGGAGTGGACATATTTGGATATTAACATGGAGGTCTGTATATCATCACCTATTCAAGTATCATGGAACTGCACATGAAGGACTAGTGAGTTATATATCTTCCATAAAAGGAAAACCAAAAGGAGGGACAAAGCAGTTTAAGATTTTAACTGCTATTTTGACTGGCATATCTAAAGGCAATATCAAAATATATTTAACATAATTCGTGCTCATGGTAGCATATGTATTAAAAAAATAAAAAAAGGGAAAAATGTTATAAAAATAAAAATATGTGTGCTGTACAACTGTATGCCCACAGCATTCACATTCATGCATTGTCTCAAATCCAAAAATAGCTTCCACACAATATTTTCATTACAGAGGTCCTGAACTGCTGAAGGTCCTTTATAATTTACTCTCCAACAGATTATCATTTTTTTTTTTTTTTTTGGAGGTGATCCAGTAAGAATACCTATGCTCTTTATGGTAATTTGTATTGTACACTATTACTTCTTGAGTCAATTAAAATCAGATAGACAGACAGATCGATAGATCTCTTCCATGATGGTCTGCAGCCAAATAAAACACAACCTATAAAAAGGGACATCAAATCCTCAGCAGCTGTCTTACAGCCATGTGCCTCATATTTTATACTTCTTAAAATACTGTACACCCATTATATTTGCAAAAAATGGCACTGTTAACTACAGTATTTAGAGAATAGATGTAAACAATTTTTAAAATAAAGCTGATTAAATTCACTTCTTCCCCAAACCATAGTTATACCCCAAAAGGTAACACTGTCCTTTTTAAAAGAGATCACATTTTATTGGATAATGGGGCAGGAATACTAAACACCAAAGAACAAAAGTCACACTAAAATCTTCCCAAACCATTACTCCACTAGGTTATTAATCTCATAAAAAATAACAATCATGTAGCTCATTGTTTCTCAGTTGTGTGTGGAGGAGAAATTGTGGCTGAAAGTTTTTCTTTGAACAAACCTGCACTCCGTGACACAGTGGCCAATTTAGAGAGGACAACCTAACCAGCATGTTTTTGGGGATGTGAAAGGAAAATAAAAATAAAAAACACAGAATACCCTAATGAAAACTCATGCAGACAAAGGGAGAACACACAAACTTTACACAAACAATGACCAGATGCAGGATTCACACTCTCAGTAGTGCTAACCGATGTGATAGCAAACCTTCTTTACCAGATATGAGCAGATTAATAAAAGTTAAGGATATGGGCCTGTTGAAGTTTTCATAAATTTGCTCTGCCTGACAAAGGAAAATCTTTAATAATTAATTTGCCTTCTCACCATTATAGTCTTGCTAGATAAATATAAAAATGACAATTCACTTATACAGGCCAAATTTACATCCCTTTAACCTCAACATTATTATATATAAGGACTGCTGGAATCATTTGAGCTTGATTCATGAGCACAATATTAAAAAATGTATCTACAACTAAACACCAAAACTTTGACACAAAACTACATTTTTTTTTTTTTTAATTATTCTATTAAAATGTTTCTGAAAATAGAAACACCACTTGATGTTCCTTTGTATCTGGACACATTAAGATTGCTAATTTTTTAAAACTAAAATAGAAAGGGTATAAAAACACTATGCTGTATATTGTAGTAACGGGACTAATTAAAACAAACTTAAAATGTTAAAAAAAAAAAAAAAAAAAATCAAGCGAATATCCCCTGCGATGCATTGGCTTTGCGTCCGTTGTTAGTTCCTACCTAGCGCCAAGCACGCTGTAAAGGCTCCGGGCTCAGCGATCGTTCTAATAGATTAAGCGGATTTAAACCACACTACTGCAACTATTCCCACTCCAACCGGGATGAGCACCGCATACAGTAAACGTTTTGAGCCGCACAGCAGAAAATGAACTTTTAAGCTTCCTTCTTACCTTTCTTATTATGATTATGCGCAGCCTTCATGCCACATTCAGGTGTTTTTTTTAAAGCATAATTTATTAACAAGGGTTTTCTTCGTGGATCGCTGTTCTACAGCACGTAAGCACGGCGCACCCAGCTGTGCATGGGTGAGGCAGAGATAAATAATACCTCCCCTTGAGCCTACTCAGGTGCAACCGCGATTCATGAGCTCTACAGTCCAGAGATCCCGCCCAACTCACCAACAAAACTGAAAACTGAACTTTCGATACTAAGAACAAAACGTGCGAGGTAAACCCGCAATGCTTATTCCCCAGTTAATGTATAGCCTTGTTTAGGAGATGAATGTACACCAAATTTTCCACATTTGTAATAACCTCCCGACATTTCAGTTTGATAATGAAACGTTGTTACCCAGCATTAAATTCTTCTGTAAAAAACTGAAGATGCAAGGTTTGTTTCTCAAGGATAGAAAAAAAAAAAAAAAACACACACACAGAAGGAGGACAAGGTCTTATGAAAGAAAAAGGCAGCAAGAAAATTAACTTTCATGTCATTTTCAGTTTCCTTGCAAACATTATTGGACCACTGGAGTGTCTTATAAAATAAACAAAATAATTCTAAACGAAAATAATTGACACATGGGAATTACATATAAACAAATGTGCAAATCTAGTTATTCTGTTTTTTAAATCGCATTTATCCAAGGTGATTTACAAGATCAGGATTCAGCTGTTCAGATTTTTTATTTAGAGTTCAAAAGGTTAACTTGCTTGCTCTGGGTTATAAAGCAAGTCAAAGAGAACCTGAATCAGAAACCTTGTGCTTTAAAATTCGCCACCTTTTTTCACTGCCTTCAATGTACATTCTCAAATCAACCAACCTATACTGTCAAAGGGAATGCAAACTCCACACAGAAGATTAACTACCAGTAAATACTGTAATTATTTAGCAGGAATAAAATAACCAATTTAGAACGGACATTAAAACCTCCTCTGATGACAAGTCACAAGAAAACACAGTCTAAAGTTGTACTGTTTCAAAATTCTACCTTAACTGCCTTTTGAAATCTGCAAAATAAAGTAAGCTTTCTTTTATATAGCAAATTTCTATAGTGAACACCCTTCTCACATAGGCTGTTCAGTGTGGGGAGAAGGGGCACCTCCCCCAAACCTCCAGTGGCATGAACCAGAATTATTTTACTATTAGTTAAAAGTGCCTAATTTTACTACTTTAGTGAAAAGAATGGCATGATTATGGTTAAACTATTATCTGGATATTTTCCTTGGGGTAGGTATGGACAAGCATCTGTTCATCCTACAGGTTTGCACCACCCCAGTCCTAGTTTGTTCTCACACTGTTCTTGATTAGCAAGCAGACACATTATCTCTTTGCTAATTATGGATATTCAATATTTTTTTAATAAATGTGACAATATTAATCCTATAAAACTATAAATTCAAAACCCCTAGTTACAGAAGGTATCACATCTGAGAAACAGAAACTTGTGCAATGTCCCAGGAGTTATTTTCAGATATTGAATTACTGCACAATACAAACATAATGACTGTAAGAAGAATAGGCAAATATTTACACCTCTGGGAAAATTAAGCAGCCTCTAGTTCAGTAGTTAAGCTATCTATTTTTTCTTTAGGACTATACTGTTAGTTATATTTTGTTATCAATAACTTAAAGCAAGAGCATTGTAAATTATAATACGAGCATTACACACAATGTTAATACAATCTGTTTTTGTATATCCACACATAAATGCCTTTATATTCACAGTAGTGTCTGCTGTGAAGCTAAATTGACCTATGTGTGCATTATAAAAATAGAAAAAAAAGCCAATATCTGTTTGACGCCCCGGTAAAAAAAAAAAAAAAAAAGAAAAAGTGAAACTTTGGTAATGAACCTCTGAGCAGACAGTATGTCATTGAATTAGCTCAAAATCTCTATTGAGCCAGCAGGTTTTAAATATCTTACTCAATTCTTATGCTACTATCCCTAAAAATAACACAAAAGTTGTTCTGTATTGCTCGAGATGGTGCTCACTGCGATTAACTTTAAAAAAAAAAAAAAGATTGTACATGAGATTATAAATAAAGTGCACATACCTGACAGCTTGCAACATATAAATGACATGTACACCAGGCAAATAACCAGCCACAAAAAAAGTTTTCCCTTATTCATTCCAACTGTTGAATACTGATATCCTATCAGAAGTGCTCAGCTTCTGTGACTACAACAGTTAGTATAAGGAAGCATATCTACAAAAAAGGAAAACTGGCATTACCATCAAGCAGTTTAGTCAAGTTAAACCACAGTGCACCCCCACTCCTTGAACAGTCTTGTCTCACATTTGCACTTTTAAGACAGAACTCTCTTTTAATACTGTACTATGCAGCGATCATGTTATATAGTTTTTTTAGACCAAACTAGAACAGAAGACTGAGGAGTTGCAAGTGGGACTATAAAATTGGGTCTTTGAATTCAAGAAAGACTAAAACACTAAATAATTTCCACAGATTAGTGTAGATCAAGGTAGTAGCATAAACCACACAAAAATCATTCAACAGATTACATGCACAGCTGAACCTGGAGTTATGGGGGTTGTTCAGGAGTCAAAAGGAATAGCAAAAAATAATTACCAGTGAAAAGCTAAAAAATATTCAATATTAACGAAACTAGCCACATCTTTGTTGAGATTAGGATAGGTATGCTGAAGGTTACAAACTTCCTGCATTTTTTGCTAATGCCTAAAAGTTTATACTGCTGGTGCTAACATTATCTGATATTTGGTCTAAAAGCAGATTGAGTTCTTTTGTGTGCATATGGGGAACTATTTACAATTCCCACCTCTATCTGCACAGCTTTCCTTTTGCCTAATCTGTTTCACCCAGATCAGGATTGTGGGACACCAGGCTGCAACTGGAATTGTGTGAGAGAGAGAGAGAGAGAGGAAGAAAAAAAAAAAAAAAAAACCACACACCACACACCACACACCTAACAATACATTTTAGAAAGGGTGTTAGTCTCTTGTAGAGCACATGCACACAACTAACTATACTCATTTGTGCCAAGTAATTCAGAGTAATCATTTAACCCTGCACTGTTTTCAGACGGCAGAATGAAAATCCCATATGTACAGTGTAGTATAAAAATATCTATGAAATAATTCATAACCGGGCAGCACGGTGGCGCAGTGGGTAGCGCTGCTGCCTCACAGTTAGGGGACCCAGGTTCGCTTCCCAGGTCCTGCCTGCGTGGAGTTTGCATGTTCTCCCCGTGTCTGCGTGGGTTTCCTCCCACAGTCCAAAGACATGCCGGTTAGGTGCATTGGCGATTCTAAATTGTCCCTAGTGTGTGTGTGTGTGTGTGTGTCTGTGTGTGCGCGAGCCCGCCCTGCGGTGGGCTGGCACCCTGCCCAGGGTTTGTTTCCTGCCTTGCGCCCTGTGTTGGCTGGGATTGGCTCCAGCAGACCCCTGTGACCCTGTAGATGGGATATAGCGGGTTGGATAATGGATGGACAATTCATAACCTCAAATAAGTAATTGCATTCAAACATTATATTTCAAATTTATAATGCTCACATCTGTCTAAAGAGCAAAGCAAAGAGACATCTTAAAATGTGTAAGTACATAAACAATGCCTTAAAAATGTACTACACCCAAATTTTGTTGCTGGACTTTATAGGTAGCAAGATAATAAGGAGAAAACAGGAACAAAACAAAGTTATGTCAACCAAAACATTGAGCCAATCAGTAGGAAGAAACAAGAAAAAAAAGCTCCAATATGCACAATAAAATTTTCTTGAAATAACAATGACCTAACACTCTTTCACTAAAGCACTGCACGAAAATGACTGGGATGTACAGAATTTCTAGGCTTGTTGTGAACTGCCTAAAGAGTGGCAGTTGGTAGATCTTTTATCTGAAATAGTCTCGCAGTTAGTCAGCAATGCTCAGCATGCCTGCCAGCTGATCATTATCAATGTTCATTATGATAAACTCATCACATCTTCAGTGGGCCAAGTAAGTACAATTTGTCAACTCATGTGGTTCTCATGGGTACCTTGAGGCCATCTTGCCACAAAAGTCAAACATGTCAGAAAGCATTCAGAATACCTTGAAAGAAATATACATAGAGTGCAAAAAGCAATCATTTAGAAAATTCTGCTGGGAGGGGAATTCTTTAAGCTTCAAGGAACAATGAAAGTTTAAAAGGAACAAAACAGAAAAGTGGGATTTTTCATTTATGATTAGACAAGTTTCATTTAGAATAATTTCACATAATTCTAAAACTATCTCCAGGATATATAAATTTTAAATTAAATTGCTGACAATAAAGGAGTGGTGTCTGACTTGTCTGCCTAGTTACCATCCTGGTATGGCCTAGTGGTTAAGCACCGGTCTATAAAGCATGAGATTATCGGATTAATTCTACTGCTGACTCACTAAGTGACCCCAAATTACTTCATTCGTTAGCACATCAATGGAAACAGTTGTAATATGTGCTGATAATTTTAAATGGATTTAAATAAACATGACAGTCAAACAATTACAATGTATCGTATTCTCATCATCAAATTGAAAAACTAAAGTAATATCATAAACAAACTATTACTGGAGTGAAGAAATAACAAAAGACCTTGACCTATAACAACAAAAGTTTAAACTTCATCTTAACATGCAAAACCAATCTCTAATGCCAACATACTGTAGGAGAGGCTTGTTTAAAACTTTTTTTTGGGTGTATGAACAAAAGTTCCTTACCACAAATACACCCAAAGCTGTTCACTCTTTCAAGTAGATTCTGTAGCATCCATACTTTAATATTCTATGTGCTATAAAAGAACTGCAGGTAAATTAAAACACTACTTCATTTGCTGTACTGGTTCCATACTTGTTAGTGCAACACTCAGTGCTACCTCAGCACCAACAGTGAAAATATATAACCAGCCTAGAATGGAATAGATGCCCATTTTTACTAAATAATCACATGCATACAGTCGTGGCCAAAAGTTTTGAGAATGACAAATATTAATCTTCACAAAGTTTGCTACCTCAGTTTTTATGATGACAATTTGCAAATCCTCCAGAATGTTATGAAGAGTGATCAGATGAATTGCAATTAACTGCAAAAGTCTCTCTTTGCCGTGAAAATTAACTTAATCCCCAAAAAAAATTTCCTCTGCATTTCAGCCCTGCCACAAAAGGACTTGCTGACATCATTTCAGTGATCCTCTTGTTAACACAGGTGAGAGTGCTGACCAAGTCAAGGCTGGAGACAACTCTATCATGCTGATTGAGTAAGAATAGCAGACTGGATGCTTTAAATGTACGTTGGGGCTTCCAGCAAGCAAGTCCAGCAAGTGCCTAAAGTTGATTCAGCTTCAGGACTGGGGCACCACCAGTGCAGACCATGCTCAAGAATGGCAGCAGGCAGCTGTGAGTGCATCTGCATGCACAGTGATGCAAAGACTTTTGGAGGATGGCCTGGTGTCAAGAAAGGCAGAAAAGAACTCACTTCTCTCCAAGAAAAACATCAGGGACAGACTGATATTCTGCAAAAGGTACAAGGATTGGACTGCTGAGGACTGGGGTATAAAGTCATTTTCTCTGATGAATCCCCTTTTCAATTTTTGGGGCATCCGGTAAAAATATTGTCTGGAGAAGAAAAGGCGAGTGCTACCATCAATCCTGTGTCAAGCCAAAAGTAAACCATCCTGAGACCATTCTTGTGTGGGGTTGCTTCTCAGCCAAGGGAGAGGGCTCACTCAGAATTTTGCTTAAGAACACAGTCATGAATAAAGAATGGTACCAAAACATCCTCGGAGAGCAACTTCTCCCAAACATCGAAGAACAGTTTGGTGATGAACAATGCCTTTTCCAGCATGATGGAGCACCGAGCCATTAGGAAAAAGTTAATTGGTAGCTTGGGGAACAAAACATCAAAATTTTGGGTCCATGGCCAGGAAACTCCCCAGACCTTAATCCCGTCGCGAACTCGTGGTCAATCCTCAAGAGGCGGCGTGGTGGATAGGGATCTGCACTGGCAATTGGAAGGTTGCTGGATCGAATTCCGTAAATGCCAAAAGGGACTATGCTCTGTTGTGCCCTTCAGCAAGGCCCTTAACCTGCAATTGCTGAGCGCTTTGAGTAGTGAGAAAAGAGCTATATAAAAATGCAAAGAATAATTATTATTAATATTAAACAAAAACCTACAAATTCTGACAAACTCCAAGCATCAATTATGCAAGAATGGGCTGCCACCAGTCACGATTTAGCCCAGAAGTTAGTCGACAGCATGCTAGGACGAATTGTAGAGGTCTTGAAAAAAGAAGGGCCAACACTGCAAATATTGACTCTTTGCATAAACTTAATGTAATCGTCAATAAAACCTTTTGAAACCTATGAAATGTTTGTAATTATACTTCAGTACGCCATAGAAGTATGGCGTACTGCTATTCTTGATCTAGAAACCTGACAAAAAGATCTAAAACACTGAAGCAGCAAACTTTGTGAAAACCAATACTTATATCATTCTCAAAACTTTTGGCCACAACTGTACATTGGGGGCTGTGGATCATCAGACTAACAGCACACATTCAACCTGGCAATGTGAAAAAATATTCCAGCATTGGGACACCATATAGATCTTACAAAAATTACACCCTACCACAAATAGGGGAAAGAAAACCCTAAGGGCCAAGTGTTACATCACTGAACCATTTTTTTTAAACATGCATGATATTTTACTATCACTTAGACATAATAATATTAAAGCAATGTTTTAGTCAGTTTGGGGTGGGGGATTGTCTCAGTGGAGATGCTCTTGAAAAGACAAAACAAACATTAATTTATTGGAAGAGTTTTGAATTCAGTGCCATAAGGCTAAAAGCAAATGCCCCTGATAAAGTACAAAACAGAAAATATTTCAGGAACTTCAACCAATAGTTTTCAACCACTGTAAACTATTAATTAATAAGCCAGCAAAGAATCAAAAGGAAGCAGAGAGACAGAGAGAGAAAGTAGAAAGGCAAAGAAAAAAAAATGCACACAACAATGTAGAAGGAGCAATGTGACTTTTGTGCTGTAACATTTCATGCTCATCAAAGATGCTCATGTTCAGCAAGTTTTTCCAGATGACTTATCTTCAAAAATACCAAGCAGAATATGTTAAGAATGACCCAACTATTGTCCAGGCTTTCACATTACATTTGGAGAGACTGGGTTTTTGAACAGTTGGTTTGCATCAATGGTCACTACAACAATTTCCTTAATTAGATGCTAATTCCTGCCTTGAATAGAATTCCTTAATAGCATTTTGTGTCCCCCCCCCCATCACATTTCAATGTTGGTCTTTAACACTATCTGAATTAAATGCAAGGTTTTTCATTGCTAACAAAAGGACTAAAATCAGGCACTTCACACAAATCTTTGCAGTCTTTGGGATATCTATTGAAAAAAGTGTTCCCAAAAATAAATAAATAAATAAATAAAATAAAAATAAGCAATTACAAAAAAAAAAAAAATATAAATCAGCTCATTCATTACCATTGTCCCAATCCATTTTCTTCACTAATCACATGCTTAAAATAACGTTGTTCAATAAAGAGAGCACAAAACTATATTGATATTTAGAGGTGTTAAAAGACCTCCTGCATGCACTGAAAGTGAATTTCCATATTATTTTTTGAATTAACAAAATGAGTGAACACAGATACAAATTCTCCTTCGTAAAAAAAGCAATAAGTTTAATAAAAGTAGAATGGAGCCTCTTTTTGGTGTACTGATTGCAGTGTATAGTTAAAATAAATTAAACCCTCTTCCATTTTGTACAGCATATTTACAAGTGAAGATTATTTTTCCATATTAGTTTTTCCATTGATAGGCAAGTCAGTGTGGTTGTAACCACGATTGACTAACTTACGTTTTAAAGTTGCCACAAACCACACTTTCCAGCATTAAAAATGAAGGGCTATAGTTAAAGAGAAGATGACAGACTATGCACCAAAGCTTCATTTTAAATCTCAAAGAAATGATGAAATTAAAAAAACAACAAAAGGTGAAATGGTTACTAGAGCAAAATAAGGGGAAAATTAAATGAATTTTAAAATACCAGCAAGCTACACCTCAAATAAATGAGTTCTTCCCCCATTCTTTTGTTTCCTGCTTCTCCAGCCCACAGAGCACGGATCAGGCACACAAATCTAGAACAAAACAAAACAAAAAAAAAAAAACCTAATCCCGCAAACAGCTCCTTTGATCAAAATCTATGGTCACGTAGAGGAGCAAAAGCTTCAGATAAGCCAGCAAAAGTGGATTTTGCCTGAAGATGAGCTGTCAGAGGATGGAGACATTTAAACTTCTTAACCAACCAACCCCCACCCACTCCTCCCACAAATCAAAAAGAAATTCAATTCCCAGGGGTTTGAGATAAGCTTTAAAAATAACAAATCATTCTGATACCTAACATAAGTCAGATTTTTTTTGTTATTACTAATAATGTTTTGGTTGCATGAAATACAAGAGAAAACAAACCAGTTAAAACAAACATTGAAGTAAATTTTAAATATTCATATACAAATACACAGTATACTTGTTTTATTTCCCCAGATCTTCATTTAGAACAAGAACTAAATAGGATCTTGCATTAGAATTTTGCTTTAGTAAGTGGCCGGTAAAGCAGTCAAGTTTGCGTTCCAGTTCATGACAGTTTTCTTTATGGGTTTTGCATCTTGCCCCTGTAACTTTGTGATTTTGTTCCCTTAGTTAAGCTAATGAATGCTCCACGATGGCCTGATGTCAAATCCAGCATTAGCCCCTACACACTGCCACTCTGTGTAGGACTAACCCGATTCTGAAGACTTAGAAATTAATGATCGACATGCCTATTTAGAAATCTCCATCTCAATGTGCTTAATTCTAACAGGTGCTTTAACGAAAACATCAAGAGATTTATGGACACTGTGGGGAATATTAAGACAATATGAATGAGCAAGCAACTCACTAACACCACTGCCTCATTTGAAACTAGAATGTGACCAAAAAAAAAAAAATCCGAATGCGAGTGTCAGTAAGCTTTGCGCCCTAGGAACCAACTTATCCAAACTATCTCTATATATAATCTTCATTTGGATCTTGATCTTTGTTAGTCTGCGAATGAATTAGAAGAAGAAGCACTAGATGGCAGTAGAGAGACAGCTAAAACATAGGCATTGCATTAAGAATCTTCTCCAGGCTTATACTACTGAAGACTGTAGTACGCCAGTCACACCTCAAAACACAGACATTCAAACTAAACAAATTGTTGTAATTTAAAATTAACTAAACAGATCTTCATTTAGATCTTGATCTTTGTTTGTCCGCGAATTCCACACATGCGTAGACCACATTCCAGTTTAGTACGTTGTTGTTACTCACGGATGTCAACAATGTGCCGGAATAACGAAAGGGGTGGTGGACAGTGTTACGCTGGTTAGCTCCTGAGGCCCGTTTAGAGAATGAGATTGCCGAAGATAAAAGGTACGTGCCTACGTAACATATGACTGAAAGAAAGACAGTGGGTAAAATGAATGACAATGTAACAGCATGTTCCGGAAATTATTATTATTACGTTGTAGCCGGCGAGTGCTGCGCGACTCACAGTTGTACCGTGGCTTGCTCACATGTCAGTGAAGTGATCCCTATTTATGCTTTAAAGAGCCTGGATACCTATGTGTCCCCCTTTTATAACCACTGCTCCATGTATATTGCCTTACTCTTTGGATTGCCACAAAACAACCTGCGAGATTGGAGAAAGGTTGAGAAGACATTGTGAGAGGAAACGACAGCGTCGTGAAAACGAGACGGACTGTGAACGGACAGATGCAGAAATGCTCCTACACTACCACATAATTACCATTCGGACAGTGATTCCAAGTAGGCTGTTCCTATCGAATCAATGTCCAAGGGTTTTCTTTTGTAATTTTGTTTCCCTTATAAAAAAAATCATAATGCTGTGCGACGAATGGCCCAGTTCACGACTGGCAGCCGCGTTTAAACAGGGAGCCCTTCACAGACAACTTTAACACGCGCAATGTAGTTGGGCGCACATGGCTAGTTCTATAATATTTCAGTAATTATTTACTGCTCTGATGCCGATCTTTCTGATCATAATAACTGACAAGAAGTATTCATAATTAATTGCAGACTTACAGTATTTGTGAGTTCCTCTGGAGTTCCTCTTTCTCTTGCACGATTTGGCTCAAAAACTAATCAGCACATTGTCATGTCATAACAGGCTTAAGTTTTGAGTTTGGTATTTTTCCGTCCAGCCGTTTTAGCTCTAGACCATCCTCAAGAAACTGTGATGCACAGACCCATCATCAAGGTTTTCGGTATCAGGGGACCCTAAAAAGTTGAGATCCATCAAAAACTAGAAGTCGAAATTGACAAATATAAAGCTTTCACTCCACTTTCACAATCCAAACATCCATGTCCCTTCTTTCCTCAGGACCTCTATTGATGCATTGTACTTTTCTAGTGAGTGCTCATTAGTTGTCAGTTCTCGCATACACAAAAGCCCACACCGACGACTGATTTTTTTGCGGGGTGAGTCACAGCACACTCTGACTGGGCTGCCCAGGGATGTTAAACTACATAACTGATCCCAACTTGCTAAGATTATGTAAATGTAGTCTATGACTGAAGATCACTAGAAAGGTGATGTAGTATGACAAGGGCTTAAGGAAACTTGCTATGTCTTCACAAGTGCTTAGCAATTTCTACTTAGTACTTGCCAAATGTATCACAGGCTAATTGTAGCAACCACTCAAAATCTGATCACAAGAAATTGCAAAAGGTTGTGAAGACGGCCCATGTCATTATGAGAACACAGCTACCACCAACTCAGAGCAATAACAGAACACAGGGACAGTGTTTTCTGGAGACTGCCTTTTAATTTTTCCTTTTCTACTTCAAAGGAAGTAGTACACAAATACAAGAAACTCCAAAGCCACATGAATCCTAAACACCAATTACAAAATACTTGGACTCCTCTCCTTAAGTTTTATATATTTTATATTCTATTTATGAATGATACTAGTATGCTTAATGATGCCTCCAAGATATTAACTTTTCACTTCTTTAGATATTTGTGCATGAAGATATGCACATCATCACTTTGCTGAACACAACATATACACCAGTACGCTTAAGCTAACATTTATTTTTACCCTCACCATAAAAAGGTACATGCATACTGGGAAACGGTTACTCCCATGCTTACCACTGCCAAAGTTGCCTCACTATGAAATCTTAGCCACCCGACAGAAGACAGGATGCCTTTCAGGGCAACTACCATAGAGCAGCCATGAGATAACTTCAACTTGATGGCACCTAACTAACTATTCCCATACTGGAAAAAAAAAAAAAAAAAGCTGAAATGTTGAATACCTAACTTTCTTTTTTTCATCATGGAAATAACTTCTGTACTTTTTTTTGTTTTGTAGTGACAAAAGGATGTAACCCTTCACACATATATATATATATATATATATATACACACACATACACACACACACACACGTATAGGTACCTACTATTAAGCAACTACTGAGGAAGGGGGTTCAAATCCCACCGCCAGCCCAATGGCTGACCATGACCAAGTAATTTTATCCACACACAATTTCAGCGTATAAATATTGCTGTACGTTTCAGGACATACTCAAAAACTATGGTAAGTTATCCCTCAAGAATGATGTTATAAATAAAGAATCAACGATGAACCAAGTAAAGCTAGACAATCTCAATAAATAAAAAGAAAACCTTTAACATGAGCTACTTTGCTGCTACTCAGTGTTACATTGTGCATATCTGAACACTTCCTGTCAACCCAGTCATCACGACTCTTGACATCTTGACATGGTGCATTTTAATACTTGCCTTTTTCAATCATATGTAAAAGAAACGAGGCACAGTGGATGGTATACTGCATTTCACTGTGCAAGTGTGCCTGTTCAGAAGATATTTCTGAGCCCTTGCATACAACTAAGCTAGTCAGGACAGATTCCTGAAGTCCACTTTTATTCTACCCTCAATCTGCTAGTGACCTTTGGTAAGGCATCTGCTATACAACTTAATACTGAGGATGCATTGTATATCCAGAGTGCAGTTCTTAAGCTATAACAACGTAAAATCGAACCACTGGTTGTTCGTATTATACAGTTGCTGTTCCAGTACCCGTTCACAAAGCAAGCAGGAGTACTCATTCTTTCTGCGTCTGCATTTAAGGCACAAAGTAAACGTCGAGGCGGATTGTCTTTTGATATGCTTACAGCTTTTGCTCAATTTCCAACCATTTTCTTCGTACTTACACTTAGTGCAAACCTCAAATTATCAAGGTATAAAATGCATGATTCATAGAAGAAAGGATTACAATGTAGCTATTTTGGGAAATGCCAACGATTGGCCCCTTAATTCCCACTCATCTAATTATGGGTTCAGCTTGGCGTGTTAAACAGATTTGTAATGATTTTAGTATCTTACGACTACAAATTTTAACAATCTAACGGGTCCATCGACTTTTTTTTCGGAGACCCCAGTCCTAGTTTTACGTGTTGCTGTACCCTAACAAATGGCAGAAGCCAGCTGTGGACGAGGCAGGTACATCGCATGTTATACTCAGTAAATGTCGTTTAGAGAATTCGCGTCACTTAGATTGCGGGATTATCCCAGGTAGTAACACTCAAGCAACAGAAGAGAACTTTTCAATTACCCACATAACCCAGTCCTGCTAAAAATCAAACCATGGGCCAAGAGTTTGGAGGCGGCAGTGCCACCGGAACGCCCATAAATGTCTAACGGAGTAATTTAAAGCACCGTTGGTATGAAACGCTAGAAACTGGAGGAGATTATGGTACAGAAAATGTTTGACTAGATGCAATTTACGAGAATAAAACTTGTAGCATGAGGTTAAATGAAAAAATTTAAACTTTCCCGAATGCATTGTCTTACCCCGTTTTGGTGCCAAGCCAGTTACGACGCCAACACGAGTTCTCTAGTTATTGCGCCATTTGGCGCTAGACTCGTACGAATGCGCATAGTTTAAAAGTAAAGTCAGTGAAACTGTGATGAAAGGTTTCCTACAGTTTTCTGTGAACAAGTATTACACACAACAAACAGCAACAGTTCTTTAGCAAACCATCACAAAATAAGTAAGAAAAAAACCTCCGAAAGTATCGGCTAATGAACCCGCCTTTGTTTTATATAAACACTTTTGACGCTCCTACCTGTTCAATTCCCACTCGAACTGTACTTTCATTCAGTAGCTTCGTCTACCTGTTGCCTTAACCCCATACACTAACCAACCAACTTTGTGGGCAGTCCAGCCGGCAGCTGCGCCGTGATTCACGGAATGTTACGGCCTGGGCCATCTGTCTGTGGGCTGTACCATTCAGAAGAACTAAGGAGAGGGGTCATATTTTTGTGTCGATGGTAACTGGTACATCTGAGAGAACGCAATTACACTAAAACGCCTCGTGTCGTAAATTATATAAACAATACTTTCACTTTTATTGAAAAATGAAAGTCGAAATTCGAGTTTTTATTTGTTTGCATTAAAGCTGTGTACGGGATTCCCCCTTTCCTCACTCAGGCGCCATGTACCAGTCAGGATTTGTTTCTCGAGTGAATGAGTGCCTTTGGAGCCGCACACGGCGCGCTGCGGGGGTGGAGGGGGTTGCTTTTGTCCCTTTCGCACTCAGAGCCCGAGCCGGCGACAGCGCTATCAAAACGTTTATTCAAAGCGCAAGTGTGCGCGACAGCTGTTTTGAAAAAAGAGTAGAGAAAAGTGATGAATGAGCAGCCTCCGTCGCCTTTAGAAAGTGCGCATGCCGATACAAAGCGAGGGTCCGCGATTTTTTTTGTTTTAATTACATCCACTCATCTATTATCACACGGCTCCTGTCGAACTATATGGGCATATCTAAACTGCATTTTCGAAAGAATCTTTTAAATAACCTTAGATGAGAAAACAAGAAATTTAACTGAACATTTAAACGAAAGTCACAAAGATGCAGAGCTAGCAGAATTTTGAAAAAACAAAACAAATTTGACCTCCCCCCGCATTTGCCCCTAAAGGTCACAGGACACTGCGCTGCTCAGTACCCTAGGCAGTCAGAAACAATAAAATAGGCGTGCCGGAGCACATGGTCAGAAATGTAAAGACCAACTCCGTCCGGCATTCGGCTGTTAAAAGGCCGTGGAGTCTCATATCTGAGTAATCTTTTCTTCCGCGTGCTCCGTGTTTGTTTTATTAATGTATGAAAGAAACTGAATAAAAAATAAAATTGTATTATTATAGATACATAAACGTGTTATTAATTCCAAAGTAAATTGCAAGGTTACAGCAGCAGACAACGAAGGGTACAAATGAATATTTAACAATAATTAAATACTTAAAAAGGTGCAAATACACATATATCAAGAATTATCTACAACTAGGTAAAGAAAGTGTAAGTATAAAGTGATTAGAACTGCACATACAGTACTTATAAGTTAATTATAAGAAACAGTGTTAAGTCACTGGCACAGTATATTGCACATAGTGTAATTTCCTGTTAATA
This sequence comes from Polypterus bichir lapradei, assembly GCA_026402145.1. Lineage (NCBI taxonomy): Eukaryota > Metazoa > Chordata > Cladistia > Polypteriformes > Polypteridae > Polypterus > Polypterus bichir. Next base: position 124,201,970 of record JANRMT010062791.1, on the reverse strand, counting down.
TGAAATTATATGTTGCAGTTTAAAGATGTAAAGTTGCATAACAGAGTGGCACACCTTAAACATGGATTTGAATTTTGAGATTTTAGGAGCTCAATAGACAGACATCTGGAGAGGCAGTTTCAAAAAGATGGTAATGCAATGCTGAATGAGTGTTTGCCAAGAACAGCGTAAAGAGGATTAAGGACTTTGAAGAGGACTATGCTATCACGGAGTTTATACTGGGTAAGCAGTGTGGCATATGACTTCAAAGCTTTGTTCTGCTTTCTTTTGAAGGTTTTTGCCTATGATAATGTGTATATATATATATATATATATATATATATATGTATGACAAATTTTTAGATCCAGACTACATGCTATGGGACAGACAGATGAAGGATCAAGTGCTATCAGTGACATCTGAGCAAACTATCCATGCATTTACTGCAATCACTGAATCTGGAGTCAATGGTAGCCAGGGCCTATCCCAGCAGGTGTGGGCACACTGCTGAAACCAACCCTGGGCAGGATGCCTATTCATTGCATGGCTCATTTTCACATGTAGACTGAGCTATCTTGCTGTCACCAGTCAACCCAACCTGCACAGGTTTGGAGTTTGGAAGGAAGCTGAAGACCCAGGAGAAAACTGACAGTTAACGAGAAAGGTTCAGCAAACTCCCAGGACCCTGAGCTATGAGGCAGCAGTGCCACTCAGGAGCAACCCAACTAATTTTGACAAGCTTATCTAGACCAATAGAATTACAGTATTAGACAAATTTTAAATACATGTTTAAAGATGTATTTACTTTTTTTATCACATTTTACTAAAGATAGAAAATTAGAAAAATAAGCATAGTGAATAAGTGCACACATTAGCTTAAGGAAACTATATTGCCACAAGGCATGGGCATCTAATAACAGAGTAATCAAAACAAAAATCACAGTTGACCAAGTTCCTGTAGCAAATAAAACTCAGTGTGATCTGCTTACACCACCCCACCCACCCTACTTCCACACGTGCTAATGTATGATGTGACACTTTGTAGAGTCAATAGTCACCATGAGCTACGTTATGGAATGGCAGACCAGGCTTAGGATTTAGCCCATGTCTATAATAATACAAATGCAAATGTACACACCCAACATGAAGTTTATATTATTCATAGACATTGTGCTTTTAATATTTGGAGCACAGTCAGATTGAGTGGCCTTTTCAGGGACACACAGTTAATCTTAAACCAAAAAAATGGGCTTAGAGTGCAGGGATTTAGCCACTACATCATACTGCCTGCCTAATTTATCAAATGGAAAAAAGCAAAAAATTGTTCCCAAGGAAAAAGTTTAAAGGAACTGAGAGTGTGAAATATGTGATTGGGTTACAACTATTGTATATGACTCACATAATGTACATAGCAGGGGCACTTAGCTCTGGTCCTGGAGGCCCACAATGGCCACAGATTTTCATTCCAACCAATTTGATAAATACAAGCCAGGACTAGCAGAAAATGAAACTTGTATTTAACTACAGTATATGGCTTGTTAGTGCTTTTTTCATCCAAGACAAATCTTTACCACATTTTTTGTGAACAATATCCATATGTTTTGTGGTCAGTAACAGATTTGTACCTCTTAAGACTTTCCCTTCTGTCTCATTTATTTCAAAACATTTTATTAACACAAATGCTTCATGATGCATATACACAGGTTTAAATAGAAGCATATTAGCTGGAGAGCTGGTGGTTCTTCTGTCATTTGCATCTCAATATTAAATGATGGCTGGTTAAGAAAACAGGCAACATTTAAATCCTTAATGCAGCTGTTTAAAATTAAAACAGAGAAGGCTTCTGAAATGTAACAATGAGTTAACTAAAACCAAGCCCTAAAAACATACAGCTTCATATTTTTCTCACCTCCCACCTACCTCTATGCCGGAAAAAAATATTAAATCAGTGTTAAGGACTCAGACAGCATCTCTGAAATACATAAAAACATTTTACAGTCCATCCCTTTCAAAGATCCAAGAGTACAGTGGGAAAACGATCTCTCACTCAATATCTCAGAAACAGAGTGAAAGGTAGCAATGCAGAGAATTCACTTAAGCTCCATATGTGCAAAGCATACAATTATTCAACTCAAAATTATGTATTGAGCACATCTGTCTCGTTTAAAATTGTCCAAAATGTTTCTAGGGCGAGATCCAACCTATGAACATTGCAATCAAGTTCCAGCCTCATTGAGCCACATGTTTTGGGCCTGCACCAAATTACCATCATTCAGGACCAAAATCTTTAAATGCCTTTAAGACAGCCTTTGAGTCACAATCCCTCCTAACCCATTCACAGCTGTGTTTGGTGTTCTTCCAGATGGGCTTAAAGTGGAGAAGGACAAACAAACTGTAATTGCCTTCACTACACTATTGGCACGCAGACTTATCTTCCTCAACTAGTAGAATCCTAACTCAGCTCTTTCAAGTCAGTGGGTAACTGATGTTTTTGAAACTGCAAAAAATCAAATTCTCACTTAGAGGATCTGTGCAGAACTGGCAGGATCTAATCAATAACATCTTAGATTAAACTCTTAAAGCACTGAAGAAGCAGATTCTCTCCTCATTTCTTTTTCTACTCCATTTATCTTTATACTGTACGCTTATTAAACTCATCGATTTACTTATTTTTACTAGCTTTAAGATTCACTCTGTTGGCCGTGCTGTCTTTCTCAGGGGTGGGGTTTGATTTGTTATCAATCCTATTTTTGTAAAAATTGATCTATTTGTATGGAATGATTAAAATAAAATAAAAAAAAATATTGCTTCAAATCTGGTTAATTCAAAAAATCTGCAGCCACTTTGGACCTCTAGGACTGAGGATGAGTACCCCTGGGATGCAGAATAAAGTACATCAGAATAAAATTATGTAAAGTATTGTATGGGAAGCTGCTAGTACCATTAATGGAAACCAAAAAAAGGGTAAGAGTAAATATTACTGAAGGTGTTGTTTGGAAAAATGACAAAAATGGTAACTAGTATACAGATAATATTACAAAATCTTCCAAGTGGAATTATAAAATAAGTTGGAAAATGTACACATGGTCTAACTCTTGCATTTGGAGACATAGTTAACTGCTTTAAGAGTTGGGTCCTTTCATATTTTTGTTTAGTTACTTCATCAGAATCGGTTATCATATGTTTAAGTATTTTTATAACACTGAGCCATATTCAAAAACACAAGTGAGAATAGATTATAATTATATGTATTAGTAGAGTACATAAAACACATTTTTAATACAATTTACAAAATCAGGTAGTTAAAAACCAAGCTCAAATAAGCATGTGGTGGCTAAAGTAGCTTTCATACACTAGATTCAAGAACGATTCAGACCCCCTTCACTTTTTACACATTTCAATACTGCCTGTTGCAGCCTTATGCTAAAATCATTTAAATTATTTTTTTTCTCATATCAACTCTCAAACCCCCAAATGACAAAGCAGAAAGAGGATTTTAGAAAGTTTTTCAAATTTATTGAAAGGAAAAAAACAAACAAACAAAAAAATATATATATTGACATAAATATTTAGACTCTTTACTCAGTACTTAGTTGAGGCACCTTTGGCAGCGAATATGACCTCCTTGGGTCTGACATGACTTTACACACCTTGATTTGGGGATTGCCTGAAATTCCTCTCTTCAGAGTCTCTCAAGCTCTGTCAGGTTGGAAGGAGACAGTCAGTGGACATCTGTTTTCTGGTCTCCCCAGAGATATTTGACTCTGGCAAGACAACTCAAGAAAATGCCCAGAGTTGTATCTGAGCCACTTCTATGTTGTCTTTTCTTTATGATTAGGATAGTTGTCCTGTGGGAAGGTGAGTCTTCAGCCCAGTCTGTGGTTTTAGAGTGGTCTGGAGCAGGTTTTCATTAAAAATATCTCTGTATTTTGCTCTGTTCAATGTTGCCTATATGCTGTCTACTCTCGCAGTCCCTGCTGCTAAGAAGAAAACTCCAGAACATGATGCTGCCACCACCATGCTTCATTGTTGGAATGGTATTACAAAGGTGATGGTCTCTCAGCTCTGTAAGCAATTCCTTCAACCTCATGGCTTGATGTTTTGTCTGATAAACTTTGTCAACTGTAGGACCTTCTATAGGCAGGCATGTGCTTTTCCTAAATGTCCAAACAACTGAACTGACCACAGGTACACTCCAAAAAAGATGGAGAAACGTCTGAAAAATGATGACTAGAATAAGAAGCACCTGATCCAGACTTCAAGTGTTAAAGCAAAGGGTCTGAATACTTATGAATACCTACGTCAATGTGATATTTCCATTTTTTATTTTTAATATATTTGGAAAAAAAATGAAATTCAGTTTTCACATGTCATTCTGGAGTATTGAATATTGCTTTTAAATGAATTTAAAAGGCCAAAATGTAACAAAATGTGAGAAAAGGTCTGAATACTTTTTGTATCCACTGTAGATGTTAGATTTCAGTTCAAGTGGTGGAAAACTTGCATTGATTTATTTATTAGTGGTTGGTTGTGTAAGGGTTATGGGTAATTGTAGTTTATATATTTTAAAAATTAAATTTTTGAAAGAAGTACTCAATGGAGAGTTAAAATTGATGTTAACAATTGCACATGTCTAAAGCTCCTGGCTATGTGTGTGACTCTGCTGTGTCTTCAATAACTTGTATTGGGGATTTGTTTTGCTATCAGGAACGACTATCAGATGGGTAAACATGAACAACATAAACCACTTTAAAGGTAAATTTGAAACAGTTGCATAGAAACCTCCTTTGTTTTAAGATAAGACGATTTTGAAAATTCACCAGTGTTTTTTCAATGAGAAATTTGTACAGTACAATGTGCTCTGTTTGAGACACCTCAGGAAAAATTCAACTTTCTTGACAACATTCTTTAAAAAAACTAGTGTACCAAATTTTAACAAAATCAGTCCACTAGAAGCCAAGTTGTTTCATGTAAGGAGGCAGACATGGTGACAACATTCAGTGCTTTTGCGTTTTCTGTGAATGCAGCTAATAAAGATCATGAGGACCTTGTACAAGAAAGAATAAGTTTGGTTTCCAAAACAAGAAAATCTGAGATAAGAAAGAATTCCAAGAATGCTGTTTCAAGTTGTTAACTCTTAGATTATTTATGTCTAAATGTACACAGAGAAAAAAAACATAAAGCAAAAGAGTAAAAAAAAATTTAAAGTGGTATTTTTTGGTTACAATGTGAGAATTAAAACTAGTACAGAAAATCACCATGGTTTAATGATGTGTATGTGAAATATGAAGGCTAGTATCATTCCCCAGGAAGAGTACCAGCTTAGCCAAGATGGTGATGACACCAAGTGCCACTGCAGGAACCCAAGAGGAAATAAAGAATGAGGGGGGCTTACTAACGGCCAGACACAACACCTGCCACACTCTTACAACATGTCATACAACTTCCCAGAGCATGCAAATCATTTTAACTGGGGTGACAAGAATGGGTGTGGTGGGTATATTAGAGCTGGACACCCTGTTTTGCTGTAACTAAACAGGCTAGGTAAATGAATGTGTGGATGAACATTTTCACGGTATAGACAGCTGAACCACCAGCTTTAATGAGAGTATTCCTGAGTTGAAATGGGACTGAAGCATAAATGTCCTTAATCCCAATTAAGTGTTCCTACTTGTCCAACTGGTGCACACCAGTCTGATGAAGTAACATTTGATGCATCTCAAATGGCAGTGTAAGTAAATTAGACACACAAGTTTGTCAGTCTAAGGTGTAAGGGACAGTGAACTAACATTTGAATTGAGTCAACTTACTACACTAATATCTTAAAATTACACACTGCTGATTGATGCACCTTACTTTTTTGCAAATCCACATTCTGGGCTATTTTTATAGTGGTACCTCCTACTTTGTCCTCACGCACCTGCCACAGTGGTCTAACATTAAAACCAGTGAGTTCTCTTACCAACATTGTTCAAGCATCCCATAGATGGATCGTGGCTCACAATGAGCAAATTAGCCAAACCACATGTTAAGCTCGTAAACACTGTGCTGTGTGCTAATAGCTCATGTGTCAAAGTCTCGCCAAAGTATAAAGTCTTTCACTAACCACACTTAATTCAGGCTCCTTATTTGTATGCACAGAGCCAACAACATCACTAGGACAGCTGACTGTGAAATGTGGTTCAGGTTCCAGTGTAATGCTGCTGTTTCCTGTCACATTTCAGCCAAGGCGTGTCACCTGGCTTATGTATATTTTCCATTTCTGTGTCTTATTTGTTTATCTTAGTGTTATTTTGCAGGTGTTAATTGTATTAATGTATTGTCATTGTTCTCTTTATTATTTACTGTCAATGTATTTATTATGTGTTCTTCTGTGTTCTCTGTTCTTTGTGGGTGGAAACCAAAGAGGTGGGACCACCATGTTGTCACTCCTGATGGATCTCCATAATCTAGTACATTGCGGCTGTGGAGCAGATCCTTTAGTGGTTCAACGATTGTTGTTGAAAGTTTTTGTTAATTCTGGTTTCTAGATTTATTGCTTCTGTTTTTGGGTTTATTGTTTACTAGATGGGTGGCACAGTGGGTAGTGCTGCTGCCTCACAGTTAGAAGACCTGGGTTCGCTTCCCGGGTCCTCTCTGCATGGAGTTTGCATGTTCTCCCTGTGTCTGCGTGGGTTTCTTCAGGTACTCCAGTTTTCCTCCCACAGTCCAAAGACATGCAGGTTAGGTGCATTGCCGATTCTACATTGTGCTTGGTGTGTGGGTGTGTGTGCGCACTGCGGTGGGCTGGCGCCCTGCCTGGGGTTTGTTTCCTGCCTTGCACCCTGTGTTGGCTGGGATTGGCTCCAGCAGACCCCTGTGACCCTGTAGTTAGGATATAACGGGTTGGATAATGGATGTATGGATGGATGTTTACTGGACTGCTAATTGAACTTGTCTGCATTGGGTTGCCTTTTTAGGCTAATTCTTTTTGCCTTTACTTTGGATTTTTGCCATTTTATGTTTTTTTATTCTAATTCAAAAACAATCTTAATTTATTAAGATTCTTCATTAGTCTTATCCTTCCAAGTTAGATGTTTTTATGGTTCTTCTTCCTTAGAGAGCATTTTTGATATTTCTTGTGTATCTTGGAAAAGTTACGTTTCTTCTTTATTTTTTAACTTTTCAAGCCAAATTTCCTATCTGGGCCTGTGTAGGCTGAAGCCTGTCTATAGGGTTTGGAGGTCAAGCTGCCTGAGGTGAGGCCTATTCTAGGCTTTTATGTATCAGCTTGTGTTTATGTGTAATTTATATTTTGTTGTGTCTTTGTTAAATTTCAATTATTATTGTCCATGTATTTTTGTGATTACTGTTGGTTTTGTTTATTATTTTGTGATTATGTACTATCCCTTTAAATGTGTGTTCGTTCCTTGTGTTATGTGAGTGGAACGCCAAGAGGCAGGTCCCCCTTGATGTCACACCTGAAGGACCGGTCTCCACCTTTATATTGTGATGGATGTGACCGTGTCTTTGTTACTTGTAGGAGTCATTATTGTATCAATTTAATTTGAGTTTTCTAGCTTTGTGGATTTCGTGATTTGGTTTTGGATTTTGAGTGTTGGATTACAGGTTGGACGTAGATTGCTTCTTTAGGCAAATACTTTTTTGCCCTTCATTATTTTTTCTTTTTTGTGCTTCCTTTTGCATTTTCCACAATACACCCTTAATTTATAAAGATTCTTGTTTTGAATGTGTCTGTTGAAGCCAGAGTTTGATGGTAATCATCTCTCTTGAAGAACATTTTTTTATATTTTTGGCCAGATTTCCTTTTCTGGGGCTGCTATCTGGGCAGGTCAGGGATTGTCTTGGCTTGAGTTATTTGTCTTTTTTCCATGTCTGTGACTCCATCTCACAACGCAGGCAGACTAGGGAAGGCCTGGCCTGGTTTATGAGTCTTTTCTAACCCTCACAGCCTTTCACCATTTTTGAGAGCACTGAATCATAACAGTCCAAAACAACATCCAGTAAACTCAAACAGGGCCAGGTTCTAGGTGTATTCCATTTACAAGTCAGATTTGTAAAGATGCAATATTTATAAATATCAAACATAATCACAAGATAGTTGTATACTTACCCAGAATTAGAATTTATTAGGGTGCTGATTTTTCATTTTGCAGCTTTCATGATCTGGTTTAATATTTTTACTCTGCACCATTTCAGTCTATGCAGGACGATTTTTCCATTCACCTTCTTCGAACACACTGGCAACAGCTGGAGTGGTGTGGACTTTAAACTAGTTCAGTTCCTGTTTGTGACCCTAAAGCCAATGTCACATCATGCAATGATGTTGCCAATTGCAGTTGCTAATCTTATTGCTTGACCATATCAATTTACATGACTAAAAATCAATGGGCACATCAAATGCAGCGACTGTGTCACAACTTTCCAGCACAGTCTTGCTCCTCTCCCCTTTCTCTGACAGCCAATAACATGTTGCCTGACAGAGCCTGTGCTGCACAAAGGACTAACAGGTACGTCGAGTTCAGCAGCTGTCTTTGTACTTTTTTTTGTTCTTTTTCCATTCTGTTGTGGTTCATGAAACATGAGACATTAGATAAATTAGCTTCTCTTCTGTTTGTGAGGTCCAAAACACCCACATTCCTTATTCCTCGTCACTGCATTATATGCATTGTACTTCCGGCTGAGCAGTCAATGATCGTCAGCTCTTATGCATACAGAGTTCACCCCTAGGACTAAATCTCAGTGAGTCAGTAACTAGTTGGAGTGATTCATTGGGTAATGTCACACTCTGCAGCAAGCCTTTACAATAGCATTTAGCTGACTGCCTGTGACTAGTGAAGATTATGCAATTAAAGGCTACAAATGAATACCACTAGAAAATCAATTTAATGTGGCATGGCCTTTAGTTCCTCATTTAACAAGGCTGTGGTTTAGGTGTAAAAATGATCTGTAAACAGTTGTATCACGACTTGACCTTGAAGGTTGATGTGGATAGAGGTATTAGCCAAGTATAAAATAATAGCACTGTTAATAAGTTCTTTCATTTTCTATTTTGTCAAATATACAGTGTTTGTTTCTCTACTTAGTACAAAAAGTGAATGTTGCACAAAACAAATGCAATCTAGACAACTAAAGTGAGATTTTAACAAAAGACTGCAGAGAAATAAAGCTGTACACACAGACCTGTCAACTGCATGACAACACATGCGGTACACATAATTTGAAATCATGGCCTTCCTGCAGCTTCGTAGCCCAGTACAGATTCCATAAACCAAGCTAACCAAACCAAAATGTTTCACAAATGTTTCAAAGAAACCCTAACATCAACAAAGGAAATGGAGGTTGTTAATGTCAAAGCAGTACTGGGAGCATTATAAATCCCCCACTATAAACCAATTGCTCAGTGCAATGGTGATAGGCCAGTGTCAAAATCTTCATCTAATCTTCTATACTAATCTGAATTATTATTATTATTATTATTATTATTATTATTATTATTATTAATTATTAATCTCAAAGTGCTCATCCCATATTTCCATTTTTAGACCCTCCAAATGTTCACTTTTGTTTTACAACCCAACATGCACTGCATCAGTCCAAGTAATGACTTCCTAGCAAAAATAAGTGGGAAATATAATGTTCCAGAGTGAAAAGGATAGTTACAAATCATTATTGATAGTTTATAGCTGTTTAACTATCTTTGTATAAAATTATTTGTGAATTATGAGTAGCCACATCCTAGTCTGGTCTGGCAACTGTACGCAGACCACATAGTTATATGGCGTGTGGTTAAAATGTCCCAGATCATCACTGGAGCCATGGCGTCATCTATACAGGACATTTATGACAAGAAAGGCCTGAAGAAAGCAATTTCCATCATGTCAGAGCCCACACACCATAGCAACAAAGTGTTTGCATCCCTGCCACTCAACAAGCACGTTAAAGTCAAGAGAATGGCAACCAGACTGATTCTAGGAGGGCAAGGAAAGATTAATGAGGAAACTGCAGGAGTTGACATTTTTCCACATAAGAGAAATGAGGTTTTGTACATGGTATGAAAGAAGTGTTTGAGATTATAAAGGGAGTAAGTAGGTTGATGGAACTCAATACTTGCTTTTACCATTTAAAAACAATTCCACGCATCAGTGGCATTGTTGCTCTCATTCAGTTGCTGCTGGATTCTTCCTATGTGGAGCTTTCACACCCTCCTTGTTTAAATGTGACCTTCCTCCAGGGACTTTGAATTCTTCTAACAGTCCCAAGACATGCATTCACTTTGATTGCTGACTTTAAACTGGCCGTCTGAGTGATTGTTCCTGGATTAGTGTTGCTTACAACTATTTGAGCCTGTCTTCTCCCTTGCGCCGATTGCTGCCAGGATAAACTCCAGCTTCCTGTGTCCTTGTGATGGATAAAAATAGTCCAGAAAATGGATGGACTGATGAAAGTCAAACATTTTTTCATTGCACAGATAATCGTAAATATGTGGTGTGGTTAAAAGTAGCAACGTAAGCACTTTCAAATAATAATGTTATTTTGGAGTCACTCAGTAAAGGGGACTAGCCAAGCTATGTTGGGCTGAAGCAATTGTTCACTTCAAAAACCTTTATTATGAGCACAGCCGAGCTAAACAATGACACAGAAATTAATGATCATTTACAGAGGAAGCAGCACAAAGTCAGGATAAAATGAAGGGGTGAATTGAGGTAACAGAGGCCTTTACATAAGGCTGCTACTGTGTGACCGAGCTGTCTGCGATGCCGAAGTGAGTCGGCCCAGCTGTGTCTTAAGAGCCTTCTCTGTTCACGCCACTTATTTAGAGTCTGCTTGGCCATCATTTCAGTCAAGATGATTAAAACCATTTATAAAAGCATTGATAAGCAATTGAAAATACTATCTGAGCTTCAGAACTTTTACTTGCACTTGTAGTACAACAGATCTAGCATAAATCAGTCCCAAATCTTTAATATTGTGTGGGTATTTAAGTTAACCTCATGCAGCATATGTTAAGAAAAAAATCTAATAACAGGTTGAATTTTCTGAATGATGTGATAGGTGTCTGAATAAAAGGTATACTTCTAAAGTTAAAGGATAATTTTGGTATTATTGAAGTCAAAGTTATTTCTTCACAATCATGACATATATTAATTTTTCAAATGAAAATGAATTTTAAACTGAGGCATTTTTTTATCAGTTTAAAAAAATAACTAGCACAAGCTGAGTGTTCTACTTGTCGCGCTGCGTGTTGCATTTAAAAGCCTGTACAGCAGCTGTCCTTTTGTCTCACTGCCTTGTCTCGCGGGAGGTTAAAGTGTCTCAGAGAAAATCATGTATCGTCTCCTTCCAAGATTTTTTTTTATAATAGAGAGATGTGCCTTCCATGTTTCTGAGGCATACTTGTGGCATCAAAAGTAAACTGGAAATAGTACATTTAATCTCAGATTTCTGGTACTATTTTCTCAAGGTAAGGATACATTTCTTGCCCACTTGTCTGTTCTCCGTGGGCATTGTGAGTGAAATTATTCTGCCCCTTCTGCTTATAAACCTACTTTTGCTTCTGCAGTTCTGCTTCTTCAGTGGTTATGTTCTATAATAGCTTATACCAGCAGCCAAATCATATGATATTTTTCCTAAATGGCACCTACGTTTTTTAATTTTTATGGACAGAATTTCTAGGTGCAGCCAAGGAGTGAAGGGTCTCCAGTTTGGTGGCCTCAAGATTGCACCTCTGCTCCTTGCAGATGATGTGATCCTGTTGGCTTTATCAGACGTTTATTGGACTTTGACCTTAGAAACGCATTAGGGTGATTTGAAGTTGACTGTGTAGCGACTGGGATGAGGATCAGCACCTCCAGTTTCGAGGTCATGGTTCCCAGCTGGAAAAAAGGAGGAGTACCCTGTCTGGGATGAGGTGCTGCCTCAAACAGATAAATTGAATTATCTCAGGATCTTGTTTAAAAGTGAGGAAAGAACAGGAGATTGACAGGCGGAATGGAGCAGCATCTCCAGTCATGCAGGCATTGAACCGTTAAGTCATGGCCAACAGAGAGCTGAGCCCTCGATTTGTGGTTGCCCTACATTCCTGTCCTCACCTATTGTCACAGGCAGTGGGTAGTGATCGAAAACAGCAGAAATGAAATGAGTTTCCTTCGGATGGTGTCTGGGCTCAGCCTTAGGGATAGGGTGAGAAGGCACATTCTTTTCACCTGCTACATTCTGTGCTATTTTACATAATAATAATACATTTTATTTATATTAGCATCTTTCCCATTCTTAAAGTGCTTCACAGAAATCTAGAAAGAACAACAGGGCATATTTAATATTGGAAACAAATAATATCAACATAAAACACTAAATAAGGATAAATACTGGATGTACTAAGCATTAAAACAGAAGAAAAGACTAAGTACTACAAGAAAACCCTGAACAGAGAACATAATGTGCGATACAAACAAAATTACCTTGAACACCTGAACAGGTAGAGTCAGAATGGCAGGGAAAGTTAAACGCCCTCGTGAATAAACAAGTTTTAAGTTACCGGTAGAGCAAGATTCACATTAAATGGCAGTGTTTTGTTGAACAGTGCACATAACAGTTTAATTTTACTTTGTACAAATAACGATACATGTGAACTGAAATGATTACACTGCATTGTATTTTTAAATAAAAGCCATAGATTTCTGAAAGAGCAAAGTCGTTGTGTGCATGTACAATAAAAGAAACAAATCAGAAAATTAAAAAGGCAGAGTTTGCAATAAAGAGCCACAAACCAATTATTGAATTTTATAGCACATGATAAGTGAGGAAACATTAATAAAAGAACTGAGGGTGTTTTTGAGTGAAAACAAACTGACGCTCACTAATAATAATCCGTAAATTCATGGAGACAATTTGCAGACTGCATGAATACCCTAGCACTGTGAGACAAGAATAATTCATCTCTGTCCTCTGCAAAAAACATCTGCACTAAACTTCATCTTGATTAAAACTGAATGCATACCTACCTCCATAGTATGCACGCGCTCAATATTTCTCCTGCTAGACCACTGAAGCTTACTTGTGCATTATTTTTTCAGCAGCAGCAGAAGATATATTTACAAAATACTGAACTAACCTCCTATTTAATGAATGTATATAAGCGATTGTAAGTGTGACTTTTTCTAGTTATTATTGTCTAATTGTTTACAGAGCACAAACAGCTGTTCACGTCTGGGATTGAACATTCAATAATGTCAATAATGGTGACAACTTTCCGAGGTGGAACTGCACCCCTGACCCTGAAAGGAATCTACAGAGGAAGAAAAGCTGAGAAGTGAAAATGGCTGAATCTTACAAACAAGTTTGGTTTTATGTTTGGCTTGGGATATGCTGTTGCAATATGTCTGCAATCTCAAAGACGTGGATTAATACTCAATAACGTTTTGGCAGGAAGAGTAGATATACAGTATTCAGTAAGTTTTAATGGTTTTTTACATTGGGACCCAGGTACCTTTTGAGTACATAAGATAACACAAGATCAGGCTAGTTAGGTTTTTAAATTTGTAAAGTATGCTTCGCTTTAGAACACCATTTTATTTGTCAAATTAATGTATTACTTAACTTTGACTTGAAAAATACCGAACTTACCCCTAATGGCAACTAGCAAGACTGGCCAAGTAATTGTGAAGTCCAATGCTTTGCACACATTTTAAGACCTTATAGCTAAATTCAGGTCTTCTCCTTGAAGTCCTTCATAGCACTAACAGGTTGAAGAGCTCTTTTTTAATCACTATTACTTTTTTGACTGAATACTTATACACATTTCCTATTTCTAGTAGCCACACTTGACATTTATATTGATTGCTTTATTCAGTATTTTATCTTGCAGTTGTGAACCTCTTAAACCATGAGATGGCTGAGGGCTGCAGGTATCCATGCAGTAATAAGACTAGTGACAGTTTTTAGGACTAATATGAAGTCCTTTATTAACTGGTGCATGGAAATGGCAAAAAAATTTATATTCAGATAGGAAATTGCCAACAAGGATGAGAAACTTACGCCAACTGTCACTAAGACATCCATCTATTATCCAGCCCGCTATATCCTAACTACAGGGTCACGGGGGCCAATCCCAGCCAACAAAGGGCGCAAGGCAGGAAACAAACCCTGGGCTGGGCACCAGCCCACCACAGGGCACACACTAGTGACAATTTAGGATCGCCAATGCACCTAACCTGCATGTCTTTGGACTGTGGGAGGAAACCAGAGCACCCAGAGGAAACCCACACAGACACGGGGAGAACATGCAGACTCCACGCAGGGAGGACCCAGGAAGCGAACCCGTGTCTCCTAACTGTGAGGCGGCAGCGCTACCCACTGTGCCACCGTGCCACCCTTCACTAAGACAAGAGAGGAGGTGGCAATGTAGTTACTGGAGTTTGTTTGTTTGTGAAGAGAAACAGCTGATGGAGACTCTTTAAAGAAGAAAAAAAATAGGAATTTTGGACAGCAGCAATGAAAAAATGAAATGTGTTCAAGGAAACAGGAAAGAACAGCCAAGGAAGGATTCTACCACCAGTACAAGCAGTGGTGTGGTGGTCTGGGCAAACCTCTGTCCTGTCATACACACCACAATGGAAAAATATTTAATAAGCAAAAATGTCTCCTTGAAGAAGTAAAGAAAAAATTTTAAATGCTCCAACTTCCATAAATCTACACTCATCGGCCACTTTATTAGGTACACCTGTTCAACTGCTTGTTAACACAAATATACAATTTACAATACAATTTATTTTTGTATAGCCCAAAATCACACAAGAAGTGCGGCAATGGGCTTTAACAGGGCCTGCCTCTTGACAGCCCCCCAGCCTTGACTCTCTGAGAAGACAAGGAAATACTCACAAAAAACCTTGTAGGGAAAAAATGGAAGAAACCTTGGGAAAGGCAGTTCAAAGAGAGACCCCTTTCCAGATTGTTGGGCGTGCAGTGGGTCTCAAAAAGAAGGGGGTCAATACAATACAATACACAGAACAGAACAAATCCTTAAAACAGTACAAAAATAAAAATTTTACAATTACGGAGCAGAATGTAACAGTAGATGATATAACATAATATGATTTGGATTTGTTGAAATATCTAATCAGCCAATCACATGGCAGTAACTTAATGCATTTAGGCATGTAGACATTGTCCAGACAACCTGCTGAAGTTCACACCGAACATCAAAATAGAGAAGAAAGGTGATTTAAGTGACTTTGAACAGGGCATGGTTGTTGGTGCCAGACGGGCTGGTCTGAGTATTTCAGATACTGCTGATCACCTGGGATTTTCATAGACAAACATCTCTAGGGTCTACAGAGAATGGTCGGAAACAGAGAAAATATCCAATAAGTGGCAGTTGTCGAGGCAAAAATATCCTGTTGATGCCAGAGGTCAGAGGAGACTGGCCAGATTGGTTATAAACTGATAGAAAGGTAACAGTAATGAAAATAATCACTCCTTACAAATGAGGTATGCAGAAGAGCATCTCTGAACACACATGTCAAACCTTGAAATAGATGAGCTACAGCAGCAGGAGACCACACCAGGTGCTAGTCCTGTCAGTTAAGAACAGACAACTGAGGCAACAATTCGCACTGGTTCATCACAATTGGACAATAGAAGATTGTAAACATGTTGCCTGGTCTGATGAGTCTTGATTTCTGCTGCAGCATTCAGATGGTAGGGTCAGAATTTGGCATCAACAACATGAAAGCCTGGATACATCCTACCTTGAGTATCAACAGTTCAGGCTGGTGGTCGTGGTGTAATGGTGTGGGGGGATATTTTCTTTGCACACTTTGGGCCCCTTAGTACCAACTGAGCATCGTTTAAATACCACAGCCTACTTGAGTATTGTTGCTGACCATGTCCCTCCCTTTATGACCACAGTGTACCCATCTTCTGATGGCTGCTTGCAGCAGGATAACGTACCATGTCACAAAGCTCACATCATCTCAAAGTGGTTTCATGAACATGACAATGAGTTTACTGTACTCAAATGGTCTCCACGATCACCAGATCTCAATCCAATAGAGTACCATTGGGATGTGGTGGAACAGGAGATTTGCACCATGGACGTGCAGCCAACAAATCTGCAGCAACTGCGTGATGCTATCATGTCAATATGAATCAAAATCCTTGAGGGATGTTTCCAGCACCTTCTTGAACTTATGCCACAAAAAATTATTGCAGTTCTGATGGCAAAAGGAGGTCCAAGGAGGTACTAGGAAGGTGTACCTAATAAAGTGGCCAGTGAGTGTATTTTCTAAATCTGCTTATCCAGAGCAGGTCACAGGGAACCTGAAGCCTAACTCGGCAAGCACTGAGGCAAGGCAGGAACCATCCCTGGACAAGGCGTCAGCCCATCACATACACACACACACACACACACACACACACACAATAGGGACCAACTTAGCATCACCAACCCACCACCTTCAGAACAGTTAACCCAATCCCAGAACACCCTAAATGTTACACAATGCATACGTTTTGTAACTTGTTTAAAAATAAAGGTTTTATTTTGCCACAAATGCAATAATCAGACAACCAACCTAAAAAGAAAGTTTTCTGTTATTTCAACATTGTTCACCATTTTAGGATTTAAATGTGTTATTGTAAGATTTAGGTTATATTGTAACTTTATATTATAAATAATTTATGATATTTGACTTGGTACATGATATAACTATGTAGCAATATGATTGTGACTTTTTGTGGTTTCTCTGCACCACCCTTTCCCATAGCAACCAAAATGTCAAACTCTGCTTCTGCCTAAAATATCTGCTTCTCTGTTGAACAGGCCCTGCCCTCCCCCGGGTATTCAATTTTAGAGGCAAGGATGTAGAGGCAGCTAGTTAAACGCTAGAAATGATGGGATAATTTAGAATTTTAAGGAATATTTACTATTTAAAGCTTGTGTGAAATGTGAAAGAATAATTTTAAGCATTTCTCTAAAGTTTCCTTGTAGAGTAATATTCATTTGTCAGGGTTGTCTTAACGTATGGGCACAATGGGCACTGGCCAGAGGCCCCAGGAGCCCAAGATGTCTCTAATGCCTATGTACAGTATGTTTCTGTTTTGTTATCAAAAACAGAGCCCCAGTACACTACTTTGTCCAGGGTGCCTAATATGCTGGTAAGACAGCCCTGCGATTCATTCATTTTCAAAACCAGTGCCTTGTGGCGGTGTGTTGGTTAGCGTTGCTGCCTCACAACTTTTGAAGCTTGGCTGTAAATCCTGCTATAGTTTTCAGTGTGTCAGGCTGCACATCTCAAGAGAAACTAAACTGGTCACAAAACATCACCACCATCATTTAAAAAAAGCACAGCAGCTCCTCAAGAAAGTGTGGTATGTAGAAATAAACACTGGTGAGCTTCTTTTGCAGCACTACTGAGAGCGTACTGACAGGAATGATCACCGTCTGGTATGGAAACATCAAAGCCCAGAAAAATAGATCACTAAAAAGAGTGGTGAAGCAAGCACAGCACATTACTGGTTCTATTCTTCCCACAATGCAGGCCAAATAAACCACACAGTGCTGAAAGAAGACTCATGCAATTTTGTGCGAGACCCTACTCATCTTGGGCACAGTCTGATTTCCAAACTGAGTTCAGGCCATTTGTACTCTAGTATTAAAGTTAGCACCCCCTTGCTTCAAGAAAAACGTTTACCCTCTGCAGTCTGTCAAATCAATAATGTGGGCCACAGATGAAATAAGTAAACTGTACTTTAAGGACACAAAAAGCACCCATCAGCGCACTACCATGCCCTGTATTTGTACTGCTTTGTACTTGTTTTGTATATGGGTGGCGTGTACTGTTTTGTGCAATTGACTGAAAAGATCAAGCAAGATCTCCTACAATATGTGCAAAAGGCAAACAAAGAATGTTAAATCTTGAATCTTTCTCAGTTTATACATTTTCCTTACCCATCCCAGAAATGTGCAGGTTATATTAACTGAAACCTCTGCATTGGCCTTGTGATGGACTGCTGCACCACCTTGGCTCGGTTCCTCCCAAATCTCAAAGATCTGAGTGTCCAGTGAATTGGGGAGTCTAAGCTGGCCCGGTGTGTGTGTATGAATGTGCAGAGCAGTGGACCGGCCTGCCACCCAGAGCTGGGCCTAATGCTGATGGCTTGGGCTTTGGGCCCCAACTACCCTGAAGTGATAGCTGGACTTTCCAAAATCTCTTAGTTGAATATAAGTTTTGGGGTATTTTTGTTTGGAAAAGGAACAATTAAAATGGCAGCAATAATTAGTAAATATTTTTTTTTTTTGTCCAAAATAAACAGACTTATCTATCACATGGTCAGGAAAAAAAAATACAAGGCCAGCCTTTTGTGTGCACCTGCAACAGCTCCACCCTACATTCTGCTCACTAGCAGTGCACTGTTATTCTTGATTTTGCAGATACTTTTCTCTAAGGCAGCTTACTAGAAATTCAACACACTGTAATATGCTTATATTTGAGGAATTATCAAGAAAGTACAATTTTAACCAGCGATGGAGAACACTATTTTAAACTAAAGTACTGGATGCAAGCTAACAGTACTAAAAAAGTATACTTAATTAACCAGGTGGGGACAGCATAACTGAGCATTACCACAGGAGATAAAGTCAAGTAGAAGACCCAAGATGCTTCATGAAGAGGTACGTATATTGGGAGTAAGTCTGAGGGATAAAAGGAAACCACATTCTACAGCAGGGGTGTCCATACCCCCTAGGCATTTCAGGGGATGTATGACAAAGAGGAAGGCTGCATCGTGAGTCGCCAGAATTGAGTGAAGTGCATTTGTCTGACTTTATCGTGGTGCAATGGGTGTCTTGCAGTGGGTCATTAATGAATTAAAGCTCCTGCACTGTGATTTGAAAAGAATCAAGCATTGCACACGCAACTTGCTCCTGCGAATGAGCCACAGAAATGCACATTCAGTCATGAGATCCTTTACAATAAAGGCAAATTACTTTTTTTTTAAGAGAATGGAATTTGGGTCTTGCAACGTTCCACAGAGAAGGTAGAGGTCTAGTATTGATTTCTGTGCAAGCCCCGATTGTGAAACGTCACCGATTTCAAGGTTTGACTGACGTTTTTGGCGGGGTTACTGAACTGGATGCAACATCTGCTGCTTAGAGTCAGTCCATCTCTCGTGCCAGCAGTCCTATCAGTAGTGTAGCAATTTTAACTGTGTGGCGCATCTGTTTTTGAATTGCAGTGCTTGCTAAAAACAAAGCTTGTCAACTGTGCTTCACTGTTTAGAGGTGCGCAGCCATCTGTTGCTTCACTGGGATCTAGAAACCCCCAAACTCCTTGATCGCTGAACATGTACTGTATCATTTCCTTGTAGTTGCTGGCCAACCCCCAGATCGTCTCTAAGATTCACATGGGGACACATTTACAAGATTATTGAGATTTGTGAAGGTAAATTGCTCAATTTATATTTAAATTGTATGCACTAATTTAAAAGCCTATTTTTTTCGAGTTCCATATATGGTTCAAAAATTAGAAATTTTACTTTTTTATCTTTGCCCTGCGGTGGGCTGGCACCTTGCCCAGGATTTGTTCTTGCCTTGCACCCTGTGCTGGCTGGGATTGGCTCCAGCAGACCCCCGTGACCCTATGTTAGGATATAGCGGGTTGGATAATGACTGACTTTTTCATCTTGAAATGTAATATTATTTTGGTAGGGGGTGCAAACATAAATTAAATATTTTCTATGGGTACGGAGCATAGAAAAGTTTGGGATCAACCAGAAAGGACTAAAAAAACAGTGAAAGGAGGCTCGGAAAAGAGATTTCTTGGAAGGAGGTATGGAGATACGAGAAACCAGAAGAAAAGGCACACTCAAAAGTGCCATTTAAGTCATTTACTCCAATCACACATGGAAAGGAAAAGAATGATTTCACAATGAAAGGCAGTGTTTGCTGTTTGACGCTCTTCTTCACAAGCACTTGTGAATTTGACCTGCCAGCTCAGAAATTGGACTTAAAACCATCAAGTCACAGCTTACTGTGAATCTTTAATATATCAAGTGTTCTTTACTTTACATATTGAGCATCTCACAGAGTTCTGCAAAGCACAATTACAATACCATCTAATTAAATGACGATGTTACATTAAACAAATGCCAGTATGCACAGGGAGGGGCACTGCATACATTTAAAGGGCAATGCAGCGGGTGGAAATGTTGGTGGATTCCTCACTGGTGTGTCTTCTGTGTATAAAGTGAGTGTTTTCATCCTGTTCACATGGTCTCCTCGCTGCCTGATTTTTACATAAAAGTTATAGGCAGTGTGGCTTAACGGACAGGTTGATGGATCTTTAATTACAGATTATCTGTTCATTCTCGACCTCCAACTCACCCAAGAAAGTCCCTTAACTGTCCATACTCTGGTAAAATAAATAAATAAGTGAACATCTGTAATGTATCCCAATCTTGAAAGTTGCCCTGGGGAAAGACATCTGTCAAATAATCAAATAAACAAAAGTATTAATAAAATTGCTTGTAACTTCCCATAAATGTTTCTGGGATAGACTCCAGTACCCTGAAACCCTATACTGGTTCTGCAGGATCAAATATGAATGCATGGAAGATTAAAACAACACAAGAACCTGAAAAATTCCAGGTACACCTTATAAATATTACACAGTGAGAACTGCTTGCATTGAAATCAAAAAGAGACACCAAGGGGTCTTAAGTGTAAGCATTTCAGAAAGTGGACTGTAGTACTAGGGTGTTGTAATGTGTTAGCCATAATGGATGAAGTGAGAAGTTAAGCAAAATGACACCTTTGATTGGCTAATTAAAAAGATTACAATATGCAAGCTTTCGAGGCAACTCGGGCCCTTCTTCAGGCAAGATGTAATACAGAAACTGTATCTAAGATGTCTTACTTAAAGGTTTTCCAATGCTATATCTGTCCTGGTGTCTATATAAGCACAGGGAACTCCAGTTTCTGTATCTTGCCTGAAGAAGGGGCCTGAGTTGCCTCGAAAGCTTGCATATTGTAATCTTTCTAGTTAGCCAATAAAAGGTGTCATTTTGCTTAACTTCTCACTACAGAAAGTGGACCAAACAACAATCAAAATGTATTGGTCAAGGGATGTAGTATTACACATACTTAATAGTACCCAAGACCTCCATGAAATGCTAAGATGTCCCCCTCCCTTTTGTAACACCACCACCTACATTCAACACATTTCAAAGAAAAAGGCTGAGGAAGGCCTTGGGATGAAACACCAGCAAGGCCATCTACTGGGTAAACAGATACACCACTCAGCAGCAGCCGCTCAAAAGTGCTGTCAGCTTTCTTCAGAGTCACTCTCACTTTCACTCTCACTCTCGCCAGACACATATTCTGAAAATGGTGTGCAGGCATAGCAGAAACAGTCCATATCTTGCCAGCACATTGGACAGTACACTGTGAAGCACTCCTTCGAAGGGCACACAAAGCTTTCTTCAGTCTCTGGTTCAGAGCACACGAGGCAGCGCCGGCTTATCAGACGCTGCAGTATTGGGCTCCGCATGTACAGTCTGCCAAGCCAAGTGCGCACCTGGTGGGAAAAGGAAGATTCGGGAGGAAGTTTAAAAAAAAATACTAAAAAGAATACAAAGTGGAGTATTAAATCGAGGGAAACCAAAGTCTCTAACATTGCTGAATGTTAATACGGAAAGAGGATTGGAGACAAGAATAAACTGTTGTAACCAGAAAACATCAACTCTTATCAAAAACAAAATAGTGAAGAGAGTAACTAAAAAATAAATATAGAAAGAGGCAACAGGGCACAAACTGTGTGGGCAAGTCATGCAAACAGAAAACTGTCCGAACACAGCAGCATAGAAGAGCTAGAAAAGGCAGAAGTGTCAAACACAGCAGGAAGCAGCTAGACGTTTTAGGAGATAACGGAACAATCATTGTCTAACATTCATCAGGGCCTCTGATGCTGTGTTACATTTGAACTGAGAGGTTGGAAGTTTTAAGTTCCTAGTTGGTAATAGTGTGGTGCTGAGGTGTCACCCATTGCATGGCTGCACTCGGGTCCTAATCTGGGATCCTGAGTGTGTGCTCCTAACCTAACCTCTCTCTAGTTGGAATGTTCAGCTGGAATGCCCCCACAAGTCAGATTTCCTACTTGTAATCTCAGGACTGGTCTGTCAAGTCCAAGTGTGTCCAACTTCAGATTATGACATCAATCACTCACCTCAGAGTACTGCATCCTCAACCCATCCTTCTGCTGATACCAGCATAGGAGAGAGTTTCCCCCCACCCACAATTACAGCAGCCCAGGTAAGCAGAGAGCTGAGGAGACTACGTGCCAGCAAAGCGGTGGGTCCAGATGGAGTGTCGCCACGACTGTTGAAGGCCTGTGCGTTGAAGCTTGGGAGTCCTCTACAGCACATCTTCAACCTGAGCCTGGAACAGGGGAGAGTCCCAAGGCTTTGGAAAACATCTTGTATCACCCCAGTCCCAAATGTATCACATCCTGGTGAGCTGAATGACTTCAGGCCTGTCGCACTGACATCACATGTGATGAAGACCATGGAGTGGCTGCTGCTTCACCACCTGAGGCCACAGGTCCACCACGCCCTCAACCCTCTGCAGTCGCATTCCAGGAGAAGGTGGGCGTGGAGGATGCCATCATCTACATGCTACACCGATCCCTCTACCACTTGGACAGAGACAGTGGTACAGTAAGAATTATGTTTCTGTTTTTCTCTAGCACCTTCAACACCATCCAACCTCTGCTCCTTAGGGCCAAGCTGACAGAGATGGGAGTAGATTCATACCTGGTGGCATGGATCGTGTGGCATGGATCGTGGACTACAGTATCTTACAGACAGACCTCAGTATGTGCGTCTCGGGAACTGCAGGTCTGACATTGTGGTCAGCAACACAGGAGCGCCGCAGGGGACTGTACTTTCTTTGGTTCTGTTCAGCCTATATACATCGGACTTCCAATACAGCTCGGAGTCCTTTCACATGCAAAGGTTCGGTGACGACACTGCTATTGTGGGCTGCATCAGGAGTGGGCAGGAGGAGGAGTATAGGAACCTAATCAAGGACTTCAACAATAAGATGCTGCAGATGTTCTACCAGACGGTTGTGGTGAGTGCCCTCTTCTACGTGATGGTGTGCTAGGGAGACAGCATAAGGAAGAGGGACACCTCACACCTGGACAAACTGGTGAGGAAGGCAGGCTCTATTGTAGGCATGGACCTGGACAGTTTGACATCTGTGGTGGAGCAACGGGTGCTGAGCAGGCTCCTGTCAATCATGGAGAGTCCACTGCATCCACTAAACAGTATCATCTCCAGAAAGAGGAGCAGGTTCAGCGACAGACTGCTGTCACTGTCCTGCTCAACTGAGAGACTGAGGAGATCGTTCTTCCCCCACACTATGCAACTCTTCAATTCCTCCCAGGGGGTAAACGTTAACACTACACAAGATTATAGACTGTTATACCTGCCTCGCACTCTCCATCTTGAATTTTTTAACTTGCACTGCTTTTTAATTGCTTTTTAATTAATATTGTTTTTATCAGTATGCTGTTGCTGGAGTATGTGAATTTCCCCTTGGGGATTAATAAAGTAAGTAAGTACAGTGATCCCTCGCTATATCGCGCTTCTAGACTTTCGCGGCCTTACCCTATCACGGATTTTAAATGTAAGCATATCTAAATATATATCACGGATTTTTCGCTGGTTCGCGGATTTCTGCGGACAATGGGTCTTTTAATTTATGGTACATGCTTGCTCAGTTGCTTTGCCCAGTTGATTTCATACAAGTGACGCTATTGCAAGATGGCTGAGAAGCTACCCAATCAGAGCCTGTATTACATATTAAATAAAACTCCTCAATGATATACGATATGCTTCCCTTGCGGTGCTTCACATACTTTAAAGCCCAAACAGCACGTATTGATTTTTAAATTGTTTGCTTGTCTCTGTCTCTCTCTCTTGCTGACATTCTCTGCTCCTGATGGAGGGGATGTGAGCAGAGGGGCTGTTCGCACACTGGCCTAGAGGATACGGACGATCCTCTAAAAAATGCTGAAAGATTACCTTCACATTGCTGCCTTCCTTGCAGCTGCTTTGTTCGGTGGTGCCTCGCATACTTAAAAGCCCAAACAGCCCTATTGATTTTTGATTGTTTGCTTTTCTTGCTCTCTCTCTCTCTGACATTCTCTGCTCCTGACGTGCGCTCCTTTGAAGAGGAAGATATGTTTGCATTCTTTTAATTGTGAGACGGAACTGTCATCTCTGTCTTGTCATGGAGCACAGTTTAAACTTTTGACTAAAGGGTGTTATTTCATGTCTAGAGGGCTCTAATAATGTTAGAAAATGTATTTACAAGGTCATAAATAGGTTTTCTATGCTGTAACTGCAAAAATATTCGATTTATAAATAAAGAATCCTACTTCGTGGAAATTCATTTATCGTGGCAGAGTCTGGAACGGATTAACCGCGATAAACAAGGGTTGACTGTACCTACTTACCTACCTAGCCACACACACACACTCACCTACCTACCTACCTAACTACCTACCTACCCACCCACCTACCTACGTACCTCACAAACGTTAGTATTACACTGTTTACTAGCACTTCTGTCTCTATTGGTGTCTCATTAAAACAGTTGAACACACAGTGCTGTACAACTTCTAACTGTGGACATGTTGCTACTGTGTTTGGATGTGCAAAATACTGTGTAATGCATTGTTAACAACTAGTATTTATTCCAAAAAAGCAAACACAACAAAGGTTTTCATGGAGGAGTCAGTATTGCTTTTCCAAACATTTTACTGGAACACGGTCAACTCGGGTGTGATATCATTCTCAGCTCCAACATCCAGATTTTGTGGTGAATGGAATGTAACATGAGGTGAAGACTGTGGGTGGCTTTAAGCTCAGAGGTCTCCAACAGTCTGAAGTGAGTAACATGGCCACTGCAAAGGTACGAAGGCTTTGCACCACAGTTACAGCTTTTTAGGAATTTATTTGCAATGGTTGCCAACATTAATATGTTTATCAATTAATGGAAAGATCTCTAATCACAATTCCAAAGATAATGTCTGGCTACATGGAGGAAATCAAATTGTTTGTAATATTTTGCTTTATATTGTCAGACCTCTATGAGATTAACAATGGTTGATAATATGGGGTCACCACAGAAAGCTCTTGAGAAGGGTTCAGATGCCGACCTTTGGACTTCTGTGATTCAGAACCTCCACTGAACAGCCAATCGTCTGTTTGGTTTATGTCATGACTTACACAGCACAAACTCAGAAGGTGGTCTTCCTGCAGCACAACATGACACTTACCGTATGCTCATTTGCCATTATTCCTCCTTAGTAAGGTAAGTCTCCCACAACACAAATTTTAACCATAATGTAAAAGTGTTTTATGACAACAATGTGTGAAGTATGCCTTGAAATGACTGAGCATGTTGCATAACGTGACTGATAAGTAATGTAAAGGCAGCTACACATAATCAGATGTGTGCAATTTGATTGGCTCATCAATGGAACACAGCTATGGAGGTTTGCAGCTCGAATCTGTTGGGAAGAGCAGCTTTGAGAGACCCTCTAACCTCAGGAAATGAGATCTGTGAGTGAAACTGAGGACAAGCTTACAAACCTTTTCAGTTTTTAGTTCTATAAGTTTGGAGTTAGGAGTGAAGAATTAGCAAGGACTTGTCTGACAGGAACTCAGTGTTTATTAAAAAGGAGGTGGAGGTACAATAGATGACTGCTGTGCCAACATTGCTGTGGGCAAATGCATTAGGCACCCCTCAAATAATAAAATCACATTATTTGTGTGTATGAAGGCTCAGAGGAGCATTAGAGTTTGTTATTTTATGTGTTCCTACCCCTGTGGGTAGAGTGATGGCTCTGAGGTTAGGGATCTGTACTAGCAATCGGAAGGCTGCTGGTTCAAATCCTGTAAACACCAGCAGTGACAATGAGCAAGGATCTTAACCTGCAATTGCTTTGTCCTGAGTATGACGTTAACCTGCATCCAGCCCTGCAGGGAAAACTTGGTGGTTGATGGCAGCATTGGCTCTCCAGCCTCGGTAAAAAACCTCACACTGTTCCAGTATGGTGCTGAGTTGTCACCCGTTGCACAGCCGCACTCAGGTCTCAATCCTAGTGGTCATCGTGTGGTGGGTGCGTCAACTCGCTCAAATCAGAGCATGCTCCCAACCTCTCTCTCTACCACTTTGTTCCTTTTTATTTAATAAAGTATTGCTCAGTGTATCTGGGCTACCATTCGGGCGCTGGAAATCTGCTCCAAGGTGCCCCCTACTGGTTAAAGCAGCTAAAACTCACATTAGCTCAGAGTGCCTGTTCTGTAATAAGCCTGAGAAAGTCTATTACAAGCATTCAGGACACTGCATACAAATTAAATGCATTTTATCATTGTGGAAAGCAAGATGTAAAAGTGTCCTCCCAAAGCATTCACCCTGATCAAAGCTGTAGTGGCTCACGGAAGACTGCCTTTGACCCTGCCATCAGAAGTTCCTCTTCCAGTTTACCCAACCACTTTCCACATTTTATATCAACTGGTGCTTACACATTTAAGTAGTATTACACATTTTCTTTTCTTTTAAGTTTTCTGCTGATTTTGTTAGAGGAGCTTTCTTCATGATAAATTCCAATGTATACAAGTTTCAAAAACCCTACAAATGACAGTAGTGATAATAATAACAGACACTCCTACAATATTTGGACCACAGAGTGGTGTAGTGGTTAGTGATGCTGCCTCTAGTCCTGACTTGCCAAAGAAAGATAAGTGTCTTTGATTGGCTGGCTGTACTATATTGTTCCACTATCAATGACAATACACATGTTCATATGTATGACCGGCAAAAGCCCACAGTGTTGCTGAAGATTGATTCTGCCTCACACCCGAAGCTGCCAAGATACGCTTTGTATTTCAAGATCTTGCATTAGAATAAACAGTTTGAATGGGTGCTATGATAAACATACTGTAACATATTGAAGCAGCACCATGACACAGCATGGATTCCTGGAGTCTGACTAGGATTCTTCATCCCTGTTCTCACATGGGGTTTCTTTAAATAATTAAATTTCCTGTCACTCCCCAAAGACATCCAGATTAGGATGATTTGAAACACTAAATTATTCTGCTGCTAGTGACTGTACCTAAAGGTGGACTGGCACTAAGCACAGGACTGTACATAAGAGAGGCCCCATCCTATCTGTTAATCTGTTTAGAATAAATGGACACAAAAAATAATCACAGATTATTTTTATCTAACAGGCAGAGTGGTGGCTCTGAGGCTGGGGATCTGAACTGGCAATTGGAAGGTTGCCGGTTCGAAAACTGTAAATGCCAAAAAGGACTCTGCTCTGTTGGGCCCTTGAGCAAGGTCCTTCACCTGCAATTGCTTCGTCCTGGGTATGACGTTAACCTGCATGCATCCCTGCATGTAGGCTCTCCAACCTGCAGGGAAAAACTTGGGGGTTGGTGGCAGAACTGGCACTCCGGCCACCATAAAAAAACCCTCTGAACTAGTGTGGTGCTGAGGTGTCACCCGTCACACAGCTGCACTCGGGTCCTAATCTGGATCCTGAGTTGGTTTGTCATGTGGTGGGTGTATCAGTGTGTGCTCCTAACCCCTCTAACATTTATAAGACAAGAGCATAATACAAAAGACAGCACTGCTCAGTTCCACCCATAAACTTAATAATAAGAGTAATATTGAGAGGTTATACCATAGAAATGATGTCTAGATGACACACCACACAAATTTCACTATATGAACAAATAAATAATCTAAAGGAAGCAACAATGAAGTAAATTAGATAAAGAGAAAAAAGTACTTATGAAAAATGAATGGGCTAGGCTTGTCTATATACTGTAAGTGGACTTGCCTAGAGCAGCATTTGAGCAATTACAGCTGGCCCAATGTTCCACTTTAAACTGTTACATAACCTATTAGAAACTTGATGACAAAGCACATCATCCTATCAATCATGTCAAATGACTGAAAGTCCTAACCCAGACTGCCCACTTGTATTGCTGTGTACTCCTTCTCTGCGTCAGTCTCTAGCTTTTCTGCACAGCGTTGCCACTACACTTTACCCGTTCGAAGTGTGGATCCCACCCTTGTTGCGATGTAAATTGCCATAAACTCACACCACAAAGCATCTCAGTTTGAAGATTTGCAATGTGGCCAGCTGTGAACCTGCAGCTAATAGGTGATCTTCTTCAGTCAGCCACGTAGAGGTGGCCTCTGAACACTGTGAACAGAGCGCACCTCTCCAAACTTAATCTGTACACAGTCCCACAAGCAGGTCCTCCAACTTGTAAGGGAAAACTTAAATTGTAAAAAATCTCACACTGTTCCAGTGTGGTGCTGAGGTGTCATCCATTGCATGGCTGCACTTATGTGGCAAATCCCTATTTATCTCACAGTGGGCTAGCTGGTAGTGGACGCCAAAAAGCTGACATAAGTCAAATGCAGTAAGTATTATACAGGACTTTAAGTAATCACTTGCTGGTTATTTTGAGTTTCTAGTGTTACAAAATGCATTTCAGGCAGAGATTTGCTGGCTCCGTTTGCACAACTGTGAGCTGAGCTACAGAAGGACTTGAAGGAAGGTCTGAAGGAGGAGGAAGGATTAAAGGATCTGATGACTGCTAGGAAGACAACCTCTACAACGCATGTTCTTTTCAGGAAGGCTGCCTCTCACTCCAGCCATCCATATTCAAATCCTGAGTGACTTTTCCCTGTATACAAATCGATATTTGATGTACCAAAGTCATCTGTTAAACAGAGTAACCCCCTGCAGATAAGTCCATCCTCAAGTGACCATGATCAGTCCGGCAGTGTGAAAGGTATCATCTAGTAATGTCCAATGCAAAGGTCACATATTCACCAACATCAAAGTAGTGTCATTAAGGACAATTGAGATTGCTGCAAATAAAACCACTGTTACCTCCTCATTCTTGTCAGTATAAAATACAGCAAAAATTTTAAGATTACCTTTTTCTTGCAGTGTGGTACACATGCCTTTTATCATCTTGAATGAACATGGATTCTTTTAATTTTATTTGTGTTTGGTGAGATATTTAACCTTTTCTGAGCTGTATTTGAATTTGTCATTTTCAAATATGTTTGTATGTTCTTCTGTCTCAGTGGGCACAGGTGTTGGCACCATGGCCACCATCTGTCTTTGTGAATACCTTTAAATCTGCCTGTCTGATCAGAGAAGACAGAGAGATTAATGAGCAGTGGGGTACCCCTAACTCTACATTTGCCAGGACAAAATGTAAGGAGGCCATATTAAAGTGCAACATTCTGCAGTACTTTAGTTCCTACATCATTTTAAGTTTCTTTTATCTCTTTATTGTTGGCCCCTCTTATCTGTGTCTGGATGTCTCACTTAAGTGGAGGTACAGGTAGGACAAATATTCAGTAGTAATCACTCTGTCAGAGCTTGGCGAATTGGCAAAGAGAAACAGGAAATGCTCTAAACTTAAATTTTTCTTACATTTACACGTTAGGAAGTGGAGAATCTCCATGGTAGTCCTTGGCATTGCTAGGATATTGTTACTGCTGTTACTGAGGATTTGGAAATCGTAGAGGGAGAAGTACTGCTTAGATTAAATAGGCTAAAATCAAAGAAAACACCAGACCCCATTAAAATGTACCCCCAAGTGCTTAGGGAGATTAGCAAGTATGTATATAAACCCTTGAGTCATATTTTTTAGGAATTCAGTGTACATTGAGGAAATTCTGAAGGACTGGAAAATGAAAGATATTATCCTGTTACATAAAAATGGTGATTGGGTAGATATAAGTAACTATAGGCCAGAATGTTTAACATGCCTCAAAGGTAAATTAATGGAAGGAAATATTAAGGAAAAGATTGAACAACACATGGCAAGAATAGGAGTTTTGCTGAATAATCAGAATAAGGTCAGAAGAGCGAGGTCATGTTTTACCAACATGCAGGAATTCTATGAGGAAACAACAAAGGATACATTCAGAGTGGAGCATTTTTATATTATTTATCGTGACTTTCAGAAAGCATTTAAAAAGGCACCACATGAGAGGTTGGGCATCAAATTAAAAGAAATGGGAGTTCAGGGAGCAGCATGTACAGTAGATGAGTGCAGAACTGGTTCAGACACAGGAATCAGAGGGTGGTGGTGCAGGGAACCTTATCAGAATTGGCTAATGTGTGGTGTTCCGCAGGTGTCAGTCCTAGGGCCACTGCTAGTTTTAATATATATATAAATGATTAAGATCGGAATATAACTAACAAGCTGGTTAAGTTTGCAGATAATCTTGAATCTGTTGAATTATTACAAAGGGAACAGATAGCATACTGACTTGGGCAGATTTGTGGCAAATGAAATTTAAAGTAAGTAAATGTAAAATATTACACATAGGAAGTAAAAATGTTAGATATGAACACAAAGGGAGGTCAGAAAATTGAAAG
This sequence comes from Polypterus bichir lapradei, assembly GCA_026402145.1. Taxonomy (NCBI): domain Eukaryota; kingdom Metazoa; phylum Chordata; class Cladistia; order Polypteriformes; family Polypteridae; genus Polypterus; species Polypterus bichir. The sequence goes on along the minus strand of JANRMT010062791.1, from coordinate 124,171,493 downwards.
TACACCTTATGAGAAGGAGTCGAAGTGGAGTCAACACTGTCAACTTCCAGACAGTGTTCAGAAGTCATTAAGAAGGCTAGCAGAATATTAGGTACAAGTCAAAGGAGGTTGTGCTGAAGCTTTATAATGCAAGTACTGTGTGCAGATTTGGTCTCCAGGCTAAAAAACTGACATGGCACTGCTGGAAAAAGTCAAGAGAAGAGTGACTAGGTCTGCAGGGGATATGTTATGATGAAAGATTAAAGGACTTGAGCCCTTAAAGTTTAGACAATGTAGATTTAGAGGTGACATGACTGACGTGTTCAAAATTATGAAGGGAATTAGTAGAGTGGCTTGAGTCTGTAACTTTAAAATGAGTTCATCAAGAACAAGGGGACACAGTTGGAAAGTTCTTAAAGGTAAATTTCACACACAATATTTTTTTTCATACTGAGAACTATAGACACATGAAATAAGTTATCAAGTAGTGTAGTAGACAGCAGGACTTTAGGGAACTTCTAAATTCAACTTGGTGTTATTTTGGAGGAATTACATGGACTGGATTGGCAAGCTTTGTTGGGTAGAATGGCCTGTTCTCATATACATTTTTCTAATGTTCTCATTTTCTATTAGATGTGGGTCTTGAATATTTGGGATTCAATGATGAAAAGATTTTTTTTATACTATCAAGCATGTCTTAAGATGCCCTAGAATGCTCATTGCCATAGAATGCTGTGATGGTCACCAGGTCTATGACTGTATGTTCTATCTGATCGTGAACGCCCCAGAAGTTTATTCTTTCCATTACTGCTGTTGAGTGGAGCTTTTAAATTTTCTTTCCTCCAGTATCAACGGACTAAATCCCAGATTTTACCTTTAATAGACCCTACACTGTTATACCCTGTTTCACAATGCATTTAATGTAATGTTTGTGTTCCAAGTACATACTTTTGTATGGTTTAGCAATCCAATGTTAATAGATTGTACATATGGATTTCTGCACATGCTCTGAGCCTGTACTCTGTAAACATCACTTTTACAAAAATAAATTAGAAGTAAAATTGAACATCAACCCTGTGACATGCAAAAAATGAATTTCAAATCCATTCTGACAAGAGAACTTTCACACTGCTCATATTCACTGCTGACACACAGAAGAGTTAGGGTGGAACGGGAGGTATGTCTGCTTGGGCAGACTGAGCAGGTCCACCTTGCTGACACACACCAGTTCCAAATGAAGAAGGTCCTTTTGTCTCCAGATGAGGAAGCAGAGGATGTAGCATGGGGAATCACACATTAACAGGGAAGCAGCTGAGCAGACAAAACTGTTAAAAGAAATGACACTTCCTCTTATAACAGGTGAACACACTGCCTGCTTACATAAAGACTATGGCAGGTAAGGAAATGAAGTCCTAATGGAGGAAGTCCAAAAATCACAGAGAGAGGGAGTGGACAGGGAGCACAGAAAATAAATGAATTGGTGAATGAAGAAGTCTAATCAGTGAGAACAACACACTTCCTATAGAAGAAAAAGCAAACTGGGTTTACAGGAGGAAATAAGACAAGGTTGTGTACACACCATTATTGTCCCCAAGCGAGCACTTCTCCTGACCCTGGAGCGCTGTATTTCATTATACATGCAACGCTTCCTGATACGCTCATTATAGAAATAAAGTGTGCGTTTCTTCTCTTGCTGTAAAGGAAATGACAGAGAAAGTTGAGTAAAATCAGCAGCAGTCGCATTTGAAAATTGCTCACATTCAGTGCCAGCCTCACCTTTGGGAAAAAGAAGGCAGCAATGACCCGCCGAACACGCCTACAATACACCTCAAAGCAGCATGTGATGAAGAGAGCCACTACTGGCAAGATGGTCCAGAGGTACTGGATAAGGGTCATCCTCCTGGGATCTGGAAGGCAATCTGCAGGAGGTAATGGGAACCATTGCTTTTGTAGACTCAAATGCCCATAAAACCATACACTTTATATCAGGGGGAGAGAAGAAAGAAGATTGTTGCAGACAAACTGAGAAATACAAGACAAAGTAAGCAATGAACACACAATGTGCTCTGATAATTTAAATAATTTATAGGCTGGAGTGAATTCATGAACCAAAAGGAGGAAAGCTTCAAGTAGGAGATGGACACGACTGAGGAGGCTTTTAAACTACCATATTATACTTCAGTTATTTCTTCTAAATGTGAAAAAGGGGAAAAAGACAAGAACAAGATGAAGAAAGTGAGTGCCTTACGCAAGTTGTTGCTGGTCATGGTAAAATTGGATTTCGTCTTGAAGGCACCTATGGTCTTCCGCAGGAATGAGGCCAACATTGATGTTCCACCCACCTTGATCTCAACGTGATGACCACCTGGGTTTGAGACAGAGTGCACAGTGGTCAGCATTAGGCCTGGTTTCTGAAGTCTACATAATGGATAAGGTCTTAGACGGAATTAATCCAAACCTTTAAGACTGATTTGGTCATTGCCTGCAATTTGATGACACCAGACTGGCAACTTCACTACTACTGTTTGGGGTTTGCACAATTAAACTGAAACCTTCCTTGGGTGTGTGGCGCTCCCGATATCTTTGCAAAAGGACAAAGGTCCAAGTCTTTAGAGTCCTGGTGCTTCCTGTTTTGCTATATGCTTGCGAGACATGGATACTATCCAGTGACCTGAGACGAAGACAGGACTCCTTCGGCATGGTGTCTCTTTAGAGAATCCATGGATACCGCTAGTTTGACTTTGTGATGAGTGAGTGGTTGCTCATGGAGTCCTGAATGAGGCACATTACCTGCTTTGTGAGGGAAGGTCAGTTACAGCACTACGGCCATGTAGCACAATTCCCCAAGGGTGATCTGGCTTGCAGGATCCTCATTGTCGAGGACCCAAGTGGATGGACAAGGCCAACGGAACACCCACGTTACACCTGGCTGTGGCAGATAGATGGTCATTTCTGAAGGGTGGTACTCAACCACCTGTCTCCCAAGGTAGGGTTGCCAACCAGGATAACCCGAGCTGTTTCGTTGTGTGGTGGGTGCGGCAACACGCTATGACATGAACAAAGAGAGGCATTGCATTGCCTGTCCGGGGCAGGAGGCTGGTGTGGATGGGCAATGTGGCAGGTGCTACATTGGGACTGGGGTTCTAGCAGCAATGGAGGGAAGTTCAACAGAAGGGCAACAATCGGGATAGTTACTAGTTCTTTTCCAAGTTAAGAGGACTTAAACCACTGGAGGGCAGTGCCAGAGATACCCAGAATGTTCTTCATTCTGGACAACAGAACATCATGGTTGAGAGTGTCAAATGCTACACTAAAATCTATCAGAGTTAATATTCTGCTTTGCCCAGAATCATTACTTACTGAAAGAAGAGTCATTTTAGAGCTGTGCTGTGTTCTGAAAACAGACTGAAAGTGCTCCATCAGTTTATTACAAATTGAGTAACTAGTGAGTTGGAAGGCCACGACATACAAGAGAACTTTAGACAGAAGATTTAAGTGAGGGATTAGCTGTAGATTGTCGAGACTGTCAACATCACGACCAGACTTAATTAATATTGGGCTTACAGAAGCATTTTTCAAAGTAGTTAACACAGAGCTGGTGTCAAGGGATGTATTCATTATGTCATTACAGTCTGTATTATGACTTGAAGGATCGCTTGAGAAGTGTGGTGGGGATGGAGTTCAATACACAAGTAGTAGGCTTCGTCTTACAGAGCAGATCATTAATAAATGGGGAAGAAACTGGTGAAAATTTGGAAAAAGAACTGGATGGAGAAGGAAGATGGGAAACACACAAAAGGAGGAAGAACTTGTATTAGTTGAATTATTTCATTTTTTAATTTTACCATGGAAAAGGTGAAGGTATTTTTCAGTCTTCAGTTGAAGAAGTAATCAGGGCAGACGCAGGTTGAAGTAGTTTATTAGCTACAGAGAACAAAACCCTCCGGTTATCATGACCACTCTTTATTATCCCACCATAGCGTGCACTCATGGCATTAGTTAGAAGCCTTTTGATGATCAGAAAAGGCCTGGGTATGCACAGTGAAGCCAACCTTACTCGACAATCTCTCAAGGCATCAGCCAGCTGCTTTCATAGATCCTAAAGGAGACCTTCCTGTGTTTTCAAAGGAGCTATTTTATCTAGTTTTAAATAAGCGAGTCCTGCGTTATAGCGATCAACAAGACTATCTAATGTGGATTTTAAAGCGGAAGACAGAAAAAAAATAACAAGATTTCCTAAAGTTAAAGGGAGTTCTACTCAATCCTAAACCAAATGTTGAAAACGTCAAAAGCAAATGAAAAGACATTCAGGTCACAAAGTGAATTCTTCGTATTGATATCTAGAAAGACACTATCTATGGCAGAGTGCACAACCAACATGAAAGTAGCACACAACTATTTCATTTATTTACAAAACCGTGAATATTTTAGTATTGTTTTTTTGGTCATTTTTATTTATATATTAGCTATATACATTTTTTTCATGCTGTTGGAATGGCACCCTAATTAACAAACCTTAAATTTTATATTGTAAAAACGCCAAGAATTTGGTGCTACCTACTGTTTAAAAACAAATAGGGAGATACAGTGGTACCTCGGTATACGTCTGCTTTGGAATAAGTCCAACTTGGTATACATCCTGTTTGGACACGAAAAATTTTGCTTGGTATACGACCTTTTTTTTGGAATACGACTCGCGTGCTACCCTTATTTTACCTCTCTCGAGACAAATCCACGACTGCCCACAAGCGTCAGTGCGCCAGTTGCTAGCATTCAGTGAACAACCTGCGCTATAACTCTCTGTGAATTTTCACGTGTGTGGTATAGCGGGTCCACAGCTCCTGTCAAAGCCCAGTTTTAAAGTGCACAGGTGAGAAACCATCCGCATTCGTGATTGTTCCTGGGGCTGCTTATCTTGATAAATAGAAGCGCAAGTCGGCTAGAAGGGGAGGAAAAATAAAGAACGGACGGGAGGTAGAGAGAAAGAGAGAGAGAGACAGAGTGAGTGAGCGAGTGAGCGAGCGCGTGCATGCATGAAGTGGCTGAAGTAGGCAGAGTGAAGGTCAGCTGCAAGTAGGGCGACTCCCCTGTTGGGAAGCAGGGGGGCCGCCAGGTAAAAAGGCACCGGGCTTCTTCTTGGTTTTTTTTTTTTTAAAGAGTGCTTCCTGCTGTATTTTAACCTCGCTGTTTTTAAGAAGACTTTTTTCTATTGTTTTTAACTTCCACGTTTCACTTCTGGAATCACTTATGGATTATTTATTGGAACTTTGGAGACCGCACTTTAATTTGAACACCTTGTTTTGTTGATTGTTTTAATAAAAGCACTTTGCACTTTTTCACCATCCCCTTGCGTTGTTGTTACCGATGAGCTTAGCAGTGAGGCACATTACCGACGGTGTTGGGTTCAAGGGCTCCCCGACAGTAGATGGGAGCATAGAGCAAACCCGCATTATCACAACGTGATTTTGTGTTTTTTCACGTAAATTTGAAATGATTGTTGAAAAGTATGAAGGTGGCATGCGTATCCGGGACATGGCTGTTGCATACCGTTTGCCGAGAACGACGGTATCTACGATTGTGAAAAACAAAGACGTTATTAAAAAGTAAAGTGAGGTTAAATGTTCATTTATTTCATCTAATTGGTTTTGTATTTATGTATTTTAGTATTAAGCAGTGTTTAAATTATTTTATACAACCCCATCAATGTATAATATGCCAATAAAAATAGAATTTTTTTTCATGGGAACGGATTAATCATTTTCCCATTATTTCTTATGGGAAAAATTAGTTTGGTATACGTCCTGTTTGGTATAAGTACAAGGACCTGGAACGGATTAAGGACATATACCGAGGTACCACCGTATTTATCAAAAATCAACAAGACTATTATATGGATTCAGAGATGGTCACGTTTTTAAATTATTTGTTTTTTTGGTTACACTATTCAGTACAGCAACAATTTATTTCTTGCATTAGAAAACAAAAAAACATACAAGGAATGCCTCAGTGGGCGTTTAACAGGCCCAGTTTTTTGGCAGCCCCCCAGCCTTGACTCTCTAAGAAGACAAATACAGATAACAAAATGTTTGTATCAACAGTAAAATTGCAGGACATGTCAGAGGGTAAAGAAATTCTGATCTTTTATCCTTCTTCTATGCCTCCACTCATGGTATTATCCCCATCTGCTCAGTAGTTTTGATTGCAGAGCAGCTATTGATACCATCTGTGTATGCCAGAACATTCCCAACACTCACTTTTGAAGGAGTACTGCACAAAAGAGTGCTTCCTAATGATGTAAAAAATCCTGTAAAGCATCCAGTCAACCAGTAGAAATACGCTTATAACACTGGCCAGCGATATAATCTGCAACATGCTCACCATCTATGAAAGAAGTGAAAGAGACAAGCAGAAGGTTAGTCCCATATGCCTTCAGTATATGCTGTCCTCATGCCCCCCAAAAGTAAAATAAATGAATGGCTTGAGTTTCCTCTGACAGGCTGGTATACAGTACGGCCTCTCACTGGCAGGCGCAGACAAGACAAAGGGGTAAAAATAACTTTAACCAGAGAACCTAAACTGCTGATCCTATGGTTCATCAGCATAGTTTGGAAAGCTTAGATGATAACTTGGCAATACCATTAATGGACTCTTTTCACTGTGAATTATGAGGGCAGCTAATGTGGAGGAGCCAAAGTAGGAGCTCAGTATTCACCATGGAGCGCATTTCAGACGAGTGCATGGAGAGGCTCCAGGGGAAGATAAAGTCACTGCATTCTGCCCGCCTCAATGGTAACAGGTATCTTTTTCCCTGAAAAGACAAAGAGAAACAACCATTTAAAATGTCAATGAGTTCACGATCCAGCAACATGACATTAATCACCATACTTCTGTTTTTGTGATGCCACGCTGAATGTGGCATTTCTTTTACAGCTGAACAACACGGGTAATGTTCCAGTAGCAACAGAAAACACAAAGTGTACAGACAAAGTAGAACACAGTAATAACAATCAGAAACTTAAGAAACACATTATATACACAATAAACTCAGTATACATTTTATTTGCAGAGAACCTAAAGAAATGCTGTAACTGTGCAAATGTGCACCAGGTACCATGCTCTGATATTCTATTGTGTTTTGTTGCCAAATGTAAGCCTGCTCTACAGCACATGCCAGATTTGTTTCTGTCCTTGACTGAATAACCATTGACTGGACTGATAGCCAGACATCATCTTCATACTTGCATAACCAGTGTCCACTAAATATCCAATTCATTTCACAGATTTGGAGATTATTGATTTAACAAACACCACACAGCAGCTAAGACCTAGGTGTAATCTAAAATTGGATGCCTAATTGAAAGTGTAGATTCTTTCCATAAGTTGAAGGTGAAGAATGAAAAAGCACATTCTGCTCCGAGTTTCATGATTTGCCATTTATTAGGGTGAATGTAGAAGATATCTAAGAGAAAGTCTTTAATTTAGCACAAGGGAAAATCTTAAGATGTAATACAAATGAAAAAATACAGGAGTAAAGAAAGTCCATGTCTACCTAAACATGAGCTTCTGCCCACACCTCTCAACTGTAAATTCAAAAGCCAATGGCAAGACGTTGGCATTTATACCTTCTTCCTGTTGTTATATCCCATTTGGTTCCCCGGCCACACCCTTGAATGTGTTGTACTCCCGTATCCTGGATTTTCTTTAACTTGCTAGGAAACCACAAGTGCTTCCTGGCTGCCTGCCGTATGACATGGCCAACTCTACCATATACTTAAAGATCTCCACTACATCCAGAAGCAGAGAGGGATCAGAGCAGGCCCCATCCCTGTCTACCAGAGTGCTCTACAGGAAACAACCTCAAAAATACTCACTTTATCAATAGAACTATCCTGACAGAACCATAATCAGCGCTCAAGGGATGTGACTGTGCTATAAAATGACTTGCTCTATACACATACGCATTACAATGGGGGATCTCATATAATGAAGTAGAATTCAATTCAGTTCAGCTTACTTTGCATAGAGAATTTCACTGAGCGTAGATTCAGAGTGCTGTGTATGAGCAATACGTTATGATCAGTATAGTATAACATTAATTATATCTACTAATTGGTGTGTGATGATTAATTACAAACATTATTTATACTTTGTTTTATTTACAAAAAGGCAGAGATGCTTGCTAGCATATTATTCAGGACTAGCTGTTCTACCTCTCTAAGATGGGTTGAAATCTAACTAATCAACTTAGACCTCAGTGTTCACATTTGTAGTACACCATGCGTATGTGTCTCTGTTATATGCCGTTTGGTATGGGATTCATGAAAGCAATGTTAATGCTTGTGATGCTCCATCTGTTGGAATGACAAATGCAATGCATTTTATTACTAGAAATGTTTGTGATGAACCATCTTTTGGAATGACAGAGACACAGCAACCAGATGGACACAGTCACTTATCCTTTTGTTAAGGTGGATAATCGTCAGTCATAGTCATGCTTAATCAAAACACCAAAATCAAAATGAATAACAACAGCAAGCCTTACGTTTGCAAAGTTTCTATAAAACATTTGCTTTTGTTTTTCTTTTCAGTTTTCAAGTTCGGATAGCCAATCTTTTGCATATTTTCATAGCTCATACAGCATGTGCATCACGTGCCTAACAAATATACTGCATCATGGAGACTAGAAATACAAAATGGTGTCCCTCATAGAAAAAGGCACAAACTTGCAATGTGTTCACATCACCTAAGTGTTCAAATATATCAACCATAAAAGTAATAATGAATTTTGCAAAAAAAAAAAACAAACAAACAACAAAGTCTAAGAGAAGCTAACAGGGGTCTAACAGAGTGAACTTGCATATTTTTATTAACACTAGTTATTATTCTATATACTGTATTATTTTTGTTACCCTCAGTATGTCCAGTATGTAAGCAAAAATTTTCAAGAAAGATTTAAACAAATAAGAAGACATGACCTTTAATGTAAATCAAATTTACTAGGCAAACACAGTTATAATGAACAATCATAAGATTGAAACTACAAATAACATTTTAAAAAATTTGAAATGAAGTACACCACCTGTTATCACAAACACACTCAGGCTAATTCATGAGTGTTGCTCCAGAATAACAGAAGCAAACAAATACTTTTGCAGTGAGTGGATTTCATCCATTAAATATTTTATAAGGAAACTTTGAGCTGTTGTTGACACTCAGGGTTTATTAAAACATAAAGTAGAGTAAAATTTTCTTTTATTATTCCCTGCACTAAACTTTGTAATATGAACTTTCCCTGTTTGCCACTACACACTAAGCTCCAATGGTCTGAGTTCATTACTGTATTTGCATGACACTGCATGCCCTTACTGACTTCTTTACACCTGATATTAACAAGCATTTTCAGTGATCTAATCAAGATCACATAGCACTTGACACCATTATGAACCAGGTGTAAATGCCCTTGTGATTAGACAATGATTGGATCAAAGCTTTACTGCTGCATTATTGAAAGCATCCTGACCAGATGCATCACAATGTGGTCTGGTTACCTGACATCCTAGGATTGCAAGCTCCTCCAAATGCTGTTAAAATCATTGCAGAAGACCTTAAACAGCTTCATACAGTGTACTCCACCCAACGCCTGAGAAGAGCTGAATCCATCATCTCTGATGCCAACCATTCAGCTCATCCTGTTTTCACATCAGCCTAAGAGTAATTACTACAGGAGCCACACCACATGCTCCACCCACTTCAGGGACAGCTTCTTCCCCCAGTCCATAAAGTCACTGAACTCTTGGTAACCTGATCGTACCTGGCCTGTACTGTACCCACCTGCTGTTTTATGTGTATCTCTGCCCTAAATTACTTGTGACACAAGAATTTTATCATGCCGTCACAGTGTATGCAACAATAAAGATCAAATCTTATCACTTCAAACCACATTCAGAGGTGGTAAGAAACAGCAACTGTATTTAATGTAAACGTAAATGTAAATGCATTCTTCATTTGCATACAACACGCAGGTAAGTGGATTTGAATTTTGCAAGGATATTGGCATCATATCTCTATACAGACACAATTCACACACTGGAAACTCATTTTAATGCCAGGTGTAAAAGTAGTCTGGCTAAATGTTTCTGGATACAATGGCAATATAAATTGCATGCTAACACTAGTTGTAAAGGGTGACACGGATAACAGATGATATTCTATTGAAATACCCCAGTACTGTGTGACAATTAACAATATTCCAAGTTATATTATGTACTTATATAGCATGCTTAACCAGAGCCAATTCAGATGGAAGGGATGAATTTCAAGTAATTAGTGGCATACTTTACACTTTGCAAACCACTTGACCCCTTTACCCCCCAGTTAGCATTAAGAACTCTCATATGGATGATGTGTACCCACCTGTTTCTTCCTACGGGCATCAATCTCCCTGAAATATGTGCTCACATAGTTATTGTCAAAGCGCAGGTCCTCCAGATAGGAATTAGTATATGAGAAGGCTCTGAAAATGATCAGAAAAAGTCAAGACACAGGACCCTCAAGCTATCTTTTCAGCCTATGCTATTTCTCATGCACACAAGGCTAGAAGAACCAGCTCTTAATATGTTCCAAATCTGCCATTTATGTTTCCAAAGCCTAAGTGCATTCCTTTTACGCTGCTTTCAGAAACTGGAATCATAACCATCTGTTTGAGTTTGTCAAGTCCACATTCCATCCTACAACACAGACCTTAAATTGTGCTCTTTTGTATTCATAATGACCTGTAATAATCAGTATGCTTTAGAGTTATAGGTCTCTATCCCCCACAAATGTCTTGAATTAACTTTTCCTTTTTAATACCCAAGACAAAATCTTAAAAAATAATAAGCCTGTTTAGTCTGTCAGTATCACTGAATCCAGTGCTTGTTCATACTATAACAAATGTTAGGCTGAAAGAGGTAACAGAAAGACCTCTGCTGATCAAAATGAATATCACAAATAGGATGAAAACCAGCTTGTATGATGAGATGGACCTACGAGAGGAAGATGAAGACAAACGTCACAGACAGCAGGATTCTGATAACACCCATCACCCGGCTGACTGCTGATTTCTTGCTGCTCAACCTCTCCCTGAGGTTTTCAACGATAGTGGCTTTGCTGAATTTGTTGCCCACAATGGAGCTCTGGTCAGTTTTCTGCAAATGAAACAAGAACATTAAAGTACACTCTTAGAAATAATGGTTCCTTAATTGCACTTTGCTGGGTTTTGGGGTTCCTTTGCTTGAACCTTTGCTTGAAAAGGAACCGTTTCTTTTTGGGACTGGCTCTTTGCATATGAAATTGGTTCTTTCAGATTTGAAAATGTTCCTGATATGTGGACAAAACAGAAGTTTTTTTATGTTTAGTAGGCTATTTAGCAGGATACTGAAAGATCAAGAAAGCCTAAATTTAGGCTGTATTTTTGTATGCAGCAAGAGTTCTTCAAAAATTAGGAACCAACTGATATTTCACAAATCTGTCATCATCTTATCATGACCTCTTATGTAGCCTGTTACAGATCTAAATAAATAATGGTTCTGTCTGGAACCTTCATGTGAATGATTCTTTTGGGAACCAAAAATTGTTCTCCTATGGCATTGCTCTGGAAAACTACTTTAATTTTTAGAGTGTTGGTATTAGTTAGAAGAAGTGGAGATGCACAATGGGCTCTTCAGCTGTAGCAGATGCACATCAAAGACTGTTAAACTCCATTCATGTCAGGCCTACCTCAGTAGAGACTAGGGAACACTAAACTTAATTTAACACTTTCAGACATGGTAATTCTTGTTTATAGTGCCTATGTAGAGTATTCAACCCCTTGGAAGCTTTCACATTTTATTGTTATACAACATTGAATCACAATGAACTTAATGTGGCTTTTGTTGACAAAGATTAACAGAAAAAAACTCTTTAATGTCAAAAGTGAAAACAGATCTCTGGAAAGTGGTCTAAATTAATTATAAATATGCAAAAAAAAAAAAAACTGATCACATATGTATTCACCCCTTCAAGTCAGTATTTAGTAGATGCCCACCAGGTAGCTATGCCAGCTTTAAGTTTTTTTGCACTCTATCAGCTTTGCCCATCTGGACACTGCAATGTGTCACCCTTGTTCCTTTATTTGCTCAGGCTCTGTCAGGTTGCACTGCTTGTGGTTCAAATTTCACACAGACATTAGAAGCCTTTTCTTCACACAAAGAACCATAGACATATGGAATAATTTACCGATAGACGGTAGTAATTTAGGGACCTTCAAACCTCGGCTGGACGTGATTTCTGGAGAAATTAGATGAATAGCACTTATGAGCTTGTTAGGCTGAATGGCCTCTTCTCTTCAAAATTGTTCTAATGTGTTAATAATGTGGCTTGACATCCAGCATTCTACTATGCTATCTTAGGGCTTGGTTAACTGTGTGTAATGGTTTATTAATAAGAAATAATTATTTGTTTATATATACTTATATATTGTATATATATTTAATTATATGTAATAATTATTTGTTTATATGTAAAACAAAAAGGTACAGGATAAAGTGATACATTCTGCTTTGATTATATATATATTTATATGTCACATACGTGCGCATGGGAGCCAGTCACAAGGAACAAAAGAAGGGAATTCCATGCCCAGCCAGGGGGTGGAGAGTGCATTCAACCTTCTTATTTTGTCCCTGCAGACCAGACATTGGAAATCCTACCTGAATATGAAGATGTCACTTCTGCCTTGTCTCAGAGGATGTCACTTTCTGTCCCGGCCCCGAGGACCACATCACTTCCTATCTCGGCCCCAAGGACAACTTCATTTCCCCAAAACTCCCTATAAAACCCCACTTCCTTCCTCTGTTGATCAGTTCTGTTTTGGACTCTGTTCTCTACATATATATATGCGCCAGCCACTTTGCGTCTCTGCTGCTCGCGTATGTGGATTTCACTTTCACAAAACAACAAATCTTTAAATTCTTGCGGATATGCCTCTTCATTGGGAAAATACACTATTTTTCCCTGATGGCAACACGAATTACATGATCTACAAGTCTTCAACTTAAAGTTTAAATCCTAACAATATATTTGATTTCTTTTCGCTGTTCTGTTATTTCACCGAGTAATAATTTCTGTTTGTTTGCGCTAAAGCGATCCTCACTATCATTTTTTTAAGACTTTCGAATTTTAGTACTTTCATTATCTCTAACCTGTTCTGCATGTGTACCTCGCCAACGTTTTTGAATTGTTTATGATGTTCTACTTTGTCATCTACTCTTTGTCTTTTATTTCTGGCTCCGGGCATGGTTAAATCTCTTGGCACAAAGTTGTCTCAAAGTATCTCTCTGAAAAAGTCATGTCTCATCCCAGGCTAAAAAGTTTGGTCTTGTCCCAGGATTTTTATTTTTTTTATTATAATAT